>OY982946.1:4224216-4911716 GCA_963891755.1 Pyrrhia umbra
ACGCTCAGCATAATGCAGTGGCCCGGGCACAAAGGCACCAGTCCACGGCGCTGGTTTTCAGCGTTAGCCGGCACAACATTGTCTCAGAACAATAACATCCTAGACTAGAGTTCCGTACCTCAAAAGCAAAAACCGGCCAAGTGCGTCTCGGCCAGGCGCAATAAAGTACCGTAATACGTTTTAGTTCGTCGACTATTATAACTTTGTTACCGGTTAAGCCTACTTAGCCGTGATAGTTTTCCTTGTAAGTCTGAATTTTTTCACATTTCTAGGGACAGCCATTCAAAAGTTATCGAACGAAAATTTGCACTTAAACGCTAGACATTTTGCAAATGGCTCACTTAACCGAAAAATGGTCTTCAAACACCCATAATATTTTCAAAGACCTATCTAAAGATACCCCACACGTAGGGAGGTATACGCGAGAGATAAATATTTTTTTCAACATTCTATTATACCACTTGGTGATCAATATACATATCCATATCAAATTTCAGCTTTGTAGTACAAACGACAGTGCTTTATATTTTTTTTTCTCTGTTTAATTTTTAATAGTTTAAAATAGTGATTTGTATGTATGGTCTATAATAGATTTTATGAAAAATGGAAACCAATTCGTAAGCAATTTTATTCTAATTCTGCCACAAAAATTAACAAAATAGCGTAAAGATCATCATCATTCATCATTAATTGCCGTTTTATTTATCTACGTGGCAAAATTAGAACAAAATAGTTTATAAATTTGTTTATATTTTTCGTAAGATCAATTAGTAGACTATGAAGGATCACTATGCACTATGAAGGACCCCCCCCCCCCCTCCATAGAAAAGGGAGGATCCTCCTGCCAGGCGGGTGATATTGCCTGGCGGGGTACTGCCCGATGGTTGATGTCGGGATGTTCTATTATATTCTAACTCGCTTGCGAACACTTCTTGCGCGATGTAGAAATTTGCTGTAGTGGTTATTATGTGGCGGATGTGTGAGGAGCTCGTGGCTAAGTAACAGCCGCACGGTTCGACCGATCAAAGGTTAAGCTGCGCTTGGCGCGGCCGGTCCGTGGATGGGTGACCATCTTTGTCATAGCGAGACTCCTCCGTGCCTCGGAAAGCACGTTAAGCTGTTGGTCCCGGCTGTCATTTGTAGATCTTTGACAGTCGTTACGGGTAGTCAGAAGCCAGAAAGTCTGACAACCAGTCTTACCAAGGGGTATCGTGTTACCTGGTAACTGGGTTGTGGAGGTCAGATAGGCAGTCGCTCCATGTAAAACACTGATACTCAGCTGCATCCGGTTAGACTGGAAGCCGACCCCAACGTAGTTGGGAAAAGGCTAGGCAGATGATGATGGTTATTATGTGGCGAGATAGATGTCGCTACATTACTCCCTTTATAACATGAACATTATCCAATTGCAGGACAAGAAAGCGCTCACCCAGCACGAGGTGATCCACTCGGGCGAGCGGCCGCTCTCCTGCGACATCTGCCAGCAGACATTCAAACAGAAAGCCTCGCTGTACACGCACAGGAAGCGCGTGCACAAAGTCTTCCCCGCCAAGCGGCACGTCGAGTACATGGACGACAACGTGCAGCATTGTAAGGTGGAGCGGTTCATTGTGTGAGCGAAGAGGGGACGATAGTAGTGTACAAAATTGTATGCTATACAATGTTCATTGTGTGAGCGAGGAGAAGGGGACGATAGTAGTACACAACATTGTACACTATACAATGTTCATTGTGTAAGCGAAGAGAAGGGGACGATAGTAATGTACAACATTGTACACTATACAATGTTCATTGTGTGAGCGAGGCTACGTTATACGAGGAAGAGAGATGGCAGCGTGGACGATAGTGTACATTGTATAGTGGAGTGGTTCATTGTGTGAGCGAGAAGGAGGGGACGATAGTAATGTACAACATTGTACACTATACAATGTTCATTGTGTGAGCGAGGTGACGCTATACGAGGAAGAGAGATGGAAGCGTGGACGATAGTGTACATTGTATAGTGGAGTGGTTCATTGTGTGAGCGATGTGACGCTGTGTGAGGAGAAGGGAACAACATTGTACAACATTGTACACTATGACCTACTACGACCGCAATATAGTTAGGAAAAGGCAAGGCAGATGATAATTTGAATGTAACGGCTATTTTTCTCAATAACACCGAATGGCTAACGACAGTTTTGTAGATATTTTTAATGTTTGTGTTGCAATAATGAAATGGAATATTTATAATGAATTTGTTGATAATATCTGTTTGAGGGAGTATTTACTAATCCTTACTCTTATTATAAATGCGAAAGTAACTCTGTCTGTCTGTCTGTTACGCTTTCACGCCAAAACTACTGGACCGATATAAATGAAATTTGGTACAGAGATAGAATAGACCCTGAGGAACAACATAGGCTACTTTTTACCCGGGTGCGCTAAGTAGTACCCTCGGGATGCGGGTGAAACCGCGGGAAACAGCTAGTAGAATATAGTTAAAAAATATTGTCTTCCAAGTTTTACACTACACTAGCTTTCCGCCAGCGGCTACATTCGCGTGTATTATTCTTTTTGAAATTAAAAATCACCGACTTTCATACATACTTTCAACCCTTTAAGGTCCGTTTATATCTACAGACATTGAGCGTGCCAGACGTGGCTTGACAGACAAAACAGACATCATTGTCTGTCGGTGTCTGCCCCGGAACGTGTCTGACACGCTCAATGTCTGTAGATATAAACGGACCTTTAGGGCAGCGGTCGGCAACCTTTTGGCAAGCAAGGGCCACAAGGTAGCAAAATAAACTAAAGGCGGGCCGCACTTGTGATATTACCCTAGATTCTGCCTGATACCTACGTATAATTTCCCATAGAAAAACCGGCCAAGTGCGTGTCGGGTCACGCGCAGTAGGGTTCCGTAGTAGGTCTTAGTTAGACGACTATAACTCTGTAACCGGTTACCAGAGGCATATTTAAAGATTTAGCGCCTCGGGCCAGTTAGCTTTGCCGCCCCATTAACAAAAATTAATAAATAGAACCTAACTAATGCGTAAAAACGATTTTTTGAAGTTGGTGGCGAAAAAACACATCAGTATTAGTTATTTTTCAATTTTTAGTGTATTTTACAATAAAATTATGATAATGTTTACTTTTGAGTTATTTTTGTTTGTTGCATGATGATGTTTGAAGTAAAAAACTCGTAAATTGTAGCAAAAAGTAAATGGGAGAAGAAAAAAGAAAAGTGAGCGAGCGCGATTTTTTTGTAGGATGCCATTTTTTTTGTTTTGATTGTTTGTTGAACCATTTTTCGATTTAGGGATCCGTTTGCGAAATAATATATCTAGCTTTAAAGTGCGTTTTTTTTCGGTACGAGGGTCCACCCTCTCTAACTTTTGAATTGCTGTCCCTAAAAACGTGAAAAAATTCACAGACGTAGCACATTTAATGAAGTTAAACGGAAAACTATCACGGCTACTTAGGTTTAACCGGTTTAAGAGTTATAGTCGACCAACTAAAACGTACTACGGAACCCTACCGTGCCCGACACGCACTTGGCCGGGTTTTTTTTACCTTGAAGCCATACATCACAGCGTATTTCATTAATTCATGAGTCGGTGGCAAAATACTAACAACAGTACCTTAGACACACTGACTTCTAGAGCGATGTATTGGTCCACTAACATTTAAATGAAACTAATTTTACTTTTATTAGTATTTTTGGAAGTCGGTTGTATTGTTTTTTGGTAAAAACTTTTTTACCAAACATTCACGGGCCGCGGGTTGCCGACCGCTGCTTTAGGGTATGAATTTAGAAAAATCCTTTCTTAGTACACTCTTACGTCATTTAAGGATCATTTGTGCAAAATTTCATACTTCTAGAACCAGCGGTTTGAGCTGTGCGTTGATCGATCAGTCAGCCAGCCAATCAGTTTCTTCTTTGATATATAACATAAAATACTGCATTTAAAATAACTTTAGAAACAAACGATTTTATTTACAGCTTGTTTAAACGATTTTGAGCTCTATTGCTAAGGTGACATGACACAAAACAGATGCAGAATATATTTGTGATTGTAAACATTATTTTACTTTCAACACCATCCTTATCTGCACGGAATAGAACTCAAAATCGGTTGAATAAGCTGCAAGAAGACGTAATATTTCTATTGTTGTTTTAAATAATGATTCGCTCTTTACTACTTCACGCACCCGGATAAATACCTATGGTCTTCCCCAGACTTCAGTCTATCTCCATACCGAATTTTGTCTCGACCTGTGGGTCTAGCACGAATCACTTTCGAAAAGTATTCGTATCGAAAGCGATTTTTAAATGGAATATACTCGCATTTTACGAACTATTTATTTAATATTTATTTTTTGTGTATGGGTTCTCGCAGGTCAACCTGGTTGTCGACTGCTTAACCGGGCTTGCCTGTGAAGTGCCTAAATGAATTTAGGGCCTCCAGCCAGGGCTTAACTTACACAAAAAAATAAAACCGACTTCCAAAAAAAAACTGAAAAGTAAAAAATAATTTATATTTAAACGCTTTACGACCAAAACATCGCTCTAGAAGTCGGTGTCTTGTAAGTTACTATTGTTAGTATTTGGCCACCGACTTCTAGAGCGATGTTTTGGTCGTAAAGCGTTTAAATATAAATTATTTTTTACTTTTCAGTTTTTTTTTGGAAGTCGGTTTTATTTTTTTGTAAAAAGTTTTTTTATTTTTTCGCTTTTCAGTGTCTCGGTCTTGCTATCTTAACATAAGCCCAAACACGAGGTAGTTTACATATTCAGCTGCCGAGTTCCTTCGACCTTCTCTAGTCCCCATCATCAGATCAGCTCCAAACCTTCACTGTTGCAAAGGTCTCGTCAATACGAACATAATAAGCCCAAACACGAGGTAGTTAATATATACCGTTGCTGAGTTCCCTCGACCTTCTCTCGTCTCCATCATCAGGTCAGCTCCAAACTTGCACTAGTGAATAGTGTTATCAAACATACACCTGAGCATTAAGTTTTTACCCTATGCATGCCTACAACTTTCCAAAGTTGCCCTCGATTTCTCAGGGTTCCCATCATCAGATCCTGACTTGATGACTATGGGACCACCTGGAAAGTATACCCTACCAAATAAAAAAACAATTTTGCAAATCGGTCCAGGCGTCTTCGAGTAATCGGTGAACATACATAAAAAATAAAAAAAAAAAAAGATCCCGACGAATTGAGAACCTCCTCCTTTTTTTTGAAGTCGGTTAAAAACTAAGCGACTACACGCTAAGGGCACCCTCTAGTAGGGGGTTAAAATTTATCTTCAATTTTGCTCTGGTATAGTTGTATTTATGATTCGAAAATCGCTTTCGATACGAATACTTTTTCGAAAGTGATTCGTGCTGGGCCCACTGTTTAGCCATTTTAACGTGAAAGCGTAACATACTTTACTCGTTCAGGCTCAGAAAGAAATTAAAGTGGCATTCCCTGTCCCAAAATGTCTCTTAGTTTCAAATAGTTCTTTCCCGAAATGTCCATATCCCAAAACAATATCATTTCTCAAAATATCCCTTTCCGAAATGACCTTTTTATAAAGAAATCTAACAAATAAAAAATAAAAATTGCTTTTTTTTGTGTATGGCATCTCGCAGGTCAACCTAGAAGGTTGTCGACTGCTTGACCTGGCTGGCCTGTGAAGTGCCTTAAATGAATTTAGGGCCTCCTGCCAGGGCTTAACTTACAAAACTAAGCGACTACACGCTAAGGGCACCCTCTAGTGGGGTACCGGCCTCGGATTAGGGCGTCGCTGGGGGAGGACAGCAAGGGACAGACTGGATCAGAATATATATATGATTATTATAATCGGAAAATTTAAAGCTCAGCTCGCGGGCTGGCTCGTCGAGCTAGGGTCGGGAGGGAACAAAAATTGCTTTTATGGTCTTTTTTAAACCCTAAATACAAATAAACATAAATGAGCTATGGTCATTTCGGAAAAGTGATATTTTAGGAAGGGAGAATTTTGGGAAAGTGACATTATTCAATTCAATTCAAACTTTTTATTTCGGATTAAACATTTTACAATAATTTATCCATATTTAAGAGGAAATAAAAACAAAAAAATAAAATAAAAATTAATAAATAATACAAAGAGAACAAATAAATAAAATTGAAATAAGAATACATACAATAATACAATAAACATAATATAAATAAACCAAAAAAATAAAAATTACGAACATTTATTTATTACGAACATTTATTACATTATGGCGAGGGGGGACATTTCAGGAAAGCAGGGGACATTTTCGAAAAACACATTCTGAGCTTGAACGACTTTTACTTTCGGATTTGTTTTATCAGTAAGTATATTGCTTCAGTTGTAGAATTGGTCCCTCAAATAGATATGATAGGTAATTTAATTAATGATTAATTAATGCTCTGTAAATAGTAACAGTCTCGATTTTAAAAGTATTTTTAAATGAATGCGGTCTTGGCATTGTACGCTCAATAATATATTGATACTTAACACTTTCAGTGCCCAGCACCCACCGTATGGGTCGAACAATAATTTGTTCGTGTGCCCACAACCCGCCTCCCGTCGTCGCTATACGTAGTTATAAATGACTTGTGTGCATGCCCAGGCCCTCCCGACCCTAGCTCGACGAGCCAGCCCGCGAGCTGAGCTAATAGCTTTAAAATTCCCGATTATAATAATCAAAATTTATTCTGATCCAGCCTGTCCCTTGCTGTCCTCCCCCAGCGACGCCCTAAGCCGAGGCCCGTACCCCACTAGCGGGTGCCCTTAGCGTGTAGTCGCTTAGTTTTGTAAGTTAAGCCCTGGCTGGAGGCCCTAAATTTATTTAAGGCACTTCACAGGCAAGCCCGGTTAAGCAGTCGACAACCTTCTAGGTTGACCTGCGAGATGCCATACACAAAAAAAAAAAAAAATGTGCATGCCCAGGACCCGACTAGCGAGTCCAAATCTAAGTATGCTTTAACTTTCTTTTTCGGATGGGAAATCATCATAATAATATGAGTCCTCCCGTGGATGTGGCGCGGGAGGGAGGTCAGACTCATACCGTCCTACTTATAAAGTCAGATTCATTTTTAATCTGCTGCTTAGCAACCGATTAGCAAAAATCTCACTGTATAACGTTAATCCGAACTTTATTTACTAGCTTAATCCTGGACTACGACTTTAAGTAAGTTCTTTCAGTTGGTCTCGATTAGACAAAAAAGATGCTGCATAAAAAGTGTAATTTTTATTAGATCTGTTTTTTAACCCCCGACGCAAAAAGGGGGGTGTTATAAGTTTGACGTCGATGCCTGTCTGTTGCATCGTAGCTCTCAAAAAGATGGACTGATTTTGATGCGGTTTTTTTCATTTGAAAGCCAGTTTCCTTGCGGTGGTTCTGAGCTATGTTTGATTAATATCGGTCCAGCAGTGTAAGAGTATCAGCTCTTTTTCAAAATGATGTAAGGCATTTTTACGTAGGGGGTTTTTAAATCTTTAATTTATCTCGCTTGAGCGTGTGATGTAAGGCCTTTAACCTTTTGACCGCCACAGTCATATATACACTGACGGACTAATAAACTGCATCAATGTTCAACACGCACCTACCTTTGAAAAAAACATTTTAACCAAGTATTCCATCTTTTTATACAAATTTAAATTTAAACCTATAGTTTGGTTCGTTAACTTCATAACAGCGTAGTATCATTATCCCTAAGTGTATGTTTGTATACTAGAAAGGGCCATTCATTTTTTTTAAAACAGAAACGTTGATGCAGTTTCTTTGTCTGGGGGTATACATGACAAAGCTACATGTGTCCAGCACGCCACGGTCGCGACTACATGACAGAATTGAAGGATGAAATTGTAGCTTGGCGCTAAAAGCACGCGCGTGCATTTTTGACGGCCGGTCAAAAGGTTAAATAAGATATTATGTAACCATTTTAAGGAATATAATGTTAAAAAAATCAAGTGCAACTTATGACTATTATATAAGATATATTTTATTGTATTTACAAATAAATTAATGAATTATAGATTATTTTTTGATGTTTTAATTTTCCTGTAATGAGCTCTTGGATACGATTCTAGGGCTACGTCCGCCAGGCGCGGTCGCAGCCAAATATTTGGGGTCATAAAAATAAGCATAAATTGTTTATTTTTTGGAGGTTTGTCAATTAGACATTTACGATTGGAGGGGGGGGGGGTCGTGACCCCTGTGAACCCCACCCCCCCACGGACCGCCACTGACGACTTGTTTAACGCCTAGAGTCTAGTGACTTGCATTCTAGCTACTTGCTAAGTTGCTAGGATATACGGCGGCCGCACTGACAGGTGGTTAGCGTGATGGGTCGCTAGGTTGGTCATTAGCTGGTCGGTACGTTGACGAGATGTCACATGATTGATGTTTTTTTGTTCAAAAATGCCTCGCGCCTCGCGATAAAAAACCAACACGTTTGTTTACTTGGATACACGCTTAGCGACAAGCTAGACGTCAAGCGCGCAGTGCGGCCGGGCGCGAACATTCTAGAACGTTCGTTTTACTAAGCTACTCGCTAAGCTCTAAGCGCTAAGCAAGCCGTCTGTCTGTGCAGACGTGGCTTAGTTGCAGCTGCACGGGTCGATTCGGGCTTCGAAGTCGGTCCGTGGTTTCATCAGCAGCCCAGTCCTGGATTTGTCAATAGGCCGTATAGGCCGGGGCCTAGGGGCGGCAGCGTCCTAGGGGCGGCAGATTTTAGAAGACGCTAACTTGATTATTGGGCCTAGGGCGGCGGAAATAAAGTGGCCTATACTCATAAAAAATACAAATCCGGCACTGCAGCAGCCCGAGATAACTACTTCTCGTACCCGGATAAAAAGTATCCCATGTCCTTCTCCAGGGTTCAAGCTACCTCCAAACTAGATTTCATTCAAATCGGTTGAGCCGTTTTCCCGTGAAACCGTAAGAAATAGAAATAGGCGTTCACATTGAAACAACAAGAAAATAATGTAAAAATTTATTGAAAATTTAAACAATAGTAATTGGGTACATATTACATAACATGCAAACTGGTTACTAATCAAAATTGAACGGTATTAAAAATCATTAAAATAACATGAGAAAAAATACAACCTTTTTGAAGTTTATTCAATCGATTTTGAGTTCTATTCCGTACAGATAAGGATGGTGTTGAAAGCAAAATAATGTTTACAATATTACAATACCAAATATATTCTGCATCTGTTTTTTGTCTTGTCACTAAAGCAATAGAGGTCAAAATCCTTTAAAAAAACTGTAAATAGGGTGTGTTTAAATTTCTAATGTTATTTTAAATTGAGTTTAGTTATATATTAAAGTATCATTTATAATAATTATTTACAACATAACATTTTTATTGATAAAAGTAAACTGTGGTTATTAATACCGTAGTAGAAACAAATTAGTAGGCCAACTCGAGCCGCGATAATTGCCTGAAACGTCGCTTTTAATTTGTAGTTAAGGAGGTAGGTAGGTACACGTACAAATTATTACGAGTGGCAGCGCAACAGCAATAATCATATATATTCTGATGCGCCGAGGCCCGTACCACACTAGGGGGTGTTCTTAGCGTGTAGTCGCTTAGTTTTGTAAGTTAAGCCCTGGCTGGAGGCCCTAAATTCATTTAAGAGGCAAGCCCGGTTAAGCAGTCGACAACCTTCTAGGTTGACCTGCGAGACGCCATACAAAAAAAAGGCAGCGCAGGGGTATTACGTACCTTGAGCAGCGATAAATTTTGACAGTGTGTGCGTACGACGATGCATACGTACTAGCGCGCTCACATACAAACCGTGTTCGGTGCATATGTATGAAGATATAGTACTCATTTGTTTCTACTATATTAAAACGATCAAAATAAAACTGTCCCTAGAAAAAGAACATTTTAAAACCACAGTTCACAATATTAAACACTAGTACCTAAACAATATGGTCCATTTTCCATTGAAATAGCTAAGGCACTGTTATTGCTAATTATTCGTTAATAACTATTAATATAAAAATTAATGTTTTATACTTTATTTATCACAGAAAATGAAGGCCTGTCCTGCTGAAATGCTTTTCATCTATACATATAAAATGGTTTGTCCTGAATGACTTACGGATCAACGCACAGCCTAAACCGCTGATCCTACAGACCTGAAACTTGGAGGGTGTGTTCTTTGTATAACGTAGGCATCCGATAACAAAGGATTTTCCGAAATCCTACTAGTTACAGATAAAATTCTATTTAGGTCTGAATATACACTTCTCATCAAAAAAATCGAAACACTTTCGTTTTTATTGTTTTTGTCCTAATTTTTTACAAAAGAGAATTAATTCCATGAAAAAAAAAACATTATTGTGTAGCTGGCAGTTTGGTCATTACAGTAAGAAGAAAAAAATCAAAATTCGAAATTAGAATTTCATTTGTTTATCCTATAAATGAAATTAATCACTGTTTTGAGACAAATGTGTATTTAGGGTTGGAGTACGTTTCTCGTTTAAAAACTAAAAATTAGCGCTTGTCTTTAAACTTTTTGTTTCTTATTTCATTTACTGTGACTTTGGGACGTCTGAAAAAACTTTTTTTTCTAAAACATATGGATACTTCGCCCGCAGAAGCCGCCCAAGTGGTGGCATTGCTGGATTCTGGACTTAGTCAGCGTGTTGTGGCTGCAAGATTGCATCTAAGCTTATCATCTGTTCATAGAGTCTACAAACGCTATCGGGAGACTGGTTCGTTCACGCGCCGTTCAGGATCTGGCAGGAATCGGGTCACTTCTGAGCGAGATGATCGATTTATTGTAACAACTTCTTTACGAAATCGACGCCTTAACGCTTTTCAACTGCAGCAGCAGCTTCGCGTTGTACGAAGAGTAGCTGTAAGTGACTCTACAATAAGAAGAAGGTTGAAGGAACGCGGATTGGCACCGCATAAGCCAGCGAATGGGCCGAAATTAACTGCAGACCATCGAAGAGCGCGCCTTAACTTTGCACGCGAGCACCTAACTTGGTCATACCTTCAGTGGAGCAAAGTACTGTTTTCTGATGAGTGTAAAATTATGCTGTATGGTAACGACGGAAGGAACAAGGTCTACAGAAGAGATGGAGAACGCTTTGCACAATGCTGCATTGAAGAAAAGGTCAGCTATGGTGGCGGTTCGTGGACGGTTTGGGGAGGAATCAGCGCCGACGGTAAGACAGAACTTGCCTTTGTGTCTGGGCCACGGCTGCCTGCACTAAACTCTCATCGGTACATCAAACAGTGTCTTGAACCTCATGTGATGCCCTATGCACATTTTATTGGCAACGACTTCATATTCATGCACGACAATGCTAGAGCTCACACCGCGGGCGTCGTACGAGATTATCTTACCGAAGTCGGTATCTCCATTATGGTATGGCCAGCAAGAAGCCCGGACATGAATCCCATTGAACATCTATGGGATGAATTAAAGAGACGAATTCGAGCAAGAGATCCAGCCCCAGAAACACTTAGCCAGCTGCAAAATGCAATCCAAGAGGAATGGGATAATATACCACAACATGTGATCGTGACTCTCATCCGATCGATGAAGAACCGTATGGAAGCAGTAATAAGAGCTCGCGGAGGGAATACAAGTTATTAAATAAACGTTTCTTAATTTTTTTTTTCATTTACGCGTGTTGTTTTACCCATTTCCTTCATATTCCATACAGGGTAAAAATTACTCATTATACAAAATACGAAATCTATGAAGACTTAATTTGAATTTAGAACAATAACATTAGGATTTAAAAACCTCATACTACTCACTATTAAATGACATTTTACATTTATTCCTAAATATACACATTTTTCTGATAATCCTTATCAAATCATAAACTGCGAGGTGTTTCGATTTTTTTGATGAGAAGTGTATTATTTTTCAAAATTGTTCAAAAATACTTCAAAAATATTTCATTGTATAGTTGTAATTTTACCCATACGTTAATAAAAGTCTCCGCGATACTCCGACTTGATACCGTGCTTCCTAAAAACAATAGCTCCGTGAACGCGGCAACTTATTATTGTAGTGTGTGTAAGTGAACACAATGTTTTTCTTTTTTTTTTTATAGTATTATTTTCACACAGTTTCACTACATTTTACTTGGAATTATGTATAAGATTATTTAAATCGTTCGGGACGCCTTCCTTGCAACGGGATTGGCTTCTGACTGGCTTGAGTAAGCCGACTTCGGCATAGTATTTGTTGCTGCATTTTACAAGTACACTAGCGGTATCTAGTCGGAGCAGCGCGATACTTAATACGTCAACAATATAAATGAATATCCTATTGACATACCTTTTCCAAATATATAATACACTAGCTGTTTCCCGCGGTTTCACCCGCATCCCGAGGGAACTACTTAGCGCACCCGGGTAAAAAGTAGCCTATGTTGTTCCTCAGGGTCTATTCTATCTCTGTACCAAATTTCATTTATATCGGTCCAGTAGTTTTTACGTGAAAGCGTAACAGACAGACAGACAGAGTTACTTTCGCATTTATAATATTAGTAAGGATTAAATCGCTGTACCTATAAGTTCCGGAGTTTATCTCATTGGTAGATATAACAACGCAATGTACAATCGCGGCCTTTGCCGCCTGATCACTTAAAAAAAATCTCTTTAATCCTGCGGTGGCGCCAAGCCACGCCTCCTTACTTTCTCTCTCTCATAAGCACTATCTATTTCATTTTCTTTGCAGTGTGTTAGGCCGGCCGGCGGACGGTCTTGTCTTTTATTCGTCTGCTCAAGGTCTGCGGGGCGGGACTAGAGAGCGCTTCTATTTTTTTGCTAGCACTACACTTGTATTAGTCCAAATATTCGCATTATTTTATAAACACAAATTAAACCTTATTAGTAGCTGCATAATGTTCACTTTGCAATACCGAAATGGCACAAACATTTAACCAAACATGCCAAGTGCCATCTTTTGAGTGCAAGCAAAATTGAAATTAGTAGTGGTCAGGCGGGAGTGTCCGCGATAGTATATCATTAAACTATAATAATGAAATCATGAAAGATGTCGTATTACATAATTAGTATAGACGTTTAAATTAAGAAACATTACTGCTATATTCTCCTGCCAGAGTGCAGCACTAGCACACACAGTCTAAAACATACACGTTTACAGCTTTATTAAAAGCAAACGTTTAGAAATTTTAATTTAATATAGAAAATTGAGTATTCTAATACAATATTAATACAGTTCTAAAACTATTTTAATATAATTTGCTATGTATATTTGTCACGAATAAATACGACATGATGCCCAATAGAGTTTGTTTACTGCTTGTGCTAGTAGCGCCCTCTGCGACGAGGTTAGCGCAGGGGTCTCCAAACTTTGAAGCCTCGGGGCCATAATATTTTTTTGGGTATGTTGCAAGGGCCATAACAATTTTAATTTTTCTGCTCACCTAAGCAAACATAGGTTTTTATTGCATTTCAATTACTATTGATTGTGTATTGTGACACGTAACGACATCTAGTGTCGAGTAGTGATACTATGTACTATTCTAGGTACTATCTATTACAGCTACATATCATTGTGTTTCATTCTCTTCCATTCAACTTATCACAGCAATAGTAACAACAGTAAAACATTGGCTGTCGTGGGCCAGATTGATGACTCTAGTCATAAGCTGTCGCGGGCCGGATTGATGGTAGTGGCGGGCCGTAGTTTGGAGACTCCTGGGTTAGCGTAATGTTCCTTATTATAATATTATTGTAAAATATACAAGAGTACAATACCAAATATTTTCTTTATGCCATTATAAAGTCATATTACATAGATTAGAAGTATACAGTGTTAAATTTTAAACTAAATACCTAACACAAAATCTTTGTACCTTATTTTGTTTAAATGCAAAATTATTTTATGTGACACACTAAGCACCTAAATGAAAATACTAGCTGTTTCTCGCGATTTCACTCGCGTCTTAAGCACTACTTAACCCGCACGGATAAAAAGTAGCTTAAAACCGTTCCCAGGGTCCTCTCTATCTCAGTAATAAATCTCATTTAAATCGGAGCAGCCGTTTTAACTGTGAAAGCGTAACAAACTCACTTTCGCATTTATCATATAAGATAGGATAAAAATTCGTTAAAAAAAAATGTTAAGGCCACTAGTGATGTTTTGTTTAGAGTAAAAAATATATAGGCAGCACATATTCAAAATCTAGCTGCCTTTTAAACAATGAAACCATTTGATAATAATAAAACTACTTTTAGTATGCTAAACCGAAACTAGCATTATAAACGTTCGTATAACAAAGATTTATGACCACTTAATTATATTTGTACAAATTAAAAATATATTAAATCCACAGATATAGGTCGCCATAGACGACGCAATTTTCAAAGTCTGGCGAAGATGTGTTCAACACCGTCGCTGAAGTAGAGCGAGGGGCCAGATGGGAAGGGACACCAGAACCCCTAAATACGAAAAACTATTTCCAGCTCAAAATAAGATTTAGATGGCGCCTCTTGAGAGGCGTGAGAGCAGATTTTGCACTTGAGCACTACAATATCTCCTGCGTACCTGGCTAGTCTTCATTGAATTTGGCCGCCGTGACCGAAACAAGTCGTCTCTGAACAGATTTAGAAGATTATTGTACATTTACGTCTAGGCACGTAAAGGAGTTTGCGCTTTCTAAAGTTACCAATATCTGTGGTCTTCCCAAAATTTATACTGAAAGATTTGTACTACAATTACCACAACTTTTGACCTGCGCCTCAAATTGAGCCAACCTCTTTTGTAAATGCATTATAGTGGCATCTTTCTGTTTCAATTGCATTTTGAGGGTTGTTATCGAATCTTCTAGAGCTCCATACACTGCCTGGACTTCTGGTTGATAAGAAAACACTTGTGGCGGTTCATCGAGACAGAAGAACTCCCTAACAACCGGATGATTCGGCAATTTACTTAGAATAGCATTGACGAAAATCTGTAGGCCCCTCACCCTGTCTTCCAAAAACGCGGGCTCAAAATTATCTCTAAACCACCTTTTTCCTGGGAGAGGAAGGTTCAAATTCGGTTGCTCAGCCTTTATTCTAGAATACAATCTCACAAAATCCGTGTAGCGACGGAATACGAGCCAGGATTGGTCACTATGGTCGTCTTCGACTTTCAATTTGTATATAGTGAATCTGGCCCTCTCTTCCATTATTTCATAACCAACTATTGGTATTTGGAGGGAATCGTACTTCTTAATTTCATCGCTATGTAAGCTTAAATCGATGTTGCTCACACTGTTTTTTATCGTTCGAAAATCTCTGTAACCCTCGTTAAGGTTCCCAGTACTTTTGTAATGGTTTCTGGTTTGCATATTCCTCGAGCGAGATTCCAGTTCATTATCAGCCATGGCCGCGTCATTTTTGTAGTGTTTTTTGTATAATTTTGTGAACCTTTTGACTGGGGCTTGCGTGTCATCGCTTGATGTTGATGAAACTTCATTATTCATACCGTCACGGTTATTATTTGGGCTTTGTACTAAATCCATTTTGTACTGAGGTTATCTGGAAAAGAAAAAAAATATACATAATATGTAGGTATTTGAGTACTAGAGCAAATGTTTGTCAGCTTAAAACCAGCATTTTACATGGAGCAACTGCCTATCGTACCTCCACATCCCAGTTACAGGGTTCGGTAAGACTGTTTGTCGGACATTCTGGCTTCTGACTACCCGTAATGACTGCCAAAGATCTACAAATGACAGCCGGGACCAACAGCTTAACGTGCTTTCTGAGGCACGGAGGAGTCTCGCTATGACATAGATGGTCACCCATCCACGGAGCGACCGCGGTATGCACAGTTTGACCTTGATCGGCCCGTGCGGCTGTTGCTCTACCAAGAGCTCCTCCCACAATTTAAATAGCTAATTAAATTGTCTAATTATACGCTAATTAAGTATTAAAAGTTATTACACTTTCTTTGGTAAGACAATGACCTACATTGTCTTTATAAAAAGTAAATTAAAAAAATGAAATTACTTTCATTTTGAAAGTAGCAAGTGCTATGTAAATAAATGTATGTTAGTATTTTAATTTTTTTGCTAATTATTTACACACTAGTAATTAAATCATTATTATTACTGCATTAATACCGGCATTCTGCGTTCCTGACTTTTTGTGCATTTTGAGTTTCTGCATTTTTGCATATCTGACATTCAGAGATTTCTAACAATAGCGCTGCTTTACATGAATACCCGGAAAAACCAAAATTTTGAAAACACTGGTTTATAACACAGCCAAATGCAAAATAGTCCTTATTTCATGGTCAGTAAGACACATTCATAACGGCAAAACCGGCGAAGTGGCGCGCAAACATGTGAGTATTACAGTTAGAAATCTCTGAATGCAAAAATGCATATTTTGTATGTGAGTCTGGCATTTTTGTATCTGACATAGGGTTTTCAAAAAAAACTGGTTTTAAGAGTTATAATTATCTTTCATTATTTAAAAACAAACTTAGCCCTATACTAGTAATTTCTCCTAGTATTGTAGGTGCCTTTACAAACATACATTAGATTACACAAAAACCAGACCCAGGACAATTTTAGTTGTCCTGTATGAGAAGTGATCCCCCGATATGCAGAGCAGCAGCCAATTGCTCAGCCACTACGCCAAACGTGCCATCATTGGAGTAAGCTACATGAGTTTATTGGGAAAATTAATTGCGCATCAGTTTAAACTAGAAATATCAATAACGTATTATGTAAATTAACAAGTTTTGATGTTATTATAGATAAGTAAATGTCAATGATGCAATTACTAACATATGTGATAAAATCAAGTTTTTATACTATCTATACTAATATAAAATTGGGATAAGGGCAGGAGGATGATGATGATGATGATGATGACTAATATAAAAAAGCTGAAGAGTTTGTTGTTTATATTTTTTGTAAAACCAATTGCTACAGAGTATAGTGTGATGTTAACATTAATTTAATTAATTTTCATGCGAGCTATCTGCTAAAAATCAAATGGTTAACAACTCAGCTATTATAATTATCTAATCTATCTCCATGCCTAATTTCCTGCAAATTGGTTTAGCTGTTTTACAGTGAAAGGGTAACAAACAAAACTACATTATAAATGCGAAACTGAGTTTGTTTCTTTGTTACGCTACCTAAGACGACCCACCAACCCTAAATTGGCTCAACCGAATTAGATGAAACTTGAGAAAATTAAACTTTTATAATAATCAGAAAAAAAAGTTTTTTTTCTTTAGTTATCCATAATAAAATATCAGATTACATTACTTTTGTGTCAATTTTAAAAACAAATCACTATTCAATAACAATTATTCTGACCTCTCAACTGTTTTAAACAATAATTTTGTAAACTCATTCAAAACTTTATATTTTTGTAAACAAAGTGTAAATTCGAAAATGTCTTTGTAACGCGCTTTATATCAAAATAATGCCTAAAACAAGATATTATAGCAAATAGATTTCTTAAATGTGAAAAAGATTAGTCAAAACAAGTACTAGGCTGACAGAAATAGCAGGAGTCAACCTTCAAACCAATTAGAGAATACAATGTACTTACTGCGAAACTCCGTGAATTGACTTCTATACCGTATCGTACACAACAATAGTGGAATAACTCGATTAAACCATATTTTCTTTATCTGAAGCACCTTGTTTCATCAAACTAATTGAGCAATCACTAATTTAAAAACGTATTTAAAAGTAATTACAGTATAATTTAGCTATAAAAACATGTATTTTTCCAAAATACAACGTACGCTGATGATTATCGTAAAATAACTAATATTTTTGACAAATGACAATCTTCTTTTGAAAGTTCGCTTTCACAATCTATCGTGATTTGTGGCATTTCTATAGTGCTATCTCTTGTTTTGTAACAACAAAAACAGAGACAACAGTTGGGCGTGTGAAATGAATAAATCTGAACCTGGAAATTATTAAGACATTTCTTTACGCACAGAAAATGGTGAACTACTTGTTGATCCAAAACCATTTCATTTCACTCCATGGTTGGTTTAAATACTCTTCGTCTAATGTTTAAAATGATCTGTATCTGTTTTAATTATTATACTACACTTAATCAGGGTCCCTGAATCCTAAATAAGGGAAGTTTAATTAGAGAAAGGCATCTTAGTGTAGTAGAAATATAATAATCCTTTCCCTTGATGTCTAGTGTCCACTGTGTCCAGCCAGTTAGTGATTATAATTATAATCTGTGGTAATCTGTCAGCTGTCATCAGCTGTGTACGATAAGAGGTCCGGTTATTTTAAGCATTTTAATATTATAAACAAATATATAAAAAGCTATTCTAATAGAAACTGCTCTTGTTCATTCGTAAATTTACTTGTTTTGAAACATTATAGTAGATTTTTTTTACGTGTGTCATAGTTCGGAGCTAGCTTCAATAAGCCATTTCAATCTCAAAAAAACAATATTATTATCCATTTTTTGCGTCTTATTAGGACCTAAGAGCTTTGTGTTATGACTTGTTCAATTGTTCCTTATGTCGGATAAGATATGCTGTATACGTGGTTGTTTAGTTCGACTAGGACAAGGTAATTTATAATCTTTATAGTTGTACTAGCTTTCCGCGGCTTCGCCCGCGTGGGCTATATGAATTCCCAGCCTGATCGGTTTAAAATTGACATAGGGTAGAATTTATCAAAATCCTTTCTTAGCGGATGCCTACGTCATAACATCTACCTGCATGCCAAAATTCAGCCCGATCCCTCCAGTGGTTTGGGCTGTGCGTTGATGGATCACTATGTCAGTCAGTCACCTTTGAGTTTTATATATATTTAGACTAGATATTTCCGGCGGTTTTATCCGCGTCCCGGGGGATATATTTATTGCATAACTGTGTACATAAAGGTCTTATTATGAAAAAATCACATGTTTCTTAGGATCAAACAGTCTATCCATGTCGTATATGCAATATACATTAGTTCAGTACCAATAACAGAATATTAACACAAATATTACAAAATCAAAAAAAATAAAATTGTTACATCATTTTTTACCAAAATATTCATTTAGATTAAAGAAAACATTCTCAATTAATAATTAATTAAAAGTAGCCTTGAACCGTCTCCAGGGTCCCGCCTATCTCCGTACCTTCTTCCAAATCGGTTTAGCCGTTATAACAAACTTAATAGCATAGATTAATAAAATGGCATTAAATGATGAATGATGTATTTTAGAGCATGAAATTAACATAAATGTGCTATCCTTACGCCATTCTGTTTATTTCTGTAGTAGAATTAGAACAAATTGAACAAAAACTGATTTATAAGAGTTTTTATTCAATACAAGAATTTATGCAATATAAATGTAATGAATATGACTATTTGTAAAATTTTATAAAAAATTAATAATATTATAATATCTTGAGATTTGTAAATTAAAATGCTAGTATTTTATTATTATTTAAATATTTGCATGCCAATTACGGGCAGAATATAGCTTGAACTATTGACCATTGTTAAATCTGGTACCACCTGTGTTCTATGCGAATAAATGTTTCTTTCTTTCTTTCTTTCAAAATAGGATAAGACTTTGTTTACATTTTTCCTAAAATCAATTAAATCAGACTATATTAAATGATTAATGAACTTGTATTTTTCATACTTCACCACAATCAATGGATTTTATTTACTTTACTATTTTCTTCTTTACAGAAGAGAACTTTGATCTATGTGCAACTATCGGAATGTCTAGCATACACTTGTTCTGCATCTGTTGTCTTAATAAACAAGTACCGTACGTCAGTTTGTCCAGGTGCTCCCATGCTGAGTTTCTTAACAGTTACACTAAACCAGAGGTAATTATCTTTAGTAACTACTATACTCCATTTGAAAATAACATTCGTCATCAGCCCACTATATTATCCCACTGCTGGGCACAGGCCTCTTCTCATACAGAGAAGGCATGACCATTAATCACCACGTGCACTCAAGGCAGATTGGCAACTTCAGACTTTTTAGTCTAGGTTTCCTCACGATGTTTTCCTTCACCGTTAGTCAGTGATGTCTAAGATATACTTAGAAAGTACATATAACTTCAGAAAAGTCACATTGGTACTTGCCAGGTTTCGTACCAGCACACTCGTACACGAGAGGCAGGTGTCTTAACCACTAGGCTACCACGACTTCTAACATTAGAGGGGCAAAATTTCGGAAAATCCTATTTTATCGGATTCCTATGTCATACAAAGAACACACCCTCCAAGTTTCAGGTCTTTACGATCAGCGGTTTAGGCTGTGCGTTGATCCGTCAGTCATTCAGGACAAAGCATTTTATATGTATAGATATACTTACCCGTTTGTTGATTACAGATTAATCCTGAAAATCAAGTAATATGCCATCAATGTCATGACATGCTGAAAAAAATCAAGCTGTTCCAGCTGCAAGTGGAGGAAAGCTTCAAGTTATTGTCCAATCATGTAAGTGAAATAAATTTAAAAACCGGCCAAGTGCGTGTCGGGCCACGCGCAGTAGGGTTCCGTAGTAGATCTCAATTAGTCGACTATAACTCTGTAACCGGTTAAGCCTACTTAGCCGTGATAGTTTTCCTTGTAAGTTCATTACATGTGCTACGTCTTAGATTTTTTTCACATTTCTAGGTACAGCCATTCAAAAGTTAGAGGGGGGGGTAACTCGTATCGAACAAAAAATTTCACTTAAAATCTAGATATTTCGCAAATGGCTCGCTTAACCGAAAAATGGTCTTCACACACCCATAATATTTTTGAAAGACCTATCTAACGATACCCCACACGAAGGGGTACGCGAGAAAAAAAATATTCATCCCTACTTTACATGTTTGGGAGCTACTCTAAAAAAAAATATTTTTCAAAATTTTATTTTACCACTTTCTCGGCGTGATCAATATACATATTCATACCAAATTTCAGCTTTCTAATAACAAAAACCACGGAGCTATGCCGCGGACAGACAGACAGACAGACAGACAGACAGACGGACAGAGCGAAACTATAAGGGTTCCTTGTCGGACTACGGAACCCTAAAAACTCCCTACGTAAAAATGCATTACATCATTTTGGAAAAGTGCTGATACTCTTACACTGCTGGACCGATATTAACCAAACATAGCTAAGAACCACAGCAAGGAAACTGGCTTTCAAACGAAAAAAAACCGCATCGAAATCGGTCCATCCGTTTGAGAGCTACGATGCCACAGACAGACATCGACGTCAAACTTATAACACCCCTCTTTTTGCGTCGGGGGTTAGTAAAAAGGAGGGGCTCGTGGCTAAGTAACATTCGCACGGGTGGATCGGTTAAAGGTTAAGCTGCGCTTTTGGGTGACACTTTTTGATGACATATATCTAAATAGACGACGCAAGTGTGTGTATTTCGACGTGTGACAGATGAGTGCAGTGCTCCTAAATTATGACCGTCTGAATAAGTCCGCGCTCCACCGTATTGGTACCTTCAACCGAAAGCTAGAAAAAATTAGAACTAAAAATGTTAGCTAGCATAAAGATAATCACTAAAACGCTCGTGTGACGTCACAGAAAGTAGTCTAAGTGACACGCTTGGTTTATACAAATGGCGGAACTTGTGTTATCTATTTAGATACATTCTGTGGTGTGCTCCTTACCTCTACCACTATCTGGAAAGTCAGGGACAGTCAGGAAAGCAATGGTGGTCAGGGAAAGTCAGGGAAAAAATGTCATAGTAGGTAGTCAAAAGTCAGGGAAAAGTTAACTCATTAAATAATAATAATTGTGATTCCTAAGAATTATGTTGCTATTTTTTTTTAAATACGCTTCGTATTTAAAAACGAAATTTACTTCGTACGCAATCGTTTCGCTCGTGCTCTAACTCATTTTGCTCAGATGATTTTTTAGCTTACTGTTTATGGTTTTTACCTCCAAAAACAGATAACATTACTTATCGTACTTATTTCACATGGTCTTGACTTTCACCCAGTTGCACCAAAAAAATATCAGGTAATCAGGTTACATATATGGGTTACGGAAGAACTGTCATTAAAGATCAAAATGGAGGATAAAATTGAGTAA
Source organism: Pyrrhia umbra (assembly GCA_963891755.1). NCBI lineage: Eukaryota > Metazoa > Arthropoda > Insecta > Lepidoptera > Noctuidae > Pyrrhia > Pyrrhia umbra. Next base: position 4,246,267 of record OY982946.1, read on the forward strand.
TTTTGTTATGATTTTCGTCTTGGATGGGTTTTAGTCAGTAAGACACAGTAATGACACTCCCTCCCGCCCCACCCACGGCAGGAGGGGTCATTTGATGATTTCCCATCCGAAAAAAAAAGAGAAGACACCCTGCCCCTGCCTACCCACCATGACCTTGCCTGCGCGCGCGCCTGTTATAATACGCATTGCAATCTTACACTAGATGTCGTCGCACAAGGCGTTATCTTCATGCATCCATAGTTATATTCTAAACTCGCCCCGGCTTCGCTCGGGCAGGACCGCGCCGACCCCTGACAGCGCCTGTGTGCGAAACGTATGAAGCGCCTCTTTTTTAACCGACTTTAAAAAAGGAAAAGGTTCCCAAGTCGATTATGTTTTGTGTTTGTTACGCGATTACTACACCAATTATGAATTGATATTGATTATTCTTTTCTTGTTTGGTAAGTCATATTTCAGACCATTGATTTCAGCGTCTGTGGTCTTTTACTAATGTGTTTATTTTTTTAAGTAGAAAGCGCGAGCGCGACCTTTTTCTTAACATGATAATATTATTAGGATTTCAATAAATAGTAATAAAAACAGTGTTTGAAAAGAAATATAAATACCTACGTAATCGAAAGCGCGAGCGAAGCGAGAACGAATTTTTTTTAGCATAATAATGAAAGGGAATCACCTGAAGGCTGAAATGGGGATGCATAAGGATGTGGTCATAGTGGACAAGGGACTCACCCCACTCTCCTTGGCTAACGAGAATTGGCGCAAACCTGTAATTCTGGGTACTAAGGATCGCATGGACGTATGGCAGAGTAAGGAGCTACACGGACGCTACTTCCGGGCCCTTCATGGGCCTGATGTCGACTTGTTAGCGTCCATATCCTGGTTACGCTTCGGGGATCTCTTCGGAGAAACCGAAGAGTTTGTTTGTGCAATTATGGATGAAGTCATGATGACAAGGAACTACCGAAGGTATATTGTGAAGGATGGCACGGTTGACATCTGTCGGGCATGTCACCGTCCGGGTGAGTCGATCCGACACATAATCTCCGGTTGTTCCAGTCTAGCCAATGGCGAATACTTGCACAGACATAACCAAGTGGCCAGGATTATCCACCAGCAACTTGCTTTGCGATACTGCCTTGTAGACTATGAGGTACCATATTACAGGTATGTGCCCGACCCAGTTCTCGAGAATGATCATGTCACACTATACTGGGATCGATCTATCATCAATGACAGGACTATTTTAGCTAATAAGCCTGACATAGTGGTGATAGATCGATTAGAGCGCCGCACAATGATTATTGATATCACTGTGCCACATGACGAGAACCTCGTGAAGGCTGAAAAAGATAAACAACTCAAGTATCTTGATTTAGCACACGAGGTTGTCGATATGTGGCATGTGGATTCAGCAGTCATTGTACCGATAGTCGTTTCGGCCAATGGATTACTCGCCAAGAGCCTCGACCAACACCTAAAGAGGCTCTCGTTAGGCAGCTGGATCAAGGGCTTGATACAGAAAGCAGTACTCCTAGATACTGCGCGTATCGTCAGGAGGTTCCTTTCTCTAGAGCCCTGACCGCCGGTAGCTTGGACCCTGTCTCGTTACCGGTGGGATACTATTTTTTATATTTTTAAATGTTTTTATTTATTTTTTCTATGGTTTGTAAAAATATTTAAAAATGTACTATAATATGTGTGAAAATAAATAAAAGGGAATAATATTTTTCAATAAATGGTAACAAAAACAGAGTTTGAAAAGAAATAAAAATACCTACGTAATCGAAAGCGCGATCGAAGCGAGCGCGAATTTCCTTTAGCATGATAATTATAGGGAATATCGTTTTTCAATAAATAGTAACAAAAACAGAATTTGAAAATAAATTAATCGGAAGCGTGAGCGCAAACTTTTTTTTAACATGTTTTTTTTTTTCATTAAATGGTAACGAAAACAGAAGCTGAAAAGAAATAGGAATACGTAATTGAAAGCGCGAGCGAAGCGAGCGCGAATTTTTCTTTAGCAAGATGATTATGGGGAATAATATTTTTTTTAATGAGTTGCCTTAATTGATGATGTTGCAACCTATTTTATTTATAGATAGATAGATAGATATACTCTTTATTGCACATCAAACAAATAAAGTTAAATAAAAGATGGATCTTAAGTAAGAGTGGTACAATGGGCGGTCTTATCGCAATCAGCGATTTCTTCCAGACAACCTTTGGATGGACAGAAATTGTATGAACTCAGGAACGTGGTTAGTCAGCGGCATAAGTTTCCGAAGATGGGAGAATTTTTCGCTAGTTCAATAAGAGGTTGGCTAATCAGGTTTTGGGGGCTCCCCTAGCTTGGGGGTCCCGGGGCGCTGCCCGGCTAGCCCTTGGGTAGCTACACCTCTGCTCACGCTATTATTTAAGTGATAAATGTAATAAATTAAAGCTTATGTTTCTTTTCCGCAGAAACAATGAAAAATTCTTACATTCTGTGTAGGTTTATGAAAATACTTAGGAGAGCTAGCCTAAGCCTATATAATCTTTCCTGTTCCATTGAGGCTACTCAAAATTTTTACTTTTGTAATTGCTTTGGTTCTTACGCTCGTTTAAATTAGGGAGTACCTGGTGACCACATTTCGCTCGCGTCGCATCGCATCGCATCGGATTGCGTTGATAAACTCATCCACGGCACGGCCTTTTTAATAAAATAATCGCCTATTGTAGCGACTGCGGTGGTTCTTTTGATTTTAATGCAGAGCTCGTAATTCATGTAAACTAATACCCGAAACGTAAACAGTGGGTCAATTCAAATAGTGTAAAATTAAACCACAATCATAAATATTGTCTTGGGAGACTTGTATCTACTTAGTCATCGATGCTCAACTATGAGAGAATATGTTGATAATAGTGACAACAATAATGTTAATAACTGGCGCTTGGGCACTTCGGCTTCATCCGGCGCCCCTACTGCCCTGGCGCCTGTGTGCGCCGCACACTTCGCACACAGGGGCGGCGCGGCCCTGCGCTCGGGTGCATTGTAGATATAAAATAGATTCTCTACTATAACGAAAATAAATTTTGGGGCGAAGTACGAAGTGCGCCGGGCCAGCTAGTATTATTATAAAACTTTTTTTTTTTCAGGAAAACATTCCAGAAGCTACTAGAACATATAGACACAATTTAAAAGTACACAGAATGGAAAACATTGACCTAATAGAGTCCACGAGCGAGAATAATGATACTAATATTGAAATAGAATTTGTCCAAAATTCTACCATAGACAAAACTACCACAGGATTAACTACCATACCGAATTCTAGCACTGAAAATACTACCGTAGAAGAAATTACCACATCAAAAAATTCCGCCAAACTGAAAAATATCGAAAGTGCTTTAAAAATCATTAATAACAATCAAAATGATGGCTGCATTAATTTTTTGGCAGCTTCTTTACAAAATTTATCACAGACACTACTCAAGGACAACTTATTCAGCAAAAATTTTTCGGATCGTAGCGAAACGAATAACTTTGCAGATATAACGAAATTTAATAAACATGTTGGAAAATTTGAAATGGTGGAAGAAAATTTGGATGACAAAAAAGGAATTTTGATAAAGGAAATTGATTTTTCAATTAATCCATTAGAAAATGGTAATACAAATAATATGCTTAATGATGTACCTACGATAACTGGTAAGTGTTTTAACCCCCGACGCTAAAATAGGGGTTTTATAAGTTTAACGGCTATGTGTGTGTCTGTTGCACCATATCTCTTAAACGGATAAACCGATTTGGGTGTATTTTTTTTATTTTTAAGCACGTTTTCTAGCAATGGTTCTCAGACGTCATCATCATCAGTCTATATATTCCCACTGCTGGGCACAGGCCGCAACATGTGTTATCTAAATCGGTTCAGTCGTTTCAAGGTTATCAGCTTTTAAAATGTTAGTATGTTCGCTTTTTTTGCGCTGGCGCTTTTTATCATTTCGGTATAATTTAAAAAACAAGTAAAGAGTTAATTCTGAAAAATAAAAAAGTTAAAAATTAAGGTAAATTTTCGCGAAAATTTAAATTTGCCCATATCTTTGTATCTTGTTGACTCAGAGCCTTGATTTTTATCACACTTAATATCACTGCAGACCTCAGTTTCAACTTGCTAAGTCCACCCTTTCCTGACAAAAACGGTGGTGACACACGGACAGACAGACAAGAGAGTGATTTTATAAGATTTCCTTTTTGTACCCTTTGAGGAACGAGACCCTTCAAACATTTTTTTTTATTGCAGAAACTAAAACTTCACTCCACTCCAAGATAAAGAAGATTATATTAACCAAAGAAGAATTAGTAGAAGAGAGAGTGAAGTCTGCAGCTGCACAAACATATCTAAGTTCTCCTTATCGCTGTGATCACTGCATTATTGGATTCCATTATGCCGAAAACTTGAAAGACCATACAAAGAGGAAACATAGTCCGGTAAGCTATTTTGAGCTAAATCAAATAGTATAAAACAAAGTCGCTTTCACTGTCCCTATATTCCTATGTATGCTTAAATCTTTAAAACTGCGCAAGGGATTTTGATGCGGTTTTTTTTTATAGATAAAGTGATTAATGAGGAAGGTTTTAGTTTATAATTTGTCAAGTTTTTGTATCCAGCAGCTAAAATATCGCGGGCGAAGCCGCTGGCGGGAAGCTAGTCTATACTAATATAATAAAGCTGAAGAGTTTGTTTGTTTGAACGCGCTAATCTCAGAAACTACTGGACCGATTTAGAAAATTCTTTCAGTGTTAGATAGCCCATTTAATAAGGAAGGCTATAGGCTATATATCATCACGCTAAACCCAATAGGAGCGGAGCACCACAATTCCACGCGGACGAAGTCGCGGACAAAAGCTAGTGTATAGATAAAGATATAATAATAATAATTTATGTAATTCAACTTCGTGTATTAAAAGCGATTGTCCATTAAGAAAAAATACACAAATGAATACCATAAATGATTCGAATTCTGTAAAAAATTACCGATATAGAGAGCCAAATAATGTTTTTTTAGAGGAAAATTGTAAATATTAATTACTTAAGGCTTTCTATCAGTAAAAAAATATTAAAATCGATTTAGTAATTTTTTGAGTTTATTCGTAACTAACATAAAAATAAATCTTTGTTTATATTAGTTTATGTACCTATATAAAATCGAAAAACTTAAAAAAAAATATGTCAAGCGCCGATGCGTTCTCATCACACCGATGATATAAACTCCTACGTCCACATATTAATGGGCGCTCTCACGCTTGCCGGTCAATGCGCGGCCGCGATAAGCTTATGACGGTGACTCATGAACTTGCTTATGACGTCACTTATGATAAACGCGTGCCGCGCCCCATAGTAATATACTATTTCCACTTCCACATTAATTTTACTAATTATATAATTATAATAAAGTTTTAGATTTTATTTCTACATGTATGTATTATACTCAAACTAATGAGGAAATGGCTGGTTGAGCTTTAATACACGAATCGTGTTGATTTAAAACAATGCATTTTGCTAACATTATGATCATATTATATCAAGACATGATTACCTACTTCAACATTGAATATTATATGCATGAATGGAAACACAAAATATTTAGCAGTGTCGATGAACATAAATCTTTTTGTGATCAAGGCAATGCGAAAGTCGTTGCGCGATTTGCATTTATTTGAAGGCACCATCATACATGTACAAATTTTACAGCTTTTGTACAAAATTTGAGGCACAACAAATGAATGCAATATGCTTAATATTGTCACTAAGTTAACGAGTATTGCGCCGCCAGTATGGAGCTAGCTCCATGAAGACTCCTTGTGGCTCTATCCGAACGTCGTTTAGAACACCATAACAGCGGTACACCTATACCGAAAGCAAAATCATTACAAGTTGAGTTCGCCTGTGATGATAAAACACCAGGCGATCTCCGAACAAAATCCATGAAAAATGCCAGAAAAATGATGCGCAAATCTGTAGTTGAAGACCGGTAGATAGTAAGTAAAGAGATCAATTATCATGAATTCTATATACAACAAGTCCAAAGCATTCCTCGTGAGTCTATGTCGGCTAGTGTGTAGAATCTTCGTGCGCGATCTGGTGACAGACACAGACGCAGCGCCGGACACGAGCGCTTACTACTTTGAAGACTACCGCTCGCTCTTCCCGAACTATGTGCCGAGTTCACACACATCTGAATAGCTATCACTTGTTATAGTAGACCCAAACCATCAGCTTTAATGTATTTCGTTGACTAATGAGATCTATACGGAGCTCTCAACGACCACAAAGTCGCGTAACGGACACACGTGTCGATTCTATCGACACGTTCAGCCCGGCTTTTACTGTTCTGCACCTCGGTGTGGCTGGTCTACACAAGTGTTTCAGAATAACGCAAAAGATCATCATGATGGCAAAACATGTAACATATAAGGGAGAAATAAAAATATGGATTCTATGCGTTGTTTTATCGCCGCATTCGTTGAGAGTGTATGTCGGCTAGCGTGTAGAATGTTTGTGCGCGATCAAAGCCACTCCGCGCTGGACACGAGCGCCTACTACGTTGAAGACTATCGGAGACTCTGTCCGAACTATGTGACGAGCTCACAAGCTGCTGAAATGTAGTCTAACATAGGTCGCACTGACTGCAGACGACACCTGCGCTTACAGTTAAGCTTGCGCAAAAACAACACAGCATAGAGGGTTAAATACGAACAACAAAAAAAAACATATGTAACTCAAGTTGATTTTGGACAATAATCCAAATCAACGCTGAGTTACATATGTTTTTTTTTTGTCAATTTTGTGTGTTTTGAGAAGTCAATTCATATTCAATATGTCGGTCCGCACGCTAGTCGGAGTGTAATGTCGGCCATGTTGGTCTGTAGCTTACTCGCTGTATCGTTATAGTGTCGCTGTGCGTTACATCTGCAGTTGCCACATATTGAACGGCTCGTGATCTCGGCACATAGTTCGGGAAGATCGAGCGGTAGTCTTCAATGTAGTAGGCGCTAGTATCGTCTGCGTCTGTTAGATCGCGCACTAACATACTACACACCAGCCGACGGACACTCTCAACAGATGCGCCAAAGCTGTTGCGGATGAAATCCATATTTTTGTTTCTCCCTTATATAAAACTGAGCTGCGACAATCGCCATACTATATTACAATTGTAGTAGACAATTTCAATACGTTATTACAACCGTCGCAGCTCAAATAATGTTCAGTATCATGAGTAGCAGTCAGAGCCCAGTAAGACCTATATTAGACTAAATTTCAGCAGCTTGTGAGCTCGTCACATAGTTCGGACAGAGTCTCCGATAATCTTCAACGTAGTAGGCGCTCGTGACCAGCGCGGAGTCGCTTTGATCGCGCACAAACATTCTACACGCTAGCCGACATACACTCCCAACGATTGCGGCGATAAAACAACGCATAGAATCCATATTTTTGTTTCTCCCTTATATATTACATGTTTTGCCATCATGATGATCTTTTGCGTGATTCTGAAACACTTGTGTGTAGACCAGCCATACCGAGGTGCAGAACAGTGAAAGCCGGGCTGAACGTGTCGATAGAATCGACACGTGTGTCCGTTTAGCGACTTTGTGGTCGTTGAGAGCTCCGTATAGATCTCATTAGTCAACGAAATACATTAAAGCTGATGGTTTGGGTCTACTATAACAGGTGATAGCTATTCAGATGTGTGTGAACTCGGCACATAGTTCGGGAAGAGCGAGCGGTAGTCGTCAAAGTAGTAAGCGCTCGTGTCTGCTAGATCGCGCACGAATAATCTACACACCGACATATAGAATTCATGATAATTGTTCTCTTTACTTACTATACTAGTCTTCAACTACCGATTTGCGCTTCATTTTTCTGGTATTTTTCATCGCTCTTTTCGCAAATATCTAAAGCCGCCGTTGTATCGATCTAGTTTGCCCCTGCTTAGTGGTCGCCGCTACAGCTATGCTGGTGTTCTACATCACGTTGGGATAAAGCGATAAGGAGTTTTCATTGAGCCCGCTCCGTGCACGCGACGCAATATTCGTGTTCACCTCTGAGATAGTTCAAGGAGTTTGGGTGAACACTCCGCGCGTTGGTCGACATAGGCTCTCAGAGATGCTCTCAAATTTGATTATACTCTCTCAGGTGTCAATTTACGGCGCAGTTCGTCAACAGCCGTATGGTCTAGTCCACAGCATGTTTTATGTTAATCGACAGAACCAATCTTATGATTAGAGGCTGCCTATGAATCGGTGTGTACCAATTATCACTCTTGTGTATTTTTATAAATGACAAATTGTAACCGACATGATAATAAGCGTCTCAAGAAATCAGGAATTAGATGTTTGAAAATATGCAATGGCGAATTATATTGTTTTTAATTGGCCGGTGTGTAAGCCTTCTTCCAATTTATTTTATTGTTTACTGTATGCACAAGCTATGGGAAGACCTACATAAATAAATAAACAGTGGTAACAATTGAACTGAATAAAAATCAATCATGAATGTGTATAAAAATCATGTCAACACGTACTCATCACACCGATGATATTAACTCGTACGTTTACATATTAATGTGCGGTCTCGTCGCTCGCCGGTCAACGCTCGGGTGCGATTATGCGGAGAACCTTCATAGGTCATCGCGGCACGCGTTTATCGAGACGATGACGTCACAACGCGTGCCGCGCTCCATAATTCTATTAGATGATCCCCTTTACGAATTATAAAGGTTTGGATTCTTATTTGTATGTCTAATGAGCTGAGCTGATGGGGAAATGGCTAGTCGAGCTTATAATACACGAATCGTGTTGATTTAAAACCATGCATTTTACTTACATTATGATCATATTATATCAAGAGATAATTACGGCACACAAAATATTTGGCAGTGTCGATGATCATAATAAACTTTTTGATCAAGACGGCTCGATGCGCGATTGCCTATTATTAGGAGATATTAGTAGAAGGCAGCATCGAATATGTACAAAGTCTATAGCTTCTGAACAAAAATTGAGGCACAACAAATTTATGCAATATGCTTAATATTGTCACTAAGTTAACGAGTGTTGCGTCGCCAGCATGGGAGATAGCTCCATTGAGACTCCTTGTGGCTCTATCCGAACGTCATGTAGAGCACCATAACAGCGTTACACCTATACCAAAGCAAAATCATTACAAGTTGAGTTCGCCTGTGATGATAAAACACCAGGTGATCTCTGAACAAAATCCATGTAAAATGCCAGAAAAAATATGCGCAAATCGGTAGTTGAAGACTGGTATATAGTAAGTAAAGAGAACAATTATCATGAATTCTATATGCAACAAGTCCAAAGCATTCCTCGTGAGTTTATGTCGGCTAGTGTGTGGAATCTTCGTGCGCGATATGGTAACAGACACAGACGCAGCGCCGGACACGAGCGCTTACTGCTTTGAAGACTATCGCTCGCTCTTCCCGAACTATGTGCCGAGTTCACACACATCTGAATAGCTATCACCTGTTATAGTAGACCCAAACCATTAGCTTTAATGTATTTCGTTGCCTAATGAGATCTATACGGAGCTCTCAACGACCACAAAGTCGCTCAACAGACATACGTATACTCAACAGATATACGTACAACAGACATACGGCAAAACATGTAATATATAAGGGAGAAATAAGAATATGGATTCTATGCGATGTTTTATCGCCGCATTCGTTGAGAGTGTATGTCGGCTAGCGTGTAGAATGTTTGTGCGCGATCAAAGCCACTCCGCGCTGGACACGAGCGCCTACTACGTTGAAGACTATCGAAGGATCTTTCCGAACTATGTGACGAGCTCACAAGCTGCTGAAATGTAGTCAAATATAGGTCTCACTGAGCACTGACTGCTAGACATGATTATGAACATTATTTGAGCTGCGACGGTAGTAATAAAGTATTGAAATTGTCTACTACAATTGTAATATAGTATGGAGATTGTGGCAGCTCAGTTTTATATAAGGGAGAAACAAAAATATGGACTTCATCCGCAACAGCTTTGGCGCATTTGTTGAGAGCGTACGTCGGCTGGTGTGTAGTATGTTAGTGCGCGATCTAACAGACGCAGACGATACTAGCGCCTACTACATTGAAGACTACCGCTCGCTCTTCCCGAACTATGTGACGAGCTCACGAGCCGTTCAATATGTGACAACTGCTGATGTAACGCACAGCGACACTATAACGATACAGCGAGTAAGCTACAGACCGACATGGCCGACATTACACTCCGACTAACGTGCAGATATTGAATATTAATTAACTTCTCAAACCACACAAAACTGACAAAAAAAAAACATATGTAACTCAGCGTTGATTTGGATTATTGTCCAAAATCAACTTGAGTTACATATGTTTTTTTTTGTCGTTCGTATTTAACCCTCTATGCTGTGTTGTTTTTGCACAAGCTTAGCAGTAAGCGCTGGTGTCTTCTGCAGTCAGTGCTCAGTGCGACCTATGTTAGACTACATTTCAGCAGCCTGTGGGCTCGTCACATAGTTCGGACAGAGTCTCCGATAGTCTTCAACGTAGTAGGCGCTCGTGTCCAGCGCGGAGTGGCTTTGATCGCGCACAAATATTCTACGCGCTAGCCGACATACACTCCTAACGAATGCGGCGATAAAACATCGCATAGAATCCATATTTTTATTTCTCCCTTATATATTACATGTTTTGCCATCATGATGATCTTTTGCGTTATTCTGAAACACTTGTGTAGACCAGCCATACCAAGGTGCAGAACAGTAAAAGCCGGGCTGAACGTGTCGATAGAATCGACACGTGTGTCCGTTAAGCGACTTTGTGGTCGTTGAGAGCTCCGTATAGATCTCATTACTCAACGAAATACATTACAGGCAAGGTATCTGAGACCACTATAACAGGCGACAGATATTCAGTTGTCTGAGACCTCGGCACATAGTTCGGGAAGAGCGAGCGATAGTCTTCAAAGCAGTAAGCGCTTGTGTCCGGCGCTGCGTCAGCCAGATCGCGCACAAACATTCCACACACTAGCCGACATAGCCTCAAGAGGAATGCTTTGGACTTGTTGCATATAGAATTCATGATAATTGTTCTCTTTACTTACTATATACCGGTCTTCAACTACCGATTTGCGCATCATTTTTCTGGTATTTTTTAACATTTTTGTTACGAATGTCTGAGATCGCCTGGTGTTTTATCATCACAGGCGAGCTCAATTCGTGATGATTTTACATCGTTGGTTAGTGGTCGGTACTACAGCTCTGCTGGTGTTCTACATGACGTTTGGATAGAGCCACAAGGAGTCTCAATGGAGCAAGCTCGCTACGCAACACGTAATCTTCAAGACTATAATATTGCATTAATTTGTTGTGCTTCAATTTTTGTACAGGAGCCATAGAAATTGTACATGCCTTATAATTTGAAATCGCGCATCAGCCGTCGCTTTGTCTTGGTCGCAAAAAGATTTTTTGTTCATCGACACTGCTAAATATTGTGTGAGCCCACTGGCCATTTATACACATTCAATGTTGAAGTAGGTAATTTTGTCTAGACCTTATGTAAGCAAAATGTTTTAAAATCAACACGATTCGTGATCCACACACTAGCCGACATAGACACGCGAATGCTTTGGACTTGTTTATAGAATTCATGATAATTGTTCTCTTTACTTACTACTTATATTATTATACCAGTCAGTGGTATTTTGCATCGTTTTTGTCGCGAATATCTAAAGTCGCGTGTGGTGTTAAATCGGTCTAGTCTGCCTTCCCTGCTCAGTGGGCGACGCACGTCGGGATGCAACGACGAGACAGTTAACGGAGCCCCCTCGACACCACTTTATGCGCTAGTTCGACATAGATATCGGGCTGTCGCATTGAATGCGAGTCTTGATCACTATGTATTTAGTGGATATATTTATTTTTCCAACTGACCGAGCGATCTCACGCCCGCTGATCAGTTTTGGGGCATCGCCCTGCGTTGATTCGAGAGACTGCATAATAAACCTACTTCTTTTTACGGAATATTGAAGCTAATGCATTATACGGGGTTCTTGTATTATTGCGGTGATTACACATATTGGTAAGCTCTGAGACTATTGGAACACAGTGCTGCGCTGCTCGGCATTCCGTTTACAAAAGCAAGAATATTTCATTTCCATCGGAAGAATTCGCTACGAAGATAATAACGTCACTTGGTGACGGGTATCAGAGTGGCGTCGTGACGTCACTTAGGTTACCTCATCCGGTTATCGCGCCGCGCTCTGACCGACGCGCGGCCGCAAGCGCGAGACCGCACATTAGTATGTGAGCGTACGAGTCTATCTCATCGGTGCCTCTAGTACGGCTCGCTTTACAACATTGATTTTAGCATGTTGTGTTGATGGTCAGCTTTGATCAAACATCCTAAATTATTACCTCAAAGTTTTAAATCAAAAATAAACTTACAAAAAATATATCTTGTAAAGTTTTTTTTTCTTATAATATTTTGGGTAGGCAATATTTAAAAAAAAATCTTTTCAACTTTATTTGCGCTCAGACTACGAATGAAATAAAAAAAAAACTACGTTTAAAAAAACCGACTTAAAAAAAAAAACTAAAAAGTATTAAAAAAGTATAAAATAACTTAATAAAGATTTAACACAAACCTAATACCTTTAATATTAATAAAACACCATTATTTGTATGTGCTACCTATTGACAGGTTTAAAGTCGGTGCCAAGCCAAATGTAATAGTGTTACTCATTCAGGTATTAAAAAGTTTTCATCTGTTTCACATTAATTCACATTGTTCTTTAGGTTTATTTACGTAGGTTAATCTTTAGGAATTTCATTTTGTTTAGGACTTGGCACCGACTTCAAACCTGTCAATAGGTAACACATACAAATAATGGTGTTTTATTAATATTAAAGGTATTAGGTTTGTGTTAAATCTTTATTAAGTTATTTTATACTTTTTTAATACTTTTTAGTTTTTTTTTTGAAGTCGGTTTTTTTAAACGTAGTTTTTTTAAATTTATTTTTTACTTTTTAGTGTCTGTAATAAGTTGCTCTGTAAACTACAGTATTTTTTACAGGATTTTTATAGATTACATAAGGAAGGCTATAACATTTCGTTGTTTTTATTGTCATAATTATATGTTAAATAGTTTTTTTTTAAGTAGCTATGGGTAGGCCTACGAAAGGTGCAGCTTTAAACAATATAGATCAAGAAACGGGAACGGAAAATATAAATCGACTCCGAAACAATTACGTCATCGATGTAAACAAAAATGTAAAAAATGTTCACAAAATGAAAACTACTGGGCCAAACCATGTGAAATTTTTATGGGACCAAATGGCATCTATTCCGCATCAAACTAAAAAAGAATCACGTAAATCGGATCATAAATCTCAGCGTAATCGGTGTACATACATAGAAAAAAAAAATACCGATCGAATTGAGAACCTCCTCCTTTTTTTGAAGTCGGTTAAAAATAATAATTTGTGTTTTGTTTCAGAAAACAGGTAATGTAAACTGCGGTGTATGTTTTCAATCACTGAATCCAGGACCGAGTTACGATGAGCATGTCTCTAGACATTTTACCAGGTAATATTGACGCCTTGATTTTGTGCATTCTATCACTACATAAAACAAAGTCACTTCCCGCTGTCTGTCTGTCCTTATATATGCTGAGATCTTTAAAACTACGCAGCGGATTTTGATGCGGTTTTTTTAATAGATAGAATGATTGAAGAGGAAGGTTTTAGTTAGTTTAAGTTGGCAAATTTTTGTATCCATTGGCTAAAATATCGAGGGCAAAGCCGCTGGCTGAACTAGTACATAATATAATAAATCTATACTTCATTTATAATGAGTTTAGAAAAAAATACAAACTCTTTTTACTGCAACTTATTCAAACGATTTTGAGTTCTATTCCGTACGGATAAGGATGGTGTTGAAAGGAAAATAATGTTTACAATATTATAGCAAATATATTCTGCGTCTGTTTTTGTCATTTCACCTTAGCAATAGAGCTTAAAATCGTTTGAACAAACGATAAATAGGTTGCGTATAAATTTCTTATCTTATTATAAACTAGCTGTTTCCCGCGGTTTCACCCGCATCCCGAGGGAACTACTTAGCGCACCCGGGTAAAAAGTAGCCTATGTTGTTCCTCAGGGTCTATTCTATCTCTGTACCAAATTTCATTTATATCGGTCCAGTAGTTTTGGCGTGAAAGCGTAACAGACAGACAGACAGAGTTACTTTCGCATTTATAATATTAGTAAGGATGGAATAGAGTTATTTTCCGCGGTTTCACCCGATGGTCCCTAGGGAAGTTCTTAATACCCCCTGATAAAACACCCAGACAGACAGACAGATGGACATTGCGAAACCTAAAATGATTTCTTCTCGATTACGGAACCCTAAAAATGTATTTGTTTGTTTACGTTTTCACGGAAAAACTGCTAAACCGATTTGGATGAAATTTGGCACAGAGATAAATGAGACCCTGGAGATGGTCAAAGGCTTTTTATATCCGGCTGCGTTAAGTAGTTTCCACGCTACGCGGTTGAATCCGCGGGAAATAGCTAGTCACTACATAGTATAAAACAAAGTCGCTTTCTCTGTCCCTATATCCCTATGTATGCTTAAATCTTTAAAACTACGCAACGGATTTTGATGCGGATTTTTTTAATAGATAGAGTGATTCATGAGAAAGGTTTTAGTATATAATTTGTCAAGTTTTTGTATCCATTAGCTAAAATATCGCGGGCAAAGCCGCTGGCGGGAAGCTAGTAATATTATAAATGCGAAAATTAGTTTGTTACGCTTTCACGGTAAAACGGCTGAACCGATTTCGATGAAATTTGGTAAAAAGTTTTTTTTTTTTTACAGATTTGAGTGTCTTATCTGCCATCGAAGGTTTTCTTCAAGCGATGTGGCGTTCTTTCATTATAGGAGAAAACATTGTGTACCGACGTTGTACAAGTGTAGGCACTGCCCTTATAGTACTCCGTGAGTAATATAATATTCTAGCTTCCCGCCAGCGGCTTCGCCCGCGAGGGCTATAAGAATTCAAAAAAAAATTGACAGAGAATCATACAAAATTTGCCCCTCTTTTTCACCCCTTTAGGGGTAGAATTTCTACGTCATCGACGAAAAATAAATTTAAAACATCGCTCAAGAAGTCTGTGGCAAATCCCGATAAAACTTATTATCTGAGTTAACTATAAAACTGAGATATTACTATCAATTAAATAAAACTATATCTACTGAGTAAATCCATTAGATATTACAGATTAATTAACAAAATATACCAATTAGTCAGACTATTATATGACGTTTTTATGCTCGAGCAATCTCATTAAACTCGCGAGATTTCGGCCTTTTTTCATCCGAAATCAATCTCGCTAAGAAAGACCGAGATCTCGCGAGAACGAGATTGCATTCCCTACACACAGTAGTAACTTAATGTTAGACACCGACTTCTAGAGCGAACTAATGCCTTATTAATGCGAAAATAACTGTCTGTTTGCTACAATTTTATGATTAAACAGCTGAACCGATTTCGATGTAATTTGGTATGGAAGTAAATTGAATGGTTGGTATAAAGACAGTTTTGATCATAATGTGCTGTTATCTTGTTACAGAGTGATAAAAAATTTGAGGCATCATTTTAGAAGTCATAGGGTTGGAAAGATTTCGTAAGTATAATAATTATACGATTATTGTTATCACTGTGCCACATGACGAGAACCTCGTGAAGGCTGAAAAACATAAATTAAAAAAAAATTTTTTTTTTTAGTTTACATAATAAATTTTTTGAACTGGTCTTTTTACTAGGTTTCATTTGATACCCATATTGCTATGGTAAGAAAAAATTCAACTCCCATTCCGCCATTTGCGGGCGCCATTTTGAAAATCTCTATAGCCTATGTCACTACTACATCATCATCATCATCAGCCTATATATCGTCCCACTGCTGGGCACAGGCCTCTTCTCATACAGAGAAGGCATGAGCATTGATCACCACGTGCGCTCAAGGCGGATTGGCGATTTCAGACTTTTTAAGTCCAGGTTTCCTCACGATGTTTTCCTTCACCGTTAGTCAGTGGTGTCTAAGATATACTTAGAAAGTACATATGACTTTAGAAAAGTCACATTGGTACTTGCCAGGTTTCGAACTCGTACACGAGAGGCAGGTGCCTTAACCACTAGGCCACCACGACTTCGTCACTACTACAATTTAGACAAATCCAACGACACCTCATATGTCAAAAACCGTTCAGCCGTTTGGGCTGTAGGGCGTGCCAAAGAAATGGACATACATACATACATACACTCGAAAAACATAACCCTCCTTCTGTCGCAATCGGGTAAAAAAGATAAACAACTCAAGTATCT
The DNA here is from genome assembly GCA_963891755.1 of Pyrrhia umbra. NCBI lineage: Eukaryota > Metazoa > Arthropoda > Insecta > Lepidoptera > Noctuidae > Pyrrhia > Pyrrhia umbra. The sequence continues at coordinate 4,262,688 of OY982946.1, forward strand.
TGATTTGGCACACGAGGTTGTCGATATGTGGCATGTGGATTCAGCAGTCATTGTGCCGATAGTCGTTTCGGCCAATGGACTACTAGCCAAGAGCCTCGACCAACACCTATAGAGGCTCTCGTTAGGCAGCTGGATCAAGGGCTTGATGCAGAAAGCAGTACTCCTAGACACTGTGCGTATCGTCAGGAGGCTGTAGCTTGGACCCTGTCTCGTTACCGGTGGGGTACTAATATTTATATTTTTAAATGTTTTTTTTTTTATATTTAAAAATATAAATAATATGTGTAAGAAATTAAGGCTTCTGACTTCTGACTACCCGAAATGATCGTCAAATATCTATAAATAACAGCCGGGACTTGCTTAACGTGCTTTCCGAGGCACGGAGGAGTCTCGCTATGACATAGATAGTCACCCATCCAGGGACTGATCGACCAAGCATAGCTTAACCTTTGATCGAACGACCCGTGCGGCTGTTACTAAGCCACGAGCTCCTCCTATCATAGCATGTCATTAAATATTGTTTTTTTTATTTTATTTGCAGATCTGTGAAAAGGTTTATAAGAATAGACAATAAAATGTGAACATAAATAGTTTTTAAATAATAAATAAATTATATATAATCATAATTGTTGTGTTATTCCTTTAAAATTTAATTTGCAATGATATTTAATGAAAACCCAGAGACAGGAAAAACTTTTTAGCTAGAATCTATACATAGTATAAGATAAAGTCGCTTCTCGCCATCTGTACGCTTAGATCTCTTAAACTACGCAACGGATTTTGATGCGGTTTTCATCAATAGATAGTGATTCAAGAGGAAGATTAATGTTTCGTACAAAATTTGCCCCCTTGTTTTGTCTTATCGGATGCCTACGTCATACAAAGAACACATCCTCCAAGTTTCAGGTCTCTACGATCAGCGGTTTAGGCTGTGCGTTGATTCGTCAGTCATTCGGGACAAAGCATTTTTAACCTCCGACGCAAAAAGAGGGGTGTTATAAGTTTGACGTCGATGTCTGTCTGTCTGTGTATCTGTCTGTGGCATCGTAGCTCTCAAACGGATGGACTGATTACGATGCGGTTTTTTTCATTTGAAAGCCAGTTGCGGTGGTTCTTAGCAATGTTTGGTTAATATCGGTCCAGCAGTGTAAGAGTATCAGCTCTTTTCCAAAATGATGTAAGGCATTTTTACGTAGGGGCTTTTTAATTTTTTTAATTTATCTTGTACTAGCATCCCGCCAGCGACTTCGCCCGCGATATTTTAGCTAATGGATACAAAAACCGCATCAAAATCCGTTGCGTAGTTTTAAAGATTTAAGCATACATATAGGGACAGAGAAAGCGACTTTGTTTTATACTATGTAGTGATATGTATAGAAATGCATTTATAGTAGAGAATCTTTATAATATCAACTATTGCACTCGTGCGAAGCCTGGGCAGGTCGCTAGTCACTTAATACATTCTTGATCAGTAAATATCACTCGATGGATGCTAGATAATAAGTTTGTTTATGACACGTTGTTATGTTATTAAACTGATATTTTTATCTTACATAGATTAAGTACCATTGCAGAGAGGACAACTTCTATTGAAGGTAATCTGCCTAGTTTCTATCCTGGTAAATAGGTATGTAGGTGGGTACGCCCTTTACTTCCTATTTATTTTTTTCACTAAATGGAGAGAGGCTTCAATTATTTTTTTACATAAATATTAGAATAAATTACTTAATTCAATGCTTGAGTTCTCAGGTTCAGGTAGGTTTAAGGGTGTGTGCTAGCCAACATGTGATGAAATTATTTATTATATAATTGTATAAAAAACAATACATTTTTTTTATTGATAATGTATAACACTGGTTCTTAAAACCTAATAGACAGACTGTGTTGCTGGGGAGTTTGTTGCGCCACTTCTTCTTCCCAGCAATAACACATAGGAAGTGGTGAAGGGCGGGCGTTTTGGGGGCTGTCTTTTGTAAATTTGACGTTCAAAAAGTGCTGATTTTCAGCCTAATTTGAATAAATAATTTTTGAATTTTGGTACTGTAGAGGTTCTATGAGGTATATAGGAATTAAACCTTATTGGTTAAACTGGCCACACTCCACCTCTGACTACGCAATCCCTACAGTACTCTAAATTAGTAGCCGAAAAGACCATAACCTACTACTTCCTATAAGTAAAATCTTCATTTTTAACCAACTTCAAAAAGGGCGGAGGTTCTCAATTTGACTGCATGTTTTTAGGCGATTACTCCGCCAATTCAATTGATTTAGATGTTTTTATTTTTGATAATTTATGCTTCGGAGGTGGTTCTACATAAATTTTATCCACATCGACTCGACCATTACATCATTCTAGAAGTTGGTGTCTTAAATTACGCATTGATTTGTGTATTTTCGCCATACTATAACCTTCCTTCAAAAAAAAAGAATAAAACAAGTCTGGTTGATCTGAACTTTGACAGTCAGGACCCATATTGGATAGGAATGAGTCGTGCAGCCGTTTCGGCTATAGGGCGTGGCCAAAGAAATGGACATACATACATACACTCGGATAAAATTTATAAAAGAACTGAGCGCAGAGGCGGCGTGCAGGGAGGCGGCGCCTAGCAGCGCGTACGCGCACATCGCCTGCCTCGAGCGGGCGGCCGTTCAGCGCGCGCTCACTTGTCTGCCGCCTAAGCGCTCAGTGGGCCCTGATGGGATTCCACCCTTAATCTTGAGGGCCGCATAGTATTAGCGGGACCTTTGCTACACATATTCAATATTTGCTTATCGGTAGCACACTTTCCGACTCGTTGGAAACTGACTCGGGTGGTACCTATACCAAAAGGTAGAGGTGGCACGGATGTCAGTGACTTTAGACCTATTGCGGTTCTGAGCGCACCAGCCAAAGTATTCGAGATGGCTGTTCACAGTAGCCTTCATGCACAGATCGGGGCTCATTTGTCTGATGCGCAGCACGGCTTCCGTCCTGGACGCGGTACAGCGGGAAACTTACTTCACCTGATGACGCAGTTGGTACCAGCTGTTGACGCCGGGCTTCAGGTTGACGTAGCCTACCTGGACTTCAAGAAGGCGTTTGACACAGTCGACCATGACATTCTCTTGTCGAAGCTGGCTGGTATGGGCTGCACATTTCATACTGTAAAGTTCTTCGCCAGTTATCTTCGAGATAGGCGTCAGTATGTCGACTGTGGCGGACACTTCTCGGAGCCCTACTACACAAGATTGGGAGTCAGTCAGGGCAGTAATCTGGGACCCTTATTATTTATTATCATGGTAAATGATTTACCGACGGTGGTCAGGTCAACATGTCTACTGTTTGCGGATGACCTTAAGTTGTCAGCGGTGATTAAAGACACTGCTGATCGTGACATGCTGCAGCACGACTTAGACAGAGTCACGGAATGGAGTCACCGCAATAAGCTATACTTCAATGTTTCAAAGTGCTCGGTGCTTTCATTCACCCGCACACGAAACCAACAACACCACCAGTACAGTATAAACGGGGAGATGCTGCAGCGTGTCACGGAGGTAAAGGATTTAGGCGTCCATTTCACCAGCGACTTACAGTTTCGCAAACACGTAGTACATATTTGTAAGAAGGCGTACAGGAATCTGGGGTTTATGTTGCGTCAGGCGAATGAGTTCACGAACATCGGTGCATTAAGGGCTTTGTACGAGGCTCTTGTGAGGAGTCATCTGGAATACAATGCGGCCATCTGGAGTCCGAGCGAAATAAAATATAAAAAGATGCTCGAGCGGATACAAAACAAATATATAAGATTTATGTATTTAAAAATATATGGGATATATCCGGAATACCCGTTACTGTACCCCACCTTATTCTGCCTTGGTATGGTGGGGTACTACAAATTGGAAGTCAGGCGTGAAGTGGCATTGGCAACTTATCTTCTGAGAGTTTTGAGAGGTAATATACAAAACTCTGGTATACTCTCAGAGATAGGTTTTTGTGTTCCGGACGAGTATGTGACGCGGCGGCGGCGCAGGCCGCGGCTGCTGGTGGTGCCGCGTGCGCGCACTAACCTGCTGGAGCGCGCACCGCTCGCTCGCGCGTTGCGCACGCTCAACACGGTGGCTGATGACATCGATTTATTTAACTGTACACTGAGCGAGTTCACAAGGGCCACTTACTGTGTAGTATGTAAGGAAGTATAGTTAAGGAAATATATTTTAAGTTACTTATTTTTTTTTTACTATGTCGAATTAGGTTAATCTGTAATGGCAATGGTAAATATGTGTGTGATAAATAAATAAATAAATAAATAAAAATAACCCTCCTTCTGTCGCAGTTGGGTAAAAATATGCATTTTAATAACTAAAACCCCATCCAAATCTGATTGGTAGTTTTTGAGAAAATCGCTGACTTACAAACATATAGGTCAAACAAAGAGCCTGCTTTATTAAGTCAGTTAAAAAATACCTAGTGTATTCTACCTAATTTCAACTCTGAACAATATTTTATTGTATTCTATGACGCAAAACGGTAGTGTTATCAGTTTTAATAATAATCCACATGAACACACCACTACACTACACCAGTTGTGGCGTAGACTTGTTTGCGAGCGGTCGCGTTTCATTACTTATTTAAATTAGTTAGTGTATTTCATTAAAAAAATGCAGGAATTTAAACCCACTGGTAAGTAAATAAGATTATGTATTGAATGTTGTGTCAAATTTTATTGGAAATAATTGTGTTTTAAGTTAATTAAGTCGTTTTTCATTTATTAAAGTGAATCGATGCTAGGTAGGTATATTATTTGTACAGTTAAATTGTATGACATTTAGCATACTTGAATTTGAAACTAATAATTTCGAATCAATTACATTCTTTGCTATTATTATTAATGCGTATGTAACTCTGTCGGTCTGTCTGTGTGTTAAGCTCTAAACTTGATAACAGTGCTCCCATTGGCGTGAGTTTTGTAAATTAATTATTTTTTCTTAAATAAAATTAGCCTGAATTCCTACTTATGACATTCATTATAAGCCAGTGGATCTCGTCAAATCGGTCCAGCCGTTTCGGAGATTTGTCAGAACAAATTGATAGACAGGCAATTTTTAAGAGGAAGGAAGTTTTTTACCCAGCTACGCCAGAAGGAGGGTTATGTTTTTAGAGAGTATGTATATGTATAATTGTTTGGCAAGCTCCTGAACGGTTAGTTTGGTTTTCGCTTGAGAGGTGTCGTTATTATTATTATGTATATATTGTTTTGCCCTTGACATTGCACGTTTTATCCTATGTGTTTGTTAGTAATTTATCACTAAGGCCCAAGTTCACCGACAAGATAACAGTGTGATTAACTCAAAACAGCTGTTTACCATAAATTCAAACTTCTGTCTTACGACGGATACCTTATCATTTGGGTTTTTTATTCCTAAAACGGTCGATTACCAATCCGGGGTTGGACAAGAAGTGGATAACACGAAAATTCGCGCTTCGTGGTTTAGAAAAGATTTCAATTAACGTCCCGATTATGTAACCCACTGTCAGTGAACTTGGACCTTAATGTCAATCTTTATCTAATTTGCTTGAACCTGAAATAAGACGCGCCAAGCTGTCAATTCCGGAAGCGATTAATTAAAAGCGATGACTTTAAAATGTAGACATATAGGTAATTTATCTCTGGATTATTACTTTTCTCGGTTTTAACCATCGAGATATATCAATAGAGATGCAATCCCGAACATTACGCGGTCAAAAAAACGTAACCATTTTTAGGGTTCCGTAGCCAAATGGCAAAAACGGAACCCTTATAGATTCGTCATGTCTGTCTGTCTGTCTGTCTGTCTGTCTGTCTATCTGTCTGTCCGTCCGTATGTCACAGCCATTTTTTTCCGAAACTATAAGAACTATACTGTTGAAATTTGGTAAGTAGATGTATTCTGTGAACCGCTTTAAGATTTTGACACATAAATAGAAAAAAAGCAATAAATTTTGGGGGTCCCCATACTTAGAACTGAAACTCAAAAATTTTTTTTTCATCAAACCAATACGTGTGGGGTATCTATGGATAGGTCTTGAAAAATGATATTGAGGTTTCTAATATCATTTTTTTCTAAACTGAATAGTTTGCGCGAGAGGCACTTCCAAAGTGGTAAAATGTGTGTCCCCCCCCCCTGTAACTTCTAAAATAAGAGAATGATAAATCTAAAAAAAATATATGATGTAGATTACCATGCAAACTTTCATTGAAAATTGGTTTGAACGAGATCTAGCAGGTAGTTTTTAAGTAATCAGCAATTTTCCTCTACAAACAAACTTAATTATGCGGTCGGAAAAAAACAAGATAATTGCGACTTTATTGCGTATTTTTTCTTTCCAATGGTCGGAACCCTCGGTGCGCGAGTCCGACTCGCACTTGGCCGGTTTTTTAGAATGCAGACGTAGCTATGAAACTAGTAATCATTTTGATGTAAAATTATATCTATCTCTCTCACACTAACCGAAACGTAATGTTCATGACATCGGTATGATAAGGATGGCATTTACTACAAATTTGCCCATACATTTACTACAAATTTGCCCATATTATTGTTAAAATCGTCCTGCTGTCACTCTGATAGATTCAAGCTGGCTACCAAGTGACAGATGTCATGAATTATGACTGGTCACAACCTTTATGGCACGCATTTTGCTCGGTGATTGCGCATATAGTTACTTTAGTAACATATATATCTATGGTTTTAACCTTATAAAATCGAATTTGAAATTGGAATTAGTTCCTTACCTAACTGTTTTTCGGAGGGAATACTTCGCGCAGCCGGATAAAAAGTACCTATACTATGTGCTAATCCAGGTTATAAACTATGTATGTACCAAATTTCATCCAAATTCATTCAGTAGTTTTTGCGTGAAAAAGTAACAAACATACTACATCCTCACAAGCTTTCGTATTTATGGTTAAGGATGGATTAGGGTTCCGTAGTCGACAAATTTTCTCTTTGTGTGGACTATCGTTAGATAGGTCTTTCAATAATATTATATGGTGTAAAGACCATTTTTCGGTTAAGTGAGCCATTTGCGAAATATCTAGCTTTTAAGTGCAAATTTTTGTTCGATACGAGCATCCCCCCCTCTAACTTTTGAATGGCTGTACCTAGAAATGTGAAAAAATTCACAGACTTAGCACATGTAATGAACTTACAAGAAAAACTATCACGGTTAAGTAGGCTTAACCGGTTACAGAGTTATAGTCGACTAACTGACTCCTACTACGGAACCCTACTGGTCCGACACGCACTTGGCTGGTTTTAATATCAGTAAATAAATATATTTTTTGGACAATTTCACACAGCGCCATCTAGCCCCAAAGTAAGCAACTAATATGCTTGTGTTATGGTTGCTGGATTAGCGGATAAGCGGTACTACTTATATACTTTTTTATAGTATTAACTAGCTGTTTCCCGCGGTTTCAAACGCATCCCGAGGGAACTACTTAGCGCACCCGGGTAAAAAGTAGCCTATGTTGTTCCTCAGGGTCTATTCTATCTCTGTACCAAATTTCATTTATATCGGTCCAGTAGTTTTGGCGTGAAAGCGTAACAGACAGACAGACAGAGTTACTTTCGCATTTATAATATTAGTAAGGATTAAGACATTTCGCATTATTTCTGTCGTATTTATAACATTAAAGTGTACTTCTAACGATCATTTAGAACACCAACATGTTCGCTACAACCCGCTCAAAGACGAGTGGGTGCTGGTCTCCCCCCACCGCTGCCTCCGACCCTGGAGTGGGCAGACGGAGGCAGAGCCGGAGGACCAGCCTCCAGATCCTCAGAACCCGCTCCTGCCAGGTGCTACTAGGTCTAGCGGGCAGGTAAAGATGACTAATTTAGTTAGTTTTAAGAACACAGCTAGCCCACTAGCATGAAAAAACCTATTAATTTAGAAAGATAGAACCAAATTCATTTTGCCAAATCTGAAGAAATAAGAAACACATCATTTATGGAATTCATTGAACATAATTAATACACCACTGGAAGTCAATTATGTAGAGGAGCTCGTGGCTAAGTAACAGCCGCACGGTTCGACCGATCAAAGGTTAAGCTACGCTTGGCGCGGTCGGTCCGTGGATGGGTGACCATCTTTGTCATAGCGAGACTGTTGGTCCCGGTTGTTATTTGTAGATCTTTGACAGTCGTTACGGGTAATCAGAACCCAGAAAGTCTAACAACCAGTCTTACCAAGGGGTACCGTGTTACCCGGTAACTGGGTTGTGAAGGTCAGATAGGCAGTTGCTCTATATAAAACACTGGTACTCAGCTGCATCCGGTTAAAGACTGGAAACCGACCCCAACATAGTTGGGAAAAGGCTAGGCAGATGATGATGGTACTCAATTATTTTGCTATTATTTTAAAATTGAATAATTTTACTATTATTTTATATTTTTCGTCTAAATATGTATGATATATATTTTTTTAATTATTATATCTTTGTATTGATGTCATAAAAAATATTATTGATATCAATGATATCATGTTTTGTGATATTCGTAGAAGTATAATTAATGATAAAAGTTTGGTGCAAACGGCTGTTGGAAAGTACGTTATGCCTTTCGTAAAGTCACATTGGTACTTGCCAGGTTTCGAACCGTCACACTCGTACACGAGAGGTAGGTGCCTTAACCACTAGGCCACTACGGCTAATTATCATGTTACTAGCTGTTTCCCGCGGTTTCACCCGCATCCCGAGGGCGCACCCGGGTAAAAAGTAGCCTATGTTGTTCCTCAGGGTCTATTCTATCTCTGTACCAAATTTCATTTATATCGGTCCAGTAGTTTTGGCGTGAAAGCGTAACAGACAGACAGACAGAGTTACTTTCGCATTTATAATATTAGTAAGGATTTCTATTAATTTTAGCGCAACCCACAATATTCTTCAACGTACGTGTTCCCTAATGACTTTCCGGCGTTATTGGAACGGGTACCAGAGCCTCCGCCTTCGGAACATCCTCTGTTCCGGTCCTCAGCCGCTAAAGGAACTTGCAGGTATCTTAGCCAGCTTTTTGAACCCCCGACGCAAAAAGGGGGGTGTTATAATTTTGAAGTCGATGTCTATCTGTGGCATCGTGCTAAGTAACAGAGGAGCTCGTGGCTAAGTAACAGCCGCACGGTTCGACCGATCAAAGGTTAAGCTGCGCTTGGCGCGGTCGGTCCGTGGATGGGTGACCATCTATGTCATAACGAGACTCCTCCGTGCCTCGGAAAGCACGTTAAGTTGTTGGTCCCGGTTGTCATTTGTACATCTTTGTCAGTCGTTACGGGTAGTCAGAAGCCAGAAAGTCTGACAACCAGTCTTACAAAGGGGTACCGTGTTACCCGGTAACCGGGTTGTGGAGGTCAGATAGGCAGTCGATCCATGTAAAACAACGGTACTCAACTGCATCCGGTGTAGACTGGAAGCCGACCCCAACATAGTTGGGAAAAGGCTAGGCAGATGATGTCTGTCTGTGGCATCGTAGCTCTCAAACTAACGGACCAATTTCAACGCGTTTTTTTTTTGTTTTTCCTTCTTAGCCCTTTTCCGTGGGCGCGGTATCTCTTTCGAACGTTCCACAGTAAAGATTGTTTTATGTTTCAGGGTAATGTGCTTCCATCCCGACTCTACGATGACCATACCGCTGATGAGTGTGGATGAAATTCTCGCTGTGATAAACGAGTGAGTACTACATTATTCTTATCTACAGCTATGTTTTGTCAAATCGCGGTTACTGAGCCGCAACATTACACGGGGAGTCCGTTTCTACACAAGAAAACAGTGTTCAGTGGTAGGGCTTTTCTAATCCTATCCCTGGTGTAAAATAAATGTCTTTTATTCTGATTCCACAATACTTCGTTATTACTAACTACGTACTATACAAGTGCAGAGGCACTTGTAATTTGATATGGAGGGAAGTGGAAACTATGATTATTCCTACTCCTCCACTATCTTTTTCTGATTAAATTCGTTGCGGGTTCCAAGACAGTAAAAAAAAAAATCTCTCTGGGACTCGTCGAGCTTCATTGCCTCGACGTTTTCTTGTGGTCGCCACTGTTGATTCTGGCTTTCAGGAGTTGCAGTGGTTGGGAATGTGTGGCGGGCTTATCCCATTAAAAAAAAAAAAAAAAAAGTGCCGAGGCACGCCGCCCTGCCTGTCGCGAGCCGTCCGCTCACGCTCCCACATCTCGTCAAGATTGCAACTCAGATCAAATCGCGGTTACTGAGCCGCCACATCAGTTTCATTATGCGGGCAATGCCACGGGCAAAAATAAGACTTTTTTTTTTAACTTTATCGGGTTAAACAGAAAGTCTTATCAAAAATCGGTTGCATGCTTTAGAAATGCCTAAAGGAGGGCAAAAGGAGTAGAGGCCTTGCATCACGGAAATGGACCGATGATGTCCAAGAAGTATCTGAAACCACACTACAGGCGACCATTCGTAAAGCTAAAATTGAGCAGCAGAGAGCGGTGGTAGCGCGAACTACCCATATTAGTCACGTCCTTCAGACATGAGGTTACGACCAGGATAAAAGAAAAAAGTGAAGATATTTAATTAAAAAACAAAAGCTCAAAAGTATAGTAGCCTCATCGGAAACTATACTTTTGAGCCGTTTGGGGTTGAAACTCTCGGGTCGTGGGGTCCGAGCGCCCACCTTCTTTTTAAAGAAATATCCAAGCGGCTTGTTGACACTTCCTGTGACCCAAAGGCTGGCTTTTATTTTGGTCAAAAGCTAAGCATTGCCATCCAACGTGGCAATGCCGCCAGTCTCTTGGGTACACTCCCAGTTGACGGCGATGAGGATGAATTTTTTGACGCAATATTTTAATATTATAGTTTTTTTTTTTATTTATATTGTTAAGAATGTATATATTGTAAATAATGTAAATACTTTCTGTCAATAAAAGCTGGATGACCCTGATACTATTGTACCGAATTTCATAAAACATGTGTTAAAACCACCGCTAGAAAGCCTGTTTTTTGGGCCACTTCATCTTCCCAGCAAAAAGACATGGGAAGTGGTGAAGGGCAGGCGTTTTGGGGGCTGTCTTTTGTAAAGACGCTGATGTACAGCCTAGTTTAAGTAAATGAATTTTGGGTCACGGCTTGTTGACACTTCCCGTGACCCAAAGGCTGGCTTTTACTTTGGCCAAAGGCTCAGCATTGCCATCCAACGTGGCAATGCCGCCAGCCTCTTGGGTACACTTCCAGTTGACGGCGATGAGGAAGAATTTTTTGACGCCATATTTTAATTAGATTTATATTAGAATACTAGCTTCTGCCAGCGACTTCGTACGCGTGGAATAGTGGTGCTCCGCTCCTATTGGTCTTAGCGTGATGAAATATAGCCTATAGCCTTCCTCGATAAATGGACTATCTAACACTGAAAGTTTTTTTTAAATCGGACCAGTGGTTCCTGAGATTAGCGCGTTTAAACAAAATGACAACATTTCCCTTCACTGCTCTGCTCCTATTGGTTGTAGCGTGATGAAAAGTATACTATAACCAGCTCAGGAGTATGACAAATAATTGTACCAAGTTTCGTTAAAATCCGTCGAGTAGTTTTTGTTTCTATAGAGTTTATACAGACAGACAGACAGACAAAAATTTTACTGATTGCATTTTTGGCATCAGTATCGATCCCTGATAGTTATTTTGGAAATATATTTCATGTACAGAATTTACCTCTCTACAGATTTATTATAAGTATAGATTTTGAATAGGTACATTATATAATTGGGAATATTCCAGATGGGTAAACCAGCTAACAGAGTTAGGACGCCGCTACACGTGGGTGCAGATCTTCGAAAACAAAGGTGCTATCATGGGCTGCTCCAACCCTCACCCTCACTGTCAGATATGGGCCTCCAGTTACCTGCCCAACGAGCCCAGGGTGAAGGAGAGGTAAGAATAGACCCTCTCGTATATCAGGGGTTCCTAACCTTTAATCATCATTATCATCAGCCTATATATTGTCCCACTGCTGGGCACAGGCCTTTTCTCATACAGAGAAGGCATGAGCATTGATCACCATGTGCGCTCAAGGCGGATTGGCGATTTCAGACTTTTTAAGTCCAGATTTCCTCACGATGTTTACCTTCACCATTATAGTCAGTGACGTCTAAGATATACTTAAAAAGTACATATGACTTTAGAAAATTCACATTGGTACTTGCCAGGTTTCGAACCCGACCATTCGTACACGAGAGGCAGGTGCCTTAACCACTAGGCCACCACGACATCTACGTTTCAACGTTTTACGTACATTACTGCATATTTTTGGACGTTTATCTCATTGATACTCTCAACGAAGCCATTGTATATCGTTGAACTGTCAAAATGAAAGTTATTGCAACTGGAATTGAAAGATATTGGATTAAGTAATTAGCAGCCAAATGTTTCGGGTCACCAACAAACAAAACTGGGCGAAGTGTTGACTTTAGTCGAAGGTGTCAAACAAGCTCCAAAATTGAACAATCTATTACGATTAACGACCTATCAATGCGTAATTACAATTAAAATTCTCACAAATTGATTATTTTTATTTCTAGACTAGCTTCTGCCCGCGACTTCGTTAACGTAGTGCTCCGCTCCTATTGGTTTTAGTGATGATATATAGCCTATAGCCTTCCTCAATAAATGGGCTATCTAATACTGAAAGAATTTTTCAAATCGTACCAGTAGTTCCTAAGATTAGCGCGTTCAAACAAACAAACTCTTCAGCTTTATTATATTAGTATAGATTGTTTGTAAACATTTTAAATTATATAATTAGGGTCTTCTATAATTTTCAGATGTCAGAAGGAATACTACATCAAATTCAAACGACCAATGCTGCTAGACTATCTTCAACAAGAATTGATAAATAAGGTAATATTAGAACGGGGTCCACAGGATTTTTTGAAAGAGTTACGAACATGGATGGGTTTTAGTCAGATAGACGCTATCCACACATTTCCGGGTCAGTGCTATCCGTGTTCCGAGTTGTCCGTGTCAGTGTTCCCGTCAGGGACGTGCCATCCGTCATCCGTATTCAAACACGATGTCTTTATTTAACAATGAAGAATTAGCAATCATTGCAATAATTGCTAATTCTTCATTGAAGAAGAAGCAGATCACTAAGAAGACTATCAGCCGCCAAAACGTATATTTATTAAACGGCTGTCAATGTACCTAGATAAAAATCGGATAGCACTGTCAGAGCGTCCGTGCACCGGGACACTGACGCTCCGGATGCCCCTGACACGGAGATGTGTGAACGAGTACGTACAAGTTGTATGTAACCGATTTTTCCCCGTACCCGACGGACCACGGCAGGGACGGTTACCCGGAAATGTGTAGATAGCGCCTAAGAGTACGATACTTTAACTCCGTCTCGGCCCATAGCGGGGGAGTTTAATGATTCACCAACCCTAAAATAACTTTTTTCCCCCTTAAATTACAGGATCGGATAGTTATCCAAAATGCAGAATGGGTGGCTGTCGTCCCATACTGGGCTATATGGCCATATGAGACCATGCTATTACCCATAAACGGCAAACCGCAACGGCTGACGGATTTAAATGAAGATCAGAAAAGGGGCCTAGCGGAGATTATGAAGCGATTGAATATTAAATACGATAATTTGTTCAAATGTAGTTTCCCTTACAGCATGGGTTTCCATGGTAAGTGTACCAACTCAAGGTTTAGGCTATCTCCATAACGAATTTCGTCTCAATCGACCGAGTAAGGTCGTATTATTTCGGAGAAAACGTTAATCATCTGCCTAGCCTTTTCCCAACTATGTTGGGATCGGCTTCCAGTCTAAACCGGATGCAGCTGAGTACCAGTGTTTTATATGGAGCGACTGCTTATCTGACCTCCACAACCCAGTTACTGGGTAACACGGTACCCCTTGGTAAGACTGGTTGTCAGACTTTCTGGCTTCTGACTACCCTTCTGACTAACGACTGTCAAAGATCTACAAATGACAGCCGGGACTCGGGACCAACAACTTAACGTGCTTTCCGAGGCACGGAGGAGTCGCGCTATGACAAAGATGGTCACGCATCCACGGACCTACCAAGCCAAGCGCAGCTTAAGCTTTGATCGGTCGAACCGTGCGGCTGTTACTTAGCCACGAGCCCCTCGTGTAATGTTAATATTGTACGGTGTTAAATATTAGTAAAACTCTTCCTTTTTTCTCCAGGTGCACCAACAGGGCCTTCGAAAACCGCTGGTGACTCCCCACACTGGCTACTCCACGCTATATACTTACCCCCCCTTTTAAGATCAGCAACTGTCAAAAAGTTTATGGTAGGATACGAAATGTTAGCGCAGTCACAACGGGACTTAACGCCAGAACAAGCTGCGCAGAAATTGAGGGAGTGCGAAGATGTTCATTATAAAAATAGGAAATAAATAAACTTATGACGTTATTCGATATCAATTTATCCGTCAAATTCCTTTGCAAAATTCTAAATAGTCAAATGTTATTAGGGTTGTTTTTTATATAAAACTTATAAATTATAAATATGTCATTTAGGTTACCTATTAAATTATGTTTTAGTTCCTAAATAAAATATTTTTATACAGGTCTTAATTTGTGTTTTTGTTTTTTAATACCTAGTCTCGCCATTTTAAATGAGACAAAACTATTCACTTGGGAAACTTACAAAATTCGGGGACATGAACAATACAAATGTATCATTCAGTGAAGCCTTTTTAACCGAAAATATAATTTAAGTGAAATGGAACGTTCTAAATCTCGTTCCAGTTACATTCATTTAAAATTGCGCTTATTTGCTATTTCTTTTACTCTTTGCAGAAATATATATTTTGTTCTCCCTTCTTGATGTCAAACAGAGCTGACGTTAGCACCGGTTGCTGAATGCTGGCACTGTCATGTGTCATCAGTGACAGCTGAGTTTGTCATTGTGTCACGCACAGTTTATTTTTCTGTTTTTACTTTATTTTGCCTTTAATTTAGTTTGCAAAGCATTTAAAACTTTTTAGTTATTCTCATTTTATTGCACTTCGAAATGAATACCACAACCAAACCAGTGGAGACATACAAAAAGAAAAATCAGTGCAACATTTGCGACAAAATTATTATCGGTAGCTCTTTTAAATTTAAATCGCATATGTACCAGCACAGCGCTGTAAAATCTAGATTCAAGTGTGAATATTGTTCCAACGAGTATTTCAGAAAAGATGTATACGAGAAACACGTAAGAGCTCACACTGGGAAACGGAAAATGTATATTTGCGACCACTGCGAGCGAGGTTTCGTAGAAAAACGCAATCTTATTATCCATTTGAAAGTTCACGATGAATATTACGTACCCGACAAGTTCCAGTACAAATGTATAGCTTGCGGCACCAGCTTCTGTGAAGAAAGGCTCCTAAAATACCACATAAGAAAAAAACATTTCAACTTTCAAGAGAATGAGCCTACATTCGTTCAGAAACAACTCAATGAGACTTGGGTAGAACGTGTATTAGAATCTGAAGTTTGTGTCGAGATAACTAAGGTAAACAACAATATTATTAACATCAAAAAAAGTTTGAATAACAAGCAGGTTACACCCAAAGAGAATGAAGAGAAATCTAGATTCAAAGAGTATATGTTTTCTGTAATCGCAAGCAAAGACAAATCACAGTATTCCAAGGCTGTATGTGACTATTGTAACAAGGAGATGTTGAAAAAAAGTTTGTTAGCTCACATAAGAGAAAGACATTTGAGGATTAAGAAATTTTTCTGTGAACAATGCAAGCAAGGGTTTAGTCGCCACTATCAGATGGTCGACCATGTTTGTGGTAAATATAAAACAAGGGTGAAGAAGTAATTATTATTTTTAAAACTTTTAGTAAAAGAACTTAAGCTTTTTATACTAAAATGAGGAGATTTCTGTATATTTTTTAAACCAACTATTTTTACTCATTTGTTTTTATTAGGAGTGTCTTGTCAAAATTAAATAATTTCATTTTCTAAAAAATATTTTTTCAGATTGTGATGAAAATATTGATATTTACGTAATATTTTTTTTAGTTTGTTTCTAAAATCAATATAAAAGTCCCTTCGAATATTGAATTCGGATCAAAAGCCAAAAAACTTGAAAGACCACACATCTTAA
Organism: Pyrrhia umbra; assembly: GCA_963891755.1. Taxonomy (NCBI): domain Eukaryota; kingdom Metazoa; phylum Arthropoda; class Insecta; order Lepidoptera; family Noctuidae; genus Pyrrhia; species Pyrrhia umbra. The sequence goes on from OY982946.1 coordinate 4,278,808, forward strand.
AAAGAGTTTTGCTTTTCTGTAAATCTACTAACACTTAGAATGAAAATTTTTAGTTTTTGATCGGACACTCAAAAACTAGATTTTTGTATCAGGATACAATCTATGTTGAACTAGGATAATGACAATTATCCTTTGTTTAATTATTGTTTTTTGTGAGTATATGAATATATACTGAGCATGTTGTCTTATAGAAATCTATGACCATGTCAAGGGGTAACGGGCTATTTGGTTTAAGCTACATTTAGGGTGATATTGAGTTATATATATATTTTGAATCAGCGAATTTTGCTGATCCCAAATATATGTTTACTTTGCATACAAATTATAAACTACATAGGTGTGGAAAAAATCATAAAAATTGTTAAAAATGTGACCCTAATGTCTTACATATTGAGTTGAAAATTGCATGAACCAACAACAAATTATGCTAATATTTCACATTAAACAATCAAGTTGTTATTTAATTAAGTTTTAAAATTATTTGGGATAGCAAAAGATTTAGTAGGAACCTTTTTGATTTAAACAGCATTAAAGCATAGATTCCAGTGTGAAAGAGATGGTGCTATCACTTCTGTGAAGCTCCATCTCTTTTACACTAAAATGAGATATGTGCTGTCTCTCATTGCAGTCTTGACGATTTTAACATATCATAATATGATATATGCATGCCTTGTGCCTTTTTTGGTAGAGTATTTAATTAACGGATTTATAAGAATCAAGTGTGGACTTGTAGCTTATAAAAAAATCTTATAAAGAAGAAAAGTTTTGTTATAATAAATTGAAAAAAAAGTTAAAATTGTTACTTAGAGATTATAATTATTATTAGCAAATAAGTATGTCTGTTCATGCCTATCCCATAGATTTATTATTTCACTATTGTTTAATATATTTATGGCCTATCCAAACAAATCAGTGGGGGATCCAGGGTTTTGGTTTGGGGGGGGGGGGCTTGATTCTGGTGAGGGTACAAGCGAAACACTAAAAAAGCACAGAACATGTTATTTTGATTAACGCATAATAAGTCTCCTTGCTTAGCTTTTGGGAGGGGCTTGAGCCTCTTAGCCCCCCCCCCCCCCTGGACCCGCCACTGAAACTAATAGTATAAATGCGAAAGTGAGTGTGTTTGTAACTCAGTAAAACGGCTAAACTTTACTTTCGCATTTCGTCGTTACGCCTGCAAAATTAGCTGTGTTTTAATTTAGATTTTCAGTTATGCTATTTTGCACCTTGCGTTTAACAACATAAGAATCAGATTAACATTAAGCACTGAAAATCGAAATAAAACACAGCCAATTTTGCAGGCACAATGACGTTCATAATTAGTTAAAAGTTAGCGGTTAGCGTTATACTTGTTCTAAGAGTGTATTTAAGGAAGTAGTGCCTTAATAATTTGCTTTGGTTTAATGAGGGATTATTTTCCAGACTATGTCTGTCTGGATTTTGTATTTCGTTTTATATTTCTTGTGATTTCAATTCACAGTCTGATAAATAATTTTGCACGATAATTTCTATGTGTCTTAGACATCAGTGACTACAACACCGTGAGGGAACAGGACTATGAAGTCTGAAGTCGCCAATCCGTTTTGAGTTTTGATCAATGCTCATGCCTTCTCTGTATGAGGAGAGGCCTTTATTCGACAGTGAGATATTAACAGCGATAATAATAAATACCCGATGATGAATGCTTTTATTGATATGCAAATTTGCACAGGCCTAAAAAAAAACGGTTATTTTAAAATGTTAATGTTAATTATTGATAAAAACATGTATCATGATGGGGTATCGTGTTACCCAATAACTGGGTGGAGGTCAGATAGGCAGTCACTCTATGAAAAACACTGGTACTCAGCTGCATCCGGTTTAGACTGGAAGCCGACCCCAACCTAGTTGGGAAAAGGTTAGGCAGTCGAGTTATTGATAAAAAACCAAATTAGTTTATGATAAGTTAGTATAAAACCCTCAATGTTTTTGCCTGGGGAAGGTATTTAGTGAATTCTAAAGTTTTGACTGTTATCGTACTAATTGACTAAGCGCAAATAAGTCTTCCAATAAAATTTAGTAGTTTTTAAATGAGCATTGTTGAGAATATAAGATTTCTATTTCGTTTGTTTCTTATCTTCCAGTACTTTGGTGTGGTTCGGTAACTTGTTAATTTAGTGACATATTATATTGATTATTAATATTATAAATGCGTAAGTTAGTTTGATATGTTTTCATGGTAAAACGGCTAAACTGATTTGGATGTTTGTTACTGACGGACTAATAAACTGCATCAATGTTCAACACGCACCTACCTTTGAAAAAAACATTTTAACCAAGTATTCCAACTTTTTATACAAATTCAAATTGAAACCTATAGTTTGGTTCGTTAACTTCAAAACAGCGTAGTATCATTATCCCTAAGTGTATGTTTGTATACTGGAAAGGGCCATTCATTTTTTTTTTAAACTAACTTTGATGCAGTTTCTTTGTCTGGGGGTATAGATGGGAGCCTGGAAAAGGTTATAGGGTACTTTTTATTTGGTACAGTTAAGTAAGGACTTCGGTAAACCCGTGGGAAACAGCTAGTCCCCGGCTGTTACCTTGATAGCAGTCGTTGTTACAATTCCATGTCGGAATTGAGAATACTCTGTCACTCTGGCTTTGATAGGTTATAAAATCTTGCAGCCCACACGTTAAGAATAAGGTTTTCTTTGTATAAATCGGTTGAAGAATAATGAATATACTGGGCGCACTGTACTTTTTAAGAAGTAGCCAATTTTCTAGAATCTAATAATTAAGACTGAAACAAAGTATGCCTTCTATTTTGATGTAGAAATTGTTTGTAATATTTAGAATTGCCTTGCCTTACCCTCAGTGAACCTAAATTAAATTGACATGAACACTTTATGGAAAATGACGACCTATATTTTTTTGTAAACAAAATATAATTCGGTATTTAAAGATAAAATAAAATGTCATTCTTTTTGCTGTATAAAATATCAGGATTTTATACATATTTTTACTTACCATATAAAAATGTATCATATTTAATTATATTTATATGATATTAATAAGAATATAGCAAGTAAAACAAAAATGTGTCAAAATTAATGTAAAAAAAAAAATACCCATAGATATTTATACATAATTGATGTTTTTTTATAGTATAAACAATTGCATGTTATTATTCTCTCAAACAATATTTACTATGTGCCTTAAACATATTAAAATTACAAACAAAAAAAAGTTTTTTTTTGTTATTGCAACTTTACTGAAAGTTAAAATTTCTGTTCCACAATACGTATAAATAAATGCATCGATATATTTGTACCTACTACGATGTGAACGTTGTTTACAAAACGGGTTTTGAAAGGGATTGGGTATTTTCTTAATTAAAAAATCGACAGAAGCTACTGAAAAAATACGAACGATATATTTTACATAGCAAAGTGCTGTAGAAAAAAATACTACTTATTAAACTATACTAGTTTTACAGAATAAAAACCTTTATGAATAAAGTGGCTCCTCAGTTTCATCTTCAGACGATGTGTTATCAGCATCAGTGTTACAGTTTAGACAATGAGAAACTGTTGGTTTGAGTGAAGTGAATTTTTCAGATGATATTTCGTATTTATCTGACAAATCTTTATCATAATCAAAGTTATTTTGATGCCTTTTCATAACTCGTGACTTAATTTTATGCTGTCCCATCTCATTTAAATCTAAGTCATTCCCGCCAATATTTGGCATTGACATTTGTAGTTTTTCTAATGACGGTATAGATAAAATAGATTCTGTTACCAAATGTACACCATCGTTCATTTCATTCAGTCGATCTTCCCTTTTTGACATACGGGGAGAAAGGAGGTCTAATTTCAGAGGTTTATCTGTTTTCGCAACTTTTCTAGTGTTTGGATTGAAACGACCGCAGTCATCGATACATATGTAGTTATTATTGTTCGGTTTCATTATTCTTGAGTACGTGACGTCGTTTGTCGAGTTTATTATTCTGAATACTACATGTTCTGGTGAAATCTGAAAAGAAAAACAAATTAGTCATACGTTGGCCGACAGTGATTTTGGCAGTTTCACCTTCGTCCGGCATGGCAGCGAGGTGTGCCCAGGGCCGCGCCGCCCCTGTGTGCGAAGTGTGCGGCGCACACAGGCGCCAGGGCAGTAGGGGCGCCGGATGAAATGCCAGCGCCAATTATTAACATTATTTTTGTCACTTATGAACATATTCTCTCATAGTTGAGCATCGATGACTAAGTAGATACAAGTCTCCCAAGACAATATTTATGATTGTGGTGTAATTTTACACTATTTGAATTGACCCACTGTTTACGTTTCTGGTTTTAGTTTACATGAATTACGAGCTCTGCATTAAAATCAAAAGAACCATCGCAGTCGCTACAATAGGCGATTATTTTATTACAAAAGCCATGCCGGGGATGAGTTTATCAACGCAATCCGATGCGATGCGACGCGAGCGAAATGTGGTCACCGGGGACTCCCCAATTTTAACGAGCGAAAGAACCAAAACAATTACAAAAGTAAAATTTTTAGTAGCCTCAATGGAATAGGAAAGATTATAGGCTAGCTCTCCTAAGTACAGCTTGGCAAAAAAGAGTAGAAATTAATAGGGGCGCCACTTTACCGTTCGTGTGGCAACCCGCTGCGACCGTATAGCGTACCATCCTATCGTCTTGATACTAAGCTGTATTTCTATAATTAATTAAAATCAGTAAGTATTATAAAATGTAATAACAAGTATTCACGTCATGTAACTGAATACAAATTACTTATAAGCACTAATAATGTAAGCACTCCTGTGTTTTAAATTTTTTTTGGGTATAAAAAAAGGCGTATGAATATAGCGTTATTATATTTGATTTCAATAAATCTTCCTCTAAATATTCCACACCCGCCACATCCATGTCTTGGCTAGAGCTAGCCATAAACTCATCTGAGTCACACTCAGATTCAAAGGCACTGCGCTATCATGTTGGAGATTGATTCCTAAACGTTTTATGTCCAAGTACGAGCCCTCTCATAAATTCATAATACTCCTTTTCTATTTTGTTAACATGCTGGCATGAATTCTTTTGAACTCCTACTCGGTTATAGATTGAAATGCACGTTCGGTGCTTCCTATAAAGATAAAAAATTTGATTAAACCTCTATCAATATTAAACGTAAAAAGTTTACGGTACCTATTTTTTTTGTGATTTTTAAATGCTAGTTATAACAAGTATTATACACTTCTCATCAAAAAAATCGAAACACTTTCGTTTTTATTGTTTTTGTCCTATTTTTTTACAAAAGAGAATTAATTCCATGAAAAAAAAAACATTATTGTGTAGCTGGCAGTTTGGTCATTACAGTAAGAAGAAAAAAAACAAAATTCGAAATTAGAATTTCATTTGTTTATCCTAAAATGAAATTAATCACTGTTTTGAGACAAATGTGTATTTAGGGTTGGAGTACGTTTCTCGTTTAAAAACTAAAAATTAGCGCTTGTCTTTAAACTTTTTGTTTCTTATTTCATTTACTGTGACTTTGGGACGTCTGAAAAAACTTTTTTTTCTAAAACATATGGATACTTCGCCCGCAGAAGCCGCCCAAGTGGTGGCATTGCTGGATTCTGGACTTAGTCAGCGTGTTGTGGCTGCAAGATTGCATCTAAGCTTATCATCTGTTCATAGAGTCTACAAACGCTATCGGGAGACTGGTTCGTTCACGCGCCGTTCAGGATCTGGCAGGAATCGGGTCACTTCTGAGCGAGATGATCGATTTATTGTAACAACTTCTTTACGAAATCGACGCCTTAACGCTTTTCAACTGCAGCAGCAGCTTCGCGTTGTACGAAGAGTAGCTGTAAGTGACTCTACAATAAGAAGAAGGTTGAAGGAACGCGGATTGGCACCGCATAAGCCAGCGAATGGGCCGAAATTAACTGCAGACCATCGAAGAGCGCGCCTTAACTTTGCACGCGAGCACCTAACTTGGTCATACCTTCAGTGGAGCAAAGTACTGTTTTCTGATGAGTGTAAAATTATGCTGTATGGTAACGACGGAAGGAACAAGGTCTACAGAAGAGATGGAGAACGCTTTGCACAATGCTGCATTGAAGAAAAGGTCAGCTATGGTGGCGGTTCGTGGACGGTTTGGGGAGGAATCAGCGCCGACGGTAAGACAGAACTTGCCTTTGTGTCTGGGCCACGGCTGCCTGCACTAAACTCTCATCGGTACATCGAACAGTGTCTTGAACCTCATGTGATGCCCTATGCACATTTTATTGGCAACGACTTCATATTCATGCACGACAATGCTAGAGCTCACACCGCGGGCGTCGTACGAGATTATCTTACCGAAGTCGGTATCTCCATTATGGTATGGCCAGCAAGAAGCCCGGACATGAATCCCATTGAACATCTATGGGATGAATTAAAGAGACGAATTCGAGCAAGAGATCCAGCCCCAGAAACACTTAGCCAGCTGCAAAATGCAATCCAAGAGGAATGGGATAATATACCACAACATGTGATCGTGACTCTCATCCGATCGATGAAGAACCGTATGGAAGCAGTAATAAGAGCTCGCGGAGGGAATACAAGTTATTAAATAAACGTTTCTTAATTATTTTTTTCATTTACGCGTGTTGTTTTACCCATTTCCTTCATATTCCATACAGGGTAAAAATTACTCATTATACAAAATACGAAATCTATGAAGACTTAATTTGAATTTAGAACAATAACATTAGGATTTAAAAACCTCATACTACTCACTATTAAATGACATTTTACATTTATTCCTAAATATACACATTTTTCTGATAATCCTTATCAAATCATAAACTGCGAGGTGTTTCGATTTTTTTGATGAGAAGTGTAATTATCTTGTGATCACACTCATACATAAAGTTATGTAGAAATCGAATTTACATATTGCAGAGTATCAAGGCTCAAGCCACTCAAGTATCAATATTAATCTAGTCGCGCTTTACCAAATTGTCAAAGACAAAACGTAAACATAACCTATATGCTCGATGTTTATTGTTCAAAATTTCACTTATTTTGTATTCAAGCAATTCAAAACAAAATAGAGATCATAAATTAACACTTGATACAACTAAATACAACAAAACAAACTCTTACATACCTTTAATTATGGCGGTACTTTGGTAAATATCGTCGAGATCGGAAAGAAGAGTTTCAGCCTCATGTTTGACCAGATATCGCCTATATACCTTATGAATTGTTTCCTTGCTAGTAACTCTGAATGGTTTAATTTATTATAACGTAGTTTTATTGCCGTTTTCATGGTCGAAATAAAAAAATAAGTAACTCGCGAACTTTGTTTACATCGAACGACACAGAACCACAGAGTATATAAACAGAACGACATTAATTGCCAGGGGCTGCCAGCAATAAAAAAAAATAGTTCCGTTTCTAGACTTTTTTGCCAAGCTGTATTTACGTAAACCTACACAAAATGTAAGAATTTTTCATTGTTTTTGCGGAAAATCAACATAAGCTTTAATTTGTTACAGTTATCACTTAAATAAAAGCGTGCGCAGAGGCTTAGCTACCCAGGGGGTAGCCGGGCAGTGCCCCGGGGCCCCCAAAATCTGATTAGCCAACCTCTTATTGAACTAGCGAAAAATTCCCATCTATTATTATATATCATCTATTTATTTTCAGAGACTGTTTTTGTTACTATTTATTGAAAAACGATCCTATAATTATCATGCTAAAAAAAATTCGCGCTCGCTTCGCTCGCGCTTTCGATTACGTACGTATTTTTACATCTTTTCGAACTCTGTTTTTGTTACCATTTATTAAAAAATATTATTCCCTTTAATTATCATGATAAAAAAATTCGCGCTCGCTTCGCTCGCGCTTTCGATTAAGTAGGTGTTTATATTTTTTTTCAAATTCTGTTTTTCTTACTATTAATTGAAAAATATTATTCCAAATAATATTATCATGTTAAGAAAAAGTCCACGCTCGCTTCGCTCGCGCTTTCTACTTTAAAAGAAAAAAATTGGTACAAAGTCCGCAGACGCTGAAAGCCTTAAAAAATTTCGCGCTCGCTTCGGTCGCGCTTTATATATTATACTATACGAGTATGTCTAGCCGAGTACAGGGCGATATTCTATACGTAAGGTGAGGCATTTAAAAGTAAACCAATATAAACATAGGCTAATGATGATTAGCTAACATCAAATTCTTATCTATCTAAAAAAATATACATTTTCTAGCAACATAGTGTTTATTTATTTTATTAAAATGCGAAAGGTTATGTTTCTTTTATGAAAAGTCTACCATCTGTTAGGGCTTCGCCCAAGTCTGATACTAGGGCCCTGAGCAAAAGTTGATACGGGGCCCCTAAAAGGCTAGCTACGCCACTGCTCTGATATATGATTTACCAAACAAAAAAGAATAATCAAAATCAATTAATAATTGGTGGAGTAATCGCGTAACAAACACAAAACATATTCGACTTGAGAACCTTTTCCTTTTTTAAAGTCGGTTAAAAAAGAGGCGCTTCTTAGGTTTCGCACACAGGCGCTGCCAGTGGTCGGCGCGGTCCTGGGTGTGCCGGACTTTTATTGGATAAAATGAACCAAAGTTTCTTACAATGCGTTACGGCCAGGGGTGCTAGAGACGCTCTGGCAAGTTAGCAACATTCCCCACAGAGTAACTAATTGACAAGTGAATACCGGCGCCTACGGACGTCTGCAATATTTCAGACAAAGCAGAAGTAAGTTAAATTTCTCTCTTAAACTTAGCTTTGCAGAGGTAATAGATTTGCCATAGGCCTCTCCCCTGACATGGCACTAAGCTCAATCTCGAGCTTTCCTCCTCCAATCCCAGCCCGCTGCCTTACAAATATCATCGTCCCACCTAGATACAGGATACCTTTTCCGACACGCCAATACGGCAGTCTGCTCTAACAGCCATCGGTGAGTCCATTACCTATCCCAAATGTCTTAAATTACACATTAATCTCACCTCATATGAAGTAAATATCTCGCAATAATCCTTGCCATTACAAATAATGCTGTCATAATTCTCCGTTAAACCAAACATCTTACTGAACTGATACTCCGTCTCAATAGGGTTGTCACACGTCGCTGTCAAGTCTGAGAACTTGATAATAGAAGGACAAGTACTGTTTATGTCTGAATATTGAGTATAGCTCGCGCCACAGAGGTTTTGGTCGGACACTACTGAGTAGAATTCGTACGGGCATGGTGGAGGTCGTTCTTCGATCGTCTACTGAAAGAAAGGGAGATGTTTTAGTTACGCAACAGCTCAAACCATTGAACTGCTGAGTTGGGCCTTGTTCAAGCAGTTACAATTGCAATACGCTGGTTTTGTAAAAATGGATGATCTTGGTGACGGAATTATACTGTACGTACGTCGTCTATTTATAGCACTAACTTACTTTCACTGACACAGGAAACGTAAAAACACAGCATGACTACGGCCCATGCAGGCTACAAGGGTTATGTATGTCGAAATATGACTAGTATTTGTAGTCTAGGCTGGATTCCAGTTATTACGAACATATTCTATATCTGAGTAAGCCTGATGCGTGTTCCTGCAGCCCTAATTACACCTCGAGACCATACCCACGATCAAAATTCTTGCGGAAACCATTCTTAATCCAACTTACCCACATCCCGCAGTTGTGACAGCCCGTAGCATTAATTTGAAGATTATTGCACTTATAACAAACAACTCTATTGCCACCACTAACAGCGACGCTTCTCCACGTTCGCCAGTTGAAATCCCTTTTATAGTTATATTTCATCACATCCATCGCAAGTAATCGTCGAAAATCGTTCTCAACCGATTTAATTTTCACCCATTTTGCCGAAGAACTCTCCCCGATCTTCCTATAATGCGTTATATCGTCTAAAACTTCGATATCTTTTAGTACAGCACTATTAACTACAACTAATTTTTGATCCTTTATCTGCCGTTGTCTTCTCCTTTCTAAAAATCTTTCTCTAAAGTCGATATGACGTTTTAGCAGTACGTGGGACATCACTATTGATAGGCATGTGATTAAGGTAATTAAAATCGAAAACATTTATATGAATTAAGATGCGGCCACTTTCAATGATTTCTAGTTCGTAATGTCGAAGTATTAGTAAACAAAAAGAGTAACATCCTTTGTTTTCGGTTTTAACGACAAGGTTTTGCTGTTTTATTTGTAGATATCAGATGAACTGGCCTCCTTACCTACTTAGCTAACATTTACAATGCTCAAGTTTTGTTATTAGATAAAAAGGTAGTTAGGTAGAGTTTATTTGGAAGTTAAGTAAAATAAGATATTTAATGAAACTTACTCTGCGTACCTACATAAGTAAAAGGTAAAGTATTTTTTTACTATTAATTTATAGCAAGGCGTGAATGAAGTGTGGGATATAAGTTACCAAAACGCAAATATAAAATCTTTAAGTGTACCGCTAAAACAAAACCACAATATACATTTTTCATGAAAAAATAAATCTTGAAAGTAGAAAAAATCCACGAATCTTATTCATTGTAGAAAAATGCTAAAAATATCATTTTTTTCGCTGGAACGCCCCGATGAATGGCGAAAAATCTCCGCGTATTGTTGATGGATAATTCATTCATTCATTCTATTTCGTTCATTCGGTTCATTTTCATTCCTCATAAAATGATGGGAGATGACGGGTGCTTGTCGTAATTTCACAATAATACCCATTTTGTTCAACTATTTTAGTTACGATAACGTTTTGTGACAAGACTTTGTGAGTTCGCGTGTGTGTCTGTGTTCGATTTGTGTGTTTTTATTAATTTAGAACTACGTTTTTCACTGTATCCGCTGCTCAACGAAAATTGGTATGTATTTTATTTAAATAACTTTGTTGGGACTCTTTGTTTTAATTAATATTCCTGATTCGAAATGGAAAGTTAGTTTCGCGTATTATTATTCATAGAGTTGTTGTCGTACAAAGATCGTCTATTGTAATAATTATACAATCAGTATTTCGTATGAATACCACGCCCGTACAAATGTGGTGATGATCACACGCTTCAGTCACATTTTGAAGACCTTAAAAAAATATTTATGTTTGTTTATGCTTGACGTTTTTTTTTAAGAACGGACCTTTAAAATATAATGGTGGAATTTAAAACCTATAGTTGTATAACAAAGTTTTTAGTATCTAATAAAAGTAATCGATTTGTTATGTAGTGCAATGGAAATTCTCGCCTTCAATCTCTGTGTTAATCATTGCAAAGTTGCATTTACAATCCTACTTACATTGAAAGTAAGAGAGAGATAATGACTTCATAACATTTTTTCTTTGTATTCTATGACTATGGCAGTGGAAAAGTAAACTTTATTGTTCTAAATTATGTTATAATCATAAACTACACCACAGCTTTCATTGTTTCATTCATTACAACCTGTCAGAGAGATTTAAATGTACTAATGGACAATGAGAAGATCCTAAAAACCCTTCTATATGGTAGAACCTTGACAACAGAAAAGTTTTTGGTATTCTTTATTTCTATCATGATGATGAGGCACAAGTATAACTCATACAGCCTGAATAAAAACTCTTTTATGATAGGTTTTTTGAGTTTTCACTTTCTGGGACACATTTTGTGACTAAGAGGAAGCTGGCACTAAGCCAATCCTTTGTAAATGGCAAATATAAATGGGTGAATAACATGGCAATTGTGTATTTACGCCAAATACATACATATATGCCAGCCATATGTTAAAAGAAAATTATTTGAATAAAAGTTCCGTGCTCTTTGTGTTGGTCATTCACCTGTCTGTGCAAATTCAAGATAATTACTTACAAATTATTTTTAGTATAAGACTGTGTGTTGAACATTAAAAAGATTAGATTGCTAAAATTTTATTTTTAAGATAATAAAATGTGATAAAGATTGTTATGTAATACATTTTTACACCTACTTGGATTAACTTGAAGAAAAAAAATATTTCATGATTTATACACAATTTGTTTGTCAGTTTGTCGCAAAGGGTAAGGCAGTCGACCTAAAGGTCTTGCTTAACAGATTATAAAATTTGTACAACTGATGATGTTAAAAAAAAAGCATGCAAGGAAAGTGAGCATTTAAAGACCGCAGATGACCTTCAAACGGCTGAACCATTTTTTTATGAAACTACTTTTAAATCTGTTCACCTGTTTAAGAGTTACAGTGCCACAGGCAGACAAACATAGTGGTCAAACTAATAGCACCTCACCTTTTATGTCAGGGGTTAAAAAAATTGGGATAACCTTAGACAGATATTTATACAGAAAGTCAGGGAAAAAATATGAAATAAATCAAAAGTCAGAGAAAATTAGTCTTGAAAAAAATTTGATTCCTAAGAATTATTTTGCTCATGTTTGTAAAAAAAATTGAGCTTGCATTGCCTGCGCTCTTACACATGTTGCTCTCAAGTTTTTAACCAACTTCAAAAAATTAGGAGGTTCTCAATTCAACTGTTTTTAACCGACTTCAAAAAAAGGAGGAGGTTCTCAATTCGATCGGTATTTTTTTTTTCTATGTATGTACACCGATTACGCTGAGATTTATGATCCGATTTAGGTGATTCTTTTTTAGTTTGATGCGGAATAGATGCCATTTGGTCCCATAAAAATTTCACATGGTTTGGCCCAGTAGTTTTCATTTTGTGAACATTTTTTACATTTTTGTTTACATCGATGACGTAATTGTTTCGGAGTCGATTTATATTTTCCGTTCCCGTTTCTTGATCTATATTGTTTAAAGCTGCACCTTTCGTAGGCCTACCCATAGCTACTTAAAAAAAAACTATTTAACATATAATTATGACAATAAAAACAACGAAATGTTATAGCCTTCCTTATGTAATCTATAAAAATCCTGTAAAAAATACTGTAGTTTACAGAGCAACTTATTACAGACACTAAAAAGTAAAAAATAAATTTTAAAAAAAACTACGTTTAAAAAAACCGACTTCAAAAAAAAAAACTAAAAAGTATTAAAAAAGTATAAAATAACTTAATAAAGATTTAACACAAACCTAATACCTTTAATATTAATAAAACACCATTATTTGTATGTGTTACCTATTGACAGGTTTGAAGTCGGTGCCAAGTCCTAAACAAAATGAAATTCCTAAAGATTAACCTACGTAAATAAACTTAAAGAACAATGTGAATTAATGTGAAACAGATGAAAACTTTTTAATACCTGAATGAGTAACACTATTACATTTGGCTTGGCACCGACTTTAAACCTGTCAATAGGTAGCACATACAAATAATGGTGTTTTATTAATATTAAAGGTATTAGGTTTGTGTTAAATCTTTATTAAGTTATTTTATACTTTTTTAATACTTTTTAGTTTTTTTTTTGAAGTCGGTTTTTTTAAACGTAGTTTTTTGATTGTAAAAACATGAAACTTGGAGGGTGTGCTCTTTGTATGACATAGGCATCCGATAATTGACGACCTGAGTGGTTTAGTGGTCAACATGCCGGAATACCACGCAAGAGGTCCCGGGTTCGATTTCCGGCCGGGCAGAAATTGAAATGATGAATTTTAATTTCTGTGACGGGTATGGGTGTTACTATGTATAATATGTATATATTTAAAAACTTATATAAGTAGTATATCCGTTAATCTAGCACCCATAACACAAGCATCTAATATGCTTACTTTGGGGCTAGATGGCGCTGTGTGAAATTGTCCAAAGATATTTATTTATTTATATTTATAATAAAGGATTATCCGAAATTCTTACCCTAAAGGGCCGAAGCCGCTGGCGGAAAGCTAATCCTCATTACATTAAGTACCTTATTAGTATCCTTACTTAATTATGATCATTAAGAGCAAATGATGTTCATTAGTTCTAAAAAAAAAGTCATTGTTTCATGTAAAATAAACTATACAATGGAATATTCAGAATAAGTGATTAAATAATATAATACTATGACTTATGGTTAGGGCTGCCATTCGTCCGGGTTTCCCCGGATGCGTCCTAGTTTAGAGGGCGTCCGGGGTGCGTCCGGGCGGGCTTTCAAAGAGCGTCCGGAAAAATCCCGGACTTTTTACCTGATATCCGATCTCGCTTGATTGAAAGGTAAGCATAAATTAAAACTAATAATGAAAAAGTATCCGGGGAAATAATCAAACTCATTCAAAATGTCCGGGGTTTTTATACATTGTAGTTTTAGTCCAGGGTCGACGATTAGGGTGATGGCAGCCCTACTTATGGTTCACTGAAATTTAATTTCTTTGTTTGCGAAGAGGAGCTCGTGGCTAAGTAACAGCCGCACGGGTCGACAGATCAGAGGTTAAGCTGCGATTGGCGCGGTCGTTCCGTGGATGGGTGACCGTCTATGTCATAGCGAGACTCCTCTGAAATTTAGTACACAAATACTTTTAACCTGGATTAACCATCTAGTGTGTACATGCATGTTTTTTAACCCCGGACGCAAAAAGAGGGGTGTTATAAGTTTGACGTCGACGGTCGATGTCTGTCTGTCTGTGTGTGTATAGATTACATTAGAGAAGGAAGTTAGGATAATGATAAGTTAGGATATGTTTAAAAAAACCGCATCGAAATCGGTCCATCCGTTTGAGAGCTACGATGCCACAGACAGATACACACACAGACAGACAGACAGACATCGACGGCAAACTTATAACACCCCTCTTTTTGCGTCGGGGGTTAAAAAATCAAAGTCGCTTCCCACTGTCTGTCTGTTCCTACGTATGCTTCGATTTTGATGCGTTTTTTTTTAATAGATAGAGTGATTCAAGAGGAAGGTTTTGGTATCTAATTTGTCAAGTTTTTTGTATCCATTGCCTAAAATATCGCGGGCAAAGCCGCTGGAAGAAAGCTAGTTTTATCTAAAATTGCGTACGCCCAGTGATAGGATATAGTTTTTTAGAGTCATTGTACCTACGATCCAACTGTTTTGAAATGAAACTAGTTTTACAACTTTTTTTGCATGACATTAATATTACCGGCGATATAGTGATGGGCGTATATGTTGAGGATTTATCGATAAAAACTTTTCCTTGTTCCAATCTATCTTAACATCATCTGCCTAGCCTTTTCCCAACTACTTTGGGGTCGGCTTCCAGTCTAACCGGATGCAGCTGAGTACCAGTGTTTTACATGGAGCGACTGCCTATCTGACCTCCACAACCCAGTTTTTACCGGGTAACACGATACCCCATGGTAAGACTGGTTGTCAGACTTTCTGGCTTCTGACTACCCGTAACGACTGCCAAAGATCTACAAATGACAGCCGGGACCAACAGCTTAACGTGCTTTCCGAGGCACGGAGGAGTCTCGCTATGACAAAGATGGCCACCCATCCACGGACCGACCGCGCCAAGCGCAGCTTAACCTTTGATCGGTCGAACCGTGCGGCTGTTACTTAGCCACGAGCTCCTCAGCCAATGATGGGCGTATATGTTGAGGATTTATCGATAAAAACTTTCCCTTGTTCCAATCTATCGTAACATACCTACTTTTAATGTCGATTCGGCTTTAGACAGACCCATTTGCAGATCATTTGCCTACTAACTCACCGAAACGAAACTTCGGGGAGACCGAGAATAGACGATAACTTTTTATATGATGCGATAAGGTGCGACATGATACTCTGTAAATAGAGGGATATACTTATACTATCCATATATTAATGCAATTGTTTGCACCTTACCGCCCTATAACCCATAGGCCCCGTCCGCACAGACAGGCGGCTTGCTTAGCGCCTAGAGCTTAGCTAGCACTTCACTTAGCGTTAAACGACCGTCCTAAAATGTTCGCGCCCGGCCGCACTGGGCGCTTGACGTCTAGCTTGTCGCTAAGCGTGTATCCAAGTAAACAAACGTGTTGGTTTTTTATCAAGAGGCGCGAGTAATCTTTGAACAAAAAAACATCAATCATGTGACATCTCGTCAACGTGCCGACAAGCAATTAATGACCAACACACCTAGCGCTCACCACGCCAACCACCTCTCAGTGCGGCCACCGTGTATCCTAGAAAGTAGCCAGAATGCAAGCCACTAGGCTCTAGGCGCTAAACAAGGCGCCTGTCTGTGCGGACGTAGCCATAAAGAAACGTACGAAACTTCAATCGAATCTTCGTTTTCGTTGAGTTAGAAGAAGAACCTTGATTGTGTCGTGTGGCCATTACTTAGCCACGAGCCCCTGTCTCAATTTCTGCGTAGTGCAAGTAGTTTGTTGCGTGAATAAATCATCATCTGCCTAGCCTCTTTCCTAACTATGTTGGGGTCTGCTTCCAGTCTAAACCGGATGCAGTTGAGTACCAGTGTTTTGCATGGAGCGACTGCCTATCAGAATCAGAATCAGAATCAGAATTTATTTATTTGTGAAACATAGGTAAAAACAAGCACAGGTCTTACATTAATAAAAAAGTCCGCTATGTTTGGTCAATAAGACATACAAATATTACAATTAAATAATTAAAATATTGCTTAATTGAAATTTACATACTAATTAATAGAACATTTGTTATAAAAAAATAAAAAAATCAACATTACAATTATGATAATACATTAATAATTATTTGAAATTATATTACTTTTAAAATTACAAATTGTTAAAATTTAGATTGTCACAATAAGAAGTTTTATAGTAATTTTATTCGTGTTTATATTGAAACGTCATTTAAGAAGTCATCTAGTGTGTAGTAACATTTATCAACAAGCAGTCTATTAAGTCCCTTTTTGAATTTTAATAATGGCATATTTTTAATGACATCCGGTATTTTATTATAAATTTTGGGAGCATTGCCAAAGAAACTTTTATGCATTAAAGATGTTTTACATTTAACATTACAGAGTTTATTCAAATATTGATTTCGTAATGGATTTTTTCTGACTGCAGATAAACTGACAAATAAATGTGGGTTTGTTTTCACAAACAATGCTACTTCCATTATGTACATCGCTGGTAGTGTCAATATTTTTAGCCTTTTGAAATGTGGAATACAGCTATCTGTTGTTTTTAAACCGCACATTGACCTCACACAACGTTTCTGCATCCTAAATACACACTCCCTATTAGTCGACTGTCCCCAGAAGATAATACCGTAGCGTAAAACAGAGGCAACAAGTCCATGGTATGCCGTTAATAAAGTCTCAATATTAACCTTTTTTGAGAGTTGAAATAGTGCATATGCAGATTTGCTTAGTCTTTTACATATTATGTCAGTATGGGTGTTCCATGTCAATTTATTGTCAATATTGATACCTAAAAACTTAGCATTACAAACTTCTTTAATTATCGAATCTTTATAAGTTATATTAATTTTATTATTTTCACGACGCTGATGAAAATGCATGATGTTGGTTTTACTTAAATTAATTTTTAAATTATTTTTATCAAGCCAGTTTATTATTTTCATTAGAGAATCATTAATATCGTTTTCATAATTGTGTATGTCATTACATTTAATTATAGCTGTGCTATCGTCTGCAAAAAGGACCATTTTATGTTTAATTATTTTTGGGAGATCATTAATATAAATCAAAAAAAGAAGAGGTCCTAACACGCTACCCTGAGGTACGCCATATTTTATGTATCTTTGTTTAGACGGATAAATGGTTTCTAATTTGGTTTTCGGGCATAATCTAGAGATTTCGGTACATTGAGACCTGTTAGTTAAATATGATTCTATCAGTTTTAGTGTATTTCCCCTTACACCGTAGCCATATAACTTTTGTAACAATATTTTGTGATCAACATAGTCAAAGGCTTTGGTCATATCAGTAAAAATAGTACAAATTTGTTTCTTTTTATCAACTGATGTCATAATATTATCAATTAAATCAAACGGTGCCATGTTAATATTTGTTTTTTTACGAAAACCTTTCTGTTCACGACAAAATAAGTTATATTTTTCAAAATATGTGTATATTGAGTTGTAGATCACTTTCTCAAAAATTTTGGAGAAGACAGAAATTTTTGCAATGGGTCTGTAATTTTTCATGTCTTTTTTGTCGTCTTTTTTAAACAAAGGTTTAATAATAGTTTTCTTAAGGCTGTTAGGAAATATGCCATCAGCAATACATAGATTAATAATATGAGCTAATGGTTGTGCTATAATTTCCTTTACATACTTCAAGACTTTAGTATTTATGCCATCATAACCAACAGTATTTGTATTTTTTAGATTAGAGATATATTTTTTAATGTCATCATTTAAAACTGGTAGCATAAATAAAGATTGTGAAGAAAGATTATCAAAAACGTTACTATTAGTCATGTCAGTATTTATATTATTTTCAATTGTATCAATATAATAATTATTAAATTCATTCGCTATGTCAATGGGGCGTGTAAAAGTTAAATTGTCTCTGTTTATAGTCATAATTTGTTCCTGTGGTAGATATGTTTTAGGTTTATTAATTACTTGCCAAGCAGCTTTAGATTTATTCTGAGAAGTATTTATGAAATAGTTGTTTTGGGCTTTCTGAGTCAATTTTATAATTTTTTTATAGATGGTAGTGTATTTCCGTAGATTATTCTTATTAACTGAGTTAGGATTAAATCGATATGTCCAAAGTAACTGTCTTTGTTTTTTACTGCATATCTTTATCCCTCGGGAAATCCATTTAGTTTTTTTATTCAATTTAACAGTTATAATTTTTTTTGGAAAGCATAATTTATAAAGTAATAGAAAATCCTCCATGAAAGCATCAAAAGACTCATTTGCATCTTTAGCATTTAAAACCTGTGTGAAAGATAAGCATCCCAAAAGATTTTTAAATTTAATCAAATTATCTTCAGAATATTCTATCTTATTACATTTCCAGAATTTTAATTTGCATGTTTTATTTATGGGCACTTTCAGTATTTGACATGTGTGATATCTGACCTCCACAACCCAGTTACCGGGTAACACGATACGCCATACTAAGACTGGTTGTCAGACTTGCTGGCTTATGACTACCCGTAACGACTGTCAACGATCTACAAATGCAGCCGGGACCAACAGCTTAACGTGCTTTCCGAGGCACGGAGGAGTCTCGCTATGACATAGATGGTCACCCATCCACGGACTGATCGCGCCAAGCGTAGCTTAACCTGTGATCGGTCGACCCGTGCGGCTGTTACTTAGCCACGAGCTCCTCGTTGCGTGAATAAATGCTTTCCTTATTTCTTTAGTAAACATGTCGTGCGAGTTCCTATTAAAATGACGTCATACCGATACCGATACAGATGGTTATCACAACACTTGGGAAGTTGATTGTTGTTTATACTCCGCTTTTAATAAACACGCAAATGTATACCTTATTTTTCTATCCTTAAAGTTCAATTTAGTAAAATTGTGATTACCTTGACAGCTATGTGACAAGCGGCCGGCTTACCACACAAAAATGTTCCATCTTTACTTGAAATAAAGTTCAATACGGCAAAGCTGTGAGTTCTTTGACAAGTATTACAACAAGCGATATTGAGTGTTATTTTCAACAGTTTAGAGGTGGTTTTTGTTTGATTTTGATTTTTCAATAAAGTTTATTTACCTTTGATTTAACAAAGGATTAATACGGAGTAGTATTACTATGTTGCTATGCTGATGAGTGAGAAGGTTCTAGAAAAAAATGCGGCCATTTTTTGTTGAGTTCCTACCGGTGTTGTGTTTATTGTCTCACTACTGGGCAAGGGCTTTTTAGGGTTCCGTAACCAAAGGGTAAAAACCGGCCAAGTGCGAGAGTGCAAAAATCGCGTTTGTTGTACGGGAGCCCCCTTAAATATTTATTTTATTTTGTTTTCAGAATTTGTTGTTATAGCGGCAACAGAAATACATAATTTGTGAAAATTTCAACTGTCTAGCTATCGCGGTTCTTGAGATAAAGTAATAAGAAGTCTTAGTAATAGGGTCTCGTTTTTACACATTGGGTACGGATACCCTAAAAAACCGGCCAAGTGCGTGTCGGGCCACGCGCAGTAGGGTTCCGTAGTAGGAGTTAGTTAGTCGACTATAGCTCTGTAACCGGTTAAGCCTACTTAGCCGTGATAGTTTTCCTTATAATTTCATTACATGTACTACGTCTGTGATTTTTTTCACATTTCTAGGTACAGCCATTCAAAAGTTAGAGGGGGGGTAACTCGTATCGAACAAAAAATTTCACTTAAAATCTAGATATTTCGCAAATGGCTCGCTTAACTGAAAAATGGTCTTCACACACCCATAATATTTTTGAAAGACCTATCTAACGATACCCCACACGAAGGGGTACGCGAGAAAAAAAATATACATCCCTACTTTACATGTTTGGGAGCTACCCTAAAAAAAAATATTTTTCAAAATTTTATTTTACCACTTTCTTGGCGTGATCAATATACATATTCATACCAAATTTCAGCTTTCTAATAACAAAAACCACGGAGCTATGCCGCGGACAGACAGACAGACGGACAGAGCGAAACTATAAGGGTTCCTTGTCGGACTACGGAACCCTAAAAAGGGGCCCTATTACTAAAACTTGACTGTCCGTCTGTCTGTCACCAGGCTGTCTCTCATGAACAGTGATAGCTAGGCGCTAGACATATTCACAGATCATTTAGTTAGTGTCTAATGTTGTATATACATATATATTATAATGGTACAGAACCATTCTTGCTCGAGTCCATCTCGCACTTGGCCGATTTTATAAAGAAAATACGGAACCGTAATTGAAAACTGTCTCACTTTATTAATCTTTTAGCAGTCGCTGTTACAATTCCATGTCAGAGGCCGTCAGGCGGATTTGAGAAAACTCTGACACTAGGGCTTGTTAGGTTGGTAAAACTTGCAGCCCACACGATAACAAGAAGATTGCTAGTTGGTACTATTGCATAAACTTCAATTGTAAAGCAACAAACATATCTATTACGTCGAATGAATGCGTAGATGACGCTGATTGGTCACAATTGAGCTTATATCCGGTCACGGCGCAGGCGCAGGTCAATGAGCGGCCGTACAGCCGGGTGCGCCAAACTTTATCGTTTATCTAGACCAGCGGTCGGCAACCTTTTGGCAAGCAAGGGCCACAAGGTAGCAAAATAAACTATAGGCGGGCCGCACTTGTGATATTTCCCTAGATTCTACCTGATATACCTACGTATAATTTCCCATAGAAAAACCGGCCAAGTGCGAGTCGGGTCTCGCGCACTAGGGTTCCGTAGTAGGTCTTACTTAAACGAGTATAACTCTGTAACCGGTTACCAGAGGCGTATTTAAAGATTTAGCGCCCCGGGCCAGTTAGCTTTGCCGCCCCATTAACAAAAATGAAAAAAAAAATGGAAAAATAGAACCTAACTAATGGGTCGATCTTGAAGTTGGTGGCGAAAAAACACAAAACAATAACGATTGGAGACACCGACCATTGATAACGTTTTGAGTAAAGATCTATAAATTGTAGTAAAACAAACTGTTAAAAGAAAAGAATAGATGAAGGCGCGAGCGAAGCGAGTGCATATTTTTTGGGTCACAATAAAGTAATGATAATTTTTACATTTAAGTTGTTTTTGTCTGTTGCATGATGATGTTTGAAGTTAAGAACCCTGAAATTGTAGCAAAAACTAAATGTGAAAAGAAAAAAGAACAGTTTAAGGCGCGAGCGAAGCGAGCGCGATTTTTTTGTTGGATATAATTTTTTTTGTTTTTTTTTTGTTGCGTGATAATGTTTGGAGTAAAAAACTCAAAATTGTGGCATAAACTAAATTTTAAATAAAATAAAAACAGTTGAAGGCGCGAGCGAAGCGTGAGTGATTTTTTTGTAGGATCACAATAAAAAAAATACTTTTGAGTTATTTTTGTTTGTTGCATAATAAGGTTTGGAATAAAGAACTCAAAATTGTAGCAAAAATGAAATAAGATTAGTTGAAGGCGCGAGCGTAGCGAACGCGTTTTTTTTTTGAAAAGTTAGAGTGAGGGGGGTGCTCGTATCGAACAAAAATTAGCATTTAAAAACTAGATATTTCGCAAATGGCCCACTTTACCGAAAAATGGTCTTGACACACTCATTATATTTTCGAAAGACCTATCCAATGATAAAACATACGAAGTGATACGCGAAAAAAAAATTATTCCCACTACGTGTTTGGGAGCTTAAAAAAATTTTTGCCGTGCCCGACACGCACTTGGCCGGTTTTTTACAGCTTTTTTACAGCCATACATCCAGCGTATTTCATTAATTCATGAGTCGGTGGCAAAATACTAACAACAGTACCTTAGAGACACTGACTAACGTTTAAATGAAACTAATTTTACTCTTATTAGTATTTTTTATTTTGGTAATAACTTTTTTACCAAACATTCGCGGGCCGCAAGTCAGACGTCCGCGGGCCGCATGCGGCCCGCGGGCCGCGGGTTGCCGACCGCTGATCTAGACTAATATTATAAAGAGGTAAAGTTTGTGAGGTAGGAAAGAAAGAAAGAACGAAAATCTTTAAATCTACTGAACCGATTTAGATGGCAAATTTAAGCGCGGTAGCCCTCATTGCGTTTACCTAGCTTGACCATAGAGGGTCCCCCAGCGACGCCCTAAGCCGAGGCCCCTATCCCACTAGGGGGTGCCCTTAGCGTGTAGTCGCTTAGTTTTGTAAGTTAAGCCCTGGCTGGAGGCCCTAGATTCATTTAAGGCACTTCACAGGCAAGCCCGGTTAAGCAGTCGACAACCTTCTAGGTTGACCTGCGAGATGTCATACATAAAAAAACTACAAACTTGACCATAGAAAACCATCAGGAAATGTGTGAAAAATAAAAAATAACAAGTTTTATCGCGAACTGTCCTCGGTTAGTATCAAGTAGTATAGGTACATGGACTATATGTATGTATGTTATTAAATACGCATTCTCATTGTAATTTAAATGGGTGTGTACTGGTTAGCGCGATAACGCGTGATGGCCTGATGTGTGACTCATCGCACAAGATGAATTAAGTACCAAATAGTATATATATACTAATATTATAAAGAAGAAAGATTTGTTTGTAGGGGTTTAACTCAAAAACTACTGGACCGATTTAAAAAAATCTTTCACCGTTAGTAAGCTACATCTTTACGAAGTGTCATAGGCTATATTTATTTCCAGAAATAATTAGGGATCCCTACTAAAACTTGAATAATGTAACCCAAGGTGTAAAAAAATGTCCACGCGGGCGTAGCCGCTGGCAGAAATTATGTACAAAGATAGGGCTGCCATTCGTCCGGGCTTTCCCGGATTTGTCCTAGTTTAGAGGGCGTCCGGGGTGCGTCCGGGCGGGTTTTCAAAGAGCGTCTGGAAATATCCCGGACTTTTTACCTGATGTCCGATCCCGCTTGATTGAAAGGCAAGCAATAAAATAAAACAAATAATGAAAAGTGTCCGGGTTTTTATAGTTTTAGTCCAGGGTCGATGATTTGGGCGATGGCAGCCCTATACAAAGAAGGAAGTACTACTCTAGCTAGAGAGAGGAGCTCGTGGCTAAGTAACAGCCGCACGGTTCGACCGATCATAGGTTAAGCTGCGCTTGGCGCGGTCGGTCCGTGGTTGGGTGACCATTTTTGTCATAGCGAGACTTCTCCGTGCCTCGGAAAGCACGTTAAGCTGTTGGTCCCGGTTGTCATTTGTAGATCTTTGACAGTGGTTACAGGTAGTTAGAAGCCAGAAAGTTTGACAACCAATCTTACCAAGGGGTATCGTGTTACCCGGTAACTGGATTGTGGAGGTCAGATAGGCAGTCGCTCCATGTTAGGCACTGGTACTCAGAATCAGGTTAGACTGGAAGCTGAACCCAATATAATTGGGAAACATATAAATGCGAAAGTGTGTTTCTTTCTTCTTTCTTTTTTTATGTATGTCATGTGTTGAGGTCAGATATAAATAAAAAGTGTACTGTATTTTGCACTGGTATAATTTAAGGAAGTCAAGAAGCGTTCTCGCGGTAGTCCCATGTAGAAGCGAGTGGTAGTGGGGCAGTGGTGGTTGTTGCTTGCCTCCAGTGCTCTCCTCTCTCCCCTTGGAGACCAAACACCTTGTACCGGTGACTAAGCCGCTCGTTTGTAGGCTGTGAGCCAGGATGAAGCTATGTGCCTTGAGCTGGAAGAGGGCAAATATTATTAACTAGCTTCTGCCCGGACTTCGTCCGCGTGGAATAGTAACTTTGGACTATCGCTAACTTTAACCCCCGATTTTGAAACATTATTCATTGATAATCCGCTCGTATTGACTTTAGCGTGATGATATATAACCTAAAGCCTTCCTCAATAAATGGGCTATCTAACACTGAAAGATTTTTTTCAAATCGTACCAGTAGTTCCTGAGATTAGCGCGTTCAAAAAACAAACAAACTCTTCAGCTTTATTATAATATTAGTATAAATAGATACGAATGTTTGCGAGGATGTATGTTTGTTTGATACTGTTACACGTAAAAACTACTGAACGAATTCTTATTTAATTTGATACACACAGGATAAACTGTCAGTAAGTTAAGACCTCTATGACGATATACCTCCCCCCCTCGTTATGGAATTGTCCCAGCATTGTTTTCACGATAAACGGACAACAAGTCAATTGGGTAAAATTGCCTGTTATGACACTCGTGATTATCTTTAACTGTTTCGACCCACTTCGGGGTAGTACTTCGTCTTATTTATTTGTTTTCCCGCGGTTTCACCCGCATCCTACGGAACTACTTCACGGACCCGGGTAAAAAGTATCCTATCTGGTAGTCCAGGTTCTAAATTATGTGTGTACCGGATTGAGTGCAAATCCGTTCAGTAATTTTGTACGTGAAACAGTATCAAACATACATACATCCTCGCATACTTTCGTATTTATAATATTAGTGGGAAGTTAAATTTTAGTTAATCTTGTTTTTACGATCTGTATAGCAGTTATAAGATTTTATTAGCACAGTTATTTCTAGGTCGTGATTATTTTACAATACTCATAACTTTGAGCTGGCTCGGAGATATTACTGTGAAATAGTTTTACCGTTTGTCATCCAAAGAGACATTTTTTTTTTCATCAACAGCCTATATGTTGTATTACTGCTGGGCACAGGCCTCTTCTCATACAGAGAAGGCATGAGCATTGATCACCACGTGCGATCACAAGGCGGATTGGCGATTTCAGACTTTTAAGTCCAGGTTTCCTCACAATGTTTTCCTTCACCGTTAGTCAGTGACGTCTAAGATATAAGAAAGAACATATGACCTTAGAAAACACATTAGTACTTGCCAGGTTTCGAACCCGCACACTCGTACACGAGAGGCAGATGCCTTAACCACTAGGCCACGACGACTTCTATATTGTTTCTTTATTATTCGCTTAAATTAATTAATTCGCTTCCCTGGACTGCCACGTCAAAAATGCAAAGGCAAGCTCTTAGTGCAAGCTACAATTTCATCCTTCAATTCTGTCATGTTGTCGCGACCTCTCTGCCTAGCCTTTTGCCAACTATATTGGGGCCTGCTTCCAGTCTAACCTGATGCAGCTAAATACTTGTATTTTAAATGGATCGCCTGCCTGCCTGACCTCCACAACCCAGTAACCTGGTAACACGATAGCCTTTGGTAAGACTGGTTGTGGAACTTTCTGGCTTCTGACTACCCGTAACGACTGTCAAAGATCTACAAATAACAGCCGGGACCAACAGCTTAACGTGCTTTCCGAGGCACGGAGGAGTCTCGCTATGACCAAGATGGTCACCCATCCACGGACCGACCGCGCCAAGCGCAGCTTTACCTTTGATCGGTCGAACCGTGCGGCTGTTACTTAGCCACGAGCTCCTCCTAGTGTATATATCTATATATATAAAAATGAAACCCGTTTTCCGTTGTCACGACATAGCATGAAAACGGCTTGACCGATTTGGCTGAAATTTGGTACGGAGATAGAGGGGACCCTGGAGAAGGGTTTAGGCTACATTTTATCCGGGTGCGTGAAGAAGTTCCCCCGGAACGCGGGTGAAACAGCGGGCAACAGCTAGTATACTATATATATAAATTGATATGCGAAACACGCAGACAATAAAGTGAAGGTCGCTCATTCTAGTATACGGTTTATCATTTAATTGCGTGTGACGTTACGTATAATAATCTGACACAGTTAGATCTACAAACATCACATGTCTGTTTATTGTTCCGCTTAGTAACGTTAATGAGAATACCTAGTTTGAATTGACAAGATAAAATCATCATCATCATCAGCCTATATATTGTCCCACTGCTGGGCACAGGCCTCTTCTCATATAAAGAAGGCATGAGCAATGATCACCACGTGCGCTCAAGGCTGATTGGTGATTTCTGATTTAAGTCCAGGTTTCCTCACGATGTTTTCCTTCACCGTTAGTCAGTGGTGTCTAAGATATACTTAGAAAGTACATATGACTTTAGAAAAGTCACATTGGTACATGCCAGGTTTCGAACCCGCACACTCGTACACGAGAGGCAGGTGCCTTAATCACTAGGCCACCATAACTTACTAAGATAAAATAAATAAAAAAAACCCCTACTCAAAAATGCGTTACATCATTTTGGAAAAGAGCTGATACTCTTACACTGCTGGACCAATATTTACTAAACTTCGCTAAGAACCACCGCAAGGAAACTGGTTTTGAAATGAAAAAAACCGCATCGAAATCGGTCCATCCGTTTGAGAGCTACCATGCCACAGACAGACAGACACAAACTTCTAACGCCTCTCTTTTTGCGTCGGGGGTTAATAACTCATTTTTATTATAACTAACGTTAACGTTAAGCTGCGTTTTGCGCGGTCGTTCCTTGGATGGGTGACCATCTATGTCATAGCGACAATCCTCCGTGCCTCGGAAAGCACGTTTAGTCGTTGGTCCCGATATGTTATTTGTACATCTTTGACAGTCGTTACTGGTATTTCGAAGCCGGAAAGTCTTACAACCAGTCTTACTAAAGGGTATCGTGTTACCCGGTTACTGGGTTGTGGAGGTCCGATAGGCAGTCGCTCCATGTAAAACTGGTAGTCAGATTCTGATTGGTTCTGAGACTCGAGAAGACAGGAAGCCCTACATAGTTGGGAAAAGGCTAGGCAGATGATGTTGGTAGTACGCAAACGGACGACTTGCTCCTCAAAGAGCTACTGAAGGTTTTCATTGCTAATGGATCCATAAATTTCGTTAACCTTGACCTCCGAAGGTATGGCAAAATTGGCAAGACCTTTCGTGCCAAATATCCATAAGTCTTATCTTAAACTAGCTTCCCGCCAGCGGCTTCGCCCGCGATATTTTAGCTAATGGATACAAAAACTTGACAAATTATATACTAAAACCTTCCTCATTAATCACTCTATCTATTAAAAAAACCGCATCAAAATCCGTTGCGTAGATTTCAAGATTTAAGCATACATAGGGATATAGGGACAGAGAAAGCGACTTTGTTTTATAGTATGTAGTGATACTCAAGTCCTACATTGCCTGTGTGGCAGGCGCGGTCGCAGCTATATATTTGGGGGGGGGGGGGGGTCATCAACAACCAAAACTGGCCAAAGTGTTGACCGAAGCCTAAGTTTTGAAGCAAGCTCCAAAATTGAACGATCTATTACGATTAATGACCTACCAATGCGTTATTACAATTAATTTTTTATTTTTACGAATTTTAGAATTAGATGTGTACGATTTTGGGGGGGGGGTGGCATGTCCCCTGAGACCCCTCCCCTCGGACCGCCACTGCTGTGTAGCTGGAGCCAAAAAAACCGTCTTTGAACCTTGACCTACTTTCTATGCAGGCAAGGTCCAATTTCGCTCGAAATTTTATTGATAAGAGTCATTTGACTTACTATACGTGGGTTGTTAAAACTTGATTCTACGATTCTTCCCACATATTGTATGCCAATAGCAACTATCGACGTCACTTTGCACTAACTGAATTTATTTATTTCAAAGCATTTTTAACCCCCGACGAACAAAGAGGGGTGTTATAAGTTTGACGTCGATGTTTGTCTGCCTGTGTGTATGTCTGTGGCATCGTAGACCTCAAATGGATGGACCGATTTCGATGCGGGTTTTTTTTTCATTTGAAAGCCAGTTGCCTTGCGGTAGTTCTTAGTTTTGTTTGGTTAATATCGGTCCAGCAGTGTAAGAGTATCAGCTCTTTTCCAAAATGGTTAAAGGCACTTTTACGTAGGGGGTTTTTAATTTAATACTTGTGTAAAGTTTATTGAAAACTAGAGAAGAGCTCGTGGCTAAGTAATAGCCGCACGGGTTATTCGATCAAAGGTTAAACTAAGCTTGGCAGGGTCAGCCCGTGGATGAGTAACAATCTATGTCATACCGAGACTCCTCTGTGGCTCGGAATACATTAAACCGTTGATCCCGGCTGTCGTTTGTAGATCTTTTGTCAGTCGTTACGGGTTATCAGAAGCCAGAAAGTGACAACCAGTCCCATAAAGGGTATCTGGTTGCTGGTAGGGAAGTCAGATAGGCAGTCGTTCCGTACCATAGATTTAATATTCAAGCAGTAGTGTTATAATACATCTATGCTCCGTACCGTACTCAGTTAGCCTGCCGGGGCTGCGGGACGTCCGAAAGAGATACCGCGCCCCCGGAATAGAAAGGGCTGAGGGAGGAACATGGATGTATTTTAGGCAGTAATAGTCTGACACTCCCTTCCGCCCCACCCACGGCGGGAGGGGTCATTTGATGATTTCCCATCCGAAAAAATAACCGTGCTCAGTTGCATCTCTCTAGACTGGAAGCCCACCCAAAGATAGTTGGGAAAAGGCTAGGCAGATGATCATACTGAAAATTAGCGATATCCCACGGTTTCGCCCGTATCCCGAGGGAACTACTTCCACACCCGGATTAAAACTACCCTATCTCGTTCCAATTCTAAAATCATTCAAACTAGGCTGAAAAATTTCAATTTCTTTGGCACGCCCTACAGCCCAAACGGCTGGACGGTTTTCGGGGGGGGGGGGGAGTTGAATTTTTTCTTACCGTAGCAATATGGGTATCAAATGAAAGCTAGTAAAAAGACCAGTTCAAAATATTATGTTTTTTTAGTTTTTACACAGTCGGGTTTTTTGATTTTTTAATTTATGTTTTCAATATTCCAATAGTTGGGCCCGTACCAAATTTCAGATCGTTTCCGTGGTTCATGAAAGCGTAATATGGTGACAGACACACTTACTATCCCATTTATTATATTAGTAGTGACGGTGTCGGCTTTCGAACTACGCTTGACATTGATACGCTCCGTCACCTCAGATCTCGTTATCCTCAACCGACTTGAGTTATAACAGGTG
Source organism: Pyrrhia umbra (assembly GCA_963891755.1). NCBI lineage: Eukaryota > Metazoa > Arthropoda > Insecta > Lepidoptera > Noctuidae > Pyrrhia > Pyrrhia umbra. The sequence continues at coordinate 4,308,080 of OY982946.1, forward strand.
GTTGGTCACGTGAGTCAATGAATTCTTGCTCAATGAAATGCTATACGCATTCAAATTAAAAATCTAAGTTTCATGCAAACTTCGCCCCCTTAGGGGTAGAATTTCGGAAAATCCTTTCTTATGGGATGCGTACGTCATACAAAGAACTCACCCTCCAAGTTTCAGGTCTCTACGATCAGCGGTTTAGGCTGTGCGTTGATCCGTCAGTCATTCAGGACAAAGCATTTTGTGTGTCAGATATTATAAATGCGTAACATTGTCTGTTTATCGATGCTAGACTTGTGATCGCTAGACCTTTAAACAAACTTATTATTTCAATATTAATACACATTCCATTTACTCAGATAAGTTTCTAAAGGGGTGTTCCCACTGCACCGCATTTCAATATGGGTGAGCAAAGTGAGGCTGATGCGCTAGTTATACTCGTGAACGGGCGCCAGTCGGGACTGGTCAGCTTCTAACCGTCATGGCAATCAAATTAGACTATCACTTACTTTGCTGTTTACTTATTGGTTTAACTTTTCATACAAATACATTGACCTATGTGATCCTTACATTACAATAATGTTATATTGATATTGTTTAGTGCTGATTCTTCAAACCTTACAGACAGACATGTGTTGCTGGGGAGTTTGTTGCCCTAGCTCGACGAGCCGGCTCGCGAGCTGAGCTAATAGCTTTAAAATTCCCGATTATAATAATCATATATATTCTGATCCAGCCTGTCCCTTGCTGTCCTCCCCCAGCGACGCCCTAAGCCGAGGCCCGTACCCCACTAGGGGGTGCCCTTAGCGTGTAGTCGCTTAGTTTTGTAAGTTAAGCCCTGGCTGGAGGCCCTAAATTCATTTAAGGCACTTCACAGGCAAGCCCGGTTAAGCAGTCGACAACCTTCTAGGTTGACCTGCGAGATTCCATACAAAAAAAAAGGAAATTGTTGAGCCGTTGTTGATTTCGTCCCGGCTAAAACACATACGAAGTGGTGAACGGCGAGTATTTTTGGGGGCTGTCTTTTGTAAATGTAACGTTCGAAAAGTGCTAATTTTCGGCCCACTTTGAATAAACGATTTTTGAGTTTTTTAATACGTTCTCACTACGGTCATGATACGGTGTAGTGGGTTGACTCCTTAAGATGTAACACAATATATAATGTCTTTATGATTGCTTATGTGCCTACTAATATAATGTACATATATAATATATAGGTTTATCTTGTAAGAAAATTCATAGGTATAGGCAGTTAATGTCGGTCGCATGATAGATACATCAGATGATTACATAAATAAATATATTTCATAATTACGTGATAATTACATCGCCATTCGTCTAAAGCTAAACCAACGGCTAGGCATGCGAAATCATACATAGGAGGAGCTTGTAGCAAGGTCATCAGCTTTTTAGGGTTCCGTAGTCTATAAAGAACCCTTATATGTCCGTTAGTCTGTCTGGTTGCGGCATAGCTCTGAGGTTCATGTTACTAGGAAGCTGAAATTTGGTATGGATATGTATATTGATCACGCCGACAAAGTGATAAAATAAAATTATGAAAAATATTTTTTTTAGGGTGGCTGCCATACACGTGGAATAAATAATTGTTTTCCCACGCACCCTGTCTTGTGAGGTATCATTGGATAGGTCTTTCAAAAATATTATAATTATACGGGAAACATTTCACGGTTAAGGGAGTCATTTGCGAAATATCTAGCTTTAAAGTGCTAATTTTGTTTGATACGAGCGTCCCCCCCCTCTAACTTTGAATGGCTGTATATGCTACATATGTGATTTGTTCACATACTAGACAAAATTACATTAATGTAGCTATCACGGCTTAGTAGGCTTAACCGGTTACAGATTTATAGTCGACCAACTGAAACCTACTACAGAACCCTATAGCGCGTGCCCCGACACGCACTTGGCCGGTTTTTTGTTTTCATATAGCAACACCTATCGGGCCAAAACCTCTATGATATTATCAGTGATACTGCGTAGTTTTATCATAGTAATGTTTGTAATCAAATCAAAATTAGACTTCAGTACCTACTTGATGTTATCACTATCAACAACAATTTTTATCTGACATTTCTAAATCTTTGCAAACAAAATTCTAGAATGTCATTGAACGTTTCTTTGAAAAATCTATCTATACATATAAAATGCTTTGTCCTGAATGACTTACGGATCAACGCACAGCCTAAACCGCTGATCGTAAAGACCTGAAACTTGGAGGGTGTGTTCTTTGTATGACGTACGCATCCGATAAGAAAGGATATTCCGAAATTCTGCCCCTAAGGGGTTGAAAAGGGGGCAAAGTTTGTATGAAACTCTGTAATTAGGGTTCCGTAGTCCGACAAGGAACCCTTATAGTTTCGTCATGTCCATCTGTCTGTCTGTCTGTCCGCGGCATAGCTCCGAGGCAGGACCGCGCCGAGCCCTGGCAGCGCCGGTGTGCGAAACCTATGAAGCGCCTCTTTTTTAACCGACTTTAAAAATGGAAAAGGTTCTCAAGTCGACTATGTTTTGTGTTTGTTACGCGATTACTCCACCAATTATGAATTGATTTTGATTATTCTTATTTGTTTGGTAAGTCATATTTCAGAGCAGTGGCGTAGCGCGTAGATGATAGACTTTTCTCAAAAGAAACAAAACCTTTCGCATTTTAATAAAATAAATAAACACTATGTTGCTAGAAATTACACTATGTCGTAATCGAAAGCGCGAGCGAAGCGAGCGCGAATTTTTTTAGCATGATAATTAAAGGGAATAATATTTATCAATAAATGGTAACAAAAACAGAGTTCGAGAAGAAATAAAAATACGTACGTAATCGAAAGCGCGAGCGAAGCGAGTGCGAATTTTTTTAGCATTACAATTAAAGGGAATAATATTTATCAATAAATGGTAACAAAAACAGAGTTCGAGAAGAAATAAAAATAGGTACGCGAATTTTTTTAGCTTTATAATTATAGGATCGTTTTTCAATAAATAGTAACAAAAACAGTATATGAAAATAAATTATATACGTAATTGAAAGCGCAAGCTAAACGAGCGCAAATTTCTTCTTTAGCAAGATGATTATGGGGAATAATATTTTTTTGATGATGCCTTGATTGATGATGTTGAAACCTATTTTATTTAGTTTCCGAAGATGGGAGAATTTTTCGCTAGTTTAATAAGAGGTTGGCTAATCAGATTTTGGGGGCCCTTCTAGCTTGGGGGCCCTAGGGCACTGTCCGGCAGCCCCTGGGTAGCTACGCCTCTGCTCACGCTTCGATTTAAGTGATAACTGTAACAAATTAAAGCTTATGTTGCTTTTCCGCAAAAACAATGAAAACTTCGTACATTCTGTGTAGGTTTATATAATACTTAGGAGAGCTAGCCTAAGCCTATATAATCTTTCCTGTTCCATTGAAACTACTCAAAATTTTTACTTTTGTAATTGTTTTGGTTCTTCCGCTCGTTAAAATTGGGGAGTCCTCGGTGACCACATTTCGCTCGCGTCGCATCGCATCGAATTGCGTTGATAAACTCATCCACGGCACGGCTTTTGTAATAAAGTAATCGCCTATTGTAGCGATTGCGGTGGTTCTTTTAATTTTAATCCAGAGCTCGTAGTTCATGTAAATTAAAACCCGAAACGTAAACAGTGGGTCAATTCAAATAGTGTAAAATTAAACCACAATCATAAATATTGTTTTGGGAGACTTGTATCTACTTAGTCATCGATGCTCAACTATGAGATAATATGTTGATAAGTGACAAAAATAATATTAAAAACTGGCGCTAGCATTTCATCCGGCGCCCCTACTGCCCTGGCGCCTGTGTGCGCCGCACACTTCGCACACAGGGGCGGCGCGGCCCTGCTCCGAGGTTCTTGATACTAGAAAGCTGAAATTTGGCATGGATATGTATATTGATCACGCCGAGAAATTGGTAAAATAAAAATTTGAAAATCATTTTTTTTAGGGTAGCTCCCAAACACGTAAAGTGGGGATGAATATTTTTTTTCTCGCGTACCCCGCCGTGTGGGGTATCGTTAGATAGGTATTTCAAAAATATTATGGGTGTGTGAAGACCATTTTTTGGTTAAGCGAGCCATTTGCGTAATATCTAGTTTTTCAGTGCAAATTTTTGTTCGATACGAGTTACCCCCCCCCCTCTAACTTTTGAATGGCTATACCTAGAAATGTGAAAAAAATCACAGACGTAGTACATGTAATGAACTTACAAGGAAAACTATCACGGCTAAGTAGGTTTAACCGGTTACAGAGTTATAGTCGACTAACTAACTCCTACTACGGAACCCTACTGCGCGTGGCCCGACACGCACTTGTCCGGTTTTTTTTTAATTTGAATTCGTATAGCCCACGCGAGCGAAGCCGCTGGCGGAAAGCTAGACTTACTAACTACTTACTAATATTCGATGTGTAATAATTTCTAATAGTGAGTCAACTCTTTGGATATGCCGTACAATACCTACGCGGCTGTCTACGATATCTCTGAAATAGCCAATCTGCCTTGAGCAAGCGTGGTGATCGATGTTCATGCCTACTCTGTATGAGATGTGGCCTTTGCCCAGCAGTGGGATTAGTGGGTAGGGTGTGTTGTTGTTTTTATGGTCTGATTTTAAAATAATTAATTAAAGCCATAGCGTAATTAAAGATATACTTAGTAATCTTCACTCCACTTGGATAAGATAACAGTGTTATCTTCTTGTAGTAAAAGGGCTCCACTATAATAAACATTATTATGTTTTTAACCGACTTCAAAAAAGGAGGCAGTTCTAAATTTGTCAGAATCTTTTGAGGGTTGCGTAGTCGACAAAGAACCGTAGATTCGCCATATCCGTCTGTCTGTCCGCGGCATAACTCAGAAGTTCTTGGTAGGAAGCTGAAATTTGGTATGGATATGTATATTGATCACACCGGCAAAGTAACCAAAAGTAAATTAAATAAAATTATGAAAAATATTATTTTTTAGGGTTGCTCCCAAACACGTAAAGCGGGATGAATGTTTTTTGTTCTTATGTATCCCGTCGTCGCAGACGCCTGGACCGATTTGGTTTTTTTTTGTTTAAATGGGTATACGTCCCAGATGGTTCCGTCGAAATATTGTATATGATCTGGGGGCCTATCCTAATCACCGAAACGAAACTTCTTTTGTGGTGCGATCTGATACTCTGTACAAAGAGTGTATATATAACAATTTTTAGGGTTCCGTAGTCCGACAAGGAACCCTTATAGTTTCGCCATGTCCGTCTGTCTGTCTGTCTGTCCGAGGCATAGCTCCGAGGTTCTTGTTACTAGGAAGCTGAAATATTTTTTTTAAGGTAGCTCCCAAACACGTAAAGTGGGGATGAATATTTTTTTTCTCGCGTACCCCTTCGTGCAGGGTATCGTTAGATAGGTCTTTTAAAAATATTATGGGTGTGTGAAGACGAAGACCATTTTTCGGTTAAGCGAGCCCTTGCGAAATATCTAGATTTTAAGTGAATATTTTTGTTCGATAGAAATGTGAAAAAATTCACAGACGTAGCACATGTAATGAACTTACAAGGAAAACTATTACGGATAAGTAGGCTTAACCGGTTACTCCTCGCTTTTGAAACCGCGGGAAACATTTAGTATAACGAGAGTCGCAAAAACTCTTTATCTTATCAAACACAAGCCTACTTTTATATTGTTATCTGTAAACAGTAATGCTAAGTAAATAATCATTTCTTTGAACGTTGATAATTGTTGAAATGTTTGCCGTCTAGTTGTAAATATTAGTGTATTGTGTCGATGTTTTGTTCTTCATGAAGATTATGTGGCAACCTACATACATATCTGGACTTGTCATCTGTGTAATGACCGTTTTATTAACCGACGTAAAGTGGATGTTCCAGGGTAGACCGCGAAATTTAAATTTTCGTAAGTTTTTTGCGATATCGGATTGTATGATGATAAAATGCATATTCGCGGTAGTTAAATGTATGTGTTTACACAGTGATACTTGTTAAAGCCACAAACATAACTCTGTAACTTAGAGAAGTTCTACAACGTCAAGTTTTTACTTAAATGGTACATTTATTAATTTAAATTATTTTAATATTAATTAATTACAAACCGATCCACTGAAAAGAGAAAAATAGAAGAATCTGTTCTAATTTTAACTTGTTTTTTCATCCGTGTAATGAATCAGTATAAAACTATAAGCCTAAAAAAATATCTATTTTTATTTAACGCTATTGTAACCACGACCTTAATTTCCTTATTAAGACTAATTACTTTAATTGGCTACGATTGCCTTTCGTTTCTGAGGTCTTAGAAGCAGGAAATTGTGAATGCCGATCAAAAAAGTTACGATTCTAATAAGGATGTTCAATAAATTGTTCGTTATTGCTCTTCCGTTTAAAATATGAAGGTCAATGGAGGAGCTCGTGGCTAAGTAACAGCCGCATGGGTCGACCGATCATAGGTCTGCGCTTGACTCGGTCGGTCCGTGGACGGGTGACCATCTATGTCATAGCGAGACTCCTCCGTGCCTCAGAAATCACGTTCAGCTCTTGGTGCCGGTTGTAATTTGTACATCTTTGACAGTCGTTACGGGTAGTTAGAAGCCAGAAAGTCTGACAACCAGTCTTAGCAAGGGGTACCGTGTTACCCGGTAACTGGGTTGTGTAGGTCAGATAGGCAGTCGCTCCATGTAAAACACTGGTACTCAGCTGCATCCGGTTAAAGACTGGAAGCCGACCCCAACATAGGGAAAAGGCTAGGAAGATGATGGTTTGATAAGTCAATGCGACGGCCAGCGGATTTGAGAAAACTCTGACACTAGGGCCTGGTAGGTTAGTAAAATATGCCGCCCACACGATAAGAAGATAAATCAACGCTGACCCACCCACTAACTAGTTGAACCATTGGTATGCACACTAACCTGGCCCACCACAGGTTAGTGTGAAAAGAGTTACCGCGCCCTCAGATCAAAAAGGGTTGAGGAAAGAACATGGATGGGTTTTAGTTAGTAAGAATCTGATAAATAATCCCTCCCGCCCCACAAAGGGGTCCTTTGAGGATTTCTTATCAAAAAAAGGCCCATTGTTTTTTTTTTTTTTAAAACGTTGCCTACTAGGAATTACTCCTGTGTCGTGGCGTGGGTGTGTTTACAAACATTCATTACACATGCACAAACACCCAGACTCGGAACAATTTTAGTTGTCCCGTGCGGGAATCGAACCCGCGACACGCAGCGCAACGGCGCAATTGTTCATATCTATACAAATAATAAATGAATTGAGGTAAATCCGATTGCCCGTCTTCCATAACGCGACGTACAACACGAGCGACACCGGTTGTTAAAAATGATGTCGTTTCGCGACCGAGACCTTGAAGCCTTGTAACTTAGTGCATAGTTTGTTATTTACCGTAAAACATCAATTAATGATTATTTACAGTTGCCACGAGTTTTTATAGCCTTTTTCATAGGATTGTAATCTTTGTTGGTTGATTAGAATTTGTGGTTGCTAACCGAAAGTTGTGTTCTAGTTGTTACCCGTCTCCTGAGGAAGTTATTTCGCTTACCCGGATAAAAAGTATCCTATGTGATAATCCAGGTTATAAACTATGTGTGTACTAAATTTTATCCAAATCCATTCAGTAGTTTTTGCGTGAAAGAGTTACAAACATACATACACCATAACAAACTTTTGAAATGATAATATTAGTAGGATAAGTGGGATTTTATATAATAATATAATTTTTTAAGATGTTAGGTCTTTCGACCACCAAGATTTGCTAAATCAAGAAAAAAATCTTTTTTCTATTTTAACCATAGTAACTTCCGGATGGGAATACCCCAAAAATTCCGGCCACATTGCAACACTAATTATAAGTCTAAATTCTTCTGTTAACAGTATATCTTTCCTCTCTTTCAGATTAAAGCCAGCCAATAAAACAAGACTGATAAACTACATAGAATTATGTAGCCAAGTATACATAACTATAGTTATAACATTCCAATGTACACGTACATTATATTATGAGAACTGGCAGACATTTTGTGTAGCGCGAAAAAAACAAGATGGCGTCTCCTGTCAAATCTGTCAAAGAGGAGAACGAGGGTGACGAAGCGAATGAGAAACTTTTAGAAGAGAACCAGGTGCTGATTGTGCCGGCTGCTCAGCAGAACCAAGATGGCGGCCTTGTGGCTGTCAAGTCCTCGAAGAAGGGTGAGTTTTAAAAACATATTTTTGCACATGTAGGAACGGAGAAGTATTTATGCATTGCAGACAGGGTGACACATTGTTTGTTTGTGTGTGTAATTTAATGTTGCCATTTTGAGGGTTCCGTAGTCCGACAAGGAACCCTTATAGTTTCGCTATGTCCGTCTGTCTGTCTGTCTGTCCGCGGCATAGCTCTGAGGTTCTTGATACTAGAAAGCTGAAATTTGGTATGGATGAGTATATTGATCACGCCGAAAAAGTGGTATAATAATTTTTTTAATAATATATTTTTTATGGTAGCTCCCAAACACGTAAAGTGGGGATGATTTTTTTTTTTCTAGCGTACCCCTTTGTGTATGGTATCGTTAGATAGTTCTTTGAAAAATATTATGGGTATGTGAAGACCATTTTTCGGTTAAGCGAGCCATTTGCGAAATATCTAGCTTTTAAGTGCAAATTTTTGTTCGAATAGAGCATCCCCCCCTCTAACTTTTGAATGGCTGTACCTAGAAATGTGAAAAAAATCACAGACGTAGTACTTGTAATGAACTTACAAGGAAAACTATCACGGCTAAGTAGGCTTAACCGGTTACAGAGTTATAGTCGACTAACTAACTCCTACTACGGAACCCTACTGCGCGTGGCCCGACACGCACTTAGCCGGTTTTTTAGGACCAAGTTCACCGACAGATGGTTACGTAATCGGCCGTTTTTTAACCAGGAAGCGGGAATTTTCGTGTTACTTCATGTTCAACCCTGGTTTGGTAATCGACCGTTTCAGGACCCATTGAAAGTTATAAGTTTGAAATGATGGTAAACAGCTGTTTTAAGTTAATTTAACTGTTATCATGACGGTGAAATTAGGCCTTAAGATTCCGTAGTCGACAAGCAATTCTTATAGTTTCGCCATGTCCGTCTGTCTGTCTGTCCGCGGCATAGCTCTGAGGTTCTTGATACTAGAAAGCTGAAATTAGGTATGTTAGTGTATATTGATCACGCCAAATAATAATGTGTTTTTTAAAATTAATAATCAGATCCATAGCCTAGAACCTCAATAGTCAGTAGTCCTGGTTCAGGTGGTCAGCTGTGTCCCAGATTATCATCTGCCTAGCCTTTTCCCAACTATTAAATCTATAGGTACATATAAAATGCTTTGTCCTGAATGACTGACGGACGGATCAAAGCACAGCGTAAACCGCTGATCGTAGAGACCTGAAAAATGGAGTTCGTGTATGACGTAGGAATCCGATGAGAAAGGATTTTCCAAAATTCTACCCCTAAAGAGACGAAAAAGGGGGGCGAAGTTTTTATGAAACTCGCAACAGCATAATGTCATTTTTTATTTGAATTCGTATAGCCCTCGCGGACGAAGCCGCTGGCGGAAAGTTAGTAGATTTAGGCCCAAGTTCACCAACGGATGGTTACCTAATCGATCCGTTAAATAAAACCGTTTTTTTAACCAGGAAGCTGGAATTTTCCTGTTACCCACTTCTAGTTCAACCCTGGTTTGGTAACCAACTGTTTTAGGAATAAAAATCTCTAATAATACGTTAACCATCAAAAATTGGAAGTTTGAATTTATGCTAAACAGCTGTTTTAAGTTAATCGGACCGTTATCTTGTTGGTGAACTTGGGCCTTATTAAATTATGATCTAACCGACCGTTAGTCACTAGTTTGTAAATATAAACAATCGGGGCGTAAACAACTTTATTAGTCATTGTTTGAGTAAATAATTAATAACAGCCATAAACACATGGGTGATAATTTTGTAGTGTGTAATGACATAGTTTTGGTAACAAAGGGATTTTGTTTACAATATATCATGCGGCTATAAGGAGTCGTGCTAATAGGTAATGATGGTGGAATCAGCATCATTTGTTTTCTTGTTTTGAAATCTCATAACTTTATTAACCGACTTCAAAAAAAAGGAGGAGGTTCTCAATTCGTCGGGATCTTTTTTTTTTTTTATTTTTTATGTATGTTCACCGATTACTCGAAGACGCCTGGACCGATTTGCAAAATTGTTTTTTTATTTGGTAGGGTATACTTTCCAGGTGGTCCCATAGTCATCAAGTCAGGATCTGATGATGGGAACCCTGAGAAATCGAGGGCAACTTTGGAAAGTTGTAGGCATGCATAGGGTAAAAACTTAATGCTCAGGTGTATGTTTGATAACACTATTCACTAGTGCAAGTTTGGAGCTGACCTGATGATGGAGACGAGAGAAGGTCGAGGGAACTCAGCAACGGTATATATTAACTACCTCGTGTTTGGGCTTATTATGTTCGTATTGACGAGACCTTTGCAACAGTGAAGGTTTGGAGCTGATCTGATGATGGGGACTAGAGAAGGTCGAAGGAACTCGGCAGCTGAATATGTAAACTACCTCGTGTTTGGGCTTATATTATTTGTATTGATGAGAACTTTCCACTAATGCGGATAGTAACAACTATACTTATCACTAGTATAGGTATATGTATAGTCACTGAAAAGCTAAACGTTTTTTATTTACGACAACGTTAACGAGATGTTGTTACAATAAATAATTAAAAAAATACATTAAGAAGAAAATCATGTAAGAAAACACAAGTATGTACTGTTCTACCTTTCATCAGAAACAAGATTTCTCAGCCTTTGCATTTCTGCTAATGCTCGATCATCGTGGGGCTTAGTTAACAGCTTAGAAGGTTCTAAATCAGATAGAGCTATTCCTTCCAAAGTTTTGACTCTGCTGAGAGCTACATAAACTTGTCCCTTCGCAAAGTTCTTTTTTCCCAAATCTATAACAGCTTTATCAAGGGTTGTACCCTGAAGTTTATGCACTGTCACAGCCCAGCATAAAATAATAGGCAACATTCGACGCTCAACGTCACCATAGAATAGACACAAAGCCATTAGCATCTTTGGATCTACTACCAATCGTCTCGTCATCAAATTGAATAAGGACTGCATCTGGCATTTCACCTTCTTCTAACTGATCTCTGCGTAACGCTGGCCATTTGAATCCTTTAACTACGCCCATAGCCCCATTCACGAGCCCATCTGAAACGGCAATATTTCGTCTTAACATAACGCGAGATTCAAGAGCTAAATTAATCATTCGTAAAAGACCACCACAATTATTGACGTCGCTGGGAATAACATTATCCGGGGGCTTTCTGCCGTAAGTTGCTGCTTCACGTGATTCGTCAATCGCGTGAATTTTGTACATTCGGTTTAATGCTGCATTGGCAACGGTCCTTATTACAACCTAAAAAAGTGGTGTGTTTATTTTGTTAAGATAGCAAGACCGAGACACTGAAAAGCGAAAAAATAAAAAACTTTCTACAAAAAAATAAAACCGACTTCCAAAAAAAAAACTGAAAAGTAAAAAATAATTTTTATTTAAACGCTTTACGACCAAAACATCGCTTTCGAAGTCGGTGGCGAAATACTAACAATAGTAACTTACAAGACACCGACTTCGAAAGCGATGTTTTGGTCGTAAAGCGTTTAAATAAAAAATATTTTTTACTTTTCAGTTTTTTTTTGGAAGTCGGTTTTATTTTTTTGTAAAAAGTTTTTGTAAATGCGAAAGCGAGTTTGTTTGTTTGTTTCGCCTTTATGGTAAAACCGCTAAAACGGTTTGGATGGAATTTGTTATGGAGATATATTAGGATTATGATTATTTTTCTGATGAAACATCATCAAATGACTCCTCCCGCCATTAGTGTCAGACTCTTATTAACTAAAACCTATCCATATTCCTTCCTTAGCCGCAATGCAAAGTTGCGGGCCAAGCCCGGTTAAGCAGTCAACAAACCCGGTTAAGCAATCGACAACCTTCTAGGTTGAGCTGCGAGATGCCATACAAAAAAAAAATTGCGTTGCGGGCGCAGTAACTCGAGGAATTTTATAAAGCAGTTTTAAATTTATCAACTCTAAAGCCTCGTATCCCGAGAAAACTTGAACTCTAAAATAAAAAATTAATGTGGGTACATTTTTTTTCTTCTCAATATTACCTACCTCTGCTTCAAAATTCTCTTTTTAGTTTGTGGTTCATTGTGAGTGTTGTGATAACGTGATAAAAATGGCTAAATGCAGATATAAGAAGCTTAAAGGTAGGAAAAATAAGTTAAATTGAAATCTATACATATAAAATGCTTTGTCCTGAATGACTGACGGATCAACGCACAGCCTAAACCGCTGATCGTAGAGACCTCAATCTTTGAGGGCGTGTTCCTTGAATGACGTAGGCATCCGCTAAGAAAGGATTTTCCGAAATCCTATCCCTAAGGGGGTGAAAAAGGGGGGCAAAGATTGTATGAAATTCTGCCATTTTTCATTCGAATTAGTATAAAAGCCGCTGGCGGAAAGCTAGTTATGAATAATAATTGGGTCAGTGGGTCATCTTAGGGGCGGATTGATTTATTTAATTTTAAATACCCCAATTTTTAAACGTAATTTAAATTCTGAGTTCGTCAATCCGCCTTGAGCGTGCTGATCAATTGCAGTCAGAGGAAACAGTTGTCAAATGTCTTCTGCAAGAAATTGTGGAAGTTACTTGCCAGTGGATACTTTGCTCAAGTGTACGAGAAAACCATGTTCGTAAAAAATAAAGTGATAATTTTTCGAAGTGTTTTTGGTTTCTTATAGTGCTTCTAAGCGCGAAATAGTTCTTTTAGGATGCGGGCAAAACCGAAGGGAATTCAGAATATACAATCCTTACTAATATTATAAATGCGAAAGTAACTCTGTCTGTCTGTCTGTCTGTTACGCTTTCACGCCAAAACTACTGGACCGATATAAATGAAATTTGGTACAGAGATAGAATAGACCCTGAGGAACAACATAGGCTACTTTTTACCCGGGTGCGCTAAGTAGTTCCCTCGGGATGCGGGTGAAACCGCGGGAAACAGCTAGTACAATATAAGTATGGACATATATTTATGCCTCGTTACTAACGATTTGCTGTCAAAATGTTCGCCTGCTTACTACGCCTCGTTCACACTGAATTAGCGACTTGCTAATTTTACTCGACTGCTTTGATATGATGGTAAATATTTTTTAACCGACTTCAAAAAAAGGAGGAGGTTCTCAATTCGATCGGTATTTTTTTTTTTTTTTTTTTTTTTTCTATGTATGTACACCGATTACGCTGAGATTTATGATCCGATTTACGCGATTCTTTTTTAGTTTGATGCGGAATAGATGCCATTTGGTCCCATAAAAATTTCACATGGTTTGGCCCAGTAGTTTTCATTTTGTGAACATTTTTTACATTTTTGTTTACATCGATGACGTAATTGTTTCGGAGTCGATTTATATTTTCCGTTCCCGTTTCTTGATCTATATTGTTTAAGGCTGCACCTTTCGTAGGCCTACCCATAGCTTCTTAAAAAAAAACTATTTAACATATAATTATGACAATAAAAACAACGAAATGTTATAGCCTTCCTTATGTAATCTATAAAAATCCTGTAAAAAATACTGTAGTTTACAGAGCAACTTATTACAGACACTAAAAAGTAAAAAATAAATTAAAAAAAACTACGTTTAAAAAAACCGACTTCAAAAAAAAAACTAAAAAGTATTAAAAAAGTATAAAATAACTTAATAAAGATTTAACACAAACCTAATACCTTTAATATTAATAAAACACCATTATTTGTATGTGTTACCTATTGACAGGTTTGAAGTCGGTGCCAAGTCCTAAACAAAATGAAATTCCTAAAGATTAACCTACGTAAATAAACTTAAAGAACAATGTGAATTAATGTGAAACAGATGAAAACTTTTTAATACCTGAATGAGTAACACTATTACATTTGGCTTGGCACCGACTTTAAACCTGTCAATAGGTAACACATACAAATAATGGTGTTTTATTAATATTAAAGGTATTAGGTTTGTGTTAAATCTTTATTAAGTTATTTTATACTTTTTTAATACTTTTTAGTTTTTTTTTTGAAGTCGGTTTTTTTAATTTAAGTATCACGTTTTTAGTGTTAGGTATGTCATTTTTACCTTAAGTTCAGTAGAATTACTATAGTCGGTACCAGCAAGGAATATTGACAAGCATGACATAGATTTTATGAAAAATGTAAACAAAGTTGTATAAACCTATTTTGTTCTTTGCCACAGAAATTAACGAAATAGCGTAAAGATGGCGCATTTATGTCCATTTCATGCTTTTAACAGCGTCTTGCATCATTTAATGCCATTTTATTTGTCTATGTGGGAAAATTAGAATAAATAGGTTATGATTTTGTTAAAATTTTTCGTAAAATCTATTGGTACAGGCTATAATATTATACATGCTAAAGTTTGTGTGTATGTAGGTATGCAATTCTTACACGCAAATGTATTTGGATGAAATTTTGGTACACACATATAGTGCATAACTTTTTTATGGATGGGAATTATCGAATCATTTTACTCGCCGTGGGTGGAGCGGGAGGGAGTGTCAGACTCTTACTGACTAAAACCCATCCATGTTCCTTCCGCAGCCCTTTGTATTCCGGGGGCGCGGTAACTCTTTCGAACATCCCGCAACCCCGGCAAGACCCCAACATTGTTGGGAAAAGGTTAAGTTTATCTAGGAAGGTGTCTTTGAAAAACCGTCCAAGCAAACCTTGGTCTAACAGGTACAGGTATTTAAATTAATTACAATACATTGTAGCGTGCCCCACATTCAAAGGGACGGTTGAGTAACTAGCACTATTATTGCATTTCAAATTAAAATTTTCCTGTGTATTATTACTGATAACTGCGCAATTCACGTTGATTGGTCATAAAACTAATAAACACTAACTTAAGGTACAACTAGGCCTTTCCCGCGGATACACCCGCATCCTGAGGGACCCACACACATCATCTGCCTAGCCTTTTCCCAAGGAAGGAACATGGATGGGTTTTAGTCAGTAAGAGTCTGACACTCCCTCTCGCCCCACCCGCAGCGGGAGGAGTCATTTGATGATTTCACATTAGTCAAAAATGTGAGCGACTGACTATCTGACCTCCACCCAGTTACTAAGTAACACGATACTCCTTCGACTAGATGTCAGACACTTGGGTATGACTACCCGTTAAGTCTGTCAAAGATCTAATAATGACGTATATAACGAACTTATAAGGAAAACTGTCACGGCTAAGTAGGCGGTTATAGTCGGCTATAACTACTATAACTATTTTTTTCTAATTTGACAGGTGTTAAAAGTTTGCTATCCCTTTCTTATATTTGTTGATGGAAAGAGAGAATTATAGACTAAATTTAATTTAGATGGTGTCAAGAGAATCGCGGCCATTATTGCACTCATGCGAAACCGGGACGGGTTGCTTGTTTAGTTTAGATAGAGAGATGTAGGCCAATGCCCAGAAAAATAGTATCCAAGTCTAGACTCTAGACTAGTAAATCGACTACCCCCGTCTGAGCGAGCCCTACTGTAGCACGCGAGCATATTAACCTAATTGTTTATTGCTTGTATAGTATTCCTTTATGTCTAGACGGCTAAATCCTAACTAATATTTTAAATAGGAAAGTGGGTTTGTTTGTGACGATTTCTCGGCAAAAAGACTGAACCGATTTGAATGTAAATTGGTTCGGAAATAGAAAGAGGATGACTGGACCTATTTCTTTTATCTTTGTATTTTTTTACTCCCTATTGTGATTGTCTTATGTTGTGTCAATAAATGTTTTATCTTTCTTTTTTATCCGGGTGAGATAAGAAGTTCCCTAAAACCAGTTAATCTTTACATCATCTGCCTTTGTTTTTAACCGACTTCAAAAAAAGGAGGAGGTTATCAATTCGACTGTATTTTTTTTTTTTTTTTTTTATGTTTGTTACCTCATAACTTGCGACTGGGTGAACCGATTTTCATGATTCTTTTTTATTTGAAAGCTGGTGCTTCCCGTGTGGTCCCATATAAATTTTATCACTACCGGTTCAGCCGTTTTATAAATATATCAAAAATAACGATTTATCTCTACTTGCTGATATGCCAAATACTTAGATGATTTGGTTATTTACGCTTATTACAACTTAAAAAAGTGGTGTTTATTTTTTTGTTAAGATAGCAAGACCGAGACACTGAAAAGCGAAAAAATAAAAAAGCTTTTTACAAAAAAATTAAAACCGACTTCAAAAAAAAAAAACTGAAAAGTAAAAAAAAAAATTTATTTAAACGCTTTACGACCAAAACATCGCTTTCGAAGTCGGTGGCGAAATACTAACAATAGTAACTTACAAGACACCGACTTCTTTTTTTGGAAGTCGGTTATAATAAAGGCTAAAGTTTTTTAGAAATGGGATTATACATAATAGAGACATACAAATAATAATTATAAGAGAACATTATATTGTTACTCCTAAATTGCTTAGTAAAAGCTTTTTCATTTTAGTAACATAAGTTCGTTTTGTTATATTATTCTTATTAGTTTACTAGTTAGTAGGTAATGAGTTCCGTCTGAACTAGCCCTTAGAGCTAGCGTGCGAGGATGTAACAAAATTGTTACCACACACGCGATATCGAGAAGCGATTGGTTTCATTAGATTTCATCAGATTATGCTCAGTTTTATCCAGTTCAGTGCTATGAGTGATAAAGTCCGTGATGGCAAAGACGGTATGTGAGATCACAACTAATATTAAAGCTGTTTCTTTCATCCCCTGGGGATGAATTAAGAACAATCCTTTCTGAGTACACACTTACGTCATTTAAAGAACATTTGTGCAAAATTTCTTACTTCTAGAACCAGCGGTTTAGGCTGTGCGTTGATCGATCGGTCGGCTAGTCAGGGTGTGGTGTGGAGGTCAAATAGGCAGTCACCAGTTACTCAGCTGGATGTGGTTAGACCGAAAGCCGACCCCAACGGGTGAAGGCTAGGCAGATGATGATGGTTGTTTTTTAAACCGACTTCAAACAAAGGTTTTGTATTCGACTTGTACGTATGTATGTCAGCGATTTTCTTAAAAAACTACTGATCTGATTTAGATGCGGTTTTGGCTATTTAAATGCAAGTTTTTGTTAATATTCTAGTTTTCTGTACTTTGTGTAGATAATCGGGCTGTGAGCGAACATTGACTGAGTCATAACTCACACACAGCTGTTTTGATTTGTCCGCGCAGTGGGTGCGTCTCTTTGTGTCTGCTCTGGGTGAATGCCGAATGTAGGCCGAGGGATTTTCTTGCTAAATACCCGTTAACTACGACTTTGCCACGAATATTTACCCCAAAAAAACTTATTACAAAAAAATAAAACAGACTTCCAAAAAAAAACTGAAAAGTAAAAAATATTTTTTATTTATACGCTTTACGACCAAAACATCGCTTTCGAAGTCGGTGTCTTGTAAGTTACTATTGTTAGTATTTCGCCACCGATTTATATGGGACCACACGGGAAGCACCAGCTTTCAAATAAAAAAAGAATCATGAAAATCGGTTCACCCAGTCGCAAGTTATGAGGTAACAAACTAAAAAAAAATACAGTCGAATTGATAACCTCCTCCTTTTTTTGAAGTAGGTTAAAAAAGGTCAAATTAGTTGCACGGTTCCAAGTAGTTGGTCCTATGGTGATAAACAGACAAGAAAACTCCAAGGATATTTTTTTCCAAAGTTGTGTTTACAATGGTTACAATAGTTTTCTGAGAAAATTATAGATACATTAAATAGTAGGTAATTCATTGCTGTCTAAAATACATTAATATGAAGAAAACGGGGTATATATTGATGATGAAGATGATGCGATCCTGTGGTCTCTCATCAGGTACATAGGTCTAAGAAGAGATTTCCATTTTTTGCGATCTTAACCGGCAACTTCTAGGTCCTTCCAGCCGAGATCAGTTGATGCAGGCTCTTTTTCAACTGATCGCCTCCAGGTGGAACGGGGCCGGCCCAGCTTCCTCTATTCATACGCTTGCCACGTCAACCCTTGTTTGAGATATTACTTCCTACTAATATTTGAAAATTATAAGTAAGAAATAAAAGTGAAAATTATAAGTAAGAAATGCGAAATTTTGTGAGTATGTATGAATCGTTATTTTACGCAAAAACTGCTGAGCGGATTATGATCAAATTTGGTACTCACATAGTCTATTACCTGGATTAACACATAGGATATCTCTTTTCCGGATGCGCGAAGTAAAATCTTTGTTTAGTCTGCTCGAAGAGTAATTTTATACGTAAAAACAAAGTTTGGATTCTGGAAACATTGCAGTCAATTAAATGAAGGCTAAAAATAATAGTCATTTCTTTGAAAAAATACGGTTGATTATCGTGTTCAATGGAATGGCAAACGAACTTTCTTATATGACCAAAAAAATATAGGGTCATACATGTCGAAATTTTATGATTTATCTATGCTAATATTATAAAGAGGAAAGATTTGTTTGTTTGTAAGCTTTTAAATCAAATACTTCTGGACCGATTTAATTTCAAAATTCTGTCACCGTTAGATAGCTACATCGTTACGAAGTGTCATAGGCTATATTTATTTCCAGAGATAATTAGGGATCCCTACTAAAACTTGAATAATGTAACCCAAGGTGTTAAAAAAATGTCGGTTTTTTTTTTCGAAAAAGTGGCGCGGCTTCGCCCGCGTGGACAACATAAATTTGGCTGTTTAGTTTTTTTCCAATTCTGGCGGGATATTGACAACTATTAAAACACATGTTTCCCGCGGTTTTACCCTTATCCCGAGCGAACTGCTTGTCGCACCCGGATGAAAGGTAGCCTATGACCTTCTCCAGGGTCCCCCTATGTCCGTACCAATTTTATCTAAATCGGTTCAGCAGATTATCTCCTACATTTTTTATACAAACTCACCAACTTTACCTCTTTATAATATTTGTATAGATATGTTGTAACCAAGCAATAAAAAAATACTATCATATTAAAGCAGTCGAGTGAGATTAGGGGGCGTCCATAAATTACGTGAGGTGTTTAAGGGGGGGGGGGAGGGGGTCGAGTCAAATCTCATCTAATCTTACGTTGGAGAGTGGGGGGGTCTCGGCAAATATCACGCAATTTTTTTCTGATTGAACCAAAAAAAAATATACTATTTTGGTCCATTTAATCCAGATTGTACATGCTTAAGATTTAATCTTAAGCGTACCAGTCTTAACTAGGCGTAAATAATAGCACGAAGCATTTTTTTTTTTCTTTTTTCAATAACAATCCAAAACATGTAAACAAATTCGTAACCTAATTTGTTCTAATTCTGCTACAGAAATTAACAAAATGGCGTAAGGACGACGCATTTATGTCAATGTTATGCTCTTAACATATTAGGTTATGATTTTGTTACAGACTATAGTAACGAGGCGAGTTTATGTCCATACTTACATTGTTCTCTCTGTTCCTTTCGGTTTCACTCGTATCCCAAGGAAACTACTTCACGCACCCGGATAAAATATATCCTATATCGTTGGTTAAATGGAAAAATGACGTATATCCAAATTTTTCGACTACAATTTTTTTTTCATCAAAATTGGAGATATATAGTTTTTCCATTACGTCGACAGAATAATCTCTTTCACTTAGTTTTTTTGGAAATATGACCTTTTTCTATTTAACCGACGATATGTTAATCCAAGTCATAAACTACATGTGTTTCAAGTTTCATCCAAATCCGTTCAGTAGTTTTTGCGTGAAAGAGTAACAAACATACCTACATTCTTACAAACATTCGCGTTTATATTACCTATTAGTAAGATTTATACGCATTTGTACTTGGAAATGTGTCATGCTTGACCTTGGCATCTATACTAATATTATAAAGAGGAAAGATTTGTTTGTTTGTAGGGTTTTAACTCAAAAACTACTGAACCGATTTTAAAAATTCTTTCGCCATTAGAAAGCTACATCTTTATGAAGTGTCATAGGCTATATTTATTTCCAGAAATAATTAGGGATCTCTACTAAAACTTGAATAATGTAACCGAAGGTGTAAAAAAAATTGTCCACGCGGGCGAAGTCGCGGTTGGAAAGCTATTGGACTTAAAATGAAGATGAAATAATGAAACGCATCTCATCTCACGGTCCGTTAATATCGTTCCACGTTTCGTCTCCGTTAATGGCACATAAAAGACTCATTACAGGAATACTATTTGTGTCAGTACTTCAGCTATAAGAGGTGCTCGTGGCTAAGTAACAGCCGCACGGATCAATTAATTGCGGTCCCAACTTATTTTTTTTTCGGAAGGGAAATCATTAAATGACCCCTCCCGCCGTTAGTGTCAGACTCTTACTGATTAAAACCCATCCATGTTCCTTCCTAAGCTCTTTGCATTCCGGGGGCGCGGTACGTATCTCTATCGAACGTCCCGCCCGACAATCTATGTCAGACGACTTTTCTGTGCCTCGGAAAACACGTCAAGCTCATCGTCATTTGTAGATCTTTGACAGATGTTACGGGTAGTCAGAAGCCCAAAATTCTGACAACCAGTCTTACTAAAGAATATCGTGTTACCCGGTTACTGGGCTGTGGAGGTCAGACAGGCTGTCGCTCCATGTAGAACACTGGTACTCTGCATCCGGTTAGACTGGAAGCCGACCACAGCATAGTTGGGAAAAGGCTAGGCAGATGATGATATCACCGTCCCTCGCTTACACATTCAGTCAACCAATCATACACTCAGTCTTTTAATCCCCACATATAAGTAGAAGTATATAATGTACTAGCTTCTGCCCGCGACTTCGTCCGCGTGGAATAGTGGTGCTCCGCTCCTATTGGTTTTAGCGTGATGAAATATAGCCTATAGCCTTCTTCAATAAATGGGCTATCTAACACTGAAAGAATTTTCAAATCGGACCAGTAGTTCCTGAGATTAGTAGCGTACGCAAAAAAACAATAATAACTTTTCTGGTTGATTTCTTACACCTTGTGTCCGAAAAACCCAAATATCTTACGGAACCCTATTTTTTCCAAAATAAAATTTAGCCTATGTTACTCGTGGATAATGTAGCTTTCGAATGGTGAAAGAATTTTTAAAATCGGTCCAGTAGTTTTTGAGCCTATTCATTACAAACAAACAAACGGTAAAGTTTGGAGGTTAGATCTTAGATATTGTGTAAATTATTGCAGACCTGTTTTTGTGCTTTCTGAAAATATTAGAGGTTGTTTTCTGACCTTTGCCGAGGCTGCGGGATGTTCAAAAGAGTTACCGCGCCCCACGACCGTAGCTAAGGGGGGGGGCATTGTGGGCCAATGCCCTGCCTTGAAATCACAATGCCCTATCTTAAATATACCAAAAACTAAGCAAAATTATTATATTAGTTTGAGATAAAAAAATGTAACCAATGCTGCCCTACCTCAAATTCGACTCTAGCTACAGCCCTCCGCGCCCCCGGAATGGAAAGGGCTGAGGAAGGAACATGGATGGGTTTTAGTCAGTAAGAGTGACACTCGTTCCTGCCTCAACCACGGCGGGTGGAGTCATTTGATGGTTCCCCATCCGAAAAGTTCCGTCATTTGTATGAAACCAAGGTTGTCAATTTATGACTACTTTCTGTGACGTCATAAGAGCTTCTTTATACTAATTAAAATTAAGGGCAAATGGGCAAATCCGTCTCTGATAGTAGGATTGGTTAGGATTTATCTACTACTAGCTGTTTCTCGCGGTTTCACCCGCATCCCGAGGGAACTACTTAGCGCACCCGGGTAAAAAGTAGCCTATGTTGTTCCTCAGGGTCTATTCTATCTCTGTACCAAATTTCATTTATATCGGTCCAGTAGTTATGGCGTGAAAGCGTAATAGACAGACAGAGTTACTTTCGCATTTATAATATTAGTAAGGATAGACTGTACCAATTGATTTTACGAAAAGCATAAACAAAATCATTACCTATTTTGTTCTAATTTCCCCACGTAGATAAATACAATGGTATTAAATGATGAATGGTGGTTTCGAGCATGAAATTGACATAAATGCGCCATCCTTACGCCATTTTGTTAATTTCTGTGGCAGAATTAGAACGATTTTGTTTACATTTTTCATAGAATCTACCGGTATCGACTAAAGCTTGATTTTAACGACAACACGTGTCAAATGAAGTTCAAACCGACCAATTCTCCATTCGTATATTTCCATACCTCCAGTTCCAAAAATTGGCGACCAGCCAAGCGGTGTGGGCGAACACATCTATAAATATTACGTTTTTAACTTAGCCAGCATACGCTATGCTTTTTGAGTAATTCAAAGAGACTATACTTCATCACTACATAGTATAAAACAAAGTCGCTTTCTCTGTCCCTATATCCCTATGTATGCTTAAATCTTTAAAACTACGCAACGGATTTTGATGCGGTTTTTTTATTAGATAGAGTGATTAATGAGGAAGGTTTTGGTATATAATTATACAGTCAAACGAACTTACCTGTAAGTGAAGTTCGACAGTAATTATACGAAGTTGTTATCTCGTCCGAATATGATGAAGATAATATGTGTAGTCTCGGTTCGGCAGTGCGTGGCGTCACATAATTTTGAAGAAGATTTCAAAAAACAAAACGCACACTTGACATGTACGTACGCGCTCTCTGTAACTAGATTGTCATTAAGTTCATAGCACTTTATTGGTTTTACAACAAGAAAGGGTCCGTGCTCAAACGCATGGTATGTTAGGGTCGGGGGGGACTCATCATATTCGGACGAGATAACAACTTCGTATAATTACTGTCGAACTTCACTTACAGGTAAGTTCGTTTGACTGTATAATTATACTCGTTGGTTATCTCGTCCTCTATGATGAAGATAATATGTGTAGATGTTCAAAGACATGTTGTAAAACAATAAACCTGTAAAATAACACGTCAACTGTCGCGATGCATTGATTATGTACTAATGCATTGGGGCAACAAACGTGCTGAAAACAATAATATTATTTTACCATTTCTTGATATAATTCTATATTTTTGGATTTAATCATTTATCCATTATTAATCCTTGTGAAAATATATCTCGAATTGTATGTACTAAAATAGGTACATAGATACTTATTTTGTCGATAATATTATATTTAATAGACACAATTTTATCATGCTTAATGAGTTCCGATTAAGGGCTCAAATCTAGCTCATATTATCATTAAGGATAAGGGGAGTTCCTTTAATATAACCAGTTGATGTTAGTACACGGTGAGTATCTATATCAACTGAACTCCTAAACTTTAAAGTCTGTCATTATATCAACTGAACACTCTTAAATTTTAGGCTCAAGTCAGCAGATTGTAGTGAAGCACATTCCTGTAATGACCTATAGCTAACTATTTCAAGTTGCATATTAAATAGTAAAAATAGCTAGGTTATTAACCACATTATCTTATTTAGAAATATGCAATAGCTGGCAATACTTCACATACTATTGAAGAATAAAAACATTAAGAGAAAAACATAAATAAATTAAGTGTTTTGCCCATAAAGACCACCATCAATCATGATACTATAAACTTATTATGTATTATAGAGATCGCTTGCAATCTTTGTTTTTGTGATAACATGAATAGAAATGTTTAACAAACCCAAAAGACAGGAAAATCGTATACTTTTTTTTTTTTTTTTTTTTTTTATGTATATAATTTTACACATTGTTTTGTAAAATTGAGACATATTATGTGTGTGTCTCTGAAAATACAAGTGAAAAGATAAATATATATAACAATACTTGAAAAAATATTACTTATGGATAAAAAATATTTTATCAGGACTTGAAAAAAGTAACTTAAATATAAACTTATGTCTCCTATTTTTAACATATTTAGGTCTCTCTGGACAGTTAATTTAAACTTTATTACTTTAATAATAATTGGAACTGTACCTAGGTACTTAAAGTGTATAATTTTGTATTATATATAACTTTAAATCAGAATTAATCCTGATTACCAGCTAGATTAAGTTATTCTAAGAGAAAACTCCCTCTATTAGTAACATTAAGGATATTTATTAGGTATTATGGAATATAGTCTTTTACTTGTAATTTTACTTTATAGGTACTTTTACTAAAAACACTGGTACTCAGCTAAATTCTGTTAGATTGGAAGCTGACCCCAACATAGTTGGGAAAGAACTAGGCAGGATATGACTTTTACTAGTTAAAGTATTGTACCCACAGTAGAAAGTATTGGTGACTGTAGATCATTTTTGATACAGCACTTGAAAAAATAAATTCTTAACATAAAAGTCTACCTGTCATCAATTTAAATTTTATGTATATGGTATTTGCATATTCATTTCTAAAGACCAGGACTTCCGTAGAAAACTTCAAATATAAAAGATGTTTGCATCAACATAAGTACCATTGATGAGTGATCAATTATTGACACAAAAAATTTCAGCAAAAAAAAAAAATCTTTTTTGAGCTGTCTATCTAAATAGTCTGTTGTTTCTTCCTATTCTATAGACAAACATAGATTACAACAGCAACATATATATATTCGTACTAGAAGATAATGAGTTCAGGCTAAATCAATGCATAAAACATTTATTGCCTCAGATATACGATCACATTATTTGAAAAAACCTTCTGATAAGGAAGAATCTCGTTTGATAATAATTTATGTAATTTTGTTACTATATTATTTCTTAATTAAAGTCTCTTGATGAAAGTACTTAGATATTTCTCTCCTCTTAATGAAAGTACTTAGATATTTAGTCAAGAAGGAAAAATAATCTTGGTAAATTTAATTTAAATTTAATTTGAGTATATTCTTTATTTAAATGTATCATGTATCTGCAGTCATATAACTTGTTAAATTATTATTAGGATTTCACATTCACAATAGGTGAGTACCTATATTAGTTGTTTATCAGATGAATCCCAACAAAGTAAAAACTAATTTCTAAGAAGACTTGTGAGACTGAGCTCCATCCTCAATCAATCACTCATGAGCAATCTGATTGATACAAAATACTAAACACCATCTACAGCCTGTGTGAGAGATACAATTCTTATCTGCACAGATATTGTCTTTGTAGGATGAGCCTATTTAGCTGATTAGTGCTTAACATTTAAGCACAACAGTGTCTTTATATTAAATAATAGAATTATTATTGTTATTTAATAGAATTTTCTAGAAGAAACTATGAACTATAAAAAACTTTATATTTTTGAATAAAATAATGTATATAGGCAAACCATTTGTATTCAATTCTTATGAAAAAATGTAGAATTATCCTTATCTCATTTTCATCAGTTTTAGTTCATTATTCTTTGTACATTCATATCTTTTCTATAAATACTTGAATATATTGGTAATAGTAAATATTTCTACCTATAACTTTACAGTGTATAGGTTTAATAACACAGGCAGGTATGATTTATTTTCTATTCAAAAGAAAATCATACATATTAATAATGAATTGTTCTTGTTTTAATCATACTGTTAAGATAATGAAAAATTATCATTCATAGTTGACTAGGTTGTCTAATACTGCATTTTATACATGAAATATTAATTAAATATTGTGAAGAAAATAATTTCTTATTAAAAATTATATACTTCGTATATATGTATTTTGTTTGAGTTTGGTCCATTAAGAACTGTTCATAATTATGACAGAGAAGAATTTTATTTGTTTAAATTATAGTTTACATTTAACCTTTTTAAACAATATGTAGGTACTTTGTAAACATAGTGATTTCCTGTAGTGTTAACAACTACATACCAAATAACCATTTTTATTTCCATTTAATGTTATTTGTAAACATCCTTGATTAGAGGTTGTTTCATTCACCGGAGTGTAGCTCTGGTGAGATTAAGGTTTAAAATAGTGGATTTATATTCCACACCACAAACCAATCAAGAAGAAACAAGATCCGTGATGAATATGTTTCTAACACAAAATTAAGATTTAATTTTGCCCACCTGTACATCTATCTGGATAGCACCTTTCGTTCACTTCAGCTGCTCTGCATGACTCTCCACCACACTTCTTAACTTCTCTGCGAGCAGGTCCCCACTAGTTTGAAGCTTACATTTTTAATATAAAAATGTTTAATGTAGACAAGACACCTGTTTACACTGTGTTGTAGTAAACCATAATTGTGACTTAACAAAAGTCCAGTTCTTTGACTGATTCTGCAGTAATCATAGATCAGTGAAAATTTCACCGAACTGGGAAGCTTTTTCTGGCTCTGAGTGCATATGCAAATTATATATTGTCATATATTATATATTGCAAAAAATATATATATTGTCATTTATTATTGACAGCAGTATGGAGATTATTAAATCCCATTGTCTCTGAATATAGCGAGTGCACAATAACCAACAAACAATTTCAGCTTTTGTACATTTAACATATTATGTACCTTACATCAATACATTTACATGTATCAACATTTGTTATGTTATACAGAGATTAATAAACTATTAAGTCTGCAATTCAGGCAGCATATGGGTTAAATTAATGGTTCTCTCTTCTCAACAAATCAGTCTTTCTCCTTCCCTGCCATGTTTAATATTAAAAAACAATGGCTAACTGGTTCTTGATTATTCTACTGCTCCAGGCTAATTGAACCAACCCTCATGTTTATGAGATAATGATGCATCCTCTATTTTTACTTTTCTTAGTTTCATTACCAACTGTATTTAGGAATTCAACATCCATACACCTATGTATATGATTTAACATACCTTACCAGTTCCTTGGGGACATTCTCATTATTTTCTTGAATGTCAGGTGAACTGTAAACTCGTCCTACAATCTTAGGACATAATTCATGCAGTAAATTAAGCATTGTGTGTTATGCACATATATAGCCATGTAAGTTCCCGCAGAACTTCCCTTTAAGGCTATTATATAAAGCCAACCATGTGTGCCCCTATAGAACACCCCAGAGGTTGCTCACAGCATAGCCTTCGTAGTCCACGTGTGTTCCCGCAGAACACCCCTCAGGACAGGCTAGTTAGCTCTCGACATAGCCGTTTTTAAACCACGTGCGCTCCCGCAGAACGCCCCACAGGTCAAGCAAGTCGTTTAGAGGTTATGTTATTGGTACTTTTGATTGCAACTAGGTACGTGCAAAGCGAAATCACACTTGAAGTAGCGATTACCTATACGTAATGTATAAGAACAGGATCTTACTCCTGGTAAACGTAAAATATGCCATCAAACACTCAAGTTACATTGCGAAAAAAAA
This sequence comes from Pyrrhia umbra, assembly GCA_963891755.1. Taxonomy (NCBI): domain Eukaryota; kingdom Metazoa; phylum Arthropoda; class Insecta; order Lepidoptera; family Noctuidae; genus Pyrrhia; species Pyrrhia umbra. The sequence goes on from OY982946.1 coordinate 4,335,390, forward strand.
ATGGATCACTCCACTGCGACAACTTTTTATGTCGACGAGTAATTCTCGATCTTTTTCATAAAACTGGTCTGCTTTCCTTCTTCTCCGACTTCCTTTCTATATAACTTATTACTTTATCACACAGAGTATATTATATATATGCTTTATTATTTAAATTACAATTTTAATAAAGGAAATACATGACGCCACTTGTTGACATAAAAACCGAATGACAATCTAGTTACAGAGAGCGCGTACGTACATGTCAAGTGTGCGTTTTGTTTTTTGAAATCTTCTTCAAAATTATGTGACGCCACGCACTGCCGAACCGAGACTACACATATTATCTTCATCATAGAGGACGAGATAACCAACGAGTATAATTTGTCAGGTTTTTGTATCCATTAGCTAAAATATCGCGGGCGAAGCCGCTGGCGGGACGCTAGTTTACAATAAGATTAGAAACACTTCCAAACTCCTTTTGCAGCTTATTCAACCGATTTTGAGTTCTATTCCGTGCTGATAAGGATGGCGTTGAAAGCAAAATAATGTTTTCAATAACAAATATATTCTGCATCCGTTTTTGTCTTGTCACCTTAGTAATAGAGCTTTAAATTGTTTGAACAAACAGTAAATAGGCTGCGTTTAAATGTGTAATCTCATAATAAATGGAGTATAGGTGATACCTCGCTGGTTCACTCGCTTACGCGGTGTCCTGCGTGAGCGACGAACGCGACGCGACACGTCTGACTAAGGCGGTGTCCTGCGTGAGCGACGAACGCGACGCGACGCGACGCGTCAACGCGATCAACTCAACGGCTACCCTACTTGCGGCCTATGTGACAGTCGCGTTAGTCCGACGTGTCGCGTCGCGTCGCGTCGCGTCGCGTCGCGTCGCGTCGCGTTCGTCGCTCACGCAGGACACCGCGTAACGCGACTGTCACATAGGCCGCAAGTAGGGTAGCCGTTGAGTTGATCGCGTTGACGCGTCGCGTCGCGTCGCGTCGCGTCGCGTTCGTCGCTCACGCAGGACACCGCCTGAGTTAAAATACACCCTGCTTTTAATTAAAAAGACCACAACAGCGAACTTTTTGCTGTGGTTCTTAGACATGTTTTATCAAAATCAGTTCAGTGTTTACTTTATAGGGTTCCGTACCAAAAATGGTAAAAAGGAACCTTTTGTATGTCTGTCCGTCTGTCACAGATGATCATTTCGGGACCTACTAATGCCTTTTACTTGAAATTTGGAACAGTTATAAATAACGATAACCCATGCGTACTGCAAATAAAAAAAAAAATTGATATTGCTTTTCTGGAAAAAGTGGGGGTTTACAATTTCAAAGTATAGTTACTAGGTCATGTGGGGTATCATATAAAAGGTCTTGATTTGTACATTCTAATATATTTTTTGGGTTTCTTGTATGCCTTTTAATTTTCGAATAATAATGAAAATGTATATTTATCTAAATATACATTTATCTAAATATTGCAGGAAAAATAAAACTATGATTCTATGTTTCGTAGTTTTTTATTTAATCAGCAATTTTCCTCTACAGAAAAACTTAATTATGCGGTCGGAAATAAACAAGATAATTGCGACTCTATTGCGTATTACATAACATTCAAATTTCGACCGGAACCCTTGGTGCGCGAGTCCGACTCGCACTTGGCCGGTTTTTTATTAATACGCTTTTATTAGCTTCAGACGTATGTATGTTAGTATGTAACGGAATCTTTGAGCATGATTTTGACCCCCTTCAAAACGTAGGATTAACTCGAAATTTGGCATACTTATTAAGGACCGATGACAATTCAATATTTTAATAGAAAATTCAACAAAAAAATAATAATAATAATAGTAAAAAAATATATTATGCTTTTATAGAAAATCCAACTAAAAAATAGAAAATAAGTTTTAATAAATTTGAATTAAAAATAGTGTAAGAAAAATGATTTTTTGTAAAAAAAAAGCGTGGGGTGCTTTTCAGGATATTATCAAAATAACCCTTCTATTCATATCTGTTTATAAAATATTTATAACTATTGATACCATGCACTCCACGCTTTTTTTTAGCAAATATAAAAGCGTATTTTTTTTTAGTTTTTTTTAAACAATTTTTTGTCATTTAAGATCTTCACATATTATAATTGAATCTGTTTTCTGTCCACAGTTAAATTGCCGGAGGATTCCAATGCGGTCGGCGGCGGCCGGTTCACCATCGGACCGGCTCCGGAGCGGGACTGGGAGATGGTGCCGCCCGACGGAAAGTGGGGCTGGTGTGTTCTCGTAGGTAATCTGCCTCGTGTGGCCCCTGTAACCTTAGCCTTAAGGTCCCTGGTGGAAGGAAAGTAATTTGAAATATTCATTTTTTAACCCCCGACTCAAAAAGAGGGGTGTTATAAGTTTGACGTCGATGTCCGTCTGTGGCATCGTAGCTCTCAAACGGATAGACCGATTTCGATGCGATTTTTTTTCATTTAAAGCCAGTTTGCTTGCGGTGGCTCTTAGCTATGTTTGGTTAATATCGGTCCAGCAGTGTAAGAGTATCAGCTCTTTTCCAAAATGATGTAAAGCATTTTTGGGTAGGGGAATTTTTACATTTTAAATTTATCTTGTACTTTTAGTTAGTATCTAGTTAAAATCTACCTCATTGGTACTCGATCTTAAAAGATTGAACCCATAGATATATATGTTACCAAAGTAACTAGATCTGCAATCACCGAACACAATGCGAGCCATAAAGTTTGAGCCCACAGACATAATTCATGCCATTTTTTTTATGTACGTATTTTTCCTGGGAGTACTATTGCCATCCTTATCATACAGATGTCATGAACATTATGCTTCGGTTAGTGTGAGAGAGATAGATATAATTTTACATCAAAATGATTACTAGTTTCAAAGCTACGCCTGTATTCTAAAAAAATGTTACGTTTTTGTTACCGTGTAATGTTCGGGATTGCATTTCTATTGATATATCTCGATGATTGAAACGAGAAAATAGTTAAGTTTTTGTTCGGTATTTCGTTAGTGCCTCAAAGTTTTTTGCATATAACGGTATTTTAGCTAAAAGACGGCAGAATAGCTAGTGTAAATAGTTTCACTGATTGTATTTACTATTCGGTAATGTCGCAGATGATAGGGAAACCCCAAAAGACTACACCTCAAAGAGTGTTGTCAATTATACTTCATCTATACATAAAAAATGCTTTGTCCTGAATGACTGACGGATCAACGCACAGCCTAAACCGCTGATCGTAGAGACCTGAAATTTAGAGGGTGTGTTCTTTGTATGACGTAGGCATCCGATAACAAAGGATTTTCTGAAGTTTTACCCCTAAGAGGGTGAAAGGGGGGTGGGGCTAAGCTGTCTGTCCGCGGCATAGCTCAGAGACTCTTGGTACTAGAAAGCTGAAATTTAGTATAGATATGTATATTGATCTCGCCGAGAAAGTACACTGACTAACGCTGAAGGAAAAACATCGTGAGGAAACCTGGACTAGAAAAACTGAAATCGCCAATCCGCCTTGAGCGCACGTGGTGATCAATGCTCATGCCTTCTCTGTATGAGAAGAGGCCTGTGCCCAGCAGTGGGACTATATAGGCTGTTGATGAGGATGAAATAGAGGCGCGGTCGATCCGTGGATGGGTGACCATCTATGTCATAGCGAGACTCCCCCGTGCCTCGGAAAGCACGTTAAGCTGTTAGTCCCGGCTGTCATTTGTAGATCTTTGACAGTCGTTACGGGTAGTCAGAAGATAGAAAGTCTGACAACCAGTCTACCAAGGGGTATCGTGTTACCCGGTAACTGGGTTGTGGAGGTCAGATAAGCAGTCGCTCCATGTAAAACACTGCAGCTGCATCCGGTTTAGACTGGAAGTCGACCCCAACATAGCTGGGAAAAAGCTAGGCAGATGATGATGATGAAATAAAGAGATAGGTAGACGCTATTTGACCTACATAGTACATATGTTTCACAGGTGCAACTTTAGTGAATATACTGATACCTGGCACAATCAAGTCCTTCGGAGTATTACTGGTGGAGTTCAATGACGTGTTCCAGTCCAGCGCGTCTGCATCATCAGGAATCGTCGCCTTGTGTTATTTCTTGTACAGCAGTTTGGGTGAGTTACTACCATTAAAATATGTATATATTATTTACTAGCTGTTCCCCGTGGTTTCACCCGCGTCCCGATGGAAGTTTCTCCAGAGAAGAACCTTCACCAGGGTCCCGTCTATCTCCGTACCAAATTTCAGCCAAATTCATCCACCCGTTCACTCGTGATGCGATGACCAAGGGAAATAGAGATTCATTTTTATATTATAGACTAGCTTCTGCCACCGACTTCGTCCGCGTGGAATAGTGGTGCTCCGCTCCTATTGGTCTTAGCGTGATGATATATAGCCTATAGCCTTCCTCGATAAATGGACTATCTAACACTGAAATAATTATTTAAATCGGCGTAGCGGTTCCTGAGATTAGCGCGTTTAAACAAAATGACAACATTTCCCTTCACTGCTCTGCTCCTATTGATTGTAGCGTGATGAAAAGTATACTATAACCAGCTCAGGAGTATGACAAATAATTGTACCATTGTATTGTAAGTTTCGTTAAAATCCGTCGAGTAGTTTTTGTTTCTATAGAGTTTATACAGACAGACAGACAAACAAAAATTTTATTGATTGCATTTTTGGCATCAGTATCGATCCCTAATCACCCCTTATAGTTATTTTGGAAATATATTTCATGTACAGAATTGACCTCTCTACAGATTTATTATAAGTATAGATAGATATACAACGTGTTAAAAAAATGAGATTACACTGACAAAATCTTATTATTAAATACATATGTTAAATTTTTTTCCATATTTTTTTTATTAACCCATTTTTAGGGCTGTAACCTGTTTTTTGTTCTAAAACTATAAGATTTCCAGTTCCTAATACTGCTCAAAAGATTAGTTATCACCGAATGTGTAGCCTGCTTAAATTTGATTGCTTATTTTTTTACATATTGTATAGATAGTATATTCAAACTATAATAAATCTTTTTGCAGCTTATTCAACTGGTTTTGAGTTCTATTCTATTTGTGTTGAAAGTAAAATAATGTTTACAATACCAAATATATTCTACATCTGTTTTTGTATTGTCACCTTATGAATAGTGCTTTAAATCTTTTGAACAAACTGTAAATAGGGCGCGTTTAAAAGTTCTAATCCTTACTAATATTATAAATACGAAAGTAACTCTGTCTGTCTGTCTGTCTGTTACGCTTTCACGCCAAAACTACTGGACCGATATAAATGAAATTTGGTACAGAGATAGAATAGACCCTGAGAAACAACATAGGCTACTTTTTACCCGGGTGCGCGAAGTAGTTCCCTCGGGATGCGGGTGAAACCGCGGGAAACAGCTAGTAATATTATAAATGCGAAAGTAACTCTGTCTGTCTGTCTGTCTGTTACGCTTTCACGCCTAAACCAGTGAGCCGATTTTGATGAAATTTGGTACAGAGATAGAATAGACCCTGAGGAACAACATAAGCTACTTTTTACCAGGGTGCGTGAAGTAGCTCCTTCGGGATGCGGGTGAAACCGCGGGAAACAGCTAGTCTCATTATAAATGCTTTGTCCTGACTGGCTGACGGATCAACGCACAGCCTCAACCGCTGATCGTAGAGACCTGACAATTGGAGGGTGTGTTCTTTGTATGACGTAGGCATGGCAATGGATTTTCTGAAATTATACCCCTAAGGGGGTAAAAAAGAGGGGGTGGGGCAAAGTTGGACCGACTTCGATGCGTTTTTTTTTTTCATTTGAAAGCCAGTTTCCTTGCAGTGGTTCTTAGCTATGTTTGGTTAATATCGATCCAGCAGTGTAAGAGAATCAGCTCTTCCAAAATGATGTAAGGCATTTTTGCGTAGGGTGTTTTGTAATTTAATTTTTATTAATGAATGTTTAATAGAGGACCTCGTGGCAAAGTAATAGCCGCACGGGTCGACCGACCATAGGTTAAGCTGTGCTTGGCGCGGTCGGTCCGTGGATGGGTGACCATGTCATAGAGAGACTCCTCCGTGCCTCAGAATGCACTTAAAGCTGTTTGTCCCGGCTGTCATTTGTAGATCTTTGACAGTCGTTACGGGTAGTCAGAGGCCAGAAAGTCTGACAACCAGTCTTACCAAGGGGTATCGTGTTACCCAGGAACCAGGAACCCAGGAACTAGGTTGTGGAGGTCAGATAGATAGTAGCTCCATATAAAACACTGGCACTCAGCTGCATCCGGTTTAGACTGGAAGCCGACCCCAACATAGTTGGGAAAAGGCTAGGCAGACGATGGGGGGGGGGAAATTGTTTTTTTTTTGTAAAATGATGTAAGGCATCTTAGCGTAGGGGTTTTTTTATTTAACTTTTTATTAATGAATGTTTAATCAATTCCAGGTCCTTTATCGTCGATATTGTCCGTGAAGTGGTCCTACAGGACGGTGACGCTGATAGGCGGCAGTTTTGCCGCTTTCGGAATGATATTCAGCAGCTGCGCGTTTTCTATTACATATTTGTATTTTAGGTGAGTTTTTTTTATTATTATTTACTAGCTTCTGCCCGCGACTTCGTCCGCGTGGAATAGCGATGCTCCGCTCCTATTGGTCTTAGCGTGATGATATATAGCCTATAGCCTTCCTCGATAAATGGGCTATCTAACACTGAAAGATTTTTTCAAATCGGACTAGTAGTTTCTGAGATTAGCGCGTTCAAACAAACAAACTCTTCAGCTTTATTATATTAATTAGTATAGATGATATTATTATTATTTTTTTTCAGTTTCGGTGCCATGGTAGGCACGGGCGCTGGTCTCGCCTTCCCTCCCACAGTGTACATCGTGACGTCATACTTCGTGAGGTTGAGAGGGCTCGCGAACGGCATCTGTATGTCAGGGAGTGCTTTCGGCAGTATCATCCTACCTCCAGTGCTGAGGTACCTGCTTGAGGAGTATGGATATAAGTGAGTGACTTTAATATAATGTATTATATCTTTCTATAGTTTATACATATAAAATGCTTTGTCGTGAATGATTGATGGATCAACGCACAGCCTAAACCGCTGATCGTAGACCTGAAACTTGGAGGGTGTGTTCTTTGTATGACATAGGCATTTGATTAGAAAGGATTTTCCGAAATTCTACCCCTAAGGGGGTAAAAACCGGCCATTTGCGTGTCAGGTCACGCGCAGTAGGGTTCCGTAGTAGGTCTTTGTTAGTCGACTATAACTCTGTGACTGGTAAAGCCTACTTAGCCGTGATAGTTTTCCTTATAAGTTCATTACATGTGCTACGTCTGTGAATTTTTTAGGGCTAGGGGGAAAGGCATTCAAAAAATTGAATTGGGGATGCTCGTATTGAACAAAATTTTTCACTTGAAACAGAGATATTTCGCAAATGGCTCACTTAACTGAAAAATGATCTTCACACACCCATAATATTTTTGAAAGAACTATCTAATGATACCCCACACTCCTCTTTGGTGCAAGCAACGACCAGGGGCCACCATCATCATCAGCCTATATATTGTCCCACTGCTGGGCACAGACCTCTTCTCATACAGAGAAGGCATGAGCATTGATCACCACGTGCGCTCAAGGCGGATTGGCGATTTCAAACTTTTGAATCCAGGTTTCTTTACGATGTTTTCCTTCACCGTTAGTCAGTGGTGTCTAAGATACACTTAGAAAGTACATATGACTTCAGAAAAGTCACATTGGTACTTGCCAGGTTTCCAACCGAGAGGCAGGTGCTTAACCACTAGATCACCACTCCTGAATAGCGAATGCAAAAACACATGTTGGTACATCCCCAGTTTTAATCAGCCCTCTTTCTCCTTCCAGGGGCGCGGTCCTTATCCTCGGTGGTATCATGCTGAACGTTTGGGCGGCCGCTCTGCTCTTCCAGCCTGTTGAAGAACACATGGTGAGGAAGTATAAGGAACCAGAGGAAGACGAAGACGGCCCTCAGGTTAGTTGATATTTTTGGTGGAACTTTTGATCAAGTTGGAAATTTTGGGTGAAGATTCCAGTTTTGTCAATTTGCTTTTGTTTTACTGGGGTATTTTAACGAACATTTTTGGCGATATATTCAGTGTTTTTTTAAGGTTTTGGTTGAGTTTCCAGTATCGTCAAAAATTATCCAACTTTGTCGAAAGTTTCTGGAGTGTATTTCGTATTGAGTTTCCAACTTTGACAATTTTCTGGGTCAACTTTCATAGGTTTTAAAGTATGATTTGCAGATTTATCATTTTAGGATTTTAGCCATATTTAACGACTATGTGGCTTTGTTTTTTTTTTTAAATATATTTAAAGGGTTATTAAGACACTAGTGTCAAATATGGCCCAATTTTATGACGTTATAATTAACATGTGTGTTAAAATTATAATTATTACTGATATTTTTATTAAGTGTTGCTGCATTTAAACTAATCTTTGCAAACAATATTATTTTTATGTTAATTTGATAAAAATGGAAATTTTCCATCGAATGAGTGGAGATGGCCATATTATGGCCGGTACTTTCTCTTTTGAAAATCTTTTAATATGTATTTCATTAAAAGAATAATTACTTACGCAGATTTTAAGATATTTTTTTGCCAAATCTTTAGTATTTTTTTAAATAAGCGTTTTTTTACTGGAAAAATTAGTTTTATAAACAAAAAAAAAATAAGGTGTTTTTTTGAAAATGAAACTTTTGCTCAAGCGAGCGCCTCACGGTGACATCAAAGCATAAAAGTAAGCAAATTCATTTTATTATGTGTTTATTATGTGTATATGTTTGGTCATAGTTTCCCAGCTGTGGGATTTAGTGGGCGTACCTAACACGATGCTTATAAAAATATACTTCATTATAATATACACAATAAGATTAGAAAAACTTCTTAACTCTTTTTGCAGCTTATTCAACCGATTTTGAGTTCTATTCCCTACTGATAAGGATGGCGTCGAAAGCAAAATAATGTTTTCAATAACAAATATATTCTGCAACTGTTCTTGTCTTGTCACCTTAGTAATAGAGCTTTAAATCGTTTGAACAAACAGTAAATAGGGTGCGTTTAAATGTCTAATCTCATAATAAATGGAGTATAGATATGTTTAACTAAGTTTGCGCTTCTGCTACGGTTGTTGATAATTAAAAAACTGGGCATAATTTATTTAGTTATTACACTTTTAATATATATAATGTATATATATTTCGTAGTTTTTTTTAATTGTTCTAAAAAAATAATAAACAGTATTTGCAAAAAAGCATATTTTTTTCTTCTAAATTATATGAAAAGAAAAATTTAAAAATATTTTCACCTTGTATTTTTTTCATGAGTTCACAAATGTGACTATTTGAAATACTACACAGCGTATAAGGGTGTTAGTTTATCAAAATGATTTTAAACTAATTATTATAATAATTATTATTTTAACTTAATATCGTAATTTTCTAACCAAAACGGTTTTTTTAATTGAAAATAATAAGTGAGTTTCTATTAATTACGAAAAAAAATATATTAAAATTAAGTATTTGCGAAACTATGACCTGAAATTGTCCGTAGAATTTTATGTTTGTCCGTCTTTTTGTTTGTAGTTTCGTATTTATTATTAGATATTTACTAACAAGTAGAGTTTATGTTTTATGTCTCGTTTCTTCGCTTTTAGCGGCGATTGGGTGTGTTAGAGTGAGATAGAAGATATTTTTATCTTTTTCATACTTTTTTAGGTTTACACTGAGGGGAGAGTGAATTAAAAAAAATGTTTCCCTCTCTGTTTTGCATGTGTAGTTTCACAGTTGCAAGAAGAAGGCAGGGTTACTTTTGAGTAATAAAAACACTAATTAGCGTTTATGTTATTTATCAATTCAGAAACCTTCAGGCTTTCAGTCAGTGAAATCTTGAAAAGAGTTTTTAAATATATTTTTATGTCCCTTTGGCTAAGGCCTTTTCTAGACATTCTCAATGGTACCTTTTTCCTTAAAGGCAGTAGTATGTTGGATAATCCATCTTATCCCAAAATTTTGTTTAAAACAAGTCTTAGTAGTAGAATATCGTTGTTTTAAGCTTAGCTCTTTACTGTTGTTAAATTTATTTTGTAGCAAATAATGTACAAGCTGACGTCAAAATTATAAGTCAAATACAAGTTGTCGATAAAAAAATGGTAATGCCTAATTGATTTACCTTTTTGGCACTGCGATCAAAAAAAGATAAAGAAAATCTTAAGTTGAGACAAGTAAACTGAAGTTTATAAGACAAAAAAATATTGGTAGTAAGTTTTTAAGACCTTTCAGAAACTCTCACTTGTAAAGATTGAAGTACCATAAATGCTATAGTATAGTAAATCCCACTCTGTACATAATAATCGAAATTGACAAGATTATCTTAAGCTGTACTGTCATCTTTGCTTTGCTTTAAACTCACTAACATTTTCATAATATCAAAAATAATCACTTTCCTATATCACCTGTATTCAGTTGCATTATTTTTGAACCATTTTAAACGAATTTTTATAGAAGCAAACGTCGGAAAAATTTGACATTTCGAGTTAAATTAAAAATATTTCGAGTCAAATTGAAAAAAATATTTAAACTATCTGGGTTTCGTTATAAGGCCTTACTAAAACATTTTTGTTTCCGAAATATCTAGCTTTAAAGTGCTATTTTTTGTGAAATTCGGGCGCTTCCCCCCCATCTTCTGAATGGCTATCCCTAGAAATGTGAAAAAAATCACAGACGTAGCACATATAATTGACTTAAAAGGAAAACTATTACGACTAAGTAGGCTTAACCGGTTACAGAGTTATAGTCGACCAACTAAAAAATATTCAGAAACCGTGCGTGGCCCGACATGCACTTGGACGGTTTTTCTCACTAGAATCTAGATACTTATAATATGTCTTCAGAAGCCAAAATTGCCTGAAATATTTTTCGTTGTTTTAGTGCCATTTCCGTCTTCCATTGCTTAGTAAATATTATATATGTACCAGCTTTCCGCCCGCGTGGTCTATACGAATTCAAATTAAAAATTGCAGAGTTTTATACAAAATATCCTCCCCTTTTGAACCCCCGATGAAAAAGGAGGGGTGTTATAAGTTTGACGTCGATGTCTGTCTGTCATCGTAGCTCCCAAACGGATGGACCGATTTCATTGCGGTTGTTTTTTATTATTTGAAAGCTAGTTTCCTTGTGGTGGTTTTAGCTATGTTTGGTTAATATCGGTCCAGCAGTGTAAGAGTATCAGGTCTTTTCCGAAAGATGTAAGGCATTTTTGCGTAGGGGGCGTTTTAATTTATTTTGTTAGTCATTTTTAATTTGAATTCGTATAACCCACGTGGGCCAAGCCGCTGGCGCAAAACTAGTATGATTATAAACTCACGGTACTCACAGCGTTACTGTAAGTTAAACAAGACATTATTTATCATTATACATTCGAGTTTTTGTTTCATTTTCAAAAATACGCATTTTATTGTGATTATAACAATATATAAATTAACTGTTATTGTGCTAACGCTGAAAGTAACGTTTAAATAACAGGTTGATAATGAAAGTGGTTATGCGTTAATAACGTTTTTTATAGTGTTGCTACAGCTAAATATTTTTACGATTTTTATGAATAATACCGGCTTGTAACACTGTTCACTATAGTCTTGTACCAATTTATTTTAAGAAAAATATAAACAAAATCAGAACCTATATTGTTCTAATTTTCCCACAGAGATAAAATGGCATTAAATAATGAATAAATTTTTCCGCCATTTGGTTAATTTCTGTGGCAGAATTAAAACAAAATAGGATAAGACTTTATTTTAATTTTTAATAAAATCTATAGTTACAGACTATAAATAAATTTGAATATATTTAGTGGTAATCATATTTAGTGACGATGATGATGTTATATTAAGTTAGCAGTGGTACAAGCCGGCTAAGGTGATTGAAACGTACTGCATGGTTACTTAAATTGGGGTTGGATTTTATGAAAACTACTTGTGTGCCTAGATAAATTGCTATATTTGAATATTTGTTAGAAAGAGTATGCTATAGAGCTGTCAAATGTCCAATCAGTATGATTCTGGCAACACCGTCCAGTATTTAAATTAAAAAAATAAAAATAATTATAAAATGGCTCATGTTTGATACTTTTCAATCAGTATTTTATTACTTGTTTTTTTTAATAGCTGAAAAATAAAAAGATGGCTTACTTCATTTGTTAGTTAATTGACAACGTGGTTTAAAAAAATATATAATTGCATAAAAATATTAGTTTTCATTATAACATTATACTTCACAATACTTTTTTCATTTACTTTGAGTTAATATTTTTTATTTCTATCACAGATATTATTGTTTTGTTTGGAAATATACCTCCATGAGCCATTTGTAAGCCAAATTATAGAAAAAAACTTAAAAAATTAACCTGTAGTTGAAACCTAGTAAATTTTTAACAAAAATAAATTTATACAAAATTAATCTATTTAAAATATGCATGTAAATATTTTTATTAGAATTGAAGTCAAAATCCAATATATGATATTCACACGCAAGCTTGCTGGCGTTAAAAGTACACCCCTGTATATATCATATTATTGTTATAAAAATACAGCCTGTATAATATATTTTTACCTTTTAATACATTTATTATACTTCATTTACAATAAGATTAGAAAAATTCTCAAACTCTTTTTTCAGCTTAATCAACCGATTTTAAGTTCTATTCCGTACTGATAAGGATGGTGTTGAAAGCAAAATAATGTTTACAATAACAAATATAATTTGCATTCTGTTTTTGTCATGTCACCTTAGCAATAGAGCTCAAAATCGTTTGAACAAACGGTAACTAGGGTGCGTTTAAATGTCTAATCTCATAGTAAATGGAGTATAGTTATTTGCATAAATATGTGTACTGATACTTCAAAATATCACGTAATAATGACATCAGAATTCTTCTCACTAAATCATCTGTATCTGCATAGCCTTTTCCCAAGTATGTTGGGGTCGGCTTCCAGTCTAAACCGGATGCAGCTGAGTACCAGTGTTTTACATGGAGCGACTGCTATCTGACCTCCACCACCTAGTTACCGGGTAACACTGTACCCCTTGGTAAGACTGGTTGTCAAACTTTCTGGCTTCTAACTACCCGTAACGACTGTCAAAGATCTACAAATGACAACCGGAACCAATAGCATAACGTGCTTTCCGAGGCACGGAGGTGTCTCGGTATGACATAGACACCCATCCACGGACCGACAGCGCCAAGCGCAGCTTAACCTTTGATCAGTCGAACCTTGCGGCTGTTACTTAGCCACGAGCTCCTCCCTCTTCTCACTAAATCCTCACCTAATATAATAAATGTGAAAATGAGATTGTTTTTTTTCTTACGCTTTCACGGTAAAACGACCTGGGAAAGTTCTGCGAGTAGTCGGAAGCCAGAAAATCTAACAAGCAGTCTTACCGAGGGGCATCATGTTACCCGGTAACTGGGTTGTGGAGGTCAGATAGGCAGTCGCTCCTTGTAAAACACTGTTACTCAGCTGCATCCGGTAGGACTGGAAGCCGATCCTTACATATTTGGGAAAAGGCTGATGATGCACTAATTTAAAAAGCAATTAAAAAACATTTTTTTTTATATCAGTTCACACATTTAACACCAATAACTTCTATATATTGGAAAAATCCAAAAATAATTATCACAACCAATCATTCCACAGGACGACATCTTATTCGAAGAGGAAGAGCCAATAGAATCATTCCAAATGACAGTTACGACTCCAGAACAAATCGAAAACGGGCACACACCCGACAAGAAACCTTCACTCACCAATATACAGAGTATGACGTCATCGCAGCAGTTACGTCACAATCCCTCGAAGAGGAAATTATCCTACACCCGTCCGATACCCAAAGCGACTTACAGTTCATCTTCTATTAACGATAGTGTGTTAAAAAAATTAGGCTCCCAAGAAGGTTTTAGTCGGAAACTGAGCACGGCTACAGCAGGGCCAAAAAGAAATTTCTCGACTTCAAGCTTCGCTCATGTGTCTGCAACCCCTTTCCACGGTTCTACCCTCTCAGCGTTTGAACAACCGAACGAATTCGCCTCACAATTCTCTCTCCGGTCCGTGACAGAGAGCGTAGCGGATGTCGCGTATTGCTGTTTTTGCTGCAAGAAGAAAAAATCTTCAAAAAAAACCGAAGGCAATAAATTCTTCGATTTGACTCTGCTCAAAGACCCAACTTATCTAGTGATATTAATTTCGAGTAGCACCGTAGCTATATCGTGCACAAATTTTATTATTCTACTACCGTCTCATGCTCAAAACATAGGCTTCGATAAGGCTAGAGGCGCGTATCTCCTCAGTACAGTCTCAGCTCTCGATTTGGTTGGACGTATTGGCGGGTCAGCGCTCTGCGATTTAAATTTAATTCCAAAGAGTTTTTACTTCGTAGGCGGTTTATTATTTTCTGGTATTACTCTAGCTATAATACCGTTTTTACAGTCTTATGTTACTATAAGCGTTTTTTGCGCGTTATTTGGCTTAGCTTCCGGGGTTAACAATAGTGTTACCACTTTAGTTATGGCTGAAATTCTTGGTGTTGAAAGACTAATGTCTACTTATGGTATTAGTTTGTTTGTTAACGGCTTGCTTCAGTTGGTGGGGCCACCTATCTGTGGCCTATGGTTCGAAAGAGATAGGAACTTCACGAAGATGTTCTTAACTTTTGGCCTGATTTTCATTGGGGGAGCTGCGCTTTGGCTTTTGATGCCGTTAATTAATAAACATAAGCGAGAGAAGGCTAGGAGAGAGGGGCTGAAGGGTCAAAAAGTGTAGGGCACAATTTAAAGTGCAGGTCTCGCAAAATTATGTTCATAGATTTAGGCCCAAGTTCACCGAAAAGATAACAGTCCGATCAACACGAAACAGCGGTTTACCATAAATTCAAACTTCTGTCTTACGATGGATACCTTATCATTTGGGTTTTTTATTCTTGAAACGGTCGATTGCCAATCTGGGGTTGGACAAGAAGTGGATAATACAAAAACTCCCGTTTCGTGGTTTAAAAATGTTTTTATTTAACGGGCCGATTAGGTAATCATCTGTCGGTGAAATTGGGCCTTATTATACTCGCGTTAAATCGGCAATGCGAGAGAGAAATATCATAGATACTCATGTGTTAGAGCGAGATAGATAGGCGAGAACATTCGCGTACACGCTAGCGACCTGTATCGGCCCAACGCTAGTTGTGAACGAAACAAATCCCGCTTATTTTTATTTATTCTCGCGTTTAAAAGTGGTGTTAATAGACGCAAAAAAATATGGTTACGTGTGCAGTACCTGGTTGTAATTCATCTAGGAAAGAAAATGCACGTTACACGCACACTAGTGTACTTTTTTTGGTCTCGCCCAACTGACTCTATTGCCAATCTAACGCTAGTATATTAAATGTATGAATATGATAATCTGGCTCGGATCTAGGAAAATTGGAGACCTCTTAAGTCAGATCAAGGTGGGTCGAAAACCTTGTAAAGTTTAATGGACTGTGTCTTAATTAAATATTCTTAAAATGTAGCCAATACAATTCTATTTTTGGGTAAATATCTCCCTCAATTTTCGCGGGGAATTCTTTCAAACATACCTCGAGGTATGCGTTGTTTTTTTTTTTCTAATTTCTGTTTATTTTTTTTAATAGTAAAAATATTCTGAGATACCTTAATGATGGCTGACCATGTCGGTTGGTTTAGAATAAGTTATAAACTATGGTGCTTATGATAGTTAATAGTAATTAGCCAATCTTAATTCAACCATTAATAGATTTTTAAGGTATGGTTCCACTAAAGCGATGAGTTAAAAAAAACTGCAAATAGTATGACTTCTATACAGGAAAGTTAGTTTGAGCTTTCCGCCAGCGGCTTCGCCCGCGTGGGCAAAGTAAAGATTTTTTTAGCTAAAAAAATGTTATTTTAGCAAAAAAAAAAGATATTTTAACAAAAAAAATTATACAGCGTGAACTCGTGAATTATAGTGAAAATTAAATCGCTAGCCAATGTATATTAGTTATATAGAAAATTATACATTCGAAAGTACTTCTGTCTGTTTGTTACCTCTCCACGTTTAAACCACTGAACCGATTTACATGAAATTGGTATGGGGATAGCCTGAACCATGGCTAAGGACAAAGGATATTTTTTTATCCGGTTACGTGAAGTAGTTCGCCTAGAATGCAGGCGAAACCGTGGGAAACAGCTAGTATATTAAACTATACGACTTCCTAAACATGATAAGCGTTAACAAATTGGTTTAAGGCGTTATCTAGCAATTTTCAACCTTAAATAAAAATACTTTAGGTTCATTTTTTTAATCATTTTTTTTTATTATTTCGATTAGGTAACATTAATATTGGATACGAAATAAAGGAGTAAAATTGTGACTTATTTTAAACCCCTGACGCAAAAAGAGGGGAGTTATACGTTTGACATCGATGTCTGTCTGTCTGTGTGTGTATCTGTTTGTGGCGTCGTAGCTCTCAAACGGACGGACCGATTTCGACGGGTTTTTTTTCATTTGAAAGCCAATTTCCTTGCGGTGGTTCTTAGCTGTTTGGTTAATATCGGTCTAGCGGTGTAAGAGTATCAGCTCTTTTCCAAAATGATGTAAGGCATTTTTGCGTAGGGGTTTTTTTATATTTTTTTTATTGACTGTACAATATGTACTTAGCCTTATTTAAAACCAAATTCCCATTATTAAGTTTCTAATATTTGGGTACTTAAATAAATTAAATTCTTATAACCAATGATAAGTCTCGAGTTTTTATTTAGGTAAGTGTATTGGAGTTCGTTAGCAGACAAAAAGTTGTCAACAGTTTAGTAGTAATAACAATATTATTTAAAATAAGGTGTTCATGTTATAATTTAAAATAAAAAAAATGGCGGTTACGAGTCGCTCAAGGACAAAGTATATGGTAGACACGCTACGCACGCAAAGGAAGAGGGGACCTGACGGCATACGCAAACGTCATGCCATTTTCCGTCACGGCAAACGAGTCAGTCCCGCCCAATGGATGAATGACATCCAAAACATTAAAACCAGGCATGTATCAGTATCATACATTTTTTTTTTATAAAGTGTATGAGCCGCTTTCGCGTTAGTGTGTTGAGACCTTTAAAGCTATAAATTTTACATTATTTGTAAAATGTTATTAATTTGTTGATATTACGATATGAAACGGTTCTTATGCTTAATGTAACGAAAAGAGATATTATAATATGAACCTATGATATTCAAACATTGTCTTTCGGTTGCGACAAAAAATTATCAGGCTTGTCGGCGTGCACAAAAAACTTATAATCGTTCCTACAATGTTGGCGTCGTGAGAGAGTGACTCATTCATTCCTCCCTTTCTCTCTTTATGGTTCGTTCGGAAATCATGTTACACATCGTTTAAAAACAATAAACTCCTATAATATAATATGTCCTATACTATGTATTTAATACTTAAAAAAAATAAATTGACGCCATTATTTATCGCAGCTTATGGACGCTGACTGATATTATTTTGTAATAATAAGAATTAATTTAGTAATTTTAAAATTTATATTAAATTCGTCCACGCGATTGTGTTTTACACATATTTAGATTTTTTGTTTCTTTTTGGCTTTTTTCTGAGCACAAAATTATCTTATGCTATTTGATGATAATTTTACTTAAAATTAGTTATATTTTCTTCTTTATCTTTTGCAAATAATTGCTTTTAAATATTTGACAATTGAAAACGAATTTTAATATTACTTAAAACCTTTTCAATCCGAATTATAAGCATTTCAACTTGTATGTCTTAATTTTAATTTAATTGTAAGTTTGTTTTTATTTCGTAAAATATGATCAATTTTGGCACAGTGTGTGTGCGAAAATCTGATTATTTTTTCCCCAATTTCAGTGTAGGTACAAATATGTAGTCTGGGCCAATTTCGATTTAACCAAATTAATTAATGTGAGGTTAATCTGGGTATATTTTTATTATTTGATTGTGTTATCCTTAAAATCAAAGTAAACTTTACGAGTTTTCCGTAATTTTATGTCAATAATATGTTTGTAAAATTGACTATTTTATTTTAATTATATTGGATTAATTTCCTTGTAATGTTTTTTTTTAACTTAATTAATTATTGAACAAAAGTTACCTTAAGAGGCTTTGCAAATTATTAATTTAAAATGTTTATTTTATTTAACTTTTTTTTTCATGAAATTGTAGAATAATTCATAATTATTATTTTTCGTTCTTTATTTTAAACATGTGTGTAATTACGATTGGATTAATTTCTTATTTCTTTGGTAACAAAACAGTGAATATATTTACTAATGTTTATAGTGAAATATCTTGTGTAATAGTTTTATTGACATTATATCGATTTTTCCTTTGATAACTTCTTGCCACAATAAAATAATTGTATTTATTTTACTTTTTTCTTAATGTATTTTAAATTTATTAATTAGTTTTTAATTCACTAATGGCTAGTTTCACCACGTACTGTTTAAACTTATCTGGCAGATATTTTTCTGATTACGAATTTAATCTGGTAAATAATTATATCTATACTTCATTTATAAAAAGATAAGAAATTTAAATGCACCCTATTTATATTGTTCAAACGATTTTGAGCTCTATTGCTAAGGTGGCATGACAGAAAAAACATGCAGAATATATTTGGTATTGTAAACATTATTTTGCTTTCAACACCATCCTTATCTGTACGGAATAAAACTTAAAATCGGATGAATAAACTACAAAAAGAGTGATTTTTTTTTCTAATCTTATTTTAAACAAAGTATAGTGGTGAAACGGGACCTTAGTATTTCTAAAGTAATTGTAAAATTTTCATTCCTTATAATATTCATTCCCTTGTGATTTCTTTTTCAATTATTTAAATGATATTTTCAAAAATTAAAACAAATGAATTGTCGTAACACAAACTTAGGTTTTATATTGTTAATTTTGTATTAAGTAGCAAATGTTAGTTTGTAAGTAACTAAAAATGTATTTTTTAAAATAAATTATGTATTTTTTGTAAAAAAATATAGTTTTATTTTTAAGTGCTTAGAACATAGTTAAATTCAATGATTAGCGGGCAAAATTCGGGGTCCTATAACCTGAATTAATGACCGCCACATTTATGTATACATGACATTATGACAAAGCTACATGTGTCTAGCACGCCACGGTCGCGACTACATGACAGAATTGAAGGATGAAATTGTAGCTCCGCGCCGAGAGCACGCGCGTTCATTTTTGAAGGGGCGGTCAAAGGGTTAAGTTTGATGTTTTAACTTATATTATAAAAGCGAAAGTATTCTTGTCAGTTTATGTTTACCTTTTTACAAATTTCGATTAAATTATATAGAGATAGATTGTCATAAGTTTTGTTTCTGATACCTGGGATGAGCAAATTATTTTAATTTTATTTTGGTGTATAAGTGGATCCGCGGGAATTAGCTAGTTATACAAGAACGAAAGGTTTAAAAAAAAACATCCTCACACTAGCAATTTCTCATGTAGGTATCTTGGGTGAGTTTACAAACATACATAACACATGTACAAACACCTAGACCCGGAACAAATTTAGCTGTCAATTGTATTTTGTTTCTTCCATACTTCATTTACAATAAGAAAAGTCGGTTAAAAATAAAACCAAACTCTTTTTGCAGCTTACTCAACCAATTTTGAGTTCTATTCCGTACAGATAAGGATGGTGTTGAAAGCAAAATAAATAATGTTTACAATACCAATACGAATAAATTATATTCTGCATCTATTTTGTCCATGACACCGTACGTTTGAACAATCTTTAAATAAGTGCTTTTAAATTTCTTATGTTATTTTTAATGGAGATAGATAGATAGATAGATATACTCTTTATTGCACACCAGATAAATAAAGAAAAAAAAGTAAGAGTGTTCAGTAAGAGTGGTACAATGGGCGGTCTTATCGCAATCAGCGATTTCTTCCAGACAACCTTTGGATGGACAGAAATTGTATGAACTCGGGAACGTGGTTAGTCAGCGGCGTAACAATAACTAAAATATACAACTACATGATATATATATATATATATATATATAATACTTATTATAAATAATAATAAATAGGTAGATAAATAAAATACACCATACACAGTAAGATACATTCATAAAGAAAGATTGAGTACAGATTTATATAAATCTCATACGAATATTCAAGCCCTAATATGATACTGTAGCTGTAATCACCAGACAAATTGGCAGTTTCGAACTTCTACAATGTTTCCCTTTACCAATTAATATCAAAAACATTTCCATTACAGCTGGAACCGTTCATAGAAGAAGACGCCGGCGATTTAGAAGACTCAGAAAACCCCAAACTGACATTCACCCCCGAAGACCCGACCCCCACTCCAGACAAACACTCCAACGGCTCACCCCCAATCTTCAAAAACGACTCCAACATCAACCTAGACGAAAACTCGAAACCTGAATTCGCTCGCTCTGCTAGCGCTTTGCAAGTCTCATCGAAAGACCGGAAAAGCACGTCGGTATCTTCAAGGCATGGTCTCCAGAACATATCCAGTAAAAACCATTTACCAAGCAACCCATCCTTGCTGGAATCCGTTCCCGAAGGTAAGAGTAGCCGTGTAAACTCTCAGGAGGCCTTTGGCAAGAAATTAGGGGTCCCGAAAACCCCTAAACGCAGCCCGTCGAGTTCCAGTTTCCAATACATGTCGACTCCTTTCCATGGGTCAACGTTGTCGGCGTTTGAGAAACCCAGTGAGTTCGCTTCTCAATTCAGTTTGAAGTCCGTGACGAGCAGTTTGGCTCCGGTAACTTATTGTTGCGGTCGCAAGAAGCGATCGAAAGTAGAAGAGCACAAAAAAGAACCTAGCAAATATTTCGATGTGCAACTTCTAAAAGATCCCATTTATTTAGTAATTCTAATATCTAACTGCACTTGTGCTATATCCTACACAAATTTCATCATCCTCGTTCCTTCTTACGCTAAAGAGTGCGGTTTCGATAAATCGTTAGGCGCGTACCTCTTATCGATAATATCTGCTCTCGATTTAGTTGGCCGAATCGGTGGCTCAGCACTATCGGACGTGGTTTTAACGCCGAAACGGTATTTTTTTATATTTGGTCTCTTGTTATCTGGTATCAGTCTCGCGATGATACCTCTAGTGTCGAGTTATTCGGCAATAAGCGCTTTTTGCTCGATATTCGGTATCGCTTCGGGTATTAACGTGGGGGTCACAGCACTAGTTATGACAGAAATGCTTGGTACTGAAAGACTGATGTCTTCATACGGGATCAGTTTATTCGTAAACGGTATTTTACAGTTGATAGGCCCGCCGATTTGCGGACTCTGGTTTGAGCATACTCAATCGTATAAATCTTTATTCGTGACGTTAGGTTTTATTTTGATATTTGGCGCTGCTTTGTGGGGTTTCGTTCCGTTTATTCATAGGAGAAGAAGAATAGCGCAGAGGAATAAAGAGGGCGTAGTTGGTAAAGCGTAATGTTTAGTAAGGTTATGTTTGTGTCACTAATTCTTTGAGAGAACTCTGATTTCGATGAAAAAGTTGAAAGTATCCAAGGATCTTGTATATATAAATGGAGACCACGCTTATAGTACTTCATGCTAAAACATAAAAAAAACATGATATTTTTAAATCGTAGAAATCTGTCAGTTGTCTAATTATACGATACTTAACAACGTGTGATAAAAATAACGATTTAACATTTACAATTGATTGATAAAAGTGTGGTATTTTATTAAGACAGAAAGTCACATTGAGTTCATGTAAGCTGTCTTCACGTAATTAGCAGGCTGGTCTCCAGTCAGAAGGATTGGTTTGTTACGTAATTTTTTTGGCAATATAATTTCTAACATTGTTAACACCAATTTGATCATTGTAGATTCGAAATCATTATTTTATATCCAAATGAGTTCCTTAAAAGAGTTGGTGACACAAAAACAAGATGGCGGATCTGTCACTTAATGATAAGTGCCCAATACATCTTAGATATTATCTATATTTAAAAAAACGTCACTGTTTTATAGTGGCATCCTTGTCTAAACGTGTTCTAGTGAAAGAGACGGAAATAACTGCAGCTCGGTCCAGTAACAATATCAAAATTCTGAGACAGCATTTGAAAATAAAATCTTAATTGATCATTGATGAGCTCTTGTAAATAATTACTAATTTGTTCTATATATTTTAAGGGCCAAGTTCACCGATAAATGGTTACGTAAGCGGCCCGTTAAACCAAAACGTTTTTTAACCACGAAGCGAGAATTTTCGTGTTACAAACTTCTTGTTTAAACTCGGGTTGTTAATCGACTGTTTTAGGAATAAAAAGCTCAAATGATAGTGTTACCCTTTGAAACTTAAAAGTTTGTATGTATGGTAAACAGCTGTTTTCGTTGATCGGACTGTTATCTTGTCTGTGAACTTCTGCCTAAATCAGTTTTGCCGCTACCGCTAAGATGTATCGGGCAAAGCGCCCAGTAATACCGCGTTAAAATAAAGAAAGGGTATATTTTTATAATTCTAATAATCTTAAAAATAATGGCTGGTTACTTCCAAATAGATTTTAATCCAACTAATATAAAAAATGCGAAAGTCTGCCTGTCTGTTTGTAACGCTTTCACGGGGAGACGGCTGAACAGACACCCTAATTACGTAAAAATCAATATCCAATTGACATACCCATCAAAAGGAGTTTTACATACATTGCTGCATATTTTTGGGCGTTTATCTCGTTGTTACTTTCAACGAAGCAATGTAATCATTGAATTATCATAATGAAAGGTACTGCAACTGAAATTGAATGGTATTTCAACTAACATTAAAAAGTATTGCAACTGAAATTTAAAGATAATGGCCGCGATTCTCTTGACACAATTCTAAATTAAATTTAGTCTATAATTCTCTCTTTCCATCAACAAATATAAGAAAGGGATAGCAAACTTTTAACACCTGTCAAATTAGAAAAATAATAGTTTTCCATACAAATTAAACATCACGACGTAACAACTCGACTAAATTAACAAACCTGTACGAACAAAATGTCATCTGTCATTTAATTTGACAGCACTGAATTACTTGCTATCCTCTTCTTGTATTTCGCAATAAAAAAAGAGCATGATATTTTAAAATTAGTTTAGTCGTGTGTAAGTCAGAATCGGCACCATTGGCTTACGTAATTGAGGGCAGGTGTGGATAAAATTTGGTATTTAAATGGGAACCTGGGGAAGGAATAGGAAATAGTTTTTATTCTCGTGCGTAAAGTAGTTACCTGCGACCGCGGGAAAAGCTTTAGTTTCTATAAAATTATTTTAAGACTATAACTATGTCTTTATTAAAAAGAAATTGCAGTAAAATAGAGGCGTAGACACCTATTCCTACAAATATAATAAATACGAAAGTAACTCTGTACGTCTGTTAACACTATCACAACAGCCGATTGTACCAAAAAAATATGCGGTTACTTATACGTGAAACGGAAGAACTGTCATTCAAGATCTGTCAAAATGGAAGATAAAATTGAATAATTTTGCTATTACTTTGTTTTTTGTCTAAATATTTATGATATTATGTTTACTTAATTGTTGTTTCTATGTATTGATTTTATAAAAAATATTAAAAGTATGCTAATTTTATTGATAGCATATTTTGTGATATTCGAAAAAATTGAGAAAATTTAGTGCAATCGGCTGTTTTTCTTACTAATATTACGAACTGAAAGTAATGCTGTGTTTCTGTTACGCGTTCAAAATAAAACGGTTTATCGATATCGATAAAATTTTGGTATACCTAGAGATAGGTGGGACCCTGACGGTACACGGTTATAGGGTAGTTTTTATCCAGGTGCGTTGAGTAGTACTCACAGAATGTGAAATAAACCACGGGAAAAAGCTAGTATTATAAATACGATATATATATTTTGATTTAAAAAAGTGTAAAATGCAATCGTATAAATTTTAATATTTAACAAATTATATTTGAATCGATTTTTTTTCTTCTTAATCGATATTTGTTTACCGATTTTAGTGCGGGTTTGGAATACCGATAAAATCGTAATTCGGTTTTAATATCGGTTGTTTTTCAGTCTCAAATTAATTTATTTGTAGAAAATTATACATCATTTAAATACTTTTAAGTTTTATTTCTATTAAACTACGACTATACCGTAATATTTTAACATCTTTTAATATCTTTTTTTTTAGACCAATCTAATTATTTCAATTTTTCGTGTTTTCTTAATTCATACCATTCTTTTATAGAAGAGAAGAGATTGATGTGTCAAAAAATTAAGATTTTTTTAAATTTTGACCGTCACTGTAATGTATACGTGACAAAGCTACATGTGTCCAGCACGCCACGGTCGCGACTACATGACAGAATTAAAGGATGAAATTGTAGCGTGGCGCTAAAAGCACGCGCGTGCATTTTTGACGTGTCGGTCAAAGGGTAAAACATATTTTTAACATAAACTCAGAATTAACGAGTCTCTAAGTCTACCTCTTTTCAATAAAATCGTTGAATATAAGTATTTAAAATTATAATTTCTACCGATAAATCATTTAATCTTACTCCACGTTTACACCACTCTATTGTTTAATTAATCATATTAATAAAACGACACCATCTCACAACAAAACTCCAATAAAATTTTGTTTTGTTAACATACAACGCCCGGCGGACTTCGTGTCTACTCATTTTTTTTTCCGTTATTTTTCTGATGTTTTAATATTTTATTCTGCTATTCGGGACGGAGAAAAATACTACAAATCAAAAACCATGAAAATCGCTCCAGCCGTTCTCGAGTTATAAATGTTCGAACAAACCAGACTTTTTAAAATTCGAAATTCAGTAATAATGTCCTATTGTTTATCCCAAAACGTCCCAGAAGTCAAAAAATTCTTAATAAGAACCTATTAAAAATCCAAAAAAAAACATGTTATTAAAACAAATAGTAAGTAAGAAACTCTATTGTTTCTATTTTCAAAAATATGGTAATGTGACATGTGTGAAATGATAATTTTGAATGATTGTAAAACAATTTTTAAAAAGTGTTTTCCAATGGCGTTAAACCGTCCATACACGTCGTCTTTAAATACTTATTCTATCAATCATCGCCTTCACAAAGCAATCAACAAACTTAGGGAACAATTTAATACTAGCGTCCTTATTACGTTAAACGACTTTCCAATTGACATACCCTTCCCAAAGAAGTTTAATATTCATTCATTTATATGATTTAAAAAATGTCTAAATCTTAAAAACTTAGCCTTTCGTAATTCGTAAAATATAACCACAGAGAGAAGTGTTATCGTACGAAATTATTTATCAGACAGAATTGAAAGCAAAATAATACGAGAATTCTCACTGATATAATAAATGCAAAAATGAGTTTGTTTGTTACGCTTTCACGGTAAAACGGCAGAAGCAACTTACGTAAAATTTGGTATGGAGATATATTGAACCCTGGAGACAGTTATAGGGTACTTTGAATCAGAGTGCGTTAAGTATTTGGCGGGCAACAGTACTGTCACAGTATTACAATATCTCCCTGCAGTAGCGCAACGAATGTAATTAAGCGGAGCAACATGCAAGCCCGGTTAAGCATTCGACAACCTTCTAGGTTGACCAGCGAGATGCATTACAAAAAAAAAATACACGGAGCAACGGCGGGATATTCGCGGGGAGGCCGGCGGTGTCTACCGCGTCCCGCAAACATGCTTACTTTGCGGGACCGAGCGCGAAGGGCCAGACGTGATCGTGTTTTGTTTCGCTTCGTTGTTATTTTATTTCCCATTTTGTCAACAACATCATCGCGCGTCATCAAAGGCGTTGCGCTACTGCAGGGAGTAATCGTAAATCGTAATACTGTGGTACTGTGTAACAATACAAAAATAAAAATAATAAAAATGTATATCAGTCATGTTCATTGAACTTTCAAAATGAATGTTATCATAATTTTCATGGAAAGGAGTTGTGTTACGTAATTAGAATGAAGTTGTCACAATTCGACTTGACGTATAAGACCATAGATATATATGTTACTAAAGTAACTAGATGTGCAATCACCAAGCAAAATGCGTGCCATAAAGGTTGTGACCAGTCATAATTCAGGACATCTGTCACTTGGTAGCCAGCTTGAATCTATCAGAGCGACAGCAGGACCATTTTAACAATATGGGCAAATTTGTAGTAAATGCCATCCTTATCATACAGATGTCATGAAAATTACGTTTCGGTTAGTATGAGAGAGATAGATATAATTTTACATCAAAATAATTACTAGTTTCAAAGCTACGTCTGCATTCTAAAAAATGATTACGTTTTTTGTGACCGCGTAATGTTCGGGATTGCATCTCTATTGATATATCTCGATGTATAAGACGTGTCAAATTATAATTGTATTTTAATCGTATTTTTATAATCTTCTATGAAGGGTAGTCTTAAAATGTGGATAGTATTAAATAATGTCATGCCTGTATTTAATGTGAAGGGAAGTTAATTTTCAAGTCTTGTACAGTAAGGGAGGGGGGTCCCAAAGTAACTCTCTGTCTGTAACGCTTTCATGGCAAAACGGCTGAAGCGATTTAAATGAAATTTGGTATGGACATAGAATGAAACCTGAAGAAGGGGTTAGGATGGTTTTTATCCGGGTGCTCCCTTAAAATCCGGGTGAAACGACTAGTCAAACATACATATTTTTGGTAGTAAAGACTATTTTAGTCGTACACTTTGCGACTCATTTGTCAATACGCTGCAATACATCCACGTTTTAAAACTACACAATTTTGAAATACAAAGTGTAGAAAGATGCTTAGCAGATTAGAAATGACGCACAAACTGACAAGTATCAATTTTGTGCTCAGTCCTAAACTTACTGAAAAGGTAAAGAGAGTGTGTGGTTAAGTGTCTTTTGTACACTCAATTTCAAGATTATGGCCATATTATGTCATTTAAAATGTCCATATTCCAGAGTTACACACACCGAACCTTTTTAACACTGAGATCTTACCTTCTTATCCATTGTAACGTCGTTCATCTTGTAAAGACGAATGGTTTTTTTACGAATAAGGGGCCCTACTCTAAGGGTCAATTTATACTAGCGCAGAGTCGAAGCGTCTATCCAAACCTGAACATAACAAATTCAACCTTAACTCCACAGCGTAACGCACACATTACTTCTGAGATTTTAAAAAACCACGCGGATTCTTCGGAATTCGCGCGTCTGCGTTAGATTGGTGCGCGCGCTTTCGCGCGTATCCATGCGCCAACTAGCGAACCTACGCGTCATCAGTCGGAAATTGTCCTGCGTCGGTGTTGATCACGACGCATATTCTGGCGTATACGCGCGCATTCGTGCGGCTTCGCTTTAGTTGTAAAGAGTTTGACGCTTCGATGCGCTTCGACTCTGCGCTAGTATAAATTGACCCTAACTCAACGAAAACGAAGATTCGCTTGAAATTCGGAACCTTTCCTTGTGAATTTTAGGGTGGTAAGGTTCAAACATTTGTTATATATATGGATAGTATAAGTACATCCCTCTATGTACAGAGCATCAGATCGCACCTTACCGCACCACAAAAAAAGTTATCGTCTATTCTCGGTCGTTCCGAAGTTTCGTTTCGGTGAGTTAGAGTAGGCCCCCTGGTCATTAAGAATATACTATATTTGTGATAAATAGAATTTGAGGACCTATATAGATTTTTTTATACTAAATAACTCTGTTAAACATGTTTATCGATAATTTTAGAGCCCAGTTTTATTTTGCACTGTCGCATATTTATGATACATAGGGGGTCCATATTTGCAAAATAATTGACGCTATTAAAATCCATGTCTTTTTCCAATACTGTTTGAACTCTTATACCTTGTTAATGTCAGATTTTCTCAAATGAAAAACCCAAAAAAAAAAACGTTTAAAAGTTGATTTTTAAGAAAAGTTTGAGTTCTATAGTCACAGAAACGTAAAGTTAGTTCGACTGATTTGAAGTTTTCTATATTACTGGTATATAATATGTTGAAATATAAATGTGAATGCACTTCATAAGCTGCCTAGCCTTTTCCCAACTATGTTAAGGTCGGCTTCCAGTCTAACCGAATGCAGCTAAGTATCAGAGTTATATGGAGCGACTTATCGACTTCCACAACCTAGTTACCGGATAACATGATAATAAGTGAACGCACCTATATATTAAAATATATATAGGTATGAATAATTGTGTTGCAAACATAATTTAATTAATCGAATGAAAATGGTAGCTTGTGAATTATAATAATCCACAATTGGAATAAAATTGTATACTTAATTAAAATGCTTTTATCTTATATCAATTTGTTGATAAAAATATATTGTATATTATTGTATTGTATAAAGTTAATCGCCAATTTATTATTAAAATTTATCATGATTTTTTTTTATTCATAATATCTTAATTTGTACCCTAATAGGGATACCTAGCTTCTAGCTTATTATATATTCTTGTTGTTATCAAAAGCAAATGTTAGAATTGGCCATATTTCATATCAATAAACACATTGTCCATTTTAATATCAAATCTTTTTTATGTTAAGAATCTTGTTTAAATATTATGTAGTTACCGAAAAATAACAATAATTTTGTCTATAGATCCTTGACACTATTTAAAAATGCCCACGGAAACAAAAAAATAGCATATGATTTTATCTTTGTCATCGGAAATTAAAAGTGAATAATATTTTCGCGAGATATTTTGTTAGAATGCTACCTAAATTGGTAATGGGGGCGCCGTATTCAATTCACATTACTACAGGGATATCTTATTTGAGACCATGTTTGTATCGTAACAGACAATTTTTGTATCGAAACAATTTTACTTGAAAATCGACACCTACGTAGTTTTTTATTAATCTATACAAGTATATTCGCCCTCTGATCGAAATTCGAACGTGTTTTATTATTTAAGAACTTTTCTTTTTTTAAATACTGCACGAGTGGATGTAAATTTTAGTATAGTTAAAAGTTTATATAGAGAAGAAGTAATAATCTTACGTATCCACTAGCTTCTGCCCACGACTTCGTCCGCGTGGAATAGTAACTTTGGGCTATCGCTAACTTTAACCCCCGATTTTGAAACATTCTTCATTGATGCGTGATGGTATATAGCCTATAGCCTTCCTCGATAAATAGGCTATCTAACACTGAAAGATTTTTTTAAATCGGTCCAGTAGTTCCTGAGATTAGCGCGTTCAAACAAACAAACTCTTCAGCTTTATTATATTATAGTATATAGTATATAAATATAAAATGCTTTGTCCTGACTGACTGACGGATCAACGCACAGCCTAAACCGCTGATCGTAGAGACCTGAAACTTAGAGGATGTGTTCTTTGTATAACGAAGGCATCCGATAAGAAAGGATTTTCTAAAATTCTATCCCTAGGGGAGTGAAAAAGGTGGGCAACGTTTGTATGAAACTCTGTCATTTTAAATTTGAATTCGTTTAGCCCATGCGCGCGAAGGCGCTGGGGGCGTAGTAATTGATATATTTTTAAATTAATAATGATATATATTTTTAAATATGATCGTATTTTTGATCAATGGGTGAATACTGGTATAATATTTAGTACAAATTTATTTTGCATTTCCATTAATTATTTTTATCATTGTACAAATTTTTGATCGTCTTTTTTGTTTAAAAAAATTGAATCGATACAAAAATTGTCTTAATCTTATACTATGATAAGTTTAGATGTAAGAATTTTTCTACAAAATAGAAATATACACTCTTCTGTCAATATTTAAAATTTTAGTTTTAAGTTTTTATCGATAGAAACCAATTAATGCTTACAGTCTGTTGTCAATTGAGTGACAGTGCCATTTTGAAGAAGAAAAAAAAAACAATCAATTTTGCCTTATGTATTCGTAATTTAGGTAGTTATTTCGTAAATATAAAAATAAATATTATTTGTATTCTGTTGTTTTTTTTACCCCCATCCTAATCATAAACTGGAAAGTCTGACAGCTATTTACGAATACGACTGACAGGTGAACTAACGAAAGCCGCCATCTTGTAAATACTTGTCATACTCGTATAAATGCGAAGTTTGTGAGGACTATGTATTTGTTACTTTTTCACGAAAAACTGCTGAATGGATGTGGATGAAATTTTGTACACAGATAATTCAAAATATGGGTTAACACATCTATATTTTCTACCCGCGAAATAGTGTCTGCAGGATACGAGTGAAGCTGGGGGTTACAGCTAGTTTAAAAAGCTAAAGGTTGCCTTAAATTAGGTATTGTTTTATATATTCAGACCACTCCCACCCCTCCCTATGACTAATATTTGAAGTCCTTACCAAAAGCCCTTTCAAACGATACCTCACACGATATATTAATTCGTGGAACGTGGTAGGAAACGTTAAGACTGATATCGTCGCCTACACTGATACCGACGCCCAGACTGATACCGAAGCCAACACTGATACCGACGCCCAGACTGATACCGAAGCCAACACTGATACCGACGCCCAGACTGATACCGAAGCCAACACTGATACCGACGCCCAGACTGATACCGAAGCCAACACTGATACCGACGCCCAGACTGATACCGAAGCCAACACTGATACCGACGCCCAGACTGATACCGAAGCCAACACTGATACCGACGCCCAGACTGATACCGAAGCCAACACTGATACCGACGCCCAGACTGATACCGAAGCCAACACTGATACCGACGCCCAGACTGATACCGAAGCCAACACTGATACCGACGCCCAGACTGATACCGAAGCCAACACTGATACCGACGCCCAGACTGATACCGAAGCCAACACTGATACAGACGCCCAGACTGATACCGAAGCCAACACTGATACCGACGCCAACACTGATACCGACGCCAACACTGATACCGTCGCCAACACTGATACCGACGCCCAGACTGATACCGACGCCAACATTGACACCGACGCTTAGAATGATACCGACGCCAACACTGATACCGAAGCCAACACTGATACCGACGCCCAGACTGATACCGACGCCCAGACTGATACCGACGCCCAGACTGATACCGACGCCCAGACTGATACCGACGCCCAGACTGATACCGACGCCCAGACTGATACCGAAGCCAACACTGATACCGAAGCCAACACTGATACCGACGCCCAGACTGATACCGACGCCCAGACTGATACCGACGCCCAGACTGATACCGACGCCCAGACTGATACCGACGCCCAGACTGATACCGACGCCAACACTGATACCGAAGCCAACACTGATACCGACGCCCAGACTGATACCGACGCCCAGACTGATACCGACGCCCAGACTGATACCGACGCCCAGACTGATACCGACGCCCAGACTGATACCGACGCCCAGACTGATACCGAAGCCAACACTGATACCGAAGCCAACACTGATACCGACGCCCAGACTGATACCGACGCCCAGACTGATACCGACGCCCAGACTGATACCGACGCCAACACTGATACCGACGCCCAGACTGATACCGAAGCCAACACTGATACCGAAGCCAACACTGATACCGACGCCCAGACTGATACCGAAGCCAACACTGATACCGAAGCCAACACTGATACCGACGCCCAGACTGATACCGAAGCCAACACTGATACCGAAGCCAACACTGATACCGACGCCTACATTGGTACCCACATACCGACGTCTAGACTGATACCGATGCCAGCACTGATACCGACGTCAACATTGACACCGACGCCTACACTGATACCGATGCCTACACTGATACCGACGCCAACATTGATACCGACGCCTAGACTGATATCGACGTCTAGACTGAGACACTTAGTTGCCTGTTAAACATTACAATTTACATGGTTATAAACATTATATTAAATAAAATGTACGTCGCCTTTTTGAAGTAGATTAAAAATAAACGGACAGAAAAATTTCGCGACACCCACACTAGAAAATAAAAATAAAGCACTTACCGAGCGCTGAAGTAATAATGTATTTCCAATAAATATGGAATATCTACAATTAGCACAATAGCACACAACAATCACATTAGCAGAGAAATTATCACGGGACACTATAATTGTAATTTTAAATAGGAACGCACCACTCCATTAACGCACCGTGCGCGTGCGCGGACGTAACTGGTACGGAGTAAGGGAGGACACACAGATATACATAAGGACAAGTAAAAAAAAATAAAAAATAGTTTAGAAACTTATTTTTTTGGTTATTATTATTTTGAGGTTAGGTATATTTTATGGAAAAGGTGTTTCTTCTTGAAGTAAGAAAGAAAACTTTTATTTCTGAACTCTCAGAATTAATACAATGTCATGTACAAATAATTCATATACTCGCTATTATTTGACAATTCAGATTTGCCTGTAAATTAAACTATTATATAATATTGACTGACTATTATATAATATTAAAAGAGATCATGACCTCTTAGTTTGTTTTGGCAATTTTTCTCAGGGGTTGTCGGTAAGGAAATGGCGGCCCTAGATTTCTTTTAAAAAACAATTAATTGTCGTGTAAAAGTTATATCATATCCAATTTGAAAAATAAATAATTTAATTTCATTTGAATTACATGATACGGCCTTTTCAATTGAAGCTATTTGCAAGTTCCAAAGCGTAGATTTCTATGGAGACGACCAGACAAGAAACTCCATGGTTACTCATTTCCAAAGCATTTTAAGTATACAGTATTTATCCTTACTTAATATTATAAATGCGAAAGTAACTCTGTATGTCTGTCTGTCTGTTACGCTTTCACGCCAAAACTACTGGATTGATATAAATGAAATTTGGTACAGAGATAGAATAGACCCTGAGGAACAACATAGGCTACTTTTTACTCGGGTGCGCTAAGTAGTTCCCTCGGGATGCGGGTGACACCGCGGGAAACAGCTAGTTTTACATATATGGTAACACAGTACCAAAAAAATTAGAACAAAGCAAAGATATTTCGAACATGAACTTTCACGGGAAAACGGTTAGATCAATTTGGATGATATTTGGTATAGAGACAGCTTGAACCCTGGCGAAGGACAGGGGATGGTTTTTATCCGGGTACGAGAAGTAGTTCCCTGGTGACGCGGCTGGAATCGCGGGTGACAGTAAGTGTAAAATAAACTAGTATATTGTTTATATAATATAATTTATTGTACTTCATTTATAAAATGTTAGCATACATTAGATAACTTTCTTAATATGTATCCATTAAGATAGGTACTTATCACCTGTTTCTCACGATCTGAAAATAGAAACAAATTTATAATTTTTAACAGACTTCAAAGGAGGTTATCCATTAGACCCTCAAGTTTGTAATATTATTTGAATTGCATAAAATTAAAAAAAAAAAACAAAATTCAAAAGTAATTTACATAATAATATTCGTAAGTATATATTGTTAGTTTGTCCGCGTAAAAGACTATTGTAAAAAAATCCTTTTGCAAAGAGTGTCTATGGAGTTTCTTGCCGGTTCTTCTCCATAAGACCCACTCCTTGGAACCGTGCAACTAGCTTGACGTTTCATAAGTGCCTGCAAAGACCTATTTGAAATAAAAACATTTGAGTTTTGAGTTTTATTCGTCAGGTACTACAAATAGCATAATGGCATTTTTTTGTCTTTCCTTTATCTTATACTCCATTTACAATAAGATTAGACATTTAAACGCACCCAATTTACCGTTCGTTCAAACGATTTTGAGTTCTATTCCGTATAGATAAGGATGGTGTTGAAAGCAAAATAATGTTTACAATACCAAATGTATTCCGCATCTGTTTTTTGTTTTATCACCTCAGCAATAGAGCTCAAAATCGTTTGAACGAACAGTAAATGTGGTGCGTTTAAATGTCTAATGTTATTGTAAATGGAGTATAAGTGTCGTGGTGGCCCAGTTGTTTATGCACCTGCCTCTCGTGTACAAGTATGCGGTTTCGAAACCTGGCAAGTACCAATGTGACTTTTCTAAAGTCAATAATGTACTTTCAAAATATATTTACACGTCACTGACTAACGGTGAAGGAAAACATCGCGAGGAAACCTGGACTGAAAAGTCTGAAATCGCCAATCCGCCGCACGTGGTGATCAATGCTCATGCCTTCTCTGTGTGAGAAGAGGCCTGTGCCCAGCAGTGGGACAATATATAGGCTGATTATGTCTTCTTACTATTTCAACTATTCTAAAAACCAAAAATAAGTCTTAACACTACCAAAATAAGGATCAAAATAGATGCTCTTATTATTTCTTACCACTTTCAAGCTTCAACAACCATAACCAAAAATAAGTCTTAACACTACCAAAATAAGGATCAAAATAGCTGCTGTTATTATTTCTCACCACTTTCAAGCGCGAGACATCGGCGAACACTCCTGTTGCAGCCACTGGTGATCTTCATCCAACCCTCGCTGCTTCAGAATAGGCCCCAACGTGTCGAACACGCGCTTGTGGTACGCATTTAAATAGGAAAGCTGAAAAATATATTCACTTGAAAAACGTTTTTACTAACCTAACAAGACTTACAGCCAGTCGCATCAAAGAAAATGCTGTTACTTATACGTGAAACGGAAAAACTGTCGTTTAAGATCTGTCAAAATGGAGGATAAAATTGAATATTTTTTTTCGTCTATATATTTATGATACTAGCTTCTGCCAGCGACTTCGTCCGCGTGGAATAGTGGTGCTCCGCTATTGGTCTTAGCGTGATGATATATAGCGTATAGCCTTCCTCGATAAATGGACTATCTAACACCGAAAGAATTATTTAAATCGGACCAGCGGTTCCTGAGATTAGCGCGTTTAAACAAAATGACATTTCCCTTCACTGCTCTGCTCCTATTGATTGTAGAGTGATGAAAAGTATACAACAACCAGCTCAGGAGTATGACAAATAATTGTACCAAGTTTCGTTAAAATCCGTCGAGTCGAGTCAGACAGACAAAAATTTTACTGATTGCATTTTTGGCATCAGTATCGATCCCTAATCACCCCCTGTTAGTTATTTTGGAAATATATTTCATGTACAGAATTGACCTCTCTACAGATTTATTATAAGTATAGAAGATAATATTCTTCCCAAAGGTCGGAACCCTCGGCGCGCTCGACTGGCACTTTCCCGGTTTTTTCTTATGACGGGATTATAGTACAAACCTCGAAGTCTGACAGCATGTTGACATCAATACAATCCTTCTGGTGCGGCACCAGAGTGAGGGTGTTGAATCCCAGCACCCCACGACCGTCGTAGTCACCCTGGAGACTGCTCGCCTGCAGGTAATATTATGATTCATCATCTGCCTAGTCTTTTCCCAACTATGTTGGGGTATGAAGTTCAAAGTTCTACAAACGACGAATGAAGTCGTCATTCGTCGTTTGTGGTCCCGTGAGCCGTCTTGTTGTGAAGCCAGAGCCCGTTGTAGCGCGCCCAGCGCTTGTTACACGGCTTGCATTCAAACGGGGAGTGTTGTTTTCTACAATGATGATTTTTTGGTATTGATCATTTGCGAAATATCTAGATTTTAAGTGCAAATTTTTGTTCAATACGAGGAGCTGGTGGCTAAGTAACAGCCGTACGGGTCGATCGATCAAAAAGGTTGGCGCGGTCGGTCCGTGGGTGACCATCTATGACATAACGAAACTCCTCCGTGCCTCGGAAAGCACGTTAAGCTGTTGGTCCCGGCTGTCATTTGTAGATCTTTGACAGTCATTACTGGTAGTCAGAAGCCAGAAAGTATGACAACCAGTCTTATCAAGAGGTACTGTGTTACCCGATAACTGGGTTGTGGAGGTCAGACAGGCAGTCGCTCCATGTAAAACACTGGTACTCAGCTGCATCCGGTTTAGACTGGAAGCCGACCCTAACATAGTTGGGAACAGGCTAGGCAGATGCTATAGATATGTTAATCAACATCATCGGCCTATTTACTATTGGACCTGGTAACCTCAATCTTCAACCCACTCACCCTGGGATGTTGGGTATCCTTATTGACTCTGATGGTCTCCACGAGATCCTCGTGGCGAATACCGAAAGCCCCCACCTTGTAGTAGCCAGGCTCTGCAATAAATTATTATCAACATTACCTACTACTTCTAATATACAAGCTTCTTACCATGTTTCACCCGAATCCTACTTCGCGTACCCGGGTAGAAAGGAGCCTATGTGTGAACCCAGGTTATAAGCTACTAGCTTTCCGCCCGCGGCTTCGCCCGTTTTGAAATATTTTTTTACACCTTGGGTTACATTATTCAAGTTTTAGTAGGGATCCCTAATTATTTCTGGAAATAAATATAGCCTATGACACTTCGTTTAAAAAAAATATGTCCAGGCGGGCGAACCGGGGGCGGAAAGCTAGTTTTTCATAAAATCGATTGGTACAGTTACTAAAGTGAGGATGTATTTAGTTTTCTCTTTGTATTAGAACAACCAGTGCCGGTTTTACCCCCATCAGCGCCCTGGGCGAGTTTTTGACCCCTAAGTGCAATTTAAACCCATACGGAAAAAAACCGGCCAAGTGCGAGTCGGACTCGCGCACCGAGGGTTCTGACCTTTGGAAAGAATCGGTGTCGGCGTGATCAATACAGGAAAAGTTTTTAACCAGTGCGCAAATTTTGACAAAATAAACTTAAACACTTTTTAACAAAGACGTATTTTTCAGTTTGTTAGGACTTAGTACTAAAAAAAACCTGTATAGGTACATATCCATACCAAATTTCAGCTTTCTTGTACTAAGAACGCTTAGCTATGCCGCGGACAGACAGACAGACAGACAGTCATGGAGAAACTATAAGCGGGGTCAGCGGGGTGTCCACTATAAATACCAAAAATAGTTCCCTGACTTTTTCCTGACCATTGTGGTAGCATTTCCCTGAACCAATATTGTCGTCTTATGGAAAATATTATATTATTTTGTT
The DNA here is from genome assembly GCA_963891755.1 of Pyrrhia umbra. Classification (NCBI taxonomy): domain Eukaryota; kingdom Metazoa; phylum Arthropoda; class Insecta; order Lepidoptera; family Noctuidae; genus Pyrrhia; species Pyrrhia umbra. Next base: position 4,372,349 of record OY982946.1, read on the forward strand.
TTTAACCAGAGTATTATGTATATTTATGTTAAAGTTTAGATATGTGCATAGGTAGGAAACAATATATTATCTGTTTTTGGAGTTAAAAACAATAAACAGTAAGCCAAGAAAACACCAGAGTAATATGAGTAAGAGCGCGAGCGAAGCGAGCGCGAATTTTTCTAGGAATATGAGCATCAATATTCTTAGGAATCATATTTGTATTTCATGACTCTTACTTTTCCCTGAAAATCCGTGACCACCTATTGCTTTCCTGATTTTCCAAATAGTGGACACCCTGATTCATAAGGTTTCCTTGATGCCTACGGAACCCTAAAAACTATAAATAGAGAGAAAAAAATAGAGGAACAACAGTTGGAACGCGAGCGTAGCGAGCGCGAGATTTTTTAAATAATAGGTATGAGCAACATAATAATCCTTACTAATATTATAAATGCGAAAGTAACTATGTCTGTCTGTTTGTCGCGCTTTCACGCCAAAACGACTGAACCGATTTAAATGAAATTTGGTACACATATAGTCTAGAGCCTGAGAAAGGACACAGGCTGTTTTCTCGAGTGCGCGAAGGAGTTCCCTCGGGATGCGGGTGAAACCGCGGGAAACAGCTAGTAACAATTTTGTAATAATTGTATGCTTCGTTTTTAGGGGCCCCCGGTATAATGAGGACCCTGGGCACGGATCCCGAGTGCCCTTATAGTAAAGACGATACTGGAGGGGTACCACAACGCCCATTCTCCTTTGCCGGAAAATTGACGATAACTTTTTTCTTGTCAACTTTTGCATTCTAATGTATTGACATTAGAACGCGGAAAAACCCGAAATTGATAGACATTTGATGAAAAATTCAAGGAAACTTTTGTAAAGGAAACTTTGCTAAGCAAACTATGGTATTAGGGTAAGTAGGCCTCAAAGAGTGAGAGGATATAAAAAGGGCGCCTGCGGCGCCCCTTCAGATCCGGCGCCCTGGGCGGTCGCCCCATCTCGCCCTACCCTAACGCCGCTACTGAGAACAACTCACCATTGCTAAGTATCTGGCCGGGTTTTAGTCCGGGGTCGTGGGGGTAGGGCCTCCACGAGACCCCCGAGGGTCCCTCGTGCACGTTGAGGAAGTGCCCCACCCCGTGCCCCGTCCCGTGCGCGTAGTCCAGCCCCACCTCCCACAGGGAGTGGCGAGCGAAACTGTCCAGCACGTTACCCTGGAAGGGGGGGGTGTCGGTCAAAGATATGGGTTGAGAAAAAAAGGTAAAAAACTTATATTAAAAATTAACACGGCACGTTTGGCGTAGTGGCTGAGCAATTGGCTGCTGCGCGGCGTGTCGCGGGTTCGATTCCCGCACGGCACAACTAAAATTGTTCCGGGTCTGGGTGTTTGTGCATGTGTAATGTATGTTTGTAAAACGCACCCACGATACAGGAGTAATTCCTAGTGTGGGGCAACGTTAATTAAAAAAAAATACTAATATTAAAAACCGGTCAAGGGCGAGTCGTATTCGCCCACCGAGGGTTTCGAAGTTCGGAGTGAAAAATATTAGCAGTCGAGTCGAAATTATCTTTTTCGACTTATGCAGTCAAAAATCAAACTTAAACTCAGATATGAAAAAAATAAATTTAGAATAGGCGGATTAAGCCCTTTCGTATGATTCCGCAAATAATATAGTAACAACACATTGTTTTTTTTTTTGAGAAATTTATGAGTGAGTGTTTTGCTAATACCTTGCTAAGCCGCAATAGGTAAGGGAGCGTCCATAAATTACGTGAGGTGATTTTTTTTGTCCCTCCATCTCCCCTGGTGAGATGTCGTGAGATTTTATTCAACCCCCTCCCCCATCCCCCAATCTCACGTGAGATTTTTCAAAATGTGGGTTTCTTACGTAAACGCGTTGGATTGCTATTGTGAAATCTTAAGCATGTACAATCTGGATTAAATGGACCAAAATAGTATTTTTTTTTGTTTGCCGTGATATTTGCCGAGACCCCACCTCTCCCCAACGTAAGATTAGATGAGATTTGACTCGACCCCCTCCCCCTCTTAAACACCTCACGTAATCTATGGACGCCCCCTAAATGGTAAGAGTCTGACCCTCCCTCCCGCCCCACCCACAGCGATGATTCCCGACGATGATTTCCAATCCGAAAGAAAAAACCCAATGAGGTAGTCACTAAATAGGCTGATGATGATGATGATTGTGTGCTTTTTTTTAGTTATCAAAAGAATGTTTATATGGTTATTTTGATTTAGTACCATTTAAACCTCTCGGGTGAGTGTGTCCTGCTTCACAATTCTATTCGTCTCACATAATAATACATTAACAGCTAGTTGCACTAAACTTATTATCATTTATACTTTTACGAAAATCACGAAACATTATATCAATAATTAGCACAAATATTATGACGAAAAATATAAAATAACAGTAATATTATTCAATTTTATCCGAAATATTTTGTCAGATATTGGATGACAGTTCTTCCGTTTCACGTATAATTAATCGTATATTTTTTTGATGCAACCGCTGTAAGAGTCTGACACCACGCCACACCCACGGCGGGTGATTACCCATGATGATTTCCAATCCGAAAGAAAAGACCCAATGAGGCTGTCACTATAAGCTGATGGTGATGATGTATGCTTACCTTGACCCCTTGAGGGAACAGCGTGCTCCCAACCATCATCTGACCTTTCAACACCCTGGTGAAAGCCGCCTTCTCCTCAGCGGTGGGCGCGCGAGACATGTGACGAGTCCGGGTTATGTCTGTCGTACCATCCCTAGGACAAGTGAAAATGTATCCTTACTAATATTATAAATGCGAAAGTAACTCTGTCTGTCTGTCTGTCTGTCTGTTACGCTTTCACGCCAAAACTACTGGACCGATATAAATGAAATTTGGTACAGGGATAGAATAGACCCTGAGGAACAACATAGGCTACTTTTTACCCGGGTGCGCTAAGTAGTTCCCTCGGGATGCGGGTGAAACCGCGGGAAACAGCTAGTATATAATATACTAGCTTTCCGCCCGCGACTTCGCCCGCGTGGACATTTTTTTTACACCTTGGGTTACATTATTCAAGTTTTAGTAGGAATCCCTAATTATTTCTGCAAATAAATATAGCCTACGACACTTCGTAAAGATGTAGCTTTCTAACGGTGAAAGAGTTTTTAAAATCGGTCCAGTCGTTTTTGAGTTAAAACCCTACAAACAAATAAATCTTTCCTCTTTATAATATTAGTATAGATGTGTTTACCGAATTTCATACAAATCCGTTCTGTAGTTTTTGCATGAAAGAGTAACAAACATACATCCATACATTCTTACAACTTTAGCGTTTATAATATTAAGCTTCCCGCCAGCGGCTTCGCCCGCGATATTTTTGCCAATGGATACAAAAACTTGACAAATTATATACTAAAACCTTCCTCTTGAATCACTCTATCTATTAAAAAAAACCGCATCAAAATCCGTTGCGTAGTTTTAAAGATCTAAGCATACATAGGGGCAGACAGCGGGAAGCGACATTGTTTTATACTATGTAGTGCATCGAGATATATCAATAAAGATGCAATCCCGAACATTACGCGGTCACAAAAACGTAACCATTTTTTACAATGCAGACGTAGCTTTGAAACTAGTAATCATTTTGATGTAAAATTATATCTATCTCTCTCACACTAACCGAAACGTAATGTTCATGACATCTGTATGATAAGGATGGCATTTACTACAAATTTGCCCATATTATTGTTAAAATCTTCCTGCTGTCACTCTGATAGATTCAAGCTGGCTACCAAGTGACAGATGTCATGAATTATGACTGGTCACAACCTTTATGGCACGCATTTTGCTTGGTGATTGCACATCTAGTTACTTTAGTAACATATATATCTATGATGTAGTGATGATGATGTAGTGATAGTGAAAAAGATTAGTAGGAAATAGGATGTATTTTTTTTTTCTTGCCAACTTTCACACAGCAAAAACTCCTGAATGCTTTTGTATGAAATTTGGTACACACATCGTTTATAAACTAGATTAACACGTAGGATAGTTTTTATCCAGGCGTTTTTGGGCCTAGCACGAATCACTTTCGAAAAAGTATTCGTATCGAGAGCGATTTTTAATTCGTTGGCCTAGCCCGGACCCAATCCTGATTAATAATAAATAATAATAATAAATATCTTTCTTTGGACAATTTCACACAGCGCCATCTAGCCCCAAAGTAAGCAATGCAAGCATGCTTGTGTTATGGGTGCTAGCTTAACGGATATACTACTTATATATTTTTATAAATACATACATATTATACATAGTAACACCCAGACCCGTTACAGAAATTAAAATTCATCATTTCAATTTCTGCCCGGCCGGGAATCGAACCCGGGACCTCTTGCGTGGCATTCCGGCATGTTGACCACTAAACCACTCAGGTCGTCATGGAGCACTTTGTCTGCGTATATAGACAAAGTGCTGATAATTGTAAATTTGACGTCCAAAAAGTGCTGATTTTCAGCCTAATTTTTTATTTTTATTTAGTTCGTTCTCCTTAACCCCCTCCATTTTACCCCCTTCTTTATACTTACTTGTATTGTCCGCCTGAGTCTAGTAGAAAGATTTCGGATTTCTCGATAACCTTCTGAATTCCGTTTCTTGATGGACTATAGTGTATGATGGCGCCGTTGGGCCCCGCCCCGGGAATGGTCTCAAAAGACGGGCCCATAAAGTCTGCCTCGTCTCTAAAAAAATCATACATTTGAAAAATATATCAATAAACATTTTCAAAGTCGATTTTAATTAAAAAAATTATGTCTAAATGTCTGGAAATGTTTATAAATTGTTAATTATTGTTTATTAATTAAATTGTACAAATAATATGTGATAGAGCTTATATTGAAAGGTAAAGGTACGCTTGGCGCGGTCGGTCCGTGGATAGGTGACCATCTATGTCATAGCGAGACTCCTCCGTGCCTCGGAAAGCACGTTAAGCTGTTGGTCCCGGTTGTCATTTGTACATCTTTGACAGTCGTTACGGGTAGTCAGAAGCCAGTAAGTCTGACAACCAGTCTTACTAAAGGGTATCGTGTTACCCGGTAATTGGGTTGTGTGACCCCAAAATAGTTATGAAAAGGCTAGGCAGATGAGCAATGATTTTATTGTTTTTTCCAAAAATAACTAATAGATTGTTCTAGAAGTCGGTGTCTCGTATTTTCGTCACCCACTTCTAGAACGATGTATTAGTTATTTTTCAATTATTATTGTGTTTTTGAAGTCGCGAAAAAAGTTTAAGATTTTGCGAAAAAAGTTTTTACTTCTCGCCTTTCAATGGATCCGTTTGTAATTTTGTTTTTTAAGATAATACATTCGTATTTTTTTTTCGTTTTTTAATTTATCTAAATTACATCTAGTATTCAACGAGTCGAATAAGGAACCTCCTTTTTTGAAGTCGGTTAACAAAAAAAACTCTCTTACTTGCGGAATTCTAGTAGTTTATCGGCGGCTTGTATCTCAGTGATATTCTTCCCGCTGTCGATTTGATCGTGTAGCCATTTGAGCAGACGACTGACAGCTACGCCATCTCGAATGTGGCATTGTCGGAAACCCTGGTGAAAAGAAATACGTATTACTAGCTTCTGCCAGCGACTTCGTCCGCGTGGAATAGTGGTGCTCCGCTCCTATTGGTCTTAGCGTGATGATATATAGCCTATAGCCTTCCTCGATAAATGGACTATCTAACACTGAAAGAATTTTTCAAATCGGACCAGGGGTTCCTGAGATTAGCGCGTTTAAACAAAATGACAACATTTCCCTTCACTGCTCTGCTCCTTTTGATTGTAGCGTGATGAAAAGTATACTATAACCAGCTCAGGAGTATGACAAATAATTGTACCAAGTTTCGTTAAAATCCGTCGAGTAGTTTTTGTTTCTATAGAGTTTATACAGACAGACAGACAAAAATTTTACTGATTGCATTTTTGGCATCAGTATCGATCCCTAATCACCCCCTGATAGTTATTTTGGAAATATATTTCATGTACAGAATTGACCTCTCTACAGATTTATTATAAGTATAGATTATAATACAAGTGGACTAATAAACTGCATCAATGTTCAACACGCACCTACCTTTGAAAAAAACATTTTAACCAAGTATTCCAACTTTTTATACAAATTTAAATTGAAACCTATAGTTTGGTTCCTTAACTTCATAACAGCGTAGTATCATTATCCCTAAGTGTATGTTTGTATACTGGAAAGGGCCATTCTATTTTTTTAAACAAAAACTTTGATGCAGTTTCTTTGTCTGGGGGTATACCTACATCTATGTATCTTAACTTTTTCTCACCGATTAAACCTTCCCTGGACTACGAAAAACATCAGCTAAATTGGCCCAGCCGTGTTCGAGCTTTAGCGAGACTTATGAACATCAATTAATCTAAATCTAAATATATATAAAACTCAAAGGTGACTGACTGACTGACATAGTGATCTATCAACGCACAGCCCAAACCACTGGAGGGATCGGGCTGAAATTTGGCATGCAGGTAGATGTTATGACGTAAGCATCCGCTAAGAAAGGATTTTGATAAATTCTACCCCCAAGGGGGTGAAAAAGGGGGTCAAATTTTGTATGAAACTCGATCATTTTTTAACTCACGCGGGCGAAGCCGCTGGCGGGAAGCTAGTTTTTATATCTATATATATAAAAGAAAGTCGTGTTAGTTACACTATTTATAACTCGAGAACGGCAGGACCGATTTGGCTGAAAATTGGTGGGGAGGTAGCTTAGAACCAGGGGAAGGACATAGGATAAAAAAAAAAGGAGTTGGGTAGGAGTTGGGTCGCCCGGCGGGACATATCATGACGGGGAGAAATTGTAATCCCCCTCCCAAGAAGGGCAAAGTGCGGGCGCCGGTCGGGCCCGCTTGTGAGGATCCTCGCGCCGTTGTTCCCGTGGCGGGAACCTCGGCGGCTGCCGATGAGAGGGTTGCGATGTCCGACTGAGCATCGCACCCTCGCGGAAGTCGCGGTCTCCCACGTACTCCCCTCCCCTCTCGCTCTTAGAGAGGGGACCTGGATGCGTGGCCGCCGCGCAAAGAGGAGGTTGGAGATCATCTCCCTCCTCAAGGTGGTGATGGGCGGGCGACAGGTGCGGGGGCGCCTCCGCCCGCATTGCACTCCACACCACCTCCGTTGGATATTCCCGACCCTCCCCCCATGGGGAGGACGTGAGGGGCCCGCCGCGTAGGGCGGGCATTCGTCGAGGGGGACTGGACGTAAAGGCTACGCCGGTTTCCCAGTCCCTCTCCTTTCAGACGATGCGGGAGTCCCGCTGGGTTGTTTTAGTGGGTATACCGGGCCTGCCCGGGGAGTCCCACATACCCCCCCATTCCCCTGGATGGGGGGTATGCGTAACGCATTTTTTCCCAGCGAAAACAAAAAAAAAAAAAAAAAAAAAGGAGTTGGGTAGGAGTTGGGTAGGAGTTGGGTAGGAGCAGTGGCGTGCAGTTCATATAGGCAAAAAGACACTGCCTACCCTACATAACTCAGAAAATATTTACTATCTTTATTTTATTTTAATAAGTATCTAATATTTTATCTACTATCAATAAAAAATCTTGAAACTTAAATCAGCTCCACCTGTCGAATATTGGTGGTATTACGAAGAATACTCGCGATACATTTCAACAACACAAAAAAGTTTGCGCGGTACTAGGGCGCCCCTAGCGAATCTAGGCAGAAAACGTGAATGCCTCATTTCGTACAATAGTATTTGTAAGAAGACTCGTAGACATGCGAATACAATGCAGTGTGCGTTCGTATAAATATTTTGCACACATTGATACAAATTACGCACACAAATAACAAAAAAGGCAATGTCTTAATTCGATTTATACGACGGAAACATCGGTTCGGAAACCTTCGGCTATCGACAAGGCCACAAGAGACGGTGGCCGATGTTTTCCGAACTGATCTACATTATGATGTAATGTAACTATTTTAAAAAGTAGCATGTTTTGACTTTCTTATCTCTAAGTAAACAACATTTCTTTTAGTCGTATTTTTTTTTTCTGTGACGTGAGTTTCGCGCGAATTACGAAGGCTGCTGCCGGAGGACTTAAAAAAAACCAAATTGATTTTTAAAATGATTTATTTTAAGTAAAACTTATTACAATAATGATTCTAATAACTAGCTAAACCTATTACCCCGATCGATGATGTATCAGAAGTGTCCGCTTTCCTGGCGCGATGCATTGGCCTTGTTTCGTTTTGTCCATTCAGCAACTATTGCCTCGTGCCGCGAATTGCGCATTTAACATGTTTACTGGAAATTATTGGGGACAGGCTTCGTCAGCGGTTTGCCTATACTACGATGGCGTAACACCTCCGCCCGCAGATCAGCAACTATTTTAAAACTTTCAGTGAAAATGTTGCTGGGAGCTTTTCCTGCTTATTATGTACTTCTGAGGTTTCAGGGACGGCGTATTCGTGATTTTCAGCTCCCTTGGATTCAGCATCTCTCCTGTTCTTCGGAGTTCTGGAAACATATCTCCAAATGACAAACACAGCCGTTATAATAATTGCGATACATAGTATTGTGTAGAGCGGTATGGTGGTATGGTATAATGTTTCAGTAGTTCTGAGTGGTTGCACCGGCGCCTGAAGCATTATTCTATCCTGAAGACTATGGAGTTTGCTTAGGTCAACTGAGGCTAAATTTGCGTGTATTACATTAGTTTCTTGTATTTCAGCATCGTAAGGGACCTTCAGTATTTTTACAGGTTGGCCCTTAACTTCATCCTTAGTATTTATTAAGGTTAGTTCTGGTGTTCGTAGCGAGCAGTGCAGTGGAATGGTAGCGAGATAACTGCCTTTTAGGGTGTCGTAATCGTCGTTTTCGCAACTCATCTGAACCCTCGTTGGCTGTGGGAACGAAATAATATAGTGCCTGCTGTCAAGTTCTTCTACGGCTTCTTTAGCTAATTGTATAGTTGTTAATTTACAGGATTTGTCTAAGGTCTTGCTTGAAATGAAAGTTTGTATGCAGTCCGTTTGGGTTTGAACATAGTGGTTAGTTCTTTGCTCACAGAGATACCGATTATCATTCAACTTCGGGCATTCAGCCTCCATGTACATGAACGCTTTCCCATTAGTTGCTATTAAAGGATAAGGAGGGATGAGTGCTTGGTTGTGTATGTTGGGAACAATACAGAGTTTGTAAAGTACATAAGTGTCTACTGAAACTACAGGGAATTTAAAAACTATAACTATCTTCTTATTATCATAATAATATCCTGATTTGACTATATCGTAATAGTCTCGCAGGTCTAAATCTAATATATAGTTACTACCGTAAATTATTTTTAATTTATCTAACATATTACCTAAAATATCTACTCCTAGCATGCTATGATGAGTTGTCATAGTTCGGGTAAATGCTAGAATGTTTTCTAACCTATATAACTCGGATGATAAATCTTCTATATTTTCACTAATGATAGTTAATATTTGTGCAAACTTTGCGAACTGTATGAGATTATGGTTGTTCTGAGTGTAACTGTCTAACATTACATCTAGTGTCTTATTGATTCTACTTTGATTATCCGCAATACTACTTAATATTTTAGTATGGGATAACATCCATTCTTTGCTGATACTAATGTGCTCATTAAACTCATTAATAGTTTTTATCTGGTTATTTTGTAATATTTCTATGGCATTGTTAAATCGAACAGCATCCGAATAATCAAGGTTTCCTGTAATGCTTTTAATAACGGATCCTAGGCCGTCTACAAGACCTCTTTTAAAACGGCTAGGTTCTAAGGAATGTAACTGATCAGTGACTTTAAGTAATTTACTCTCGAGATACTCTAATTGATATTCATATAGGGAATAAGTGTCATTAGTCATGCGTGGTTTAAAGTCTTGTAACTGAGTCCTTAATTCTGAAATGTTATTTTCGATGTCATCCAACTTTACATATTGTAGAAAGGTGTGGTAATGAGTTATTAATCGAGTTGGTCCGAGTTTGAAAGGTAAGAGTCCAGTTCCAGAGTCTAATGATTCAAGTCTTATCTCCTGGCTTCGTATAAGATGTAAGGTCAGAGTCAGCATCATCCTGTAACAATTTCGCAGTCTTAGGTACTCGTTTAAGTCGTGATTTTGCTACGGGGCCTCGTTTCTTTGAGGTATAGATATGGATGGGTAAGTCAGCTAAGACTACGTCGTGTGTATACCTAGGGGCTAACTTTTGTCGTGAAGCGACTGGATTTTTTACAAAAATCTGTTGTTGGGGTTGGAGCTCTTCCTCTGGTTCACGTGTCTTATTCCTATTTTCAATTATTGCGGTACGGTTATTAAGAGATGTTTCATTTATGATTTGGTATACGGTTTTCATTTGTTCCTTATGGTTTAAGATATACTGCTGTAACAAATTACTACTTAAGTCGATGTCCCAAGGATCTCGGGAATCAAAGTGGCCAGTTATTACGTCAAAAGGACGACATTTGGTGAAGCTATGGATTGAACTATTATACGCAAGTATGGCGTAAGGCATAAGGTTGATGGCAGGTTCGTCTTTCTGCTGTAAACGTAAAATGCGCAGATGTTCAAGTAACGTTGAGTGAAACCTTTCTATGTTACCGTTATCATTAGGGCTATGTGCAAGGGTCTTATGATGATTTACTTTATGGAGTCTAGTAAATTCAGTGAACAATTGATTTGCAAATTCGGTGCCATTATCGGTAATTATAGTTAGCGGGAAGCCATGATGAGTACAAAACTGTAGTAAGCCTTGTAGAATACTAAGTGCTGTACCATCTCTCATAAGATATGCTTGCCCATATTTAGAAAAGACATCTATAAAAGTTAGATATTTTTCATTTTGAACAGTAAATAAATCCATGTGAACAATTTCGAAGGGCTTAGTAGCTGGTGGTACAATATTAAACTTCTGCTTAATGGGATTACGATCGTACTTGGCTTGTCCGCATATTGTGCATTCGTTTATATATTTGGTTATATGGTCCTTCATTTTAGGCCAGAAATACTTGCGTGAAAGGGCTAAGTAGCATTCATTTATCCCACGATGGTTTGTTTTACCATCGTGGTAGTGCCGAATTATATCTTGTTGTCTGAGATATTCTTTTATGTTTTCTAATTCGAATTTAGTTAGTTCAAGGTTCATCGCTGAGCTTCTGAAACTGTCCTGAATTATAGGGATGATGTCGTACATACTTAGGGGTGGATTTATAAGAAGACCAGTTTTAACTTTTGGATTAACGTACTCTTTTATAGCGTTAATGACGTCATCTCTTAGGTTGGATTGTGAAACTTGAATAGAAGTGCGTGTATGTGTGTCAAATGTCTTAGTTACCGTCGGTCTCTTCTTGATGTCACCTACTACAGTCATAGCTATCTGTCGATGGTATACATTCAAGGGTTTGTCAGTTATAGGGACTTCAAGTATAGGGTTCTCGTTGCTTGTATGAGCTGTTGCAGTATTTGAATCAGCCACAGAAGGAGGCTTCTCAGAAGGATTTGCTATAATTGAACTGACTTCCTCATTGTGGATTTCCACTCGTGATAGGGCATCGGCATTGGTGTTATTTTTGCCCTTTTTGTAAACTACACTAAAGTCATATTCACTGAGTTTCAGTCTCCATCTAGTCAGACGAGAGTTAGGCTCTTTGAGATTCATCATCCATTGTAAGGGTTTATGGTCTGTGACTATCTTAAACTTGCGACCAAAAAGATATGGTCGGAAATATTTAGTAGCCCATACAATGGCCAAGAGCTCCTTCTCTATGGTGCTGTAGTTTAACTCACTTTCGTTTAATGTGCGGGATGCATATGATATTGGTCGGTCTGATCCTATTGGTCCTTGCGATAGTATGGCTCCTAAAGCAACGTTAGAGGCATCGGTAGTCAGAATGAATTCTTTAGAGAAGTCGGGATACTGTAAGATCGGGTCGTTAGTCAAAAGTCTCTTACATCGTTCGTAACAGTCAATGTAGTCTTTATTAAGAGTGATGCTCTTGCCCTTTTTCAGGCACTGAGTAAACGGTTTCGTTATCCTAGCAAAGTCTGGAATGAATTTCCGATAATAACCAATAAGTCCTAGAAACTGTTTTATCTGTTTTGCTGTTTTAGGTATAGGGTATTTCTTTATAGCATCTATTTTGTCTGGGTTTGGCTTGATACCTTCATTACTTATTATATGGCCAAGAAAGGCAGTCTCTAACTTTAAAAATTCAGATTTGTCCATCTGTATTTTAAAGTTAGATTCCCGCAGTCTTTGGAATACTTTTTCCAGGTTATCCAGGTGTTCTTGGAGAGAGGTACTAAACACAATAATATCATCCATGTACACTAAACAGATGACGTTTTGGAGACCTTTCAGCACGTTATCCATTACGCGCTGAAATGTCGATGGAGAATTTTTAAGTCCCATGGGCATTCGTAAAAATTCAAAATGCCCATGTTCTACGTTGAATGCAGTCTTTTGAATGTCATCCGGGTGCATTTCAACCTGGTAAAAACCACTCGCTAGGTCTAATGTAGTGAAGTACTGGCACTTCCCTAACTTGTCTAGAACATCTGTTATATTCGGAATTGGGTATTTGTCATCAATGGTCTTTTCGTTTAACTTTCGGAAGTCTACTACTAGTCTCCATTTTTGTTTCCCTGAGGCGTCAGCCTTCTTTGGAACAATCCAAATAGGAGAGCTCCAGGCAGAATCAGATGGTCTTATTATATTCTGATCTAACATTTTTGCTATTTGATCGCGAACCTCTTGTCGGTGTACAAAAGGGTATCTGTAGCTTTTCGTATAGATGGGTACTTCATCTACAGTTCTTATATGATGTTTAACCTTGTTAGTGAAGGAGAGAGGTTCACCTTCAATGTAAAAGACATCCGCATAACGAGAGCAGAGACTTTTTAAGTTAATCTTTTCCTCTTCATTAAGATGATTTGTTCGCAACTGGGATAAAACTTGACTAACGCGAGAGGCATCTATTGTTTGTTCGATATTCATGCATTCAATATTGGAATTATCTGCTTCTACAGGACGATCTAATGATAAAATGATGTCGTTATGCGATGTGTTTTCTACTTCCACTAATCCTCGATTATTAGAAACAGTTGTTATGCATTCATTTATGTTACAGTGATCAAATATTTGCTGAGGAATATGTACATCTCCATCAGGAGCATTTATAGGCAAGCGGATAAGCTTTGTAGTATTAGCTGGTATGATATCTTCAAATAAGTTAACGTTCCGAGAGTTAAACATTGTTATAGGATTCGTAGCGTTGTCTGTTATTAGCAAATTGTCCTTTAAGTCAATTTTCGTGTTCCACTTACTCAGTAAGTCTAGTCCAATAAGTCCGTCAAAGAATTTATGGAAGTCAAAGATAAAGAGTTTAATGTTATTGGGATCGTTGAATTCTTGAAAGGCTGGTATGCTAATTGAATAGTCACTTCTGCTTGTAGTGTGGGCGTTAGTGACCTCGAAAGGTTCATAGTTAACAGGGATATTAGAGTAATATTTTTCTACAGCTGAAGGGCTAATGAATGATTGATTGGCTCCAGTATCAATCAAAAAGTTCAATGGAGGGTTTGATAATTTTATATAAGGAAGTTGACGTTGAGTTTGTAGGTTAACTTCTATTTTGAGGGTTTTAAGGGGTGGTCCGTATGAAAATCCTGATCCGCGTTACTGGTGGACGGCTGAGGGTTATCATAGTCGTCAGGTAACTCGCTTACCTTGCAATATGGCATAGATGGCTGATATTCGTACCCGTCATGTAAGTTATAGTCAGAATAGTCAGTATAGTCGCTTTGGTTATAGTTATCATCATACGTATTATATTCGTTATCCGGATAATAATTATTATAGTCATACTCATCACAACTATTAAAATTCATTTCGCGAGTTTTAAAGTAGTTAGATGGTTGTGGATTTCCGGACTTACTCCAATCATGACCCTTAAACGGTTGGTTGATTGGTTTAGTTACAAAGTGGCTAACTCCACTCATTGGCTGAGGGCCTGAGGTTTGATGACGTGGTTGAATTCTGAATAAATTACTATGAGTGTTATAATTAGGTGGTGGCGCACGGAACATCTGTTGCGTACGTGTAGGCATGTTAGGTGCATTAGGTGCACGCTGAAAGTTATATGACTGACCGCCATGAGGTTGGAAGTTAGGCCTCCAACTATTTTGTGGTGGTGCCGGACGTTGCCAGCTCGGAGAAGGCTGTGGATTGAAGTTAAATGGCTTCGGCATAGGCATAGCTGAAAATCCTGCAGAATTTAACGGTACTTTAGGCAAATGAGCGATTGGAGGTGGCCTTTTTGCGTGCGCATTATCGTTACGATTTTGTAAATACATTACGTTTAATTCCTCCTGGACAAATTCCAATGCCTTTTCAATGCTATCCGGGCGCATGCATCGTATGCGCGAACCTAGCGGTTCTTTAAGGCCACGTACAAACGCTTGCATCGTTAGTTTTCTATATAATGTGCGCTTTGCTTCTATGGTAGTAGGCAGACTTTCATGTAATGAAATATAAGTCATAATTGTACTAAACAATGACTGACAATGATCGTAATATTCTTGCGGTGTACTATTACCTTGATATGATACTAAGAGGTCGTTGTACAGGGCTGTCTCGTCGCGTTGGTCAGCAAAACTATTGATTAAGGTATTTCTTATTCCAGCCCAACTATCCGGAATGCCGTTTGAGTTAATTCGACTTGCTGCCGCGCCTTTAATTTTATTTAATATGCCGTTTATTAAGCACAAGTTTCCTAACTCACTACCGGGAAGATTACTAAGATAGGTAGCAGCTATTTGGTCGCATAACTTAATAAATCTAGTGAGGACGTTGGGGTTCCCATCGAACTCAGGGACAAGGCGCAGAGCCTTATGGATCGTATCTGGATCATGCGCCATGCTGGGTTCCTCAAATAAAATATCTAAGTTTAATTCTATATCTCTATTCAAATCTAATTCTAATTGCCTACGATTCGGTCTACTTGATGTAGACTCGCGAGGTCCTAAATTCCGTGGATGGAAAATTTTGAAGGATTAAATAACAGGAATACAAAGGAAGCAACACAGAGAATAATTCAAATGTACTCACATAACCTTCATATCGGTCTCTGGGGTCGATATCTGGATCCCGTTCTCTCCCGGCCGCAATCCTTAGGTTCAGGATACTCGATGAGGCTTGATAGCTTGATTAGCCGCGATCGCTCACGCACGATAGCGATAGAATATCGATATAAGAATACCCTAGCTAACCTCGAGTATCCTACCGACTGCGCCAATTACGAAGGCTGCTGCCGGAGGACTTAAAAAAAACCAAATTGATTTTTAAAATGATTTATTTTAAGTAAAACTTATTACAATAATGATTCTAATAACTAGCTAAACCTATTACCCCGATCGATGATGTATCAGAAGTGTCCGCTTTCCTGGCGCGATGCATTGGCCTTGTTTCGTTTTGTCCATTCAGCAACTATTGCCTCGTGCCGCGAATTGCGCATTTAACATGTTTACTGGAAATTATTGGGGACAGGCTTCGTCAGCGGTTTGCCTATACTACGATGGCGTAACACGCGCGTCGCCATTGTTATTGTTTATCTGACTTGTTCTGTGCTAGCGAATATTTCTTAATATTTTAATAATAGTGAGTTTTAAGCGTTGATAATAGTGTGAAATGGAATATATTCACTGTGAAAGTGGTGTGTGTGTACAGAAAATTAAAAATTATGAGTTTTTAACACTATCTTTCGGAGAAAAAAAACAAGTGATCGCGAAAGGCCGTTGTACACCAGATTTACAATTAATACAAACTAAAGGTAAAGTCAATCGTAAATTCAATACAAAACAATTCGATTCATATTATTAGCTCTCGGATTGCATACACGCTATTTCCCTTGCCTACTATTTTACACACACAATAAATTAATAAAACCGTCTGAAACGACGCAGGTTTCAACTATTCATATTTATCTCCTACGGTAGCCAAAACCATGAGCAATCTGACTTAGAAGCTTCCGTACACTTGGAAAAAATCGTATTGAAACACGATGAAAGTCGATCGAAACCGAAATATTATTCAATCACTTTTGATATTGTTTGTTTTTGGAGTAAACATGAGCTCACTTTGCGTGAAAGAATTTGTTCCTGAATGTGAATATGGGAAGTTATTAGGAGAGGTCAACTTTCATGCGAAATACGACGGAGTTATGGACAACTATTTATGAAATTCGTTCTTAGGTCGGTACTCATGTTCGAGATTTTTAAATCAAATCTGAATCTATGATTATTTGAGGTGGCAAATTACATGCATCATTATTTGATCGACAAGACGACGAACCAAAACGGGAAAGGTATTTTTGAAAAGTGGGTACCAAAGCCAGGCGGGTGTCACCCGGCGCGGCGGCGCATTTCACGGGCAGGCGTACCTATCGTAGTATCGAAGGTCGCGCGCCGCTCGTCCGCACGCTTTGGCTTTTCTGCCTACCCTGCCTAAAATCTCTGTGCACGCCACTGGGTAGGAGTTGGGTAGGAGTTGGGTAGGAGTTGGGTAGGAGTTGGGTAGGAGTTGGGTAGGAGTTGGGTAGGAGTTGGGTAGGAGTTGGGTAGGAGTTGGGTAGGAGTTGGGTAGGAGTTCCACTGCGGCGTGGCAGAGGACACGGCGCGGCACACCCTCGAGGTCTGCCCCGCCTGGGCAGAGCCGCGCCGATGTCTGACTGCCGAGATCGGCCGAGATCTCTCGCTTCCCAGCGTTGTTCTGTCCATGCTGGGGAGCGAGGGGGCCTGGGCCGCGGTCGCCTCCTTTTGCGAGGATGTCATTTCACAAAAGGAGGCGGCGGAGCGCGCGCGGGAGGATGATCCTCTCGCTGCGCCGCTCCGCAGGCGAAGAAGAGGAAGGAGAAGACTCCTTCCTCGCGGTGGTGATGGGCGGGCGACAGGCGCGGGGGCGCCTCCGCCCGCATTGCACTCCACACCACCTCCGCCGGACATTCCCGATCCTCCCCCAATGGGGAGGACGTGAGGGGCCCGCCGCGAGGCGGGCAATCGTCGAGGGGGACTGGACGTAAAGGCTACGCCGGTTTCCCAGTCCCCCTCCTTTCAGACGATGCGGGAATGCCGCTGGGTTTTTTAGTGGGTATACCGGGCTTGCCCGGGGAGTCCCACATACCCCCCCATTCCCCTGGATGGGGGGGATGCGTAAAGCATTTTTCCCAGCGATACAAAAAAAAAAAAAAAAAAAAAGGAGTTGGGTAGGAGTTGGGTAGGAGTTGGGTAGGAGTTGGGTAGGAGTTGGGTAGGAGTTGGGTAGGAGTTGGGTAGGAGTTGGGTAGGAGTTGGGTAGGAGTTGGGTAGGAGTTGGGTGGGGGACCCCCCACAGCACATACGTCCACGTCGTGTCCCCTGGTAACGACCCAGTCCTGACCACCGTAACGGAGTGGCAGGCTGGGCTCGGCTAAAGTGTGCTGTGCATCGTAGCGATCTCTTTCTGCCTTGTGCGCTACGAATTTTGCGGAATGTCCAAACCCCTGCGGGACGCCCACGGGCGTTTTCTGCGACCAAAAGGCCCTTCTCAGGGCCAACCCAAAGGCCCTTCTCAGGGCCAACCAAAAGGCCCTTCTCAGGGCCAACCAAAAGGCCCTTCTCAGGGCCAACCCAAAGGCCCTTCTCAGGGCCAAACCGACGCTTCGGCGTCAGAAGCGAGCCGTGCGCCGTCTGCGGCGAGCTTCCACAGCGGTCGTTTTTTCGGCGAGATTGGGTTGTCGGAATCCTCCGACAACGAGTCAGTCGTCTCGCTCGTGTCCGTTTCTGACACGGGCGAGTCCAGGCCGCTTTCGCGCAAGCGCGCCTTTTTAAAGGACAGCGATGGGTCCGAGGGCTCTTCGGCGGGTTCGGCGAAGACAAGGAGAGCCAAGAAACCTGCGACAGCGTCTGTCACCCACGTCGTTGGCCTCGTGGACGCCCAGCGTCAGTTACACCTGGCCCGGCGGGAGCAGCTCCAGCAGGAGCTCGAGGAGCGAGTTGCCGCTAAGGAGCAGCGGGCGCGTACAGCCCGAGTCAGGTCGGGGTACGGCGCGTCCCGCGTACTGTACGCTGACCATTCCGTGGCCGAGCTGGCACGGATGGCCGAGGAGGATGAGGAGGAGATTGTGGAGGTCGCCTCCAAATCCTCTAACCTAAAGGGCACCTTCCAAAAGGCCCTCAAATGCCGCGCCGCGAGCATGCGCGGCATCATCGAGGAGCTGGCGAAGAGGAAGGTGTCTGAGGAGACGCAACAGCTGCAGGCGAGGGTCGATCGCCTGCAGTTGGAGGTCAGCCAGCTTCACCAGAAGCTGGCCGACGCCACCGCCCGGCCTAGCCAGGCCGCGCCGCCGCCCGCGGTGGAGGCCCCGCCCTCCAACCTTGAGGATATAATCCGCAAGGCTGTATCGGAGGAGCGGGCATTCACCAGAGCCTGCCTCGCGGGCATCGAGGACCGGCTCTTGCCGGAGAAGCGCCTCCGACCTCCCCTTGCGGCGGACAAGAGGCAAGCCGAGCCGGGCCCATCTTCGCAGGGAGGGGACGCCCCCCTTCCTTCCGCCGTGCCGTCAAGCCAGCAGGGCTGGACTGAAGTCGTTAGGAAGGGGAAGGGGAAGAAGACCACCCATGCCCCCACCCCTATCCCCACTGCCGCACCTCCCAGCCAGCCGCAGACGGCTGGAAAGGGGAAGGGGAAAGGAAAGGGGAAAAAGACGGCACCCGCCACGCCTGCCGCCCCCACCACCAAGACCCCCAGTCAGCCGCAGACTGGCAGGGGTAAGGGGAAGGGAAAAGCAAAAGGGGGAAAGCTCGTCCCCCCAAAGACTGCAGCAGTGGTGGTGACGCTCACCGCCGAGGCTGCGGAGCGGGGTGAAACGTACGCGTCCGTACTGCTGCGGGCGCGTGCCAACGCCGACCCCACCCAACTGGGGATCGGCAGAGTGTCGTGCCGACGGACACAAACCGGGGCTCGAATTTTCGAGTTCCCAGGGGCGGAGGGCAGCGCCAGCGCCGACCTCTTCGCGGCCAAGCTACAGGAGGTGATCGCGGACGCGGCGAAGGTGGCCCGACCAGTGAAGATGGCGGCCATGGAGGTGACCGACCTGGATGACTCCGTCACCAGGGAGGAGGTCGTGGCGGCGGTCGCAGCCATTGGGGGCTGCAGCGTCGCAGCGGTAAAGGGCCGAGACATCAGACCCGGCCGCGGCGGCATGGGCACCATGCGGTTCGAATGCCCAGTCGCCGCCGCCAAAGCCGTCCTCGAAAAGGGGCGGCTGCTTGTCGGGTTTAGCTCGGGTGCGGTCCGGGCACTTGCGGACGCGCCCCTTCGGTGCTACAAGTGTTTCGGCATCGGCCACACCCGAGCCCTTTGTCCGTCTAACGTGGACAGGTCGGACACGTGTTACCGCTGCGGCAAGGACGGCCACAAAGCCGCCTCCTGCACGGCCGCCACGCCGCACTGTGTTGTGTGCGCTGCCAGTGGCCGCCCGGCGGGCCATGTGATGAAGGGGAGGTTATGTAATCCTCCCCCCAAGAAAGGCAAACTGCAGGCGCCGGTCGGGCCTGCTGCTCACGCCGTTGTTCCCGTAGCTGGAACCTCGGCAGCTGCGGATGAGGGGGGTGCGATGTCCGACTGATGGATAGGGTCATCGAACATCGCATCCTCCAGGCGAACATCAACCACTGCCGGGCAGCCCAGGATCTATTGACACAGACGATGGCTGAGTGGTTGGTGGACTTGGCGGTGGTCGCCGAGCCCTACTCGGTCCCCGGGCATTGGCTGGGCGACCTGGACGGCCTGGTGGCCGTATTGTCGCGGCCCTCCACAGACTCCCCTCCCCTCTCGCTCTTAGAGAGGGGACCGGGATACGTGGCCGCCGCGTGGGCGAATGTGGCCATTGTTGGGGTATATTTCTCCCCAAACCGCCCTCTCTCCGACTTCGAGGACTTTTTGGAGATCCTCACTGCAGTCGTAGGGAGGGCGGCGCCGCGACAGGTCGTCGTGTTGGGCGACCTAAACGCCAAGTCGGCGGCTTGGGGCAACCCGGCTGCCTCTTGCAACGTCCGGGGGCGCGCCGTCGAATTTTGGGCGACGTCGTGCGGCGTGTCCCTCCTCAACAGGGGGGCGGTCCACACGTGCGTGCGGCAGCGGGGAGGGTCAGTGGTCGACGTCTCGTTCGCCACCCCCGTACTAGCCGCGCGCATCATGAACTGGCGGGTGGAGATGGTGGAAACCATGTCGGACCACCGATACGTGCGGTTCGACATCTCCACCCAGAGTCCCCGGGGACAGATGGCCCGCTCCAACGGGTCTCCATTCCCCCGGTGGGCTCTCACTCGCCTGGACCGGGAGGCAGCCATGGAGGCGGCCTTCCTCCAGGACTGGCTGTCGCCCCCTGTTGAGCCCTCGGACGTCGACGCCGCAGCGGTCCGGCTCAGGGGATCCCTGACCGAGGTGTGCAATGCCAGCATGCCTCGCTCTCGCCGTCCGCCTCCTCGTCGCGCCGTCTACTGGTGGTCGCAGGAACTGGCGGGGCTCCGCGCCGCCTGTGCGGCAGTCAGGCGGGCCTACACGCGGAGCCGTCGGCGCGCCGCCGTCAACCGCAATCTGGCGGAGGAGGACCGTCTCTACGCCTCGTATCAAGAGGCAAAGGCGGCCCTCAAGACGGCCATGTGCGCCTCCAAGGACGCGGCGAGGGCCGAGATGCTGGAGTCCCTCGACAGGGATCCGTACGGGAGGCCATACAAGGCGGCGCGAAACAAGCTGCGCCCCCATGGTCCCCCGCTGACGGAAACCCTCGAGCCGGCACTGTTGGATGGGGTGGTCCGGTCGCTGTTCCCGCACCGCGAGACCGACTTCACCCCACCAACGATGGACCCTCCGCAGGATGCGGCCTCGCCGGGGGAAGAGGTCCCCCCGGTGACTGCGGCGGAGTTCCACGCGGGTGTTCTCGGCCTCCGCGCCAAAAAGACGGCGCCTGGACCGGACGGCGTCCCTGCTCGGGTGGTGGCCATTGCTGCCGCTCAAATGGAGGACAGGTTTCGGGACCTCTTCACCGCCTGCTTTACAGCTGGCAGGTTCCCGAAACCTTGGAAGGAGGGGCAGCTGTGCCTCCTCCGTAAAGAGGGACGCCCGGTCGACTCCCCCTCGGCATACCGGCCCATCGTTCTGCTCGATGAGGTCGGTAAAATGTTCGAGGGGATCATCGCCTGCCGCCTCAACGACCATCTGCGGGGGGTGGGGCCGGACCTGTCGGACGCCCAGTTCGGCTTCCGACGAGGCCGGTCCACCATCGACGCCCTGGCCCTACTCAAAGGCCAGGTGAAGGAGGCGATGGACGCGGGGGACGGGGTGCTGGCGGTGTCGTTCGACATCGCCAACGCCTTCAATTCCGTCCCCCACTCGACTATATTGGAGGCACTCCGATATCACGGAGTGCCTTCATACTTGAGGGGCCTCTTGGCCGACTACTTGGAGGACCGCGAGGTCCTCCTTGTAGACAAAATGTCGACGTTGAGGCGGTACGGCGCGGAGGCCGGCGTTCCACAGGGGTCGGTGCTGGGGCCCACCCTGTGGAACATAGGATTCGATTGGCTCCTGCGGGGGGCCCTTCTCCCGGGCACGAGTGTGATCTGTTACGCGGACGACACACTCCTCACTGCCCGGGGGAAGAACTTTGGGGAGGCGGCCTGTCTGGCGTCGGCTGGCGGGTCCTTGGTGGCAGGGAGGATCCGCCACCTGGGGTTGAGGGTGGCGCTGAACAAGACCGAGGCCGTGTTCTTCCGCGGGCCTCGCGGGCAGCGCTGCCCTCCCGACGCCCACATTGCTGTGGAGGGCGTCAGGATAGAGGTGAGGCCCCAGATGAAGTATCTGGGCCTGGTGCTGGACAGCAGGTGGCGCTTCGGCCCACATTTCAACGGGCTGTCGACGCGCCTGCTGAGGGCCGCTGACGCTCTCTCATGGCTCCTCCCCAACCTGGGGGGACCCAGCGCACGGTGCCGGCGTCTGTATGCCGGCATCTTGCGGAGCATGGCCCTCTATGGGGCCCCAATCTGGTCGGACTCCCTCCGCAGGAGGGAGAACGCCACCGCCCTACGCAGGCCACAAAGGGCCATCGCACTGCGGGTGGCGAGGGCCTACAGGTCGGTTGGTTTTTCGGCGGCGTGCGCTCTGGCGGGTACCCCTCCTTGGGAGCTCGAGGCATGGGTGCTCGCCAGGGTGTACGAGTGGACGGCGCACCGAAGGGCGCTCGGAGAGCGCCCCACCGCGCAGGAGCGGGAGGCCGCGAGGCGGGAGGCGAGGGACGCCATCGTCGTCCACTGGACGGACGACCTCGCCACCGCCACTTTTGGCCGCCGGACGCTGGACGCGCTCGGGCCAGTTCTGCGGCAATGGCTCGAGCGGAAGCACGGTTTCCTCTCTTTTCGTCTGGTGCAGGTGCTGTCGGGGCACGGCTGCTTCGGCTCGCACCTGTACAGGATCGGGAGGGAGGAAACCCCAGCGTGCCACCACTGCGGCGCGGCAGAGGACACGGCGCGGCACACCCTCGAGGTCTGCCCCGCCTGGGCAGAGCCGCGCCGATGTCTGACTGCCGAGATCGGCCTTGATCTCTCGCTTCCCAGCGTTGTTCTGTCCATGCTGGGGAGCGAGGGGGCTTGGGCCACGGTCGCCTCCTTTTGCGAGGATGTCATTTCGCAAAAGGAGGCGGCGGAGCGCGCGCGGGAGGATGACCCTCTCGCTGCGCCGCTCCGCAGGCGAAGAAGAGGAAGGAGAAGATTCCCTCCTCGCGGTGGTGATGGGCGGGCGACAGGCGCGGGGGCGCCTCCGCCCGCATTGCACTCCACACCACCTCCGCCGGACATTCCCGATCCTCCCCCAATGGGGAGGACGTGAGGGGCCCGCCGCCGTTGAGGCGGGCAATCGTCGAGGGGGACTGGACGTAAAGGCTACGCCGGTTTCCCAGTCCCCCTCCTTTCAGACGATGCGGGAATGCCGCTGGGTTTTTTAGTGGGTATACCGGGCTTGCCCGGGGAGTCCCACATACCCCCCCATTCCCCTGGATGGGGGGGATGCGTAAAGCATTTTTCCCAGCGATACAAAAAAAAAAAAAAAAAAAAAAGGAGTTGGGTAGGAGTTGGGTAGGAGTTGGGTAGGAGTTGGGTAGGAGTTGGGTAGGAGTTGCATACCACGGGAACGAAGTCGCGCGGGGCAGCTAGTATATAGATAGACTCGTCATTCCCCAACATCACGGCTCGCAAAAACTTCGTATTTTTTTTGAACCCTTTATGACTTCAGAATCTATTTCTGACTCCAAATATGTACTTAACTCAATATAAAAAAAATGATAGTTACGGTCTTTCTTCTTATAGCTGTACATTTTTTTTTTGTGTATGGCATCTCGCAGGTCAACCTAGAAGGTTGTCGGCTGCTTAACCGGGCCTGCCTGTGAAGTGCCTTAAATGAATTTTGAGCCTCCAGCCCGGGCTTAACTTACAAAACTAAGCGACTACACACTAAGGGCCCCCCATAGTGGGGTACGGGCCTCGGCTTAGGGCGTCGCTGGGGGAGGACAGCAAGGGACAGGCTGGATCAGAATAAATTATGATTATTATAATCGGGAATTTTAAAGCTATTAGCTCAGCTCGCGGGCTGGCTCGTCGAGCTAGGGTCGGGAGGGCATGGACAAGGTCGTCGCGACGGACCTCGGCGGCGAGGTCGATACGAGCGCGGTCTGTGTTTGTGTAGAGTGCTAGTGGACCTACTGCTCTCTTGGAAGAGGGTTATAGCGTCATCGGGTATGGATTATAGCTGTACAGGCCATGATAATGGGTACTTACTTCTAACTCCACATCGTTCTTGATCAGCTTCATCAAAGCCACGGGAGATATCTCCGATATTAGAGTCAGGGGTGTTTTGATCACATCCAGCTGAAAAATTAATAGTTACTTTATATTATCTTTATATAATCTATAACTACCGAAATGTTCTCTATAACTGACAGAAATTGCTATATTTAAATCAAAATTACATTTATTTTTAACAGACTTCAAAAAAAGGAGGAGGTTATCAATTCGGCTGTTTTTTTTTATGTTTGTTACCTCATAACTTGCGACTGGGTGAACCGATTTTCATGATTATTTTTTATTTGGGCCCATATAAATTTTATCACTACCGGTTCAGCCGTTTTATAAATATATCAAAAATAACGATTTATCTCTACTTGCTGATATGCCAAATACTTAGATGATTTGGTTATTTACGCTTATTACAACCTAAAAAAGTGGTGTGTTTATTTTGTTAAGATAGCAAGACCGAGACACTGAAAGCGAAAAGTTAGTACATAAGGCATATTATTCAGTTGAAGAGTATAATAATGATTTGAATTTAAATGACACTGTAATGTAACATTACCTCCTTAATTATTTATTGACACTTATTGTAAATTTCTGTATTTTAATCTATTAATTCAAATTTATTATTGCCAACGAATTTATTTTTTCATCATCAGCCTATATATTGTCCCACTGCTGGGCACAGGCCTCTTCTCATATAGAGAAGGCATGAGTATTGATCACCACGTGCGCTCAAGGCGGATTGGCGATTTCAGACTTAAGTCCAGGTTTCCTCACGATGTTTTTCCTTCACCGTTAGTCAGTGGTTATTTTTTGCTTAATTTTATTGACATTTCATTGTATTTTTTTGTATTTAAATTTCTATTAATGTTTATTTCTATTTGTACACCATGTATATGGTAGAACATAGTGGTCATGTGTAAAATAATGTAACATCTTTATAAAATTTACCTATGTTTCACAATAAATGATTATGATTATATTCTTCGTAGTCTTAATTATAAAATTTGATACCCGGAGGGGCTCGTGGCTAAGTAAAAGCCTCACGGTTCGACCGGTTAAAGGTTAAGCTACACTTACCACTGTCGGTCCTTGGACCATTAATGTCATAGCGAGACTCCTCCGTGCATCAGTGTTGGTCCCGGCTGTCATTTGTAGATCTTTGACAGTCGTTACAAGTAGTCAGAAGCCAGAAAGTCTGACAACCATTCTTACCAAAGGTACCGTGTTACCCGGTAACTGGGTTGTGGAGGTCAGATAGGCAGTCGCTCCATGTAAAAGACTGGTACTCAGCTGCATCCAGTTAGACTGGAAGCTGACCCAACATAGTTGGGAAAAGGCTAGGCAGATGATCTAGGAGATACGTACCCCAGCTGCTGCTCTGTGTATCGCCTCACTGCCGTCGCTGGAGAGCCAGATGGAGTGCTTGCCATCTCCTCTTTGAGACAACTCTTTCTGAAAATTCATATTTAGGCATAGATATATATGTTACTAAAGTAACTAGATGTGCAATCACCAAGCAAATTGCGTGCCATAAAGGTTCTGACCAGTCATAATTCATGACATCTGTCACTTGGTAGCCAGCTTGAATCTATCAGAGTGACAGCAGGACGATTTTAACAATAATATGGGCAAATTTGTAGTAAATGCCATCCTTATCATACAGATGTCATGAACATTACGTTTCGGTTAGTGTGAGAGAGACAGATATAATTTTACATCAAAATTATTACTACTTTCAAAGCTACGTCTGCATTCTAAAAAATGGTTACGTTTTTGTGACCGCGTAATGTTCGGGATTGCATCTCTATTGATATATCTTGATGTATTTAGGTATTACTAGCTATTTGCCGCGGTTTCACCCGCATCGCGAGGGAACTTCTTCACACACCTGGATAAAAAGTAAAACCTTCTCCAGGGTCCCCTCTATCTCTGTACCAAATTTCAGCCAAATTGGTCAAGCCGTTCAAGTGTGATGCCGTGACTAAGGGAAATAGAGATTAATTTTTATATATATAGATTATCTATTTATCTATACATATAAAATGCTTTGTCCTGAATGACTGACGGATCAACGCACAGCCTAAACCGCTGATCGTAGAGACCTGAAACTTGGAGAGTGAGTTCTTTGTATGACGTAGGCATCCGATAAGAAATGATTTTTCGAAATTCTATCCCTGAGGAGGTAAAAAGGGGGGCAAAGTTTGTATGAAGCTGTCATTTTTAATTTGAATTCGTATGTTATCTATCTAATATTATACAGAGAAAAGATTTATTTGTAGGGTTTTAACTCAAAAACTACTGGACCGATTTTAAAAAATATTTCACCGTTAGAAAGCTACATCTTTACGAAGTGTCATAGGCTATATTTATTTCCAGAAATAATTAGGAATCCCTACTAAAACTTGAATAATGTAACCAAGGGTGTTAAAAAAACAATCCACGCGGCAGCTACTAATATTATAAAGAGGAAAGATTTGTTTGTTTGTTTGTAGGGTTTTAACTCAAAAACTACTGGACCGATTTTAAAAATTCTTTCACCGTTAGAAAGAAAGAAAGAAAGGCGAAACCGCGGTCGGAAAGCATAGACATACTTACAGCCATCTCCCTAAGATGATGTTCAACTTCTGTTAGAGGGAATCTTTGTATTTCCACCGACTCCTCAGCCAAGTGTTGGTAGACTTCGGGAGACAGGTCCCCGGCCGTAAACAGCAGGACTGCTGCAGGAGTGATGACGAGATACGAGAAGAACACAGGGTTGTATTGGATATCACTGCCGCGGAGGTTCAAGGTATCTGCAATAGACAATTATATATTTATTTATCTATTTACTAGCTTCTGCCCGCGACTTCGTCCGCGTGGAATAGTAACTTTCGGCTATCGCTAACTTTAACCCCCGATTTTGAAACATTCTTCATTGCTGCTCCACTCCTATCGATTTTAGCGTGATGATATACCTATAGTCTTCCTCAATAAATGGACTATCTAACGCTGAAAGATATTTTCAAATTGTACTAGTAGTTCCTGAGATTAGCGCGTTCAAACAAACAAACTCTTCAGCTTTATTATATTAGTATAGATATAAAAAAAGGAGCTCGTGGCTAAGTAACAGCAGCACGGGTCGACCGATCAAAGATTAAACTACGCTCGGCGCGGTCAGTCTGTGGATGGGTGACCATCTATGTCATAGCGAGACTCCTCCGTGCCTCGGAAAGCACGTTAAGCTGTTGGTCCCGGTTGTCATTTGTAGATCTATGACAGTCGTTACGGGTAGTCAGAAGCCAGAAAGTCTGATGCAGTCTTACCAAGGGGTATCGTGTTATCCGTCATCATTCACATCCACACATCCAGAACATCCATACATTCTTACAAAACTTTCGCGTGTAAGAGATTAGTAGGATTAGTAAAAAATAAAATATAAAAGTCTAAATAAAAACTCACAAGCCACTTCATCCAACGCTGTAATGACGAGCGCGGCCGCTTTCTTCTCGATCATCTTCTGACGCAGTTCCTTAATCTTCTGACCAGAAGTCTTACCTTTGGAAGCAAAACAATTGGATTGATGACACCAATCTATATCTAGTCCGACGTGGCTATAGTCCGACGTGGCTATAGTCCGACATGGCTATAGTCCGAAATGGCTATAGTCCGACATGGCTATTCTTGATTGTGGCTGACAGGTGAACTAACGCTAGCCACCATTTTAAAATGTAATTTTTGGTGATACCGGCCAAGGGAATTTTTTTTTTCAAAATAGGAAAGGGCAATGATGATTTGAGATGCCTCTGGTGTTGTTGTACTATACTTAATAATATGGAGGGTCTCCGCTTGTGAGCCACTTACTCACATCCAAATTAGTGTTAAATATTAAATTTCATTGTTTCCAAATTTATATTATTACTAGCTGTTTCCCGCGGTTTCACCCGCATCCCGAGGGAACTACTTAGCGCACCCGGGTAAAAAGTAGCCTATGTTGTTCCTCAGGGTCTATTCTATCTCTGTACCAAATTTCATTTATATCGGTCCAGTAGTTTTGGCGTGAAAGCGTAACAGACAGACAGAGTTACTTTCGCATTTATAATATTAGTAAGGAAGTAAGGATTGTGACGTAAATGATGAATTAATAAATTACAATTTATCACGTCATGATTTACTTAAAAAATGGAAATTTCCATTAACTGGTATTATTAACATTGTCATTCCAAGATGACAATGTTAGTTACAGTTTTCACCACATTCATAATAGATCTATGTCGGACTATATAATATATAAAACCGGCCAAGTGTGTAACGGGCCACGCGCAATAGGGTTCCGTAGCACGTTTTAGTTCGTTGACTATAACTCTGTAACCAGTAAACCCTTCTTAGCCGTGAAAAGCTAAATCTGTGAACTTTTTCACACATCTATGCCACAGACGGACAGACCGACAGACAGAAGCCGAAGGTTCCGAATTTCAAGCGAAACTTCGTTTTCGTTGAGTTAGAGTGCCCAGGTGTTACGTAGCCACGAGCCCCACTCACCAGTATATTTCACAGGTAAAGGTATGATCGTGTTGTTGGGTCGCTTCGGAGGGGGGTCGCCTAGCTGACACCTCGCTTCGTCAACTAAGTTCTGGGCTACAGGTATTAATTGCATGTTACGCTTCATTAACGCCGTCTGTAAGTAAAAAAAACCTAATTAATCTATCTTTTATTAATCAATAAAATAACCGACTACCAGAAACACTGAAAAGAGAAAAAATTTTTTTTACTAGCTTCCCGCCAGCTGTATTTTAGCTAATGGATACAAAAACTTGACAAATTATATACTAAAACCTTCCTCATTAATCATTCTATCTATTAAAAAAACCGCATCAAAATCCGTTGCGTAGTTTTAAAGATTTAAGCATACATAGGGACTATAGGACAGAGAAAGCGACTTTCTTTTATACTATGTACTATGTAGTGATTTAAACGCTTGTCGACCAAAACATCGCTCTAGAAGTCGGTGTCTCGTAAGTTACTGTTAGTATTTTTCCACCGACTTCTAGAGCGATGTTTTGATGATAATAAAAATATTTCTCTCTTTTCAGTGTTTTTGGAAGTCGATTTTATAATATGATAAAATTTATATGGGACCACACGGGAAACACAATTAGACAAACAATTAAATAAAAAGAATTATCAAAATCGGTTCACCAAGTCGAAAGTGCTGAGGTAACAAACGTAAAAAAAAACTACAGTTTAATTGAGAACCTCCTCCTTTTTTGAAATCGGTTAAAAATAAAATTATTCTATTAGATTCAAAATTCGAAACATTTATTTCAATTTGAACATTTACAGGCACTTTTGAATTGACAAATAAATAAATAATTACGAGTCAATCCGTTAGGCACAAAAAAGAAAAAAATAAGCTATTTGCCCGTTCCAAAGCGTAGATTCCTATGGAGAAGGACGGGCAAGAAACTCCATGGCTAATCTTTTTCTATGTGTTTTAGTTTACAACATTTTCCATGGTCAAGCAAGAACAGCAAAATACAAAATTTAGCCCAACGCTGGGACCTACCTGCAGCGGAGTCCACTCGTCTCTGGTGAAGGTGTGAGGATCGACGCCCACAGCCGCGCCCTCCGTCAGGTTGCTGGTCAGCCATTTCTCTAGAGTTGGTGTTTCAGGCAGAGCTGGAAAACGAATAAAAAATAAAACCGGCCAAGTGCGAGTCGGACTCGCGCACCGAGGGTTCCGACCATTGGGAAGAACATTATACGCAATAAAGTAATCTTCATCAGTCTTCATCTAGCGCTGTAGCGACACTGTTTGCGACAGGAAACCCTCGCAGTTTCTTCGCCACCTGCAGGGTCCAGGAGGGGAGTGATGTAGCGACACCTATCTCGCTACATGTAAACTACGAAGGCAAGATTCCTACATCGCGCAAGAAGTGTTCGCAAGCAAGTTAGAACATATACAACTTCCCGACATCAACAGTAGCCCGCCAGGCAATATCACCCGCCTGGCCGGAGGATCTTCCCTTTTCAATGGAGGGACCCCGCACAGTGTTCCTCCATAGCGCTATTACATCATCTGCCTAGCTTTTTTCCCAACTATGTCGGGGTCGGCTTCCAGTCTTAATCGGATGCAGCTGAGTACCAGTATTTTACATGGAGCGATTGCCTATCTGACCTCCACAAACCAGTTACCGGGTAACACGGTACCCCTTGGTAAGACTGGTTGTCAGACTTTCTGGCTTCTGACTACCCGTAACGACTGTCATGTACAAATGACAACCGGGACCAACAGCTTAACGTGCTTTCCGAGGCACGGAGGAGTCTTGCTATAGCAAAGATGGTCACCCATCCACGGACCGACCGCGCCAAGCGCAGCTTAATCTTTGATCGGTCGAACCGTGCGGCTGTTACTTAGCCACGGGCTCCTCCTCTAGTGCTATTACAATCATGGTTAAATAAGGACATAGTGTTGTGTGCGTATCTAAAGAAACAGATTACACTGATACCGATTTCCCTGATATGTGTGAACACGGATGGCACGTCCCTGACGGGAACACTGGAACGGACAACTCGGAACACGGATAGCCCTGACCCGGAAATGTGTGTATAGCGCTTAAAGTTATTCAGCATTTTGTTACTTGAACTTTAAATCATGATAAGATGCGATCCTGTGGTCTCTCATCAGGGACATAGGGCTCTAAGAAGAGATTTCCATTTTTTGCGATCTTGTGCGGCAACTAGGTCCTTCCAGCCGAGACTATCATCACAATATACGATTTTTTTGAAGTCTGTTAAAAAAACTCACATTGCTTCATCAATGTCCAAAGCGTCAAGTCGGCTTCCTTCTCAAATTGCGTGTAGTACCTCCCGTCGGTCCAGACTAATGCTGCCGATGACGTCACCACCGCCGTGCCTGCGGAACCCGTGAATCCGGAGATCCATTCGCGTCTGGCGTCTACCGGCGCTATGTATTCCGACTGGAAAAAAGCAAAATAATAAAAAAACCCGGCCAAATGCGTGTTGAGTCACGCGCTGTAGGGTTCCGTAGTAGGTCTTAGTTAATCAACTATAATTGTGTAACCGGTTAAGCCTACTTAGCCGTGATAGTTTTCCTTATAAGTTCATTACATGTGCTACGTCTGTGGTCTTTTTCACAAATCTAGGGACAGCCATTAAAAAGTTAGAAGGGGGTCGCTCATATCGAATAAAAAATCGCACTTAAAAGCTAGATATTTCAGAAATGACCGAAAAGTGGTCTTTACACACCTATAATATTTTTGAAAGACCTATCTAAAGACACCAGACACTTACACAACGGGATATACGAGAAAAAAAAATCATCCCTACTTTACGTGAATGGGAGGTACCCTAAAACATATCATTCAAAATTTTATTTTACCACCTTCTAAGCGTGACCAGTATGCATATCCATGCCAAATTTGAGCTTTCTAGTCCGACCTCTAATCATGCTGCTGACTGACAGACAGACATGGCGAAACTATAAGGGTTCCTTGTCGACTACGGAAGTCTAAAAAGGGGAAAAAAGAAAAAAATCCTTACATTGTGCGCATCAGCAGTGGGTATGATATACGCTGCAAGCGCTTTCGGCTGACTTGCCATCAGCGTCCGAAGCGCCGTCAGTCGCTGAAGAGACATGTTGTGGAAAGCTAAAATATAAAGTTATCTTCATTATTAAACTGTTAATTATTAGGTTTAATTAGGCCCACGGCGATAAACTCTGAAACTCATCTGCCTAGCCTTTTCCCAACTATGTTGGGGTCGGCTTCCAGTCCAACCGAATGCAGCTGAGTACCAGTGTTTTAAAAGCGACTGCCTGTCTGTCCTTCACAACCCAGTTACCGGGTACGACGTTCCTTGGTACGACTGGTTGTCAGACTTTCTAGCTTCTGACTACCCGTAACGACTGTCAAAGATCTACAAATAACAGCCGGGACCAACAGCTTAACGTGCTTTCTGAGGCACGGGAAGTCTATTTGGTCACTCATTCACGACCTACCGCGCCAAACGCTACTTAGCCACGAGCTCCTCTGAAATTACAGACAATTTGAAGAAAAAAATACTTTTTACATTTGATAGACCATCTTTAAAAAAATTATAGACTATTTAAAACGAAGAGGCAAACTTCACGCCACAGCCGCCATGGGAGAAGCCCCCGGGCGACGGGATCCGAGAGACGACTCCCGGCCACCGTAGGCGCGGGCCTGCAGACTCGCCGTTGTTCGCGCGATTGAAAATTATATCAGCTTAAGTGACTAGAACCCGTAGTGCCTGCCTGGGTCAGACATTGCTTTGTGTGTTTTAAACTAATCACAAAGCAACCCAGTGTCTGGTAGTTGGCGGTGTTATACCCCCGTGGCTGGAACGTTAAGCCGTCGTCCCCGGCTGCTTGATAGCAGTCGTTGTTCAAACTCCATGAGGCTGTCAGGCGGGTTTGAAAAAACTCTGACATTAGGGCTTGTTTGGTTAGTAAACCTGGACACCTTACCATGACGTGTCAAAACAAGATAATTTTTGTTATGAAAAAGAGACGGAGCTATACAACGTTAGTAGCTGTGTCTCGCTCTCAAACTTGAATAGTGATTGCAAAAACACGTGGTGGTACAGCCCCTGCAGCCCACATGCTAAAAAGAAAAAACTTAAACAATGTATATTACCTTTATCACCACTAGGTCCAATATCTTCATGCGTTCTCAAGTGTGACTGCACGCTCAAACTGTGAAAAACAATACAAATATTTAATCATACAAATATTTGAGGGGTTCGTAGCTAATTAAATTAACTCTTTCTTTTTGGGTATGGCATCTCGCAGGTCAACCCAGAAGGTTGTCGACTGCTTAACCGGGCTTGCCTGTGAAGTGCCTTAAATAAATTTAGGGCCTCCAGCCAGGGCTTAACTTACAAAACTAAGCGACTACACGCTAAGGGTACTACTACCCTAGTGGGGTACGGGCCTCGGCTTAGGGCGTCGCTGGGGGAGGACAGCAAGGGACAGGCTGGATCAGAATAAATTATGATTATTACAATCGGGAATTTTAAAGCTATTAGCTCGGCTCGCGGGCTGGCTCGTCGAGCTAGGGTCGGGAGGGCATGAACTATTCCGTGCCTCGGAGAGCGCGTTAATGCCCCCGGTCATGTCGGATTGTGTCCCTGAGGACTGTGTGAATGAGGGAATAGAGAGTGCACCTGTGTCTGCAAGCGTGCGTGCACTATAATATCTCCTGCGTATGCGGTTTGTCTTCGTTGAAATTGGCCGCCGTGACCGAAGTCGGTCTGGAGAGTTTATTATAATACAAATCTTTATCTTTACTAATAATACATGTGAAAGTAACTCTGTCTATTTGTAAAATAATAATGTTTAATAACATATGCAGCAAAGTATAATTTAGTGAATATTTATTGCCTTGTGACGTAAGCGTGATGCCATTTTAAGCAAGAATTTAAATATAGCAAGTGAAAAAAGAGTGTCTATGGAGTTTCTTGCCGGTTCTTCTGCATAAGACCCACTTCTTGGAACCGTGCAACTAGCTTGACGTTTCATAAGTGCCTGCAAAGACCTATTTGAAATAAAAACATTTGAGTTTGAGAAGAGTAAACAATGTACAGGAAAAATAGGATAGGATGTGTTTTCCTGAATAAAGTGTTAAAATAACGGTACAAAAATTTATTTCGTTTTCTATTATTTTTAAAAAGACAGCCAAATATACGGCCAGGTAATTGATTTAAATTTAGGGCATACCTAACAGAATTTAAGTAATCAGAAAAAAAAAATGCGGTTCGGAGAAACCAGTACACATTTTTCCTTGCAGTACGGAACTCTCGGTGCGCGAGTCTGGCTTGCACTTGGCCGTTTTTTAGGGTTCCGTAGTCCGACAAGGAACCCTTATAGTTTCGCCATGTCCGTCTGTCTGTCTGTCCGCGGCAAAACTCCGAGGTTCTAGTTAGCTGAAATTTGGCATGGATGTGTATATTGATCACACCGAGAAAGTGGTAAAATAACATTATTTAGAAAAAAAAAATTTTTTGGGTAGCTCCCGAAGACGTAAAGTGGGGATAAATATTTTTTTTCTCGCGTATCCCTTCGTGTGGGGTATCGTTATATAGGTCTTTCAAAAATATTATGGGTGTGTGAAGACTATTTTTCGGTTAAGCGAGCCATTTGCGAAATATCTAGCTATTAAGTGCAAATTTTTGTTCGATACGAGCATCCCCCCTCTAACTTTTGAATGGCTATACCTAGAAATGTGAAAAAAACGGCTAAGTAGGCTTAACTGGTTACAGAGTTATAGTCGACTAACGACGAAGACCTACTACGGAACCCTACTGCGCGTGGCCCGACACGCACTTGGCCGGTTTTTTAATTATGTATGAGAAAGTGTGCTAATTAATTTGTCTTTTTTTGACGCATCAGCAGTTAAACTTATCTTTATATTTTTGACATAGTTAAAGTTAAAAGGCAGCGGAATGACATTTCTAATCACTTCACTACATAGTATAAAACAAAGTCGCTTTCTCTGTCCCTATATCCCTATGTATTATTAAATCTTTAAAACTACGCAACGGATTTTGATGCGGTTTTTTTTAATAGATAAAGTGATTAATGAGGAAGGTTTTATTATATAATTTGTCAAGTTTTTGTATCCATTAGATAAAATATCGCGGGCGAAGCCGCTGGCGGGAAGCTAGTAATATTATAAATACGAAAGTGTGTCTGTTACAGTTTCACGCTTAAACCGCTGAGCCGATTTTGATGAATTGGTATGGAAATAGCCAGAGGGAATAGCGTGGCTGCGTGAGGAGCTCAAACTGTGAAAAACACTAAGTAACAGCCGCACGGGTCAACTGATCAAAGGTTAAGCTGCGCATGGCGCGGTCGGTCCGTGGATGGGTGACCATTTTTGTCAGGCTAGGCAGATGATGATGATATGATGTTATGGGAATAGCTTGACCCTCGGGGAAGGACACATCTGGATTTTATCCGGGTACGATAAGTAGGTATATCCCTCGAGGCGAGGGCGTAGCAGTAGAAAACAGCTAGTATTACTATAATCATCATCTGCCTAGCCTTTTTCCAACTATGTTGGGGTCGGCTTCCAGTCTAAACCAGATGCAGCTGAGTACCCGTGTTTTACATGGAGCGACTGCCTATCTGACCTCCACAACCCAGTTACCGGGTAACACGGTACCCCTTGGTAAGACTGGTTGTCAGACTTTCTGGCTTCTGACTACCCGTAACGACTGTCAAAGATGTACAAATGACAACCGGGACCAACAGCTTAACGTGCTTTCCGAGGCACGGAGGAGTCTCGCTATGACATAGATGGTCACATCCACGGACCGACCGCGCCAAGCGCAGCTTAACCTTTGATCGGTCGAACCGTGCGGCTGTTACTTAGCCACGAGCTCCTCTAGTATTACTATAATAATCCCAAAAAATCATGTTCACAGTATAAACCACAGGAGAAAATGTGAAACTATGAAACACTCAGAATTACTCACACAGAAACGCACAAAATAAACACCAACTTTTCCCACATAATTAATTAGAATTCCAAATTAAAATCACTACTAAAATTCGCTTGTAATTTACAACAAAACTATTAAAATTCAAACGCTCGATTTCAAAATAAACGCCATTGTTAGTGACAGCTGTCATTGGAAGCCAGCTTTCGACTCGTTCGAAATTTATTCACGCAGAGCTAGCGAGGTTCGCTTATATAAGGATGTGGTCACATTGGGAGCTTTTTATTAATAGTACCTAGCTGTTTCTCGCTTGAGGAGCTCGTGGCTAAGTAACAGCCGCACGGGTCAACCATAGGTTAAGCTGCGCTTGGCGCGGTCGGTCCGAAGATGGGTGACCATCTATGTCATAGCGAGACTCCTCCGTGCCTCGGAAAGCACGTTAAGCAGTTGGTCCCGGCTGTCATTTGTAGATCTTTGATAGTCGTTACGGGTAGTCAGAAGCCAGAAAGTCTGACAACCAGTCATACCTACGGGTATCGTGTTACCCGGTAACTGGGTTGTGGAGGTCAGATAGGCAGTCGCTCCATGTAAAACACTGGTACTCAGCTGCATCCGGTTTAGACTGGAAGCCGACCCCAACATAGTTGGGAAATGGCTAGGCAGATGATGAGTAGCTGTTTCTCGCTGTTTTACCCGCATCCCAAGGGCACTTTTTATCGCACCCGAGTGAAATTACCCTATGACTGTTTCCAGGGCCCCATCTATGGGTCTACGGGATGTTCGAGTTACCGCGCCCCCGGAACATAAAGGGCTACGGAAGGAACATCGATGGGTTTTAGTCAGTAAGAGTCTGACACTCCCTCCCGCTCCGCTCACAGTGGGAAGAGTCATTTAATGATTTCCCAACCCCTTAAAAAAAGGGTCTTTACACCTAAAAATCATTTGTTGACACTAGGATGAAAATCAGCACTTTTTGAACGTGAAAACCCGACGCGAATGCCTTTAATCATGTTTTATTGGGCAGAAGCGGCGCAATAAAGTTTCCAGAGGGACCACACCTTAATAATGATACTCGTAAATAAGAATACAATAGACATTGTGTTGAATCTCTTAGTGGCCTAGTAGACCTGCATCTCGTGTACGAGTGTGCGGGTTCCAAAAAGTACTAATGCGACTTTTCCAAAGTCATGATTGTGTACTTTCTAACACTCATTTGCACCAACAATCTCAGATTACTTAATATATGTGAAACGAAAGAACTGTCATTCAAGATCTGTCAAAATGGAAAATAAAATGGAATAATTTTGCTAATATTTTATACCATTTTTTTCAACATAATAATTTAAAAATATGCTAATTATTGATATCATGTTTCGTGATATTTGTAAAAGTATAAGTAAATGATAAAAAATGGTGCAATCGGCCCTATGTGTATCTAAGACATCACAGACTAACGGTGAAGGAAAACATCGTGGGGAAACCTCGACTAAAAAGTCTGAAATCGTCAATCCGCCTTGAGCGCACGTGGTGATCAATGCTCATGCCTTCTCTGTGTGAGAAGAGACCTTTGTCCTGCAGTAGGACAAAAAATTACCATTCTTATAACAACAATGTGGACAAATCTTTATTTTTATTCATTAAATGCACGATTTCGTACAATGCAGTGTTAAATTTATTCATTGTCAACTCTATGATTAGGAGCGTATAGCTAAAATTCATTACAGCAATTTTGTAGTTGATAACATAAAAAATGTCGTCTAGTTTCATGACACACTTTTAAATACTTTTAGACATCAATAACATAAGTAAATAGGTATTCATCACACAATTTATATAATCACCATCTTCTATCTATCTTTACATATAAAATGCTTTGTCCTGAATGACTGACGGATCAACGCACAGCCTAAACCGCTGAGCGTAGAGACCTGAAACTTGGAGGGTGTGTTCTTTGTATGACGTAGGCATCCGATTAGAAGGGATTTTCCGAAATTCTACCCCTAAGGGGGTGTAAAAGGGAGCAAAGTTTGTAAGAAACTCTTGCGTACCAAACATTGGTATCACTTCGTTTGTCTGTCTGTCCGTCTGTCACAGCTGATTATTTCAGGAACTGCTGAGGCTACTCATGCTATCGACTTAAAATTTCGAACATGTATCTATACTTATAATAAATCTATAGAAAGGTCAATTCTGTACATGAAATATATTTCCAAAATAACTATCAGGGGGTGATTAGGGATCGATACTGATGCCAAAAATGCAATCAGTAACATTTTTGTCTAAAAACTACTCGACGGATTTTAACGAAACTTGGTACAATTATTTGTCATACTCCTGAGCTGGTTATAGTATACTTTTCATCACGCTACAATCAATAGGAGCAGAGCAGTGAAGGGAAATGTTGTAATTTTGTTTAAACGCACTAATCTCAGGAACCGCTGGTCCGATTTGAAAAAATCTTTCAGTGTTAGATAGTCCATTTATCGAGGAAGGCTATAGGCTATATATCATCACGCTAAGACCAATAGGAGCGGAGCACCACTATTCCACGCGGACGAAGTCGCTGGCAGAAGCTAGTAAAGAATAATTACTCATGCGTATATTAAATGAAAAACGTTGAAGAATCTTTTGTCTTTTAGAATTTTGGAAAAACTGGAGGTAAGTGGAGGGAGGGCACTTAAAAAAATACCTATGCAAGTTTCTTTATCTCACCATTACTGCAGTGCTGCGATGAAAGGCTGTACCGATTACGATGTATGAGGTATCGTCCTTGTACCTTGTAGACACAATCGCACTAAGTCATAGATGTAACAATACTCACAGATAAATTACTGATAGGTACTGTTTGTTTTTACGTTACACCTAAATAGATAATAATATCTACACTAATATTATAAAGAGGAAAGATTTGTTTGTTTGTTTGTAGGGTTTTAACTCAAAAACTACTGGACCGATTTAAAAAATTCTTTCATAGATGGAAAGCTACATCTTTACGAAGTGTCATAGGCTGTATTTATTTCCAGAAATAATAAGGGATCCCTACTAAAACTTGAATAATGTAACCCAAGGTGTAAAAAAAATGGCCACGCGGGCGAAGCCGCGGGCGGAAAGCTAGTACATAATTAAAACATGTAATTCATTATCAACATTGTAAGTAATTGTCATTTACAATCTATATTTTTTAACCGACTTCAAAAGAGGAGGTTCTGTATTCGACCCGTATGTCTGCATGTTTGTATGTCAGCGATTAAAAAAGCTGCTGATTCAAATTGAATGGAGTTTTTCGTTATTTAAATGCTTAATTATTTATTTTAATTACTCAATGAGCCCACAGTTTTTCTGATGGACGCGATATTTAAAATGGTTTAAAATTTTGGTGCTCAATGTGGGCCAATCACAAAGGCTCGGCGGTTCGCGAGTTTAGTATAACGATTCCAGGCTGTTTTGTCCAGTTTAGGAGGTCGAATGCTTTTAGAAGCACCCTGCAAAAGAATATCTATACATATAAAATGCTTTATCCTGAATGACTGACGGATCAACGCACAGTCTAAACCGCTGATCGTAGAGACCTGAAACTTGGAGGGTGTGTTCTTTATATGACGAAGCCATACGATTAGAAAGAAAAATAAACCTCCTAAGAGAGTGTAAAAGGGGGGCTAGTTTGTATAAAACTGTAATTTTTAATTTAAATTCGTATGGCTCACGCGGGCGAAGCCGCTAGCAGAAAGCTAGTATAGAAAAAAAATCGAGGCTGTCTAGATGTGCCTGCCATGGCCAGCCGCACAATCTTTGAAATCGGTCAAAAATAACAACATTAAAACCTTTTTCTTTAAAACGAAATAATAAATAGTGTAGATAAGCACTCTTCACCTAAATATATCATCTGCCAAGCCTTTTCCTAACTATGTTGGGGTCGGCTTCCAGTCTAAACCGGATGCAGCTGAGTACCAGTGTTTTACATAGAGCGACTGCCTACCTGACCTTCACAACCCAGTTACCGGGTAAAGGCCTACGCAGACCGGGACGGCATGGCAAGGGATTTTAATTTTTACTAATGGACATTCAACCGTACTGTTACAGAAATATGACATAAATTGCTATGCTTTAAAATGATGCCGTGGCATTGAAAGGGATTTTATCGCACGGCATTAAAAGACGCGCCACAGGCTCCCGTGGCGGGATGCCGTGGCATACTGCGGTAAGCAACGGCATGCCGCGGACTCCGGCGCTTGTAGTGATATACTGCGGGGTGCGGCCGGGACGGCATGCCGTGGCAAAGTGCTGGAATGCCGCGGTATCTAAGCGACCAGTGTGCGCTGACTCACGGCAAAATCCCTTGCCATGCCGTCCCGGTCTGCGTAGGCCTTAACACGATACCTCTTGGTAAGACTGGTTGTCAAACTTTCTGGCTTCTGACTACCCGTAACTAACGGCTGTCAAAGATGTACAAATGACAACCGGGACCAACAGCTTAACGTGCTTTCCGAGGCACGGAGGAGTCTCACCATGAAATAGATGGTCACCCATCCACGGACCGACCACGCCAAGCGCAGCTTGACCTTTGATCGGTCGAACTGTGCGGCTGTTACTTAGCCACGAGCTCCTCCTCTTCACCTATATATCAGTAGATTTGCACTGTCCCCTTACGATATGTTGAGATCATCCCCAGCCTGTCTTTTGATCCGTAAACTTGTCTTTTGACCTTTTCATAGTGAGTTGACTACAATAGCTGACCCGTAACGGATACCTACCAACTTCTATGTATAGACAAACTCGTGGATATGTTTAAATAGAATCCGGGAGTGGTGATACACGTCCATCTCATCCCTGTATTACAACGCCGGCCAAGCCCTTTATTAG
Source organism: Pyrrhia umbra (assembly GCA_963891755.1). Lineage (NCBI taxonomy): Eukaryota > Metazoa > Arthropoda > Insecta > Lepidoptera > Noctuidae > Pyrrhia > Pyrrhia umbra. The sequence goes on from OY982946.1 coordinate 4,412,585, forward strand.
GGTAAGGCGATATTGTCTCTCGGCGCCTTTTAGTCGCCTTTATCAAATTTGAAAATTCAAGAGAAATTCGTTTATTCAAATTAGACTGAAAATCAGCACTTTTTACCCGACGGGGACAGAAGGAGGGTTATGTTTTTCGAGTGTATGTGTGTATCTATGTATGTATGTCCATTTCTTTGGCACGCCCTACAGCCCAAACGGCTTGACGGTTTTTGACATATGAGGTGTCGTTGGATTTGTCTAAATTGTAGTAGTGACATAGGCTATATAGATTTTCAAAATGGCGCCCGAAAATGGCGAAATGGAGGGGGAGGGGTAGTTGAATTTTTTTTTCTTACCGTAGCAATATGGGTATCAAATGAAAGCTAGTAAAAAGACCAGTTCAAAAAAACCGTCAGCAATAAAATGCGACATTCACGATCTCATTTATCCTTAACTAGGAAGTTCAAAATAAAAACATAAATTAAAAAAATCAAAAAACCCGACTGCGTAAAAATACTCTTATTATAAACTAAAAAGAATAAAACAAGTCTGGTTGATCTGAACTGAAGGACTTTGACAGTCGGGACCCATTAAGTAACCTAGACTCATTCCTATCCAATATGGGTCCCGACTGTCAAAGTCCTTCAGTTCAAATCAACCAGACTGGTTTTTTTTATTTTTAGTTTGTAATAAGAGTATTTTTGAACGTCTTTACAAAAGACAGCCCCCAAAACGCCCGCCCTTCACTTCTTCCTACGTGTTTTTGCTGGGAAGAAGTGGCGCAACAAACTCCCCAGCATATCCCCAACATATCTGTCTGTAAGGTTTGGTTAGATAAAAAAGTCATATCTAGAGACAATCTATGGATTTTTTAGCGTTACTCTACGGATTGTTAATAATATATGATCTAGGAACACTTCTTCCGATCCTCTAAAAACGCGCAATTTTTTTTTGCGCTAGAAATTATTTTTCGCTTAAGGTTTTTTGGCACCATCTTGCCATTTGGCGCCTCTCGCTTTTCACTAGGGTCAGCGCTACCTGTATTGTTCGCCAGCTACCACGAACCTATATGTAAAGACATTTTATCTAATCGATACTAAAGTATTGATTATACCTTAGAGAACGAGTACTCCAACCGAAATGGGATTGCTAAATATAATTTTCAAGGATATCCCCTGACAGACAAATTGTATTTTAATCTGCTAAATAATTAGGTCATCTGTCTAGCTTTTTAACACGCTTTTATTAGCTCGGTTTGTATGTATGTATTTATGTATGTATGTAACGGAATCTTTGAACCTAATTTTCACTGGTTTCTAGACGTCTGATCAACTTGGAACTTTGCACACGTGTAAAGGGCCGATGACAATGCAATAATCCGATAAAAAAAAACTAAAAAAACACGCTTTTATTGCTGACCGAACTAAAAAATTTAAAATAAATAATAGTTTAAAAAAACTAAAAAAACACGCTTTTATTGCTGACCGAACTAAAAAGTAGAAAATAATTTTTAAATAATTCAATTCAGAGTAAAAAGCGTGGGGTGCTTGATATTTTAATTATTACACCTTACATAGAGGAGAGTCATGAAAATATAGGAAAATGCACCCCACGCTTTTTACTCTGAATTGAATTATTTAAAAATTATTTTCTACTTTTTAGTTCGGTCAGCAATAAAAGCGTGTTTTTTTAGTTTTTTTAAACTATTATTTTTCCCAACTATGTTGGGGTCGGCTTGCAGTCTAAACAAAAGTTCGGTCGAGCAACTAAAATAAATATTTAAGATTGTATGTCGGTAATTATGATAAAGGAGCTCGTAGCTAAGTAACAGCCGCACGGTCCGACCGACCAAGGGTTAAACTGCGCTTGGCGCGGTCGGTCCGTGGATGGGTGACCATCTTTGTCATTGCTAGACTCCTCCGTGCCTCGGATAGCACGTTAACCTGTTGGTCCCGGTTGTCATTTGTAGATCTTTGACAGTCGTTACGGGTAGTCAGAAGCCTGAAAGTCTGACAACCAGTCTTACAAAGAGGTACCGTGTTACCCGGTAACTGTGTTGTGGAGGTCAGATAGGCAGTCGCTCTATGTAAAACACTGGTACTCAGCTGCATACGGTTTAAACTGGAAGCCGACCCCAACATAGTTGGGAAAAGGCTAGGCCGATGATGATGATGTCGGTAAATATGATTCACCTTAAAAGAGTCTTCTTTCAGACATCACACGCATCCGGGAATGCGGGTGAAACGGTTTAAAGCTAACATTAAAACATTTCATACAAACGGGAACAGAATAAATTCGGCTAAACCTAGGGCTGCCATCAACTAAATCCCCGACCCTGGACTAAAATTATAAAAACCCCGGACTATCCCGTAAATTTGTTTTTTTTTCCCGGACACTCTTTTACGATTTGTTTTAATCATCAATCGGGATCTGATATCATCATAAAACCCGAACTCAAAAATGTCCGGGTTTTCCCCGGACGCAGTTTGAAAACCCCAACTGGACGCACCCCGGACGCTCTCTAAACTAGGACAAATCCGGGAAAAACCCGAAAGGATGGCAGCCCTAGCTAAACCTATCTCTTAATATTGTGGGCGTCAATTACCCACACAAATCCCAAAGGACCTTTATTATAAACATCAATATTACCTACCTCAATATCTAAATGAGAAATTAATATTTTAAGCCGTTGACCTTTTCTTGTTAAATATCGCGTGGGTGAACCGTGGGTTGAGTTCAAACATTGTGGGAAGAACTGGGACCATTGTTGGAACGATTGAATGCTCTGCTATTAGAATATTCTTCATCTTCTTGGTCTTTTACTGACCAAGCCTTACAGCCGATTGCATCAAAAAAATATGCGGTTACTTATACGTGAAACGGAAGAACTGTCATTCAAGATCTGTCAAAATGGAGGATAACATTAAATAATTTAGCTTTTATTTTATGTTTTTCGTCTAAATGTTATAGGTATGTTTACTTAATTTTTATGTCTATGTATTGATCTCATAAATAATATTAAAATCATCCTAATTATTGAGAAAACTTGTTTTGTGGTATTCGTATAAGTATTAATATAAATCTATACTTATAATAAATCTGTAGAGAAGTCAATTCTGTACATGAAATATATTTCCAAAATAACTATCAGGGGGTGATTAGGGATCGATACTGATGCCAAAAATGCTATCAGTAAATTTTTTGTCTGCCTGTCTGTCTGTATAAACTCTATAGAAACAAAAACTACTCGACGGATTTTAACGAAACTTGGTACAATTATTTGTCATACTCCTGAGCTGGTTATAGTATACTTTTCATCACGCTACAATCAATAGGAGCAGAGCAGTGAAGGGAAATGTCGTCATTTTGTTTAAACGCGCTAATCTCAGGAACCGCTGGTCCGATTTGAAAAATTCTTTCAGTGTTAGATAGTCCATTTATCGAGGAAGGCTATAGGCTATATATCATCACACTAAGACCAATAGGAGCGGAGCACCACTATTCCACGCGGACGAAGTCGCTGGCAGAAGCTAGTGAATAAATAAAAATAAAAAAATCTTTATTGTGCCAAAAATTACAACTTTAAGTTTTCAAATGCAGCCCTAGACCCCACACTAGGATTCCCTGTGTCGTGGGGCCTAGTCTCCTTCTGTCCAATATGAAGTATACAAAAAGCAAACAAAATAAATAATAAAATGTTTTGTGCAACCGGCTGTTAGTGTCAGTGATATGGAATTGTAACGACTGCTATCAAGACAGCAGCCGGGGACGACAGCGTAACGTTCCAGGGAATAATTAGTGGCCTCAAAGAGCTGTCAGCAATAAGCGACTGGGCCCTCCCACTGGGCCATAGCCTGCCGGGGCTGCGGGACGTTCGAAAGAGATACCGCGCCCCCGGAACACAAAGGGCTGAGGAAGGAACATGGATGGGTTTTAGTCAGTAAGAGTCTGTCACTCCCACCCGCCCCACCCACGGCGGGAGTGGTCATTAGATGATTTCCCATCCGAAAAAAAAAGGAGTAATTAGTAAGTAAGTAATAAGAAAATACCTATATGTGCAATCTACTGTGATATGACTCAGGCATTTGATTATGTCAGTCATGACATATTACTAAATAAATTAGAGATCTATGGTATCAGGGGCAATATACTTAAATTAATGGATTCTTATTTAAACAATAGGATACAATACACAGAAATTACTAGAATAAATATAACCAAAAAATGTGAGGAAATCTTTAAGTCTCAAAACCGTAAAGTTTTGTTTGGTGTTCCGCAAGGCAGCGTCTTAGGGCCATTACTTTTTATTCTATACATCAATGATTTACCGCTAGTGACCAAATATCCGATAACGCTCTTTGCGGATGATAGTACAGTTACCGTAGATTTCAAAGAAAACACGTCACATGAGGACGAAATAAATAATACTATCCAATCACTAATACAGTGGATGAATAACAATAACCTTAAGATTAATTTAGACAAGACAAAAATAATGTACTTTAGTCAACGCAGAGCTACTCCAAATTTTAAAATTAATTATCAAGGCACATTATTAAGTACAGTTGATACAACTTCATTTCTAGGTATTGTCGTTGATAAAAATATAAATTGGAAAGCGCACACAGGGGAGCTAACAAAAAGAATTAGTTCTTCTGCATATGCTCTCTATAAACTCTCAGCTGTCATGAGCATTGATGCCCTCATCACAGCTTACCATGGCATAGTTCATTCCATCTTAAGATACGGTGTAATTTTTTGGGAAAACTCGACAAATAAAGAAATTGTATTTAAGTCCCAAAAGAGGTGCATCAGGGCTATGTTCGGACTTCAAAGTACTGACAGTTGTAAACAATATTTTATTAAATTTAAAATACTAACTTTACCTTCTCTATTTATCTATGAGGTAGCTACTTTTGTTAAAACAAACCAAAAATTATTTAGTCGTCTTGCCGATGTGAGTAGTCGTAGTCGTAGGAACAATGATAAACTGTGCATTGTGCCATGCAATACTACATTAATGCACAAAAGTGTATTCTGTTTGGCACCTGTCATATACAATAAAATACCTAAATCCATAACACAACTACCTTTAACAAAATTTAAAATACATTTAAAAAAAATTCTTATTAGCAATTGTTTTTACAATATAAATGAGTTCTTAAATAATACCTGAAATTATGACATTTCGCCAGAACAATTAAATATTTTGTACGCCGATTATAGGCAAAACATGTAAGGTCCATACTATGTTCTTTAACACCATACTTTGCAAACCATGATTTTGTACTGTACACCCATGTTTTTACAAATAAATGATCTTTATCTTTAAGTAGTATAACACCGCCAATTACCTGACTCCGAGCTGCTTTGTGAAATTTTGCGTGTACCAAATTAAATAGTATAAATCCATTGTCGTTTTTGTGTGAAATACTAACAAATATTCATACCTACATGCATAAATCTACCCACACATATTCCGCATCCTTTCTAATATTATAACTACGAAAGTTACTCTGATAACCTTTCACGGCAAAATGGTTTAACCGATTTAAATTAAACTTGGAGATTGAACCTTGCAGGACATAAGAGCTAGAGAAAGTAAAGTAAAGATTGTGTAAACTATTTTCGATGTGAATTAAAACAAGTCATGCTATTAAAACTATATATTTATGTATTAAGTTAAGTATATGTTAAAACTAAACGCAATTTACACTAGGATGAGAGGACAAATTTTTTACAACCATTTACAAGTTCTGATAAATAAAGCCCGCAATCATTGTTATTAGGTTACGAATTCGTGTCCGTTGGCGGACGTCAAATCTAGGATGCATCAATTTGCAACAAGATCTACTTTAACATCAATTTTAATTTATTTATTTTCTCTATTGGATTTTTCAAAGTACGGAATCTTCAAAACATAATTACAATATTCAGAATATCTTAAGAGATTCTCTAAAGTTCAACAAGATTAAAAAAAAACGTGTCAAGAGACACGATTTGCCGTAACGTGAGACAATGAAAACTCACCATTATTTATTCAAACTATCTAAAATGCCGACAAACACAAATGCCTGCATTTTGTCATTATAGTCATACATACAATGCATAATTTAGAACAATATAAATTCCTATACAAAAAAATAAGGTCTGCGGTCCTTCAAAAAGCATACAATGTCTTGCATCTATTTTAACTCACGTAACGAACAGAAAATTACTCAGCCAATTCGTTAATTAGCGCACTTCCTTAAGGCTCTAATTGGATTATTAAGCAGGGACAGGGGTCGTTAACGTTTAACTGAAGTTCAATTTAAATAGGTAGTTTGAAAATTTTTATTCTTAAAAAAAAAAGTATTAGGTTTTTTTTGTTTTGGCAAGTTTATTTTTACCTAGTATTTTCTTGTCTTAAACTGTTCTTCTCTCTTGGCATATTTTATTTATAAAAAAACTAGCTTCCCGCCAGCGGCTTCGCCCGCGATATTTTAGCTAATGGATACAAAAACTTGACAAATTATATACTAAAACCTTCCTCTTGAATCACTCTATCTATTAAAAAAACCGCATCAAAATCCGTTGCGTAGTTTTAAAGATCTAAGCATACATAGGGACAGACAGCGGGAAGCGACTTTGTTCTATACTATGTAGTGAAGGAAAATTAATCTGCCTTTGACCAATTTTTTTAACCCCCGACGCAAAAGAGGGGGTTTATTCGTTTGACGTCGATGTCTGTCTGTGACATTGTAGCTCTTAAACGGATGGACCGATTTTGATGCGGTTTTTTTTTCATTTAAAAGCCAGTTTGCTTGCGGTGGTTCTTAGCTATGTTTAGTTTGCTTAGCTCTTTTTTTCGTATATAAACCTAATATTTATATAATATTAATACAGGAAGCGAAAACTTTGGATCACTTTTTAATACTGTGGGCTGGGAGAGTTTGAGTTTTGGCATAAAGTTTATATCGAGAAGAAATGCAGATCGATTTTTTTTTAATAACGTCAAAATTCCACCAGTGAGCTTCGATGAGTCACTCATGTCAAGATTGTCATTTCAATACATGTTAATATAATATAATATTAATAAAAAACAGGTTAATATAAATCACAACTATATTTATTAAAACTACTTACAATTACATTAACTAAACATTTTTTATACAATAAGATAATTAGTTGTTTACTCCTAGCGCTGAAATAGGTACCGAAACAGTTGAAAATATTTATTTTTCCGACCCTTAGCGCATAAATAGGTCAATTCTAGATCCTCACAAAGCAACTAGTTGAAATAAACTTCACTAACATAATGTATGTGTTCGCATTTTTGTCTAGACTTTTAAAAATCCCTTGAATTTCATAATTACTTTTTAATGTCTCATAATTATTATGATCACTGTTTGTATTAATAAGCGCTTAATTATCATTTACATATTATATTTACTTACATTATTGCCTTGTCACTGTTCCGAAAGATTTTAACTCTTCCTACCAGTTGCACCAAAAAATTACAGGTTACTTATACGTGAAACGGAAGAACTGTCATTCAAGATCTGTCAAAATCTATCTATACTAATATAATAAAGCTGAAGAGTTTGTTTGTTTGTTTGAACGCGCTAATCTCAGGAACTACTGGACCGATTTTAAAAAATCTTACAGTGTTAGATAGCCCATTTATCGAGGAAGGCTATAGGCTATACATCATCACGCTAAGATCAATAGGAGCGGAGCATCAATGGAAAATGATTTAAAATCGCGGGTTAAAGTTAGCGATAGCCCAAAGTTACTATTCCACGCGGACGAAGTCGCGGGCAGAAGCTAGTGGAGGATAAAATTTTGCTATTATTTTATGTTTTTCGTCTTAATATTTATGGTATATGTTAACTTAATTATTATGTCTTTGTATTGATAACATAAACAATATTAAAATTATGCTAATTATTATTGATCTTTTGTGATATTTGTAAAAGTATTAATGACTAGCTTTCCGTCCGCGGCTTCGCCCGCGTGGACATTTTTTTTCCACTTTGGGTTACTTTATTCAAGTTTTAGTAGGGATCCCTAGTTATTTCTAGAAATAAATATAGCCTATGTTACTCGTGGATAATGTAGCTTTCGAATGGTGAAAGAATTTTTTAAATCGGTCCAGTAGTTTTTGAGCCTATTCATTACAAACAAACAAACAAACAAAGTTTTCCTCTTTATAATATTAGTGTAGATAAAAAGTTTGGTGCAACCGCCAATTTGTCTAATTTTCTATGAAAATGACTAAGGTTGCGACTTCAACATAAGCGGAGCGAGCGATTGATTCTACTGTATATTTATCAATGGCAAAATTTGTGTCTGAACATCTGTTTGTCAAAATGCTTGATCTTAATTAAATTATGAACTTATATTGTTGAAGAATGTTTGTAATAACCATACTCGCGGTTTATAGGTACGTACGCTAGCACATGCAATCGACGTGGAACGGTACTAAGAGCCAAGTTCACCGATAGATGGTCATATAATCGGCCCGTTAAACGAAAACGTTTTTTAACCACGAAGCGGAAATTTTCGTGTTGTCAACTTCTTGTCCAACCCCGGCTTGGTAATCGACCGTTTTAGGAATAAAAAATCCAAATGGTTATCCATCGTATGGTAGAAGTTTGAATTTATGCTAAACAGCTGTTTTCTGTTGATCGCACCGTATCTTGTCGGCCTTAATCGCGTCGCTTATCGCTCCGCTTATGCCTATAAACGCAACCTTATCGTCAAATTTCCTTACTGTAATATGAGCTTAGAAATATCACTACACATTACAAAGCTTATTGGCGAAAACTAAAAATTCTTTAGTCAGTCAGAATACTGTACTCGGTTACTATTTAATAAAAACTTGTTATTTTGCATTTTACATACAGGAAAGCATATTTAAATAATAGAAATATTAATATTACTTACAATTAGAAATCATTGACCATACATTTTGGCTGATTTGATGGAAAATTTGTATTCAGAAAGACTACAGAAAAGACTGAAAAAGAAATAATAAATCTAGATATATAAAACAAAGTTGTGTTAGTTACACCATTTATAACTCAAGAAGGCTGGGCCGATTTTTATAATATTCTGTATTTTTGGTTTTGTCTTCGTTCGGAATAGAATAATGAAAAAAAAAATTATGGGCAGTAAGAAGTTTTCCGGGCCGTCTAGAATATATATAATATAAATAAGGTTGACTGGTAGAGAATGCCTTGTGGCATTAAGTCCACCTATGTATCACCGCTGTACATGAAGTTTAAATAAATATAGATATATGTGAAACAAATACTTTGGATCCTTTTTTGAGAATACTGCACACACACAGAAGTCGGTCAGATTTTTTTAAGGACAAATTAAAGTAAAAAAGATTAAGGTCGAATTTCGACCAGCGTATACTACAAAAAATAATAATTATGTTATTAATATATATTGAAGTACAAAAATTCAAGTCAATTTTAAGTGGCAATATGGGCCAATTTCACCAACAGATGGTTACGTAACCGGCCTGTTAAACAAAGACGTTTTTCTAACCAGGAAGCTAGAATTTTCGTGTTACCCACTTCTAGTTCAACCCTGGTTTGGTATCGACCGTTTCATGAATAAAAATCTCAAATAATACGTTGCTCATGGAAAGATGGAAGTTTGAATTTATGGTAAACAGCTGTTTTAAGTTAATCGGTCCGTTATCTTATCGGTGAACTTGGGCCTAATGTGCTCTCTCACTCACACTTAAATGTGTAAAGCTAGCAAATTACTGCCTTATTTATAATAACACCATTCATATATAACCTATTTTAGTAATGTTTTGTCTCTTTCTGTAAAGTTAAACAGTAAGAGATAAAACAGTTTGATGGCTATAATAGGCGTAATGGACGAATGACTTTATTATAAGACAATTATTTTATTAGTACAACTTGAAATTAAGTAGTATTTTCATACTCATAATAAACCATACATATGACAAAATAACTTAATTCCTAGACTTAAACCAAGCAAATTTTTATTAAACAGTAACACCAAGACTGTCTAAAATTGTCAGTCCATTATTGTGTACACTATACAAGATTACGAGTCCTATCACAAACTGTTAAGTCACTTCATGTTCTGAAGATATTCAATCAGCTCTAATATTTGGTAATCTGAAACAAAAATAGGGTGATAGAATTTTGTATTACTTTTTAGTTAAGCATTTTGTTAGAGTAACAAACATACAAATATTCTCACAAACTTTTGTATTTATAACAGAAGTAGGGTAAGGCTTTTTTTTTCTTCTCCCACCGTAAGTGGAGCAGGAGGTAGTGTCAGACTCTTACTGATTAAAACCCATCTGTGTTCTTTCTTCAAAGGGTGCTTATGGCTAAGTAACAGCCGCACGGGTCAACCGATCAAAGGTTAAGCTGCGCTTGGCGCGGTCAGTCCGTGGATGGGTGACCATCTTTGTCATAGCGAGACTCCTCCGTGTCTCAGAAAGCATGTTAAGCTGTCGGTCCCGGCTGTATATCTTTGACAGTCGTTTCGGGTAGTCGGGAGCCAGAATATCTGACAAATGCTGAATGGATTTGGATATTTAGTACACACATAGCTTATAACCTGTATTTACATATAGGATACTTACTACTTATAAGTTTGCATAAAACACATATTTTTTTTATTTATTTATAAAAGTACTATATTTATTTATAAAAGGAGCTCGTGGCTAAGCAACAGCCGCACGGGTCGACCGATCAAAGGTTAAGCTGCGCTTGGCGCGGTCGGTCCGTGGATGGGTGACCATCTTTGTCATAGCGAGATTCCTCCGTGCCTCGGAAAGCACGTTAAGCTGTTGGTCCCGGTTGTCATTTGTACATCTTTGACAGTCGTTACGGGTAGTCAGAAGCCAGAAAGTCTGACAACCAGTCTTACCAAGGGGTACCGTGTTACCCGGTAACTGGGTTGTGGAGGTCAGCAGTCGCTCCATGTAAAACACTGGTACTCAGCTGCATCCGGTTAAGACTGGAAGCCGACCCCAGCATAGTTGGGAAAAGGCTAGGCAGATGATGATTTATAAAAGTACACAAACAGCTTCTATTCACGAAATATCAAATAATAGTAGGTAACAATAAGCTTTGGGCTGATACAGTTGCCAATAAAAGGTGAACCAATGTTCTCAATAAGGGAACATACCCATACTATGTGAGCTATTTTTAAAGATTTTTTGACCACTCATAGTATCTGCAAAGACCCCTCAGCCTAAAGTTTTTATGACTGTAGTATGGACAAGTATGAAGTACAGAAAGTGTAAAAATATTCCCTAAAAAGTGATAACTTAAGCTAAAAACAAATGAAAGCTAGTGTTTTACAATTTGTGAATACATTGGTGTGAACTTCAAAGACATGACTCATATTAGTCGAAAATTTTATATGTAAACAAGTTTCAACATGTTGCAATATAAATAAAACAAACAAGCTATTTCCCGTGGTTTCACCCACACCCTGAGGCTTCGTTCACACGGCATTGTCCTGCACTTTTTTTGTAATCGTTTTTTTAACGTATAGTCAACCGGGTGTTCATATGGTAAATTTTCATTCATGTAAAAACGAATAGCCGCAGTCTTCACACAGTTGTCACAGGCTATATTATGTGCCACTGCAAACCGAATACGTTAAAGTTCATTTGATTTGCTTGACAAGTCCGTTGAGTATGCGTTTAAACGTATAAGCGTTACACATTTTTTTGCAGTACAATCGACGTGTGAATGGATCTATGTATGTTGTATGGTCACTATTTATATGTTATGACGTATACTGCAAAAAAACGTGCAGGACAATGCCGTGTGAACGAAGCCTGAGAGGTCTACTTCACACACCTGGATTAAAAGTATCCTATGTGTAAATCCAAGTTTTGGTTGGTGGGTCATCTTAGGGGTGGATTTTTTAAACTGTGTGTACAAAATATCATTCAAATCCATTGAACAGTTATAGCATGAAAAAGTAACAAACATACAAACTTTTGCATTTATTAACCCCTAACAGAGAGGGGTGTTATAAGTTTAACGCGGTCTGTGTATCTGTTTGTGTTATTGTAGCTCCCAAACAGATGAACCGATTTTCATTTAGTTTTTTTTTTGTGTCTTAGATAATTTTTACTATTAGTTAGATATTCAAGTGTTCCTATGCTCAGCAGTGGGACAAAATAAAGGCTGATGATGAAAATTACAAAAGGAAAGCTTACCTCAGCACTCCATAGGAGCGATTGAGTTAGAGTTATCTCCATAACCACTTAAGCTGCCTTGGAACTCTATACCACTGATTTGGCTATCAGCATTAAAGGAAGCTCCATACGAATCGTTACTAGGCGCGCGTGAGTTCTCAAGGTTCCCGTCTCCCGAGTCCGTCGCAGCGGCCGCGTCAGGTTCCGCCCAATTAATCTTAAATCTAGTCACTCGGGGCTCGGAAGCGAGTATATTCCTCACTACTTTGTCAAATTGAGGCTTCGATGGCGGGTTCTCACGTAACTCCGGCTCAGACTCTGAGTACTCATTATTAATGAAATAACCTACTCTAACGAACTCCTGTCCTCTGTATGAACATGTTAGAAGCACTACAGTCACTCCCAGAGCATCGTTTTCAGGGATTCTTGTAACGTCAGGCGGGGGCGCTTGAAATACGAACATGTGTCTGCCCTCCGGTATCGGCCCTACGTAAATTGTGTCTAAAACCTGGTCGTGTTCCTCTGTTTCTGCTGATCCAACGTATATCATCTTCCATTCTAAATCTTCTTTTAGTTCTTCAATGCATTCGAAGGTTAACTCGAATTGGAAAGGATTCAGAAACGGGCTAGGATTGTCCAACACAACAACGTTGGTTATGTGCACTTTTGCCATGATTGTACGTTTTTGTTCTTGTTTCACTTCAAATAAATGCCTAGCACGCGATTTTGTGTATTTCTCGCGGTATTTAGTCCAAAAAGATGTGGAAAATAACCGTTTTCTTGCAACGACAGTAAATTTGCTGTGGGTCGGCGAAAAATGACAATTATTTTGGCGGTTGAAATAGTCACGTGATCAAAATAACTATAGCAGGCAGCGCCGCGGTGGCAATGACACGTACTAAAATTAAAAAGTTGAAGTTCTGTCACAGCAAAGATGATAATCGAAAATCAAGCCTTAAAAAATAGTACCTTTAGTTTGGCGAAGTGTTTCTAAAGGGCAGTTCAAATAAGGCACTTATTATTAACATAGCAAAATTATAAAAACTTACGTTTTCCGTAGTTTTCTTATTTGTTTTTCATCACTTTATCACCCACAAAATGACAAATAGGCTTCCATAGATAAGGATGAACAGCAATAAATGTTGCCATTTTAAACAGCTGTTTTGTCATTCTTATCTTTGGTAAAAAAAAAACATTTTATCTATGCCCGTAAGCATGAATAAAAAAAGGCTAGGGAACTGTTTGTTATTTTCTTCACAATTATTAATTTACGGACGAAACGAAAAGGCTTCAAAATAAATTTAAAAAATGTATCCATTTACTCAAAATCATATCATTGATAATTTCACAATGGCAATATTTCACTGCCAAATGTCATAAATAATAAATATGGCGTCTTTGCTTTGTGTTCATTGTGCATGTCAAATGCATGTTTTCCGTCAAATATTTGTTTAAATGTTGTTTTGTGATTTAAATCTCAAGGCTATTAATCTCGCAGCAACACCATCAGTGCACTTACCGCTGCAAAATAATATAGCATGAAGGTCAAACGATAAAATCCAACAAAAATCTAAAGAGAAAGGTGCAAGCATTACACCAATAAAAAGGTAATCATTGTTTGCGCTCTCTTATGCGTTTGTACACATAATTGTTATTTAACGACTGCATTATAACCTTATCTACGTCACACATGTGTGGATTTCCTGGTTACACACGTACATTGTGTGTAAATCGAAAGTTTTCACGGCCTACCTTATAGATCGGGTTGCTGACACTATCGTGCCTTATTAAGGATGTTCTTGCATACTTTTGTTCTGAGTCACTACTTCCTATGTCCCGTATGCCCTCCGTTATTAATTTGAGCGTCAATTGTTGATTGTAGCCTCTGCGTATACTACCACAAACACGCTTAATTAACTAATTAAAAGTAATTGTCTTCATCTTCAGATATTAAACTTCAGGACCTCGTATTTTGTACATGGAGTAATGTTTTATGTAGCTTGTATTGTTTTTAACGTCAAGGTAACTTGAATAATTAAATCCAATCAGTTTAGTAGCTCACTGGCATACTAATGAGGTAATCCTACTGATATAATTAATTCGAAAGTTTGTATGTTTGTTACTCTTTAATGTAACAACTACTGAGTGGATTTTAACCTGAACTACATACATAGGATACTTTTTATTTAGATGTGTAAGGTAGTACCTTAAGTAATACCTACCTACTAATATTATAAACTAGCTGCCCTGCGCAACTTCGTTCGCGTGGTATGCAACCTCTACCCAACTCCTACCCAACTCTTACCATCCTATGTCCGTCTCCTGGTTCTAAGCTGCCTCCCCTCCACTTTTCAGCCAAATCGGTTCAGCCGTTCTCGAGTTATAAGTGGTGTAACTAACATGACTTTCTTTTATATATATAGAAGATACGAAAGTTTGTAAAAATGAATGTTTGTAACTATTTCAAGCAAAAACTACTGAACGGATTGGAATGAAATTTGGTACACTATGTAGTTTAGAACCTGGATTAGCATATAGGATACTTTTTACCCAGGTGCGTGAAGTACTTCCCTCGGGATGTGAGTAAAACCACAGGAAACAGCTAGTTTATTCCCATTTATTAACTAACTGATGATCAATGCTCATGCCTTCTCTGTGTGAGAACTGGCCTGTGCCCAGCAGTGGTACTGTAAAATCTCATCATCAGCCTATTCTATGTTGGTCCACTATTATTCTATTATTAACTAATTATTACCCACCACAGTTAAAAGTAGTCTAAAACCTTTTCCAGGGTCCCCTCTATCGTCGCACCAAATTTCATACAAATTGATCCAACTGTTCATGCGTGATGCCGTGACCAAGGGAAATAGGGATTCATTTATATATAGAAGATGTAAGATGTATAAACTATACATTTATATGTATTATTCACAGCAGCTGAATGACAACTAAATCAAGATGGCGTCTAGCAGAGACGAAGGTCCGGTGTACTACAGGGAGATACAGAAGAACGCATATCTTAAACGGATACCGAATGACACAGGCAGCAGTAAACTTAGACCTTTGGGGAGTAAGGTATAGTTCAATATATCTATTTTTCACTATACTTCATTAACCACGACGCAAAAAGCGGGGTGTTATAAGTTTGAAGTCAATGTCTGTCTGTGTGTGTATCTGTCTGTGGCATCATAGCACTCAAACATATGAACCGATATCCATGCGGTTTTTTCATTTGAAAGCCAGTTTCCTTGCGGTGGTTCTCTCTTTTCCAAAATGATGTAAGGCATTTTTGCATAGGGGGTTTTTTAAATTTTTAGCTAAGATAACTTGGTATGTACATGACCTAAACAAACAAACAAACAATCAAACTGAGAACTTCCTTTTAGAAGTTGGTTAAAATTGATCAATTTCCCTTGCAGAAAGTGCCTTTAAAACCGATGTGGACCCAGCTATGTGTGCACAACGGCAGGACCCCATACTTAGAGCAGTATCCTGAAGCCAGTAGCGCGGCCACCGTCAGTCACAAGCCGGTGTGGCGAGCTTGCTTGAGGGCGGCCCGGCATGTGACGGCTAGTGTCAAACCTCACTGTGGGGACCAGTATGATTTTCTAGTTGATACTGATAGTGGGGCTGTTAGGATGCTCGCTCCGGACTGGTAAGGATTTTTATCTATCTATACATATAAAATACTTTGTCCTGAATGAATGATGGATCAACGCACAGCTTAAACCGCTGATCGTAGATACCAGAAACTTGGAGGGTGTGCTCTATGCATGACGTAGGCATACGATAGGAAGGGATTTTCCGAAATTCTACCTAAGGAAGTGAAAAAGGGGGGCAAAGTTTGTATGAAACTGTTATTTTTCATATTTTGATTCTTATAGACCGCTTTTAACTTTGTTATCTTATAGACCGCGCGGTTGAAGCCGCTGGCAGAAAGCTAGTGTTATTATTATTTGTTAATGATGAAAATTGCAGTTGGTCACTGTTTAAAGAGCACTGGTAGTCAGCCAGAAAGTCTGACAACCAGTCTTACCAAGGGGTATCGTGTTACCCGGTAACTGGGTTGTGGAGATCAGATAGGCAGTCGCTCTATGTAAAACACTGGTACTCAGCTGCACTCCGTTTAGACTGGAAGCCGACCCCAAGATAGTTGGGTAAAAAGCTAGGCAGATGAGGATCGAGCTCCTAAACACGATGTTGTATTTGTTACCAGGGAATCAATGCAGGACTGGGTTACCACTCTCCGAAACACACTCCACGAACTAAAGATCTTAGGTCGCGGGGAGAATGTGTACTGCTCCGGCCCCGCGCCCCCTCCCGCGCCGCCGCCCCCCCGCGCCGCCGCTAGGGACCCCACCTCCCCCCTGCCGCCCACCCCGCCTACCCCACCTGACAGGTATGATATGAACCGAGTCCTAGTAATATTCTCTAGCATAGCATCTGGTGTAAGACATAGGATTTACTCGACTTTGCTGATGCAGAAAGGAGGGTTATGATTTTGACTGGTATGTATGTATGTTCATCTATTCCCTCATAATTTCTAAACATAATTTGACAAATACGGTATCGTTTGAAGCATTTAATTCAATATGGCGCCTTCTAGAGGACAATAAATAATGTCGTGCACTAAAAAAATATATGCTTTAACCGACTTAAAAAATGAGGTTCTGTGTGTTCGCAATTTTCTCAAAAACTACCAATCCGATTTGAATTATGTTTTCGAATATTTTTCAAGAAAGATTTTTAAGTTTGTAGTATCAAACTAATAACTATTAATTGTTTTTAGAGTACCAGGCATCGAATTAACAACACGACCGACTCAAGAACCAACTCGAACCGAACCTCTCCGAGTCGAACCTTCCCGAGTCGAACCTATTCGAGTCGAACCTATTCGAGTCGAACCCAATCGAGTCGAACCCACTCGGATAGAACCCAACCGGGTCGAACTCAATCGAGTCGAACCTAACCGAGTTGAAAAACATTCAGAGATCGAACCAACCAACTCAACAGAGGAAGATATAGACATTTCTAATTGGGACACCCCCTTTTCCTCCCTACCTAGCACTAGTCAGGCTAAAATTGAACCTAGGAACAGTGTAGCTAAAATCTGTGGTCAGAATATTTGCCTAGACGATTCTATATTTAAAAGGACTAGTGTCACGGATAGCGATGAAGATTTTTTTGCTGAAATCGATAGAATGTGTGACGATGAAGTGGAGGGGGAGTATAGACAGACTGTTTTGGTAAGCAACGGGGATAAGGATGGGTTGGCGGAGAGTTTGAGGTGAGTTTATTTAATTTTCTATACATATAAAATGCTTTGTCCTGAATGATTGGCGGATTAACGCACAGCCTAAACCGCTGGTCGTAGAGACCTGAAACTTGGAGGGTGTGTTCTTTGTATGACGTAGCCATTCGATAAGAAAGGATTTTCCGAAATTCTACCCCTAAGGGGGTGTAAAAGGGGGAGCAAAGTTTGTATGAAACTATGTCATTTCTAATTTGAATCCGCATGGGCTATCCATGCGGGTGAAGCCACTGGCGGAAAGCTAGTATGACAATGAAATTGAATTGCAAACATGTTTCTTTATTTTTCAGCAATCATCAAGCTACCAACATAACAGTGATACAAGTTTCAAATAAAGAACCCCCACATACAGCGATACCCGTCATGGGCCAGGAAACGGATGTTTTCGACTTTGAATTCAAACAAAAAGTCACTATAACCGATCCTCCCAACCCGAATTTCGTGAACATAGTAAATACAGAACAAAATGAATACGGAACCACTTTCGCTAAAAACGACTCTGACTACGGCCATCTAAGTCTAACTACAACGGTTAGTTTATCGGGAACGAATGACTCCGACTTTCCGACTTTTCCGACTCCGACGACTTTTCCGACTTTTGCATCTGGGAATCAGAAATCTGAAGAGCTTTATGAGAGGCTATGTATGGCTTCGACTTCAAATTCAAAACCTTCTCCGCTCCCAGTGAAAAAGTTAAAAAGTGTCGATAAAAGTCGGAAATCGTCTTTACCGAATTTAGAAGTCGGAGATTCGACTTACGAATACCTGTTTTTAAGTAACAATAACACTAATACAGTTAGTGTGACTCCTGAAGTTAACTGTAACGGAGATTCGAGTCGAGTTCAAGTTAACTCTATTACAAACGAACCGTTGAACAGGTTAAGGTCTGTCGAACGTTCTCGAAGTCAAAACGCCTACGATGCTACTGTTAGAGCGAGAGAGAGTATGTCTAGAAGAGTGCAGAATACTAGTCCTAAGAGGGAAATTAAGATTGGTAAGTAATTTTGAATATGACAATGTCAAAAGTTACATAAAAAAAATATCAGGTTACTTATACGTGAAACGGAAGAACTGTCATTCAAGATCTGTCAAAATGAGTATAAAATTGAAAAATGTTGCTATAATTTTATGTTTTTCGGATAAATATGTGATATTTATTAAGGATACTCAATTATTATATCTACATACCAAGTTTACATTCAAAATAAGACAAAGGCTCAATCATTTTTCAATCAATCAATCAATCAATATATTTATTTGTGAACATAGGTCATACAAAAGGGTCTTAAAAGTATACATGTAGTTTCTCTATATTCTACCAATTGAAATTGGTGTACAAATAATATTAGTAAAGTAAGTTTGGTGACATTACAAATATGAATGTATTAAATGTAGTAGAAATATTATTATACAGGTCATAGTTTATCAATTTTATCATTTAAAAATATCTCAACTGAGTAATATGTTTTATCTATTAAAAATGAAATCAATTTACGTTTAAATATACGGATATCCTGTTCATTTCTTATAGTTTTAGGTAGTTTATTATAAATTTTTGGAGCCATCGCAAAAATACTGTTCTTGTATAATGTGGTTTTAGATCTAATTACATGTAACTGGCCACAACGACGCTGACTAGTCACTTGGTTGAATTTATTTAAATTATTTTTGACAAACATAGCTGTTTCGTAAATGTACAGTGAGGGCATCGTTAATATTTTCATATTTTTGAAGTGCATGTAGCAACTGTCGGTAGTTTGTAAATTACAGATTGCTCTAATGCATCTTTTTTGGCATTTGAATACTGTTTCCTTACCTGTTGCGTTTCCCCAAAACATAATTCCGTATCTCAATGTTGATGCTACGAGACCATGATATGCTGTTAACACTGTTTTTCGGTTTGCGGTTTTATTTAACATATGCAGAGCATAGGAGTATTGATTTAGTTTATTGCATACCTTGTCTACATGTACATTCCATTTTAGCGTATTTTCTATATTTAATCCTAGGAATTTTGTTACATTGGTCTCATTAATAATTTTGCCGTTGTATTCAATATTCAAATTTAAATTATGATTTTTTCTTTGTTGAAATTTCATTATTACTGTTTTGTCTAAATTTATAACCAAATTATTATTTTTTAACCAATTCACAACCGATTTAATATTACAATTAATATCTGCCTCCAGTGTATGTACATCGTCACTATTAAAAAGTAGGGTACTATCGTCTGCAAACATTGTCATAGGATAATTTGATGATGTTGGGAAATCATTAATGTACATAATAAATAAAGTTGGGCCAAGCACACTGCCTTGCGGTACTCCATAAGTTACAGTTCTCTGGCTAGACTTATATATTTTTTCGCTATTTTTACATATTCTACTAATGATTGTTATTTGTTGTCTGTTGTGAAGATATGATTCAATTAAGTTCGACACGTTTCCCCTTATTCCGTAAGCGTTCAGCTTATTTAAAAGTATTTTGTGATCTACGCGATCGAAAGCCTTAGACATGTCCATGTAGAGTGCAATAGCTGGTAGTCCCTGATCCACTCTGCTGCTAACCATATGCAGGAAATCATAAATGGCCATATCAATTGACTTTTTTTTTCTGAATCCTTTTTGGTTATCAACAAGTAACTTATTGTTCTCAAAGTAAGTAATGAGTTGATTATTAATTGCTTTCTCAAATATCTTAGATAAGATTGGTACCAAAGCTATAGGTCTATAGCAGGATATATTTTCTCTGTCATTTTTTTTAAAGAGTGGTTTTATCACGGTTATTTTTAATTCTTCTGGAAAAGTACCATGTTCTATGCTTAAATTAATAAGATGACTCAAGATTGGTGCGATTATAATGCCTACCTGTTTTATGATTTTTGTTGCTATGTCATCATATCCAGTGCTAGCCGTGTTTTTGAGTGACATGATAATTCGATAGATGTCCTGTGGTATTGTAGGGGACATGAACATTGATTTATTTCTATTGTTTCGAAGAGTATTTTTATTATTTTGAATAATTGTGCTATCATTTGACTCTACTTGGTCTACAAAATAATCATTGAAAGCTTGTGCAATTTCGTGGGGGCTTGTTAATATTTTTTCATTTGTTTTGATTTTTAGTATAGATTCATTCGGTATATGATTTTTATTTTTACTACTATTGATAACTTTCCATGTTGCTTTACAAACATTTTGTGCTGAATTGATGAATCGACTATTATGAGCTCTTTGAGTGAGATTGATAACTTTCTTAAGACGGTTAGAGAGATTTTTGAAATTAGATTTATTTTCTTTATTGGGCAGTTTCCGGTATTTCCATAGCAATTCTCTTTTTCTTTTACTGCAAACCCTAATACCGCGACTAATCCAGTTAGATTTCACTTTAGTCGATATTTTTATTTTTATATTTGGAAAGCATAGATCATAAAGTAATTTAAACCATTCATAGAATAGTTTGAACGCTTTATTGGGATCTGTTTCTTGATACACATCGGAAAAAGTAATGCTACTGAGATGATTTTTAAATTTTTGCACATTTTCTATGGAATGGTCCCGCTTTGTGGTGAACCAGTGATCATAAATACACGTTGGCCTAACTGGACACCGTAGAAGCTGGGCAGTATGATCAGATACTGCCAGTTCTATTACTTCGCCTTTAGATCCTCGTACATTATGAGCTATATTGTCTATACAGGACCCGCTGCACAACCTAGTTGGAACTTTTATTTCAAATTTAAGATTGAAGCCTGATATGAGATATCTAAATTGTTCAGAGCATTTAGTATTTTTGAGCAGGTCAATATTGAAATCACCGCAGAGTACTATTTTCTTATTTTTATGAAATGAAATAGAGCTGAGGAGACTATCAAGATGTCGGAAAAATATGTCAAGTTTTTTCTTTAATTCGTTGCTATGCGGACTTCTATAGATGCATATTACGACGATGTTGTGATCTACCAGTTCTACTGCACAACATTCAATTACATTTGAGACACTGTATTTTTCAATCGACTCCAAAACTTTATATTTAATACCGCTTCGTATCATTATACAAGTACCACCATGTCTGGAGTCTCTAGTGAAGTAGGTAGCTACACTAAAATTAGGAATATGCAGCAAGTCAACATCGGATAAAATCATATTATGCTCGGAAAAACACAGTACATCAACAGATTTTCCTAAATTACATAACTCATCTAATACAACAGTAAACATAGCTGACTTATTTATAAGACCATTTATATTTTGATGCATTATAGTTATATTTTTATACACGAAAAAAGTATTCTTGTCTACAGTTATTATTATCTTCAAAAGATTCTATAACAGATTCACATTGTATTGTTGACATCTCAGTTATAGCTAGTAATAAGTTTTGAAATATGTTACGCATTCCATGGTTATTTATTTTTCTATTAAATCTTGAAAACATTTTAAAATCATAAGTTAAATTTAAATTAGAATCAAAACCAGTCGCGTAATTAAAAGTTTGGAGATCTAGATGAAGTAAATTATTAAAAGTTTCTATACGCCAATTAAACATAAAAGAATAGTTACTTAACTTAAATGTAGGAACACATAGGATAATGTTTGTATGTTGTACCTTGAGTAATGTCTCTCTTAACTTAACAATAATATTAACATAATCATTCGTACGCTGGAAGTCTTCTTCTCCAATTAAAATAACACAGTAATCTCCAAAATCATAGTCTATTAGCTTTTTATGAATGTCAGTGATAAGCTGCACTGTACCACAGTTAGGCGAAGCGTAGTGACAAATTTGAAAATTGTGAAATGTTTGTTCAGCTATTGATAAAACTTTATTATTTATATTTGTACTAACGATACATAACTTATGCTTCATAGATTTATGTATAGTATTTTTGCCATCACTTTCCCTCTTCTGTGTAGTTGTGTGGCGCAAGCTTGTGCCGGATTTATTGGTACTTGCGTTGGTATGCGGTATTTCTGAAGGTGGTAGTGTCTTTCTTAGAGAACGATTACGAGGAGTTGATGTTTGTGAACCTTTTCTGGGTGTTTTCGCTTCACCAGTTAGTTTTTTAGTAGCTTTCTTTAAAACATCGTTTTTATTTGATAGTTCATTTAAGGATTTTTTGAGTTCAGTGTTTTCAATGTTTTTTTGTTCGTTATTGAGCCATAGGAGAAATATTTTGTCACCTGCGAGGTGTTCGAAAGAGTTACCGCGCCCCCGGAATAGAAAGGGCTGAGGAAGGAACATGGATGGGTTTTAGTCAGTAAGAGTCTGACACTCCCACCCGCCCCGTCCACGGCGGGTCATTTGATGATTTCTCATCCGAAAAAAAGGCCAAAGTAACAGCCGGATACACCAAACTTTTTATCATTTATACTTTTACGGATATCACGAAACATAATATCAATATTTAGCATAATTTTTAATGATGATTTAACAGAACGAAAAAAAGGGAACATTTTGTCTATTCAAATTCTCCTAGTTTTTGATATTTATTTTTTTGTGTTTCAGAAAATACGGACCAAAATCAGACTCAAAACAAGCCTATTTGGAAGCGCGGGTTGACCGAACTGTCTTTGTTAACGCGTCTGAAGTCTATAGGTCAGACGAAAAAAGAGAGTCCGACTCGACAAGGTGATAATCATGACAGGTGAGTCACATAATTAAATCAATTAAAACAAAATTTCATTTTATTTTAAACTAGCTTCTGCCCGCGACTTCGTCCGCGTGGAATAGTGGTGCTCCGCTCCTATTGGTTTTAGCGTGATGATATATAGCCTATAGCCTTCCTCAATAAATGGGCTATCTAACACTGAAAGAATTTTTTTTTTGGTAGTTCCTGAGATAAGTGCGTTCAAACAAACAAACTCTTCAACTTTATTTTATTAGTATAGATTTCCAATATTAATCGGCAGTGATTTTTCTGCTAATTTTAGAAACTTGTAAATTGATATATAAAAAACCCAAGATGCACACTCAACGTCTCAAAACCGTCCGCATAAAATGAGCGTAACATTCTAAATTGTGCGCTCATTTCAAATAGTCTCGCGTCACTTAAATACAACCTTAAACCAATTTGCGTAAGGTTGAATTTGCTAAAATATATTTGTGCAGCATAACTATAAATACGTAGGTTTCAAATAGTCTCGCGTAACTTAAAAACAACCTTAAACCAATTTGTGTAAGGTTGAATTTGCTAAAATATAATTGATGAGTGTTTGGGGACATTTTCGAGCGTTACTTTTATTCCAGACCTCTGCATCTTGGGCTTTTTAAATATCAATGAACTCGTAGAACAAAAGTTTGTATAGTCTACCAATCTAATATATAAAATTCTCGTGTCACAGTTTTCGTTGCCATACTCCTCCGAAACGGCTTGACCGATTTTGATGAAATTTTTTGTGCTTATCCGGTATCTATGAGAATCGGCCAACATCTATTTTTCATCCCCCTAAATGTTAGGGGTAGTCCACCCCTAAATTATTTATTTTATTTTTTAGACAAAATTTTTAATTTCTATTTTTTTATGATACAACATACAAAAATACATACAATCCTCAATTTTCACCCTTCTACGATCAACCCTTATTTTTTAATTACTAGGAAATTATTTATATGGCAAAACAACGTTTGCCGGGTCAGCTAGTTGATTATAAGAAAAATGTAAACAAATTCGTAACCTATCTTGTTCTAATTCTGCCACAGAAATTAACAAAACGGCGTAAGGATGGCGCATTTATGTCAATTTCATGCTCTAAACATCATCATTCATCATTTAATGCCGTTTTATTTATATGGGTGGGAAAATTCGAATAAAATAGGTTATGATTTTGTTTACATTTTTCTTAAAATCAATTGGTGTATAATAGACTAGCTGTTTCCCGCGGTTTCACCCGCATCCCGAGGGAACTACTTAGCGCACCCGGGTAAAAAGTTGGCCTATGTTGTTCCTCAGGGTCTATTCTATCTCTGTACCAAATTTCATTTATATCGGTCCAGTAGTTTTGGCGTGAAAGCGTAACAGACAGACAGACAGACAGAGTTACTTTCGCATTTATAATATTAGTAAGGATAATAGTTTGGTGGTAGTAACAATGTCCTATAGCACGTTTCTTGTTGCAGCCGAAGTCCAAGTATCACCTCCCCAGTGAAAGTGGTTCACAGATCAAGGCCCGAAGTCAGGGTAGACTCCGCTAGGAGAAGGAGCAGCTCTCTCAGTAATGGTGAGTATCAAGGGTAGAGTTCCGCACCTAGCTCGACGAGCCAGCCCGCGAGCTGAGCTAATAGCTTTAAAATTCCCGATTATAATAATCATAATTATATATTCTGATCCAGCCTGTCCCTTGCTGTCCTCCCCCAGCGACGCCCTAAGCCGAGGCTCGTACCCCACTAGGGGTTGCCCTTAGCGTGTAGTCGCTTAGTTTTGTAAGTTAAGCCCTGGCTGGATGTCCTAAATTCATTTAAGGCACTTCACAGGCAAGCCCGGTTAAGCAGTCGACAACCTTCTAGGTTGACCTGCGAGATGCCATACACAAAAAAAAAGTAGGGTTCCGCAGTCGACAAGGAGCTTATGTCCGTCTGTCTGTCTGTCCGCGGCATAGCTTAAAGGTTATTAGTACTAGAAAACTGAAATTTAGTATGTATGTATATGCATATTGATTACGCCGATAAAGTGGTATAAAATGAAATTTTGAAAATAGTAAAGTTATGGTTAAGTACGCTTTACCAGTTAAAATACAGAGAACTAAAACATATTATGGAAGCCTATTGCGCGTGACCCGACACGCATTTGGTCGGTTTTTAACACGCTTTTATTAGCTCGGGTTGTATGTATGTATGTAACGGAATCTTTGAACCTAATTTTCACTGGTTTCTAGACGTCTGATCAACTTGGAACTTTGCACACGTGTTAAGGGCCGATGACAATGCAATAATCCGATAAAAAAACTAAAAAAACACGCTTTTATTGCTGACCGAACTAAAAAGTAGAAAATAATTTTTAAATAATTCAATTCAGAGTAAAAAGCGTGGGGTGCATTTTCCTATATTTTCATGACTCTCCTCTCATAAATGGTTGCCAATAGAATAGGTGTAATAATTAAAATATCAAGCACCCCACGGTTTTTACTCTGAATTGAATTATTTAAAAATTATATAGTTCGGTCAGCAATAAAAGCGTGTTTTTTTAGTTTTTTTAAACTATTATTTTTTTATTTCATACATTTTATGATACATGATTTATTTATATGTTATTTGAAGTGATTCAAGGACTCTGTTTTATACATCTAAATTGGTTAATTCATTTAACAGTTATGATGGCAAAAAAATAAAATTAATGAGGAGGTCGTGGCTAAGTAACAGCTGTACGTGTCGATATTTCATCGGGCCTTTGATCACCCATCCACGGGCCGACCGCGTTAAACGCAGCTTAACCTTTGATCGGTCGATCCGTGCGACTGTTACTTAGCCACGAGCTCCTCTCTGATCTGATTAATCTGAGAAACTACTGATCTGATTTTGTTATAATAAACTAGCTGTTTAACCCGCATCCCGAGGGAACTACTTAGCGCACCCGGGTAAAAAGTAGCCTATGTTGTTCCTCAGGGTCTATTCTATCTCTGTACCAAATTTCATTGATATCGGTCCAGTAGTTTTGGCGTGAAAGCGTAACAGACAGACAGACAGAGTTACTTTCGCATTTATAATATTAGTAAGGATGAAAATGTTATCATTACAATGTGTCAGACACGGCGCTGTACGTGTCTGGCCCGGGCGCGGGGGGCGCAGGCCCGGGCGGCGCGCTGACGCCGCTGCGGGCGCGGCAGGCCGCCGCCCTGCGCGCCGAGCAGCGCCGCGGGGCCGCGCTGCCGGCCACGCTCTCCACTGCACATGCGCCTATATTCATTGATTATCACAAACAAGTGTGGTGCGTATTCAATATCTATACTTATACTAGCTGTTTCACTGAATTTTTTTCTTACCGTAACAATATGGGTATCAAATGAAAGCTAGTAAAAAGACCAGTTCAAAAAAAACATCACCAATAAAATGCGACATTCACGATCTCATTTATCCTTAACTAAAAAGTTCAAAATAAAAACATAAATTTAAAAAATCAAAAAACCCGACTGCGTAAAAATACTCTGGAATTTGACAGTCGGGACCCATTAAATAACCAAGACTCATTCCTATCCAATATGGGTCCCGACTGTCAAAGTCCTTCAGTTCAGATCAACCAGACTTGTTTTATTCTTTTTTAGTTTATAATAAGAGTATTTTTACGCAGTCGGGTTTTTTGATTTTTTTAATTTATGTTTTTTTTTGTGTACTGTAGGTAATATCACTTATGTTAATGCAAATAAATCATCAAACTCATCTTTACCTTTATGAAACAGGGTGGCATGGTGGGGCCCCTCCGGGGTCCGCATGAATGGTCGCGCGGGGGACCGCGTGGCCGCGCTGTGCAGCCGCACGCCGCGGGACGCCGCACACGCCAGGCAGCTACTCAACAACGCTCATACACACACGGTAAGAACCATAACTAGGGCTTTTTTACCCGACTGCGACAGAAGGAGGGTTATGTTTTTCGAGTGTATGTATGTATGTATGTCCATTTCTTTGGCACACCCTACAGCCCAAACGGCTGGACGGTTTTTAACATATGAGGTGTCGTTGGATTTGTCTTAATTGTAGTAGTGACATAGACTATATAGATTTTCAAAATGGCGCCCCCAAATGGCGGAATGGAGGGGGAGGGAAGTAGATTTTTTTCTTATCGTAGCAATATGGGTATCAAATGAAAGCTAGTAAAAATACCAATTCAAAAAATATGTAAACTAAAAAAATTAAAATAAAAACATAAATAAAAAAAAAAATATTGGATAGGAATGAGTCTAGGTTATTTATTATAGTTAGACTGTGAGTACCGTTAGTTTATAATCTTACGAGTAAGATTATAAACTAACGGTACTCACAGTCTTACGGTGACATCAACATTATTTTTTCAGGTGGACATACTATTCCACCGGGTGCCGCTTGGGAAAATCTACGTCGTCAATAAAAGGGACCAAGAACCATTAGGTATGTATGTATAGTATACAGGATTGACGGAAAAGTGATTTGAATCCGGAATTTATAAAATTAGTACGAATTCCACCACATCCGGCTTAATACATGCCGAAAAAATCATAATTAAGTTCCAATTAAGAACAAATACTGTGTACAATTCTTACTTAAAGTGTGGAAAAATTCATCATCAGCCTATATATTGTCCCACAGCTGGGCACAGGCCTCTTCTCATACAGAGAATGCATGAGCATTGATCACCACGTGCGCTCAAGGCGGATTGGCGATTTCAGACTTTTTAAGTCCAGGTTTTCTCACAATGTTTTCCTTCACCGTTAGTCAGTGACGTCTAAGATATACTTAGAAAGTACATATGACTTAAGAAAAGTCACATTCGTACTTGCCAGGTTTCGAACCTGCACACTCGTACACGAGAGGCAGGTGCCTTAACCACTAGGCTACCACGACTTTATACCACACGCCTACGGCCACACGGCTACATATTAATAATGTTTAATACCAGCTAGAAAATTTCATATGCCCCAATATATACTAATATTATAAAGAGCAAAGATTTGTTTGTTTGTTTAACTCAAAAACTACTGGACCGATTTTAAAAATTCTTTCACCGTTACGATGCTACACCTTTACGAAGTGTCATGGGCTATATTTATATCCAGAAATAATTAGGGATCCTTACTAAAAATTGAATAATGTAACCCAAGGTGTAAAAAAAATGTCCACGCGGGCGAAGTTACGGGCGGAAAGCTAGTAAAAGTATAAAGTTAGTTAGAATGATAAAAAGTATAGTATATATAGATAGTAGTATACCACCAGACAAAGAAACTGCATCAAAGTTTTTGTTTAAAAAAAATTGAATGGCCCTTCCCAGTATACAAACATACACTTAGGGATAATGATACTACGCTGTTATGAAGTTAACGAAGCAAACTATAGGTTTCAATTTAAATTTGTATAAAAAGTTCAAAAACTTGGTTAAAATGTTTTTTTCAAAGGTAGGTGCGTGTTGAACATTGATGCAGTTTATTAGTCCGTCAGTGTATATAGATACGTGATTGTACTGTGTGTGCTAGGGCTGCGGCTGGACGGCGAGTGCAACATCACGGTGGCAGTGCCGGGCGGCGCCTGCGCCCGCGCCGCGCTGCCGCCGCCCGGCGCCTGGGCACTCACCGAGATCAACAACCGACCGCTCAACCTGATCAAGGTATAATCTATACTAATATAATAAAGCTGAAGAGTTTGATGCGCTAATCTCAGGAACTACTGGTACGATTTGAAAAATTATTTCAGTGTTAGATAGCCCATTTATTGAGGAAGGCTATAGGCTATATATCATCACACTAAAACCAATAGGAGCGGAGCACCACGCGGACGAAGTCGCGGGCAGAAGCAAATTTAATTTATTCATAAACACTTTTATTTCAACTCCACAAATTACAATTTAGAGTTATAAAATTAATTATAATTAGTTTTTATACATATTTAATTTTGAGGGTTCCCTTATAGTTTTGTATCCGACTGTCTTCTTCAATTTTGTTTATTTTACATTCGTTATAGAATAATTCTAAATTGTTACAGGGAGGAGAGGATGATATGAACAGACTAAGCAAGCACGGTACAGAAGTGTCTATCCTCATTCAACCGTCAGCGTTTGTTAAGAAAATCCGCTCCGCGCTTAAAGGAAACAAGAACTTATTGGGTCTGAGATAGGGTTCAATTTTATTATTAAAAGTTTTACGGATACTGTGTAATTGAATTCACTATTTTCCCGAAAGGTATTTTTTGTTTTTTTTTTGTATGGCATCTCGCAGGTCAACCTAGAAGGTTGTCGACTGCTTAACCGTGCTTGCCTGTGAAGTGCCTTAAATGAATTTAGGGCCTCCAGCCAGGGCTTAACTTACAAAACTAAGCGACTACACGCTAAGGGCACCCACTAGTGCGGTACGGGCCTCGGCTTAGGGCATCGCTGGGGGAGGACAGCAAGGGACAGGCTGGATCAGAATATTATAATCAGGAATTTTAAAGCTATTAGCTCAACTCGCGGGCTGGCTCGTCGATCTAGGGTCGGGAGGGTGACATGAGAGTGACACATGACAAAACCTTTCTGGAGCATTCATTCATCAAAATTAAAATATTATAATTAAAATTAGCAAACCCACTCTTAAAACAACTCCTTAAATTTCGTGTTTATACAGTACCGCGAGAAGCTTAGGATAAAATTTATAATGCCTATTTTTTATTTAAGATTAGAAAAACTTCCAAACTCTTATTGCAGCTTATTCAACCGATTTTGAGTTCTATTCCGTACTGATAAGGATGGTGTTGAAAGCAAAGTAATGTTTACAATAACAAATATATTCTGCATCTGTTTTTGTTATGTCATCTTAGTAATAGAGCTCAAAATCGTTTAATCAAACGGTAAATAGGGTGCGTTTAAATGTCTAATCTCATAGTAAATGGAGTACTTTTCGAGATAACAGTGAATTAAATTACACCGTGTATATTATGATACTAGATGTTTCCCGGTTTCCGAGAAAAATACCTTCACATAAACGGATAAAAACAATGTTGTGTTCTCTACTAATGTTCAAGCTATCTACATTATAAATTTCATCTCAATTGGGTAAACTGGTTTACTGTAAAAACGTAGATTTTGATGAAATTTTATATGGAGATAGATTGAAATGTGTGGCCGGACATGTTTTTTCTTTGGAGCGGGAAACAGCTAGTATTTATATAATATTGATAAATATCAGTTTAATGGCGTATTTTTAAAACCAGTGGTCAAGTTTTTAAGAATGAAACTTTCAAAATAGATGAATTGGTAGCTCGAATTAAGAGGCTTTTTTAATTCAAAATAATAAAATGTAAAGGTTGTAAAATTAATCTAAGATCCCGTATTATAATCTAAGCAGTATTGCTGTCCTTGTCGCACAACTGTCATATTACATAAGTTAAACAGAGATGGCAGCATAGGGTTATAATTTGAAGTTTCTTCTACGCTCATCTGTTTAGCCTTTTCGCTGCGCAGCTAAGTACCAGTGTTTAACATGGAGCGACTGCCTATCTGACATCCACAACCCAGTTACCGGGTAACACGATACCCCTGGTAAGACTGGTTGTCAGACTTTTTGATTTTTCATCTGACTACACGTAACGACTGTCAAAGATCTACAAATGACACCCGGGACTAACATCTTAACGTGCTTTCCGAGGCACGGAGGAGTCTCGCTATGACATAGATGGTCACCGTGTGGAACTTGGCAACTATAGCTTGTTTTTTGATCTATCGACTCGTGCGGCTGTTACAGGGCCAAAAAATCACATCGTTAAAGATACAATCTTTTTTTAATAAGTATATCTTAAACCAGCTATTATATTATGTCGTTATTTTAATAAGGGACGGCCGGTTGCAACAAACTTTACATAATTTTTACTTTGACATTTACATAGTTTTAAATTTCATGTTCTAAATATCACCATTCATCATGAGTGAGAATATTAGAACAAAATAGGTTATGATTTTGTTTACATTTTTTTTTAATCAATTGCTACAGATTATAGTAAGGATTTTAACTGACAGATATCGCATAAAAGTTACTTCATATTTTTTTTTGTGCAACCGGCTTTAATGCCTATCTCAAAAAGCCTAATGATAAACATAACATATAAAATAGGGGAACAATTTTTGTATAAATAATAATAAATAAATAATATCTAGTTTTGTAGGGAATGTCTTAAAAACACACAGTTTTTTAGAATATTTACATTTTTACACTTTATCAATTAGGGTTATACATACAGATTTTGATAGAACTTTTTCCATGTAATACTAAAGTAAGCGTTTTAAAGGTTTTTTTTTCACATAATTAAGCATATAATACATTTATTTCACCTCATTTAAGGTTCGTGCGAGTTTTGTTAATATTATATTCCTTTTTTAGGGTTCCGTAGTCCGACAAGGAACCCTTATAGTTTCGCCATGTCCGTCTGTCTGTCTGTCCACGGCATAGCTCCGAGGTTCTTGATACTAGAAAGCTGAAATTTGGTATGTATATGTATATTGATCACGCCGAGAAAGTGGTAAAATAAATATTTTTTTTTAGGGTAGCTCCCAAACACGTAAAGTGGGGATAAATATTTTTGTGTGGGGTATCGTTGGATAGGTCTTTCAAAAATATTATGGGTGTGTCAAGACCATTTTTTGGTTAAGCGAGCCATTTGCGAAATATCTAGCTTTTCAGTGCAAATTTTTGTTCGATACGAGTTACCCCCCCTCTAACTTTTGAATGGCTGTACCTAGAAATGTGAAAAAAATCACAGACGTAGTACATGTAATGAAATTACAAGGAAAACTATCACGGCTAAGTAGGCTTAACCGGTTACAGAGTTATAGTCGACTAACTAACTCCTACTACGGAACCCTACTGCGCGTGGCCCGACACGCACTTGGCCGGTTTTTTATGTATAAGTGTACTCAATATATGAATATAATATAATTTTCTGTAATTCAGTCATATTGTTTTATACTTTCATTTTGTATATTATTCAAAGTTAAATTTTCATATAGCTAAATTTAATTTATTATATAATTTAAATGTTGTATAATATGTAATATAATTTGATTCGTAATAAATGAAAGCAATTTTTAATGTGATAATAATATGTACATATATATTATAAATGTAATTATATTAATGTAAGGTTTTATACAATCTTTTTAATAAGTAAGCAATATTTCTATTTGATGGGTAGCAATTTTTTGTGTACTTTATATATTGTACTGGAAAGTGCTTTGTGGCCATCGTAGCCACAGACATCTAAATAGATAACGCAGATTCCATTATTTGTATGGAAACCAAATGTTGATATGACTAGCAGCTTCACATTTGACATACTATATCTCGGCAGCCTATATACTCCGTCAAAATAGAAATATAAATCGTTGCTTTGCATGAATACCCGCCCAAACCAAAAACTGGTTTATAACACACCCAAATAGTCCTTATTTCATGATCAGTAAGACTCACAGTTTTACGCGCCACTACGCCGGTTTTGAGTCTTACTGACCATGAAATAAGGACTTTTGCATTTAGCTGTGTTGTTATAAACCAGTATTTTGAAAATTTTGGTTTATGCGGGTATTCATGCAAATTAGCGAAATGTATAAGTTATATTTTGTAAAGGCATCATTTTCATGTCGAATTCAAACAAGTCCATATATTATTTAGTTTAGAGATATATTTTTGTGTTATTCTCGCATTTCGGCTGACCGGAGAGTGACATACCGGTTACAATCCGATGTGACGTCACCGTTAAAATAAATTTGTGTATATTTTTTAACTTATTGCTCTACTATTATGAGTTCCGTTATTCATAAAAAAATTTTTTTTTTGGTGCCTGCAAATTTATGAGACTAGGCAAAAATGTAAACTGTTTAGTTTCAAATTAACGCTAGTGATAATTTCATTTCAGCAATCTCGATCATCGTTTTTCTATAAAATAGCAAAAATGCAACAGCAATTATTGCTGAAACTGAAAGACTTATAACGTATATCGATAAAAAAAACAGGTGTTTACATAATTTCTTCTCGTTTTTTTTTTTGGTATGGCATCTCGCATATTTTTCTATTCTCTTGAATCTCATCTTGGGATGATTTTAATTAAACTCTGATGTCCATAAATATTTTTTGTCGCATTAAATATTTTTTTAATAATGTCTCGTTCTTCAAAATGATCTCATTCTCTTGGTGAATACATAAACTCAATCAAATCCCTTTTTAAGTGCACTATGTTGTTTAACATTTTTTCAGGGTTTCGTAGTCGACAAGGAACTACTTATAAAGTCCGTTTATTTTTTAATCTGGTGCGTACCAACGGATTAGCAAAAATCTCACTCATCCGAACTTAAGTTAGCAGCTTAATCCTGGTTTACGACCTTAAGTAAGGATTAGGTGA
Source organism: Pyrrhia umbra (assembly GCA_963891755.1). Lineage (NCBI taxonomy): Eukaryota > Metazoa > Arthropoda > Insecta > Lepidoptera > Noctuidae > Pyrrhia > Pyrrhia umbra. The sequence goes on from OY982946.1 coordinate 4,446,118, forward strand.
GAAATGGTTAAACTTCAGATTACTGGTTTACGGTTATAGTTTCGACATGTCCGTCTGGCTGTCTGTCAAAAGCTCAGAGGTTTAAATACTAGAAAGCTGTATTTCTTTGCTTTGAAAAGAGAATTGTCCTTCTATATAAATGCAGCTCTAGTTAAAATATGTTAAAACGATCTCTAATTAATCAAATAATTATTTACCTATTTATTGGCAATTATTTACTTTCGAATTTAGTGTTAATTTTATCCATATTTATTGTAATGTGTTAAAAACGTAATCAAATAATTTTCGTATGTCCTACAGATTTTTAAAACACCGCTGATATTTTCTTTATTGTAAAGAATGTTTAACACAAATGTAAAATGAAGCTACACGCTTTAAATATTTTGGAGAAGGAATTCTCTATCTTTGTCGCACATAACTAGCTTATAACTTGGCCATTTTTGAAGATATTTCGAAAATCGGTTGTTTTTTTTTTAATTGCTTATGGATTTCTAATAAAAAGTACAGGTAAATACTCTTATTACTTATACGTTTTACTAGAAGAAATAGGTCTCGAATTATTTAAACGCAGTTTTATATAACAAAGCATGTCCATTCTATTATATACATAGTTATCTGTTATTATGTATATTAATCTAAGTTTTCATAACGATATTATTTACAGTGTATACATACATATCTTATTATGTGATCGACTTGTCTATTAGAAGTCTGCAATACATTTTTTTTAATGATTTTTGTGTTTTATTTTAATGCTAGCAGATACTTGCAGCTTCTCTTCAGTCCTGATGAAATTAAGCGCAGTCATATATGAACTATTTCCTTCTCACAGTTTCGATCTATCACCATACCAAATTTCAACTAAATACGACTTTGTAAATTGCTGAATAGCTGCAGCGACCTTGTTGACGTATATCCGACGGCAAGCTCCATAAAATCACTAAGGTATACTATCTTTTCAAATATAGTAGGTTTACATGTACCATTTTATTTAATGTTTGTTTTTTATTATAAAATAACGCACAATTAAATAGCATATGTGGTGCTTACCTGTAAGTAATTGTGACACTAGTTTAAGTATTTCATAAGTCTTATTTGTAATATCAGTGTTAACATTGTTGGTGAGCCAATAAAAAAAATAGATTCGGCAGTTTTGTTGTTAACGTGTGACAGACGGTTAGTTTGGCATTTATAATATTGATAAGGATATTACCTAGGAGAGCTTAGGAAATAATTCACAACAGTATAGAAAACAAGATTACACTTCATGAAACTTTCTCAGCTACTAGTGGGTATTTTGTCAAATAATAATAAATTAAACAAAAAAGTTTTATTAAAAAATTAAGAGTAAACAATCGAAGCTTTAATTAATATTATTTTAAACTTACTTATGTAACCTTTTTTCAGGAAACTAAGGCAACTTCGAATGTATAATATCTAAAAATAAAATAACGAAATATAAATTTAGTACTATGTCGAAAGAAAATTAAAATTAAAGAAAAGAACTACTAAAAATAGTGTTTGTTTTACTTACCGTAAGTACAGTAAGTAAAATATATAGGTACCTCTATCGATGTATATGTGACCTATATATTCGAATAAACATTAAAATTATTTAAATCTAACTAAATAAAATCGTTAAACTTTTATCTCAAAATAAACAACAAAATCACATAAGCACAATATGTAACATAAAAAAAATTTTTAAACGAAAATAAATTAATTTCTAATCTACTTAAAACGGCCGTACACCAGAACAGCAGGCATACGGCAAATGCTACATGGGTACTGCGCCCATACATTCTCAGTGCTGGTCCGGGGGGGGCTCACAGAGGACATGACCCCCCAACCTTAAATAAGGGTGTACTCTATACCTCTGCTTTCTCCTAGAGCTTAGAAACGCGCTGTTATGTTATGGAAAGCGATACATAGCCATACGATCGCAGCAATCGCGGGTCCTTTGCTGTTAGCAATTGAAGAGTTCCATTGCCCATCTCTGAAGTTCTTCATCAGATCCTAATTATGACGACCGAGTGGTTTAGTGGTCAACATGCTAGAATACCACGCAAGAGGTCCCGGGTTCGATTCCCGGCCGGGCAGAAATTAAAATGATGTATTTTTATTTCTGTGTCGGGTCTGGGTGTTACTATGTATAATTTGTATTTATTTTAAAAAATAATATAAGTAGTACAGCCGTTAAGCTAGCCATAACCCAAAACACAAGTATATTAGCTGCTTACTTCGGGCCTTGATGGCGCTGTGTGAAATTGTCCAAAGATATTTGTTTATTATTTATCCTAATAATTATACTCAAGCCTTTCTTGATAAATGTGCATTTAAATAAAGAAAACCCCATACAAATCATACATACATACGGGTCGGATATTGAACCTTCCTTTTTTGAAGTCGGTTAAAAAATGCTTGTTGTATGCCTGCTGCTTGCTGTACTGGTGTGCGGCCGGATTTACTAGTAATGCTGGTACTACAATAGCTTAGCGTTGAAACCGTGCGTTTGTAGGCGAACATGTGAACTGCTTAAAATAACATCGAGTATACCCCTATAATATGTTTTTATCGCGCCAACGCGACACGAATCATCATCATCAGTCCATGTACCTACTATCCCACTGCTAAATAAAGGCCTCTTCTTATACAGAGAAGGCATCAGCTTCGAATATTTGCGCGTTAGTGTAGACCCAGCACACCTAAATAAATTATGTAACAAGAAAATCACAAAACACAATAATATAATGAAATACGTACTACATCACAAATATATCATTAAAATTATGCCTACCTAAGAAAAATAAAATTCTATCACGTATATTAGGATAAGTTTAATTTAACTGGAATGCTTTCCGAACTTTCGTACACTAAAAGGTCGCCAAGACAAATGTTATCGTGCGATATTACCTATAGGTACCTACTCAACTAGCTGTTTCCTGCGACTTTACAAGCGTCCTGGGGCTGTACCACCACGTGTTTTTGTAATCACATTTCAAGTTTGAGAGCGTGACACAGCTACTAACGTCGTATAGCTCCGTCTCTTTTTCATAACGAAAATAATGTTGTTTTGGCACGTCATGGTAAGGCCCCTGAGAAAACTACATCATACACACTGATAAAAAGCCTATAAAAGTCTCCCTGGAGAAGGTTATTTAGTCTCATCAGAGTTATATATGAAAATTAAAATAATAGGACCAGTGGCGGATCCAGGGGGCTGATAAGGGGCTCAAGCGCCCCCCCCCCCCCCAAAGCTAAGCAAGGAGACTTATTATGCGTTAAGCAAAATAAAATGTTCTGTCCTTTTTTAGTGTTTCGCTTGATAAACCTACCCTCACCAGAATCAAGCCCCCCCCAAACCAAAATCCTGGATCCGCCACTGTATAGGACTATAAAAGTCCTTTTTTCTTCGCAGTAACTATTGATATTGTAGTTAGAGGCCGTTATCGGCCACAGATATGCTGTTAGTCCCTACTCCCTACAAAATGTATGAAAATGATGTACTACCTATTTAAAACTGTTTGCCGATTCGTCGACTCATTTGCATGCCGATCCTTAAAATGATCGCCTCGTGTGACTTAAACTTAATAGTTTTTTTTCTGGGTCCAGGAAGGTAAACCTAGGTAGTGATTTAATTTAAATATTAATAAAGTTCAATATAATGAGATTTTTAGTATACGACTCCTTGCCCAATATTTCACATCTTCACACTTGTTTTTTCTTTGTGTTGTTAATAAATCCTTTCTACTAAAACTCTTCAGACATAGGTATACTAATCACATTTGTAAGGTTTCTCACCAGTGTGTGTACGAATGTGTGTTTTTAAACTAATATTTTGACTAAAACTTTTCTGACATATATCACATTTATAAGGTTTCTCACCTGTGTGTGTATGTATGTGTCTTGTTAAAACACGCTTATCACTAAAACTTTTCTGACATATATCACATTTATAAGGTTTCTCACCAGTGTGTGTACGAATGTGTTTTGTTAAATTTTCCTTTTGACTACAACTTTTCTGACATATATCACATTTATAAGGTTTCTCACCAGTGTGTGTACGAATGTGTTTTTTTAAACTAATATCATGACTAAAACTTTTCTGACATATATCACATTTATAAGGTTTCTCACCAGTGTGTGTACGAATGTGTTTTGTTAAATTTTCCTTTTGACTACAACTTTTCTGACATATATCACATTTATAAGGTTTCTCACCAGTGTGTGTACGAATGTGTTTTTTTAAACTAATATCATGACTAAAACTTTTCTGACATATATCACATTTATAAGGTTTCTCACCAGTGTGTGTACGAATGTGTTTTGTTAAATGATGCTTAAGACTAAAACTTTTCTGACATATATCACATTTATAAGGTTTCTCACCTGTGTGTGTACGAATGTGTTCTATTAAAGTACTCTTTCGACTAAAACTTTTCTGACATATATCACATTTATAAGGTTTCTCACCAGTGTGTGTACGAATGTGTTTTGTTAAATGACTATGTTGACTAAAACTTTTCTGACATTTATCACATTTATAAGGTTTCCCACCAGAGTGTGTACGTACGTGTGTTATTAAATTACTCTTTACACTAAAACTACTTGAACACATATCACATTTATAAGGTTTCTCACCAGTGTGTGTACGTATGTGTATTATTAAATGACTATGTTGAGTAAAACCTTTCTGACATATATCACATGTATAAGCACATATATTTTTGTGTTTCAAACTATGTCTTTCTAAATCGCTATTATTTATACCTTTGTATTTACATATCTTACAATTGAATTCATCTTTATTACAATGATTTGAAAGAGAAATTTCTTTACTTGTCGAGTGTTCAATATTTTGTTTAATACAAATATTATTGTCCTTAACTTCAGGTTTAGCTTTTACAGTACTTTTGTATGAAATAGTTTTTTTGCTCTCACTTGTAGATATAAACTTACTTTTCTTAGTTATGTCGGTACTTTTCTTTTGTGCTTCTCCATTTTTCTTAGATTTTAAAGATGTTGGTATTTTGTGTTTTTCTTTTTGTAAATCTTGTTTTGGTTTCTTTGCTGCGGGTGCACCTATTGTAAATAATATACATATAGGTAGGTAATAATATTTTTAGTCGTGCTCAAAAAATCCGTCATTTAAACGTACTAGAGCGTGGACAAAATTATTTTCCTCTAGGGGAAAAAGATGCAATTTTTTAATTTTGGTCTGTTACCAACGGGCCTTCAAAAACTAACTTTTATTGTTACTTGCTATAGGATCTTCTTCTTGCACCTGGATAAAAACTTAATCTTATGTCGTTCCTATGTTTCAATCTATCTGTTCACGCATACAAGGCGTGAATCATGGTCGGCGCCAGGGGACTAGCGGAGGGTGCAGCGGGGTGCGGGACGACACCGCGGCTACGCGCTGACCGCCGCCCGCACCGATACTCCAACACGGATCACGAGCTACGACGCGCGCGCATACTTGTTTTATTATACTAGTTCCCAATATTGTACTGTTCGTCTGAACCATTACAAACTGTATATATAGTCCACTTTCTTTTACTTCACGATCTTTAGTTAGATCCCTAACACTATCTCCATACCGAGTTTCAGATAAATCGGTTCAGCCTTTTTACCGTAAACACGTAACATTTTCGTATTTATAATTTTACCATGGTAGGCACCTACTAGCTGCCCCCTACAACATTACAGACACTTTAATTTTATTTATTTGTATAGAATAGATAAATGTCTCTTATAACTAGCGGACTCGACAGACGTTGTACTTTGGCATTTTGATGAAAACGACGACATCTACCGGGTCCACTTGTATTTTCAAACCGTCCACGGGACCCACTCACATATACACTCAAAATTTCATCCAAATGGGTCAAGCCGTTTAGGAGGAGTTAGATGACAAACACACGTGCAGAAGAATTATAAAGATAAAGATGTACCAAATTTCTGGGCATATCCTGGCGGCGAGTTATACTTGCTGAGATTGATGTGCAGAGTGTTCGCGTACTCGCTGCCGTAGAACACCAGCAGCTCCGTGAAGCGAGGGATTATTTTTATTGTCCTGAAATATTTGTGTAAAAGAAAATATGTCTGGATCTAACACGTACCTATGTAATTAAAGTCGGGCTGATTAAGTAAGAAGGTACTAACCTAAAAATATTATTAATACCTAAAAAGCTGCTAATTTTTTAAGGTTTCGAATCAAAATGGTATAGGTGCGTTTTCGGTCGTCTGTCACGGCTTTTTACCTCAAAAAAATCAAAAATCCCATATTGGATAGGAATGAGTCTAGGTTATTTAATGGGTCCCGACTGTCAAAGTCGCTCATTACTCTCGCGCATTACTTTCTACGCATTTTTTAGGGTTCCGTAGTCCGACAAGGAACCCTTATAGTTTCGCTCTGTCCGTCTGTCTGTCTGTCTGTCTGTCTGTCTGTCTGTCTGTCTGTCTGTCTGTCTGTCCGCGGCATAGCTCCGTGGTTCTTGTTATTAGAAAGCTGAAATTTGGTTTGAATATGTATATTGATCACGCCGAGAAAGTGGTACAATAAAATTTTGAAAAATATTTTTTTTTAGGGTAGCTCCCAAACATGTAAAGTAGGGATGAATATTTTTTTTCTCGCATACCCCTTCGTGTGGGGTATCGTTAGATAGGTCTTTCAAAAATATTATGGGTGTGTGAAGACCATTTTTCGGTTAAGTCAGCCATTTGCGAAATATTTAGCTTTTAAGTGAAAATTTTTGTTCGATACGAGTTACCCCCCCCTCTAACTTTTGAATGGCTGTACCTAGAAATGTGAAAAAATTCACAGACGTAGCACATGTAATGAATTTACAAGGAAAACTATCACGGCTAAGTAGGCTTAACCGGTTACAGAGTTATAGTCGACTAACTGAGACCTACTACGGAACCCTACTGCGCGTGGCCCGACACGCACTTGGCCGGTTTTCCTTCAGTTCAAATCAACCAGACTTGTTTTATTCTTTTTAGTTCATAATACATACATACACTCGAAAAACATAACCTTCCTTCTGTCGCAGTCGGGTAACAAAACCGGTATAAAACTATCGACTTGTTGACCACATGCATTAAAACTTTTTTGCAAAAATAGAACCGACATCAAAAACACTAGAAATAAAGTAGATTTTATGGAATTTTACCCATCAAAACAAAAAAAGCAAACAAAAAAAAAACATACAGTCGAATTGAGAATCTCCTCCTTTTTAGGGTTCCGTAGTCCGACAAGGAACCCTTATAGTTTCGCTCTGTCCGTCTGTCTGTCTGTCTGTCCGCGGCATAGCTCCGTGGTTTTTGTTATTAGAAAGCTGAAATTTGGTATGAATATGTATATTGATTACGCCGAGAAAGTGGTAAAATAAAATTTTGAAAAATATTTTTTTTAGGGTAGCTCCCAAACATGTAAAGTAGGGATGAATATTTTTTTTCTCGCGTACCCCTTCGTGTGGGGTATCGTTAGATAGGTCTTTCAAAAATATTATGGGTGTGTTAAGATCATTTTTCGGTTAAGCGAGCCATTTGCGAAATATCTAGATTTTAAGTGAAATTTTTTGTTCGATACGAGTTACCCCCCCTCTAACTTTTGAATGGCTGTACCTAGAAATGTGAAAAAAATCACAGACGTAGCACATGTAATGAACTTACAAGGAAAACTATCACGGCTAAGTAGGCTTTACCGGTTACAGAGTTATAGTCGACTACCTGAGACCTACTACGGAACCCTACTGCGCGTGGCCCGACACGCACTTGGCCGGTTTTTGAAGTAGGTTTAAATATTAAAACATACCGGTAGTACAGCTGTCCTTGATACTGGTAAGCGAGCAGGTTCTGTTCCCGCCAGTTCCGCGCGCAGTTGACGTACCGCATCCAGTTGGAGCGGCTGCCGTCCGCCGCGTCCACTACGTGAGACCTTCGGCTGTTGCGATCGTATATCTAACAGAAATAGGGAAATATCTAAATATATATAGAAGAGGAGCTCGTGGCTAAGTAACAGCCGCAAGGTTCGACCAATCAAAGGTTAAGCTGCGCTTGGCGCGGTCGGTCCGTGGATGGGAGACCATCTATGACGTAACAAAACTCCTCCGTGCCTTGGAAAACACGTTAAGCTGTTGGTCCCGGCTGTCAATTGTAGATCTTTGACAGTCGTTACGGTAGTCAGAAGCCAGAGTCTGACAACCAGTCTTACCAAGAGATTCCGTGTTACCCGGTAACTGGGTTGTGGAGGTCAGATAGACAGTCGCTCCATGTAAAACACTGGTACTCAGCTGCATCCGGTTAATACTGGAAGCCGACCCCAACATAGTTGGGAAAAGGCTAGGCAGATGATGATAAAATTACTTACTAAATATTTTTTTCCGGGTGGGAAATCCTCAAAATGACCCCTTCCGCCTCACCGAGTGTCAGACTCTTACCGTCTTACTTATAAAGTCCGATTAATTTTAATCTGATGTTTAGCAACGGATTAGCAAAAATCTCACTCATAAATGCTGTTTAGCGTTAATCCGAACTTAAGTTTGTAACTTAATCCTGGATTACCACATTAAGTAAGGATTAGTTGAGAAGCTTTAGATTACAGATTTTTTATCAGTTTCTTACAGATGAACGGCAAGATGTAAACGGCAGCGCTACTTCAGCCGTCGCCACCTGTCGACGACAGCCGTCCACGCGTCGGCGGCAGCAGTCAACACGTCGACGGCTGCCGCCGACAGGGGACAACGCTTGCCGCGAGTGCCGCGTACTAGCAGTCGTGGTCGGCTTGTACAGGAGCCAGTTGCAAAATGGCGTCCGATGAAGAAACATTGTTATTGCTTTAACTTTTATTGTTTTGTTTTTTTTCATTTATGGATTTATCAGCAATGCTACCCATGCTCTGTTTTTTATTGTCTTGTTACTGTAGTCTTGTAGCTTATAATTCCAAAGACAAAGCCTTTTTTTTACTGCCATAATTAACAATTCGACATCAATTTTGTCTCCGGAGCTCATTTTGTAGACGCACGACGCTTGCGCACTCTTGGTCTATTTGTCGTCGACTGACAAAATGGCGGACGAAACACGCCACAACTGCAAGCGTCGCCAACTGTCGGCGGCAGCCGTCGACGCATTGACTGCTGCCGCCGACGCGTTGACGACTGTCGTCGACAGTTGGCGACGGCTGAAGTAGCGCTGCAGTTCACAACTTGCCGTTCGTCTGTAAGAACACTAAGACGGTTACTGACTAAAACCCATCCATGTTCCTACCTCAGTCCTTTATGTTCCGGGGGCGCGGTAACTCCTTCGAACATACCGCAGAACAGAAATAGGGCTGCTAATACCTAAAACGCCTATATAGCCCGGACTAACTATACAAACCCCGGATATTTGAGAGAATTTGATTGTTTTACTCAGATTCTTTTTTTAGGATTTGTTTTAATTTATTGCTTATTAATTTAAATTTTAATCCCGAACCTAAAGTAAAGTGTCCGTGTTTTTCCCTGACGCTCTTTGAAAACCCCGCTCCGACGCACCCCGGACGCCCTCTAAGCTAGTAAAAATACGGGGAAACCCGGACGGCTGATATATAGTTCTAACTATAATTTCTTCGGGATGCGGGTGAAACTGCACTCATGCGAACTACTTGACGCACCCGGATAAAATCTCTAGATCTACTGAACCGATTTAGGTAAAATTTGGTACGAGATAGAGGGGACCCTGGAGAAGGTCATAGGCTTTTTACTTGGATGCGCGAAGTAGTTTCTTCGGGATACGGGTGTAACTGTGGGAAACAGCTAGTATTAGTATGTATAAATAAATAAAATAAAGCAAACTTTACCTGCCAACAATACATGGAGTCGACATTTTGCGTGCGCACTCCACAGTACGGACCGAAGCGCACTCCGCGCGGCAGAGTCAATGTACTGAATACGCCCAGGCCAGCGCCTGCGAGAGACACCATATGTTACCATGCAGTAACGGCGCAAGACCTAAACTTAATGTGGGCAATGTACATTTTGCGAGGCCATCTGATGGTGCAAGAAGAAGAGAATATATAAAAACTAATTTCTGCCCGCGACTTTGTCCGCGTGGAATAGTAATTTTGGGCTATCGCTAACTTTAACCCCTGATTTTGAAACATTCTTCATTGATGCTCCGCTCCTATTGATTTTAGCGTGATGATATCATATAGCCTATAGCCTTCCTCGATAAATGGGCTATGTAACACTGAAAGAATTTTGTTAAATCGGTCCAGTAGTTCCTAAGATTAGCGCGGTCAAACAAACAAACTGTTCAGCTTTATTTGAGTATAGTTTTTTTTTTACGAAAAAATACAATCGACTTCTAAAAATACTGAAAAGTGAAAAATAATTTTATTTAAACGCTAGTGGAGTAATCTTTGTGTTACCCACTTCTAGTTCAACCCAGGTTTGGTAATCGACCGTTTCAGGAATAAAAATCTCTAATAATGGGTTACCCATCGAAAGTGGGAAGATTGAATTTATGGTAAATAGCCGTTTTGAGCGTCGGTGAACTTGGGCCTAAGTATAATAATGATGAAGGAATTTAATAAAGAGCTAAACTATTATAGCTTTATACATATACTAGCTTCTGCCCGCGACTTCGTCCGCGTGGAATAGTGGTGCTCCGCTCCTATTTGTTTTAGCGTGATGAAATATAGCCTTTAGCCTTCTTCAATAAATGGGCTATCTAACACTGAAAGAATTTTCAAATCGGACCAGTAGTTCCTGAGATTAGTAGCGTACGCAAAAAAAAGTTGATTGATGAATTGAAAAGATGGTTGATTTCTTACACCTTGTGTCCGAAAAACCCAAATATCCTACGGAACCCTATTTTTTCCAAAATAAAATTTAGCCTATGTTACTCGTGGATAATGTAGCTTTCGAATGGTGAAAGAATTTTTAAAATCGGTCCTGTAGTTTTTGAGCCTATTCATTACAAACAAACAAAGTTTTCCTCTTTATAATATTAGTGTAGATACATACCTGGTATGATGGATGGCGCTATATGGAGGAACACATGCGGGATGGTGAGGGCGGCGCGGGGGACGTACGCTGGGAAGGGGCTTTTGGGAGGAACCTAAGGGATTTCGGGATAAACAGCAGTGGGCCTACCACGAATCACTTTCGAAAAAGTATTCGTATCGACAGCGATTTTTAAATGGAAAATACTCGCATTTTACGAACTATTTATTTAAATGTATGACTTTAATCAGATCTTTGGATGCTATCATCATCAGCCTATATAACGTCCCACTGCTGGGCACAGGCCTCTTCTCATACAGAGAAGGCATGAGCATTAATCACCACGTGCGCTCAAGGCGGATTGGCGATTTCAGACTTTTTAAGTCCAGGTTTCCTCACGATGTTTTCCTTCACCGTTAGTCAGTGACGTCTAAGATATACTTAGAAAGTACATATTATGACTTTAGAAAAGTCACATTGGTACTTGCCAGGTTTCGAACCTGCACACTCGTACACGAGAGGCTGGTGCCTTAACCACTAGGTCACCACGACTATTTTGTTTTTCTTTGGATGCTGCAAATTGTTATTTACTTACTTTTATCTTAAACTAGCTGTTTCCTTTAGCCTATGTTGTTCCTCAGGGTCTATTCTATCTCTGTACCAAATTTCATTTATATCGGTCCAGTAGTTTTGGCGTGAAAGCGTAACAGACAGACAGACAGACAGAGTTACTTTCGCATTTATAATATTTATCTTATATCTTATATCTTATTATATTATATCTTATATTATATACTTATCTTAATTATTAATACTTAATTAAATTTTGCTCTGGTATAGTTGTATTTATGATTCGAAAATCGCTTTCGATACGAATACTTTTTCGAAAGCGATTCGTGCTAGGCCCACAGGGAGTCGTATTATATTATAGTGATCGAGATTCCAGTGCAAGATATTGTCAGTTTTGCCATAGATTTATTATACTAGCGTTAGATGGGCAATAGTTTTTAGGGTCCCGTAGTCCGACAAGGAACCCTTATAGTTTCACCATGTCCGTCTGTCCGTCTGTCTGTCCGCGGCATAGCTCAGAGGTTCTTGATACTAGAAAGCTGAAATTTAGTACAGATATGTATATTGATTATGCCGACAGTGGTAAAATAAAATTATGAAAAAATATTATTTTAGGGTAACACACATAAACTACACACGAACACGTAAAGTGTTAAGTGAGCCATTTGCGAAATATCTAGCTTTTAACTGCAATTTTTTTTGTTCCATACGAGAGTCCTTCCTTTCTAACTTATGAATGGCTATCCCTAGAAATGTGAAAAAATTCACAGACTTAGCACATGTAATGAACTTACAAGGAAAACTATCACGGTTAAGTAGGCTTTACCGATTACAGAGTTATAGTCGACTAAATAAGACCTACTACGGAATCCTACTGCGCGTGGCCCAACACGCGTAAAATAATATTTACGTAGGATAAATTTTACTATTATTGTGCTTACCTTATCATCAGGAATTACAAGCAAAGGGCCGTGAATCGCGCAGTATTCATAAACAAAGTCGACACACTCGTCGCAAACTGCAAACAAATAAAATAAACATCAATCATTAAAAATCATCAATAATTTGAAGAGCTTCTTTCTTTAGAAGTAACAGCCGCACGGTTCGACCGATCATAGGTTAAGCTGCGCTTGGCGCGGTCGGTCCGTGGTTGGGTGACCATCTATGTCATAGCGAGACTCCTCCGTGCCTCGGAAAGCACGTTAAGCTGTTGGTCCCGATTGTCATCTGTGGATCTTTGACTGTCGTTACGGGTAGTCAAAAGATAGTAAGTCGGACAACCAGTTTTACTAAGTATCGTGTTACCCGGCAACTGGGTTGTGGAGGTCAGATAAGCAGACGCTCCATGTAAAATACACTACCCGACTAGTAGATTTTAAGCTTCGTCTATAGTCTGTCTCTCTTCTCATATAGAGAAGGGACAAACATTGATCACCACGCTTATTGACGATTTTTTTAAGTCTAGGTTTTTCGGCAATGCTAATACACACTGACGGACTAATAAACTGCATCTATGTTCAACACGCACCTTTGAAAAAAAACCAGTTTAACCAAGTATTCAACTTTTTATACAAATTTAAATTGAAACCCATAGTTTGGTTCGTTAACTTCATAACAGCGTAGTATCATTATCCCTAAGTGTATGTTTGTATACTGGAAAGGGCCATTCAGTTTTTTTAAACAAAAATATACATACAGTATACTTAGTTGAAAAGACTACTCACATATATATTCGTCCAAACTGGGTTCTTCGGGCTCATAGTAACTGATACGCGGCCTCTGGCGTAAGTTACGCCTATTCATCTGAAAGGTATTGTAGAGGTTCTATGAAATATATAGGAATTAAACCTTATTGGTTAAACTGGCCACGCAATCATTTGAAATTAGAATGAAGGAAAGTTAGATAGCAGATTTTTATATATTAGAATGTCAGTAGAGTAGAGCTTTGGAGTAGAGTCGAACCAAGATCATGGAATCTCCGATACCTCCACCTCTGACTACGCAATCCCTACAGTATCATAATTTATTTTTTTGCATAAATTGTACCTAAGTTTGTTTGTTTGTTACGCTGTCACAGTAAAACGGCTGAACCGATTTAGATGAAATGTTGTATGGAGATAGATGAAACCTGAGAAAGGACAAAGGATTTCGTATCTGGCTTCGTGGTTCGGTTGAGAACAGAACCTCCTTTTTGAAGTCGGTTATAAATAGGCAGGACGTACCTACTTACTAAAGTAAAAGCCGCACGGGTCGATCGAACAAAGGTTAAGCTGCGCTTGGCGCGGTCGGTCCGTGGATGGGTGACCAACTATTTCATACCAAGACACCTCCGTGCCACGGAAGCATATTATGCTGTAAGTCCCAGCTGTCATTTGTAGATTTTAGACAGTTTTACGGAAGCCAGAAAGACTAACAATGGAGTCTCGTCCTACCAAGGGGTATCTATCGTGTTACCCAGTAACTGGGTTGTGGAGGTCAGATAGGCAGTCGCTCCATACAAAACACTGATACTTAGCTGCATAATGCATCAGACTGGAAGCCGACCCCAACATAATCGGGAAAAGCTAGGCAGATGGTGACTTTCTTAATTTATAAAATCATAATAACACGAGACAAACCTGTTTATCCCAAAAAAGTGAGAAGTCAGTCGGTGGGTCATCTTAGGAAGTCGCAGAAGTATAAACAAAAGCTACACTGTTAATATACCTATTTGCAATTAAATTTCGATATCAAACAAAGTCCACATTTCAAAGATCTGTTGACCAAGAAGACGTGGTTCTTAATCCATTTTCATTGAATATGAAGATTATTAACAACATTAATTATTATTTTACCTTGGTCCAGGCTTCTTTTAGGCTTTTACAGTTAGTATTCTATCTATCTTCATGTAAAGTGGAAATATTTAAATAAAAACTGAACTCTGTCTTTGAGGAAATCATCAACGCAACCCAACTTTCCCGCCAATTTTGGTACGGACGGGACTACGGGTGGTAGCCGGTTTGGCGCCTTTTTAGCTTAAAACCATAGAGTTTAAGAGTGAGCGCGGATCCTTGTACTTTCAGCCAGACTTAATAGTATTTTTTTTTAAATGATCGAGACGATTTTTAGTTTTATATACGTTTTATGAATGAATAAACGACTAACAAATGAAAAGTGTTGTAATGCTACATTTTAAATACGCACTCAAAATTCAAGCTACATATTTTTCAAAGACGGACAAAATCAATGCTGATCATAGCCAACCGAAGTGCTTTTTAGCTTTTTAGCGTCGACGGACCCGGAAGTTATGGTACAGGTAAAATAAAAATAAATAAACAGAATCAACCGAGAACCGAATGTCAAACAAAATCGATATCCTTTGTCGTGTGATTCTAAAAAAATATTGAGTTTTGCTTGCGTAATATATACAGTTATTAGTGAATCTAACACCCGTAATAATTTATTAATCTTTGATTTATTAATATTGTACATTGAAGTTGTGGGCCAGTGTGCGTGAGTATAATTTTAACTTTTTATATTTTTATGCAGCCATATTCCGCGGTCATCATTTATTTAATGACTATTACGGTATTTTAGTCTATTTAACTGCTGAAACTACAAAAAGTAATGTCTTAAAAAAACCTTTGCATTCATACTAAACCACCACCGGATATTAACCGACTAAATTTATTCGCCTTAAAATTGCGTCGGCACTAATAATGTTCCAATTATGAAATAATTTGATTTACCTTTAAATCCTAGCCAGCACTGCAGTCCCTTCATCTAATAAGATCCCAATTTGAAACCGTATGTCTTTGTTACATACATAACAACAAAACCACTGATGACACTTCTCATAAAAAATCAATAGCGCAATTTAGGAGTCATATTTTTTATGCAGGAGGCAATGATGGATGAAGAAATAAGAGATTATATTTTTCCGCACATAAACATGGAAGGTGAAGAAGTTGAAACTCTTGAGCCAACTCCCGTGGTTGACGGCGAAAACGATGATGCCCCAAAGAAAAAATATCCTGATGTAAGTAGGGTTACCATATCTCAGGATTTGTCCTGAGATTACAGGAATTTTCGACTTTTCTCAGGATTGCGGCCGGATTTTGCAAATCTCGTGAAATCTCAGGATTTTCAATAAAACACAGGTTACATTTTAAAGATGTCTTTAATTAAAAGTTAAACCAACTAAAATAATCTTCTTTTGGTAACAATTAAACAGTTTAAATCAATACTTATTTATCTAAGTAAAATAAACTAAAAATAATCTTCTTTTGGTAGATAACAATTGCAGTTAAAATCAATACTTATTTATCCAAGTAAAACAAACTCAAACTGTATAAAATCTCAGGACTTTTCCATGGTAATCAGGCCTTTTCTCCGGTCTTTTGATTTTTACATCAGGAAACCCTAGATGTAAGTAGGTACAAGTAATTTACTTGAAGAAAGTTTATCTATACTAATATAGTAAAGCGTGCTAATCTCAGGAACTACTGGTACGATTTGAAAAATTCTTTCAGTGTTAGATAGCCCATTTATTGAGGAAGGCTATAGGCTATATATTATCACGCTAAAACCAATAGGAGCAGACCATCACTATTCCGCACGGACAAAGTCATGGGCAGAAGCTAGTCCTAAAATAAAACAAACATTGGGTTTGTTCGAACACTCAAAACTCAAGATCATCAGGACCGATTTTAATGGTTTTTGATTTGTCTCTGTCCTGAAAAGCAGAATAACTATTCATCATCATCTGCCTAGCCTTTTCCCAACTATGTTGGGGTCGGCTTCCAGTCTAAACAGGATGCAGGTGACTCCCAGTGTTTTACATGGAGCGAATGCCTATCTGACCTCCACAACCCAGTTACCGGGTAACACGATACCCCTTGGTAAGACTGTTTGTCAGACTTTCTGGCTTCTGACTACCCGTAACGATTGTCAAATCAATCTACAAATGACAACCCTCCGGGGCTTACAATAAATAGATTTAATAAGAAGAAGAAGCTGTTTCCCATGGGTTGACCCGTGTCCCGAGGAAACTACTTGATGTACAGTCAACCAATTTGAATTATGACCCACCATAAGGTTATATTGTAACATACATTCAAATACAATTAGGTCGACATTCGCGTAAACATATGTTTCCATGGTAACAAATTACTTTTTATTCTCATAGAAATTATTATTTGACACCAATTTCTGAGTGACTTTTTGACGTTGTCATTTTATAATTTTGAAAAACAAAATGTTCCAAAGATCTGGATTCAAAATATGTTATTAACGCTTTATAGAAAATATTATCTATTGTAGTGATAACAAAGGTTAAAATTGCATAGCTCTCCAACCCGTATTGACATAGCTTGCTTAATATTTAAAACATCCTAAGTGCGGCATGCACTGTAAAGAATGGAAATCTTTGTTATTTTGACGGTTTCAAACGATTTATCGTCAAAGTGGGTCATGATTCAAATTTGTTGACTGTACTACCAAAATACTGCCTAAATATTTTATATCTACCACGTCATCCTCTCTCCTACTATTTGCTGTGCCCACCAGGGTCCATAATTGTTACTCTTTTTATATACCAACACCTTATCTGTACATTAACGCAATAAAGAATATGAATATCTACCCTTAACTCCCTGTTCGCAGGTCTGCAGAATATGTCTGTGCAGTGACCGACAACTTTACAAGTTGAAGGGCCACAAGTTCTGCAAGTTCTATGCCACCATAACCAAAGCTGATGTAAGTTTCATAGTTAATTTTTTAACCGACTTCAAAAAAAGGAGGAGGTTATCAATTTTTTTTTAATTTTTTTTTTTTATCTTCATACCTCATAACTTGCGACTGGGTGAACCGATTTTCATGATTCTTTTTTTATTTGAAAGCTGTTGCTTCCCGTGTGGTCCCATTTAAATTTTATCACTACCGGTTGAGCCGTTTTATAAATATATCAAAAATAACGATTTATCTCTACTTGCTGATATGCCAAATACTTAGATGATTTGGTTATTTACGCTTATTACAACCTAAAAAAGTGGTGTGTTTATTTTGTTAAGATAGCAAGACCGAGACACTGAAAAGCGAAAAAATAAAAAAGCTTTTTACAAAAAAATTAAAACCGACTTCCAAAAAAAAAACGAAGTCGAAGTTCGAAGTCAGTGGCGAAATACTAACAATAGTAACTTACAAGACACCGACTTCGAAAGCGTTGTTTTGGTCGTAAAGCGTTTAAATAAAAATTATTTTTTACTTTTCAGTTTTTTTTTTGGAAGTCGGTTTTAATTTTTTTGTAAAAAGCTTTTTTACTAGACTAAGGCAAAGCAAAAAGGAGGGTCATGATTTTCACCAGTATGTATTTATATATTAAAAGTGCAGGAATTTCAATCCTCTTGCCCATTTCTCATAATTATAAATGTAATAGTAACTCTATTACACTTGTTATGTTAAAAAAGGCTAAACCGATTTAGATAGAATAAGAATAAATTATACTTCACTTCCAATAAGAATAGAAAAATTTCCAACTTCTTTTTGCAGCTAAATCAACAGATTTTAAGTTATATTCCATACAGATAAGGAAGATGTTGAGAACAAAACCATACCCGATGACGCTATAACCCTCTTCCAAGAGAGCAGTAGGTCCACTAGCACTCTACATAAACACAGACCGCGTTCGTATCGACCTCGCCGCCGAGGTCCGTCGCGACGACCTTGTCCATGCCCTCCTGACCCTAGCTCGACGAGCCAGCCCGCGAGCTGAGCTAATAGCTTTAAAATTCCCGATTATAATAATCATAATTTATTCTGATCCAGCCTGTCCCTTGCTGTCCTTCCCCAGCGACGCCCTAAGCCGAGGCCCGTACCCCACTAGGGGGTGCCCTTAGCGTGTAGTCGCTTAGTTTTGTAAGTTAAGCCCTGGCTGGAGGCCCTAAATTTATTTAAGGCACTTCACAGGCAAGCCCGGTTAAGCAGTCGACAACCTTCTAGGTTGACCTGCGAGATGCCATACACAAAAAAAATAAAAAAATTGAGAACAAAATAATGTTTACAATACCAAATATATTCTGAATCTGATTGTGTCATGTCACCTTAGTAATAGAGCTCAGTTTTTTCAAGACTTATCTTTTATTTTGGGAGCTAACAGTAACATTCAAAGCTTTTTCATTTTTCATCATCATCAGCCTATGTGTTGGCATGAGCCTATGTGAGAAGGCATAAGCAAGATTGGTGATTTCAGACTTTTTAAATCTAGGTTTCCTCACATATTTAGCCTGATTTCCTTCGCCGTTAGTCAGTGACGTCTAAGGAATACTTAGAAATTTTAATTTAAATAAACATATGACTTTAGAAAAGTCACATTGGAACTTGCCAGGTTTAAAAACCCATACACACATTTTAATAAATTTAACAAAATATATAAATGAATTACATTAATTACGGGCACAGGCCTCTTCTCATACAGAGGAGGCATGAGCTGAGCATTGATCACCACGTGCGCTCAAGGTGGATTGGCGTCCAGGTTCCCTCACAATGTTTTTCCTTCACCATTGGTGATAAGATGTACTTAGAAAGTAAATTATGAGTTTATAAAAGTTACACTAATACATGTTTAGCCTTATTTAATTAATTGAAATGAAATTATGTAAATAATTTTTCAGGCTGAATGGAAGGGCGACCCGCTGCCTCAAACGGTCTGCTGGGAGTGCAACGCCAGGATGGCCTCCCTAGCATCGTTCCGGGCCAAAGCTATACACACAAATGCATTACTATTCTCACTCCTGCGTCCGTACGTCAATGTGAGTGTGATGCAGCCCGATGGCAGAGCTTCTAGAGACGGTACCTAATTTCTGATGGTCCTCAGTACTTATTCATCATCTGCTCGGCCTTTTCCCAACTATGTTGAGGTCAGCTTCCAGTCTAATCGAAAGCAGCTGAGTACCAATGTTTTACATGGAGCGACTGCCTATCTGACCAAGTTACTGGGTATTATCATACCCCTAGATAAGACTGGTTGTCAGACTTTCTGTCTTCTGACTACCCGTAACGACTGTCAAAGATCTACAAATGCCAACCGGGACTAACAGCTTAACATGCTTTCCGAGGCACGGAGGAGTCTCGCTATGACATAGATGGTTACCCATCCACGGACCGTCCGCGGCAAGTGCAGCTTAACCTTTAATCGGCCAACCTATGCGGCTGTTACTAAGCCACGAGCTACTTCCAAACCATAATAAACATAAATAATATATGAATGACGAATAAAAAAAAATTACGGCCTGAGTGGTTTAGTGGTCAACATAACCGGGTTCGATTGCCGGCCAGGCAGAAATTGAAATGATGAATTTTAATTTCTGTGTCGGGTCTGGGTGTTACTATGTATAATATGTATGTACATATTTATAAAAGTATATAAGTAGTATATCCGTTAAGCTAGCACCCATAACACAAGCATATTAGTTGCTTACTTTGGGGCTAGATGGCGCTGAATGAAATTGTCCAAGGATATAGATTTTAACATTAATGTTTCAGAATTCGCTCGATGTATCAGCTATAGACCGCAGCGCTCACAAGCTGACTTCTTCTCTGACCAGCAGATATTTCCAGGCCGACTACGCCGACTATCACTTTGTGTATACAGAAACAGACAGAACACCCGAAATACAACAAATTAATTTAGCCAACTTAGAAATAGACGATGACACACATTTATTTAATTATTTAGATTGTAGCGATGATATTTTAAAGGAAACTAAGAAGAAAGTCAAAAAGAAAAAGAAAGTCGGAAGAGTCGGAAATCTCGGAAGAGTCGGAAATGTCGGAAAAGTCGAAAAAGTTAAAGTCGATAAGCGTTGTAAGCCGGCCAATGAAGTTTTGAATAGCGATATTTTTAATATAACAGATTTGAGTCAAGAAGAACAAATGTATGAAATTGAAAAAAGGAAATTTTCTTCTAATTATAAGAATGCTGGTTTTAAGTGTAGCGAATGTTTTAAAGGTTTTCTAGATGAGAACGCTTTTAAGGGACATATGAACAGACATACAGATGTAAGTTCCAAGTAAATATTCTTTTTTAACCGACTTCAAAAAAGGACTTCGCTTTAAAAGTCGGTGGCAAAATACTCACAACAGTAACTTAGAGACACCGACTTCTAGAGCGACGTATTTGTCCACAAGCATTTCAGAAAAACGTAAATTATTTTTTTCAGTATTTTGGAAATTGGTTGTTGTTTTGTAAAATGTTTTATTTTTCTTATTGTGTCAATCTGTGCGAATAAATTATTTTTTACTCAATGCATATATTTTTTTACACAGTACTGATAAATGCATTTCTTTAAATTATCTGTAATGGATAATGTTCGAAGCTACTTATCCTACTTTAATGGAACTTTCACTGGCCTGACCTGACCAAATTAGACTATAAAAATAAGAAAAATGTTCAAGTACCCAGTCCCAGAAAAAAGATTTTTTAAATTTATTTCATACTTCATTTGCAATAAGATTAGAAGAACTTCCAAACACTGTTTGCAGTTTATTCAACCGATTTTGTGTTCTATTCCCTACTGATAAGGATGATGTTGGAAGCAAAATAATGTTTACAATAACAAATATATTCTGCATCTGTTTTTGTCTTGTCACCTTAGTAATAGAGCTTTAAATCGTTTGAACAAACGGTAAATAGGGTGCTATTGAATTTCTAATCTTATTATAAATAGAGCATAAGTCTTAATTTGCCTTAAAAACACCATCCATTATATTTTTTCAGCAATGCGGTATATATAAATGTGCCATTTGTAAGATACGATTCAAAAAGCTGCAAGCGCTCAGAAACCATACAACAAGTCATATGCAGAAGTTTAGCTGTAAAAGATGTAGCTATATCACATTTAGGAGGTAAGCTGTTTTCAAATTATTATCTATTTAAATCATCATCTGTCTAGCCTTTTCCCCACTATGTTACTTCCTGTCTAAACCGTTCTGAAATTAATATCTATTTATCTCATCATCTGTCTAGCCTTTTCCCCACTATGTTACTTCCTGTCTAAACCATTCTGAAATTAATATCTATTTATCTCATCATCTGTCTAGCCTTTTCCCCACTATGTTACTTCCTGTCTAAACCGTTCTGAAATTAATATCTATTTATCTCATCATCTGTCTAGCCTTTTCCCCACTATGTTAATTCCTGTCTAAACCGTTCTGAAATTAATATCTATTTATCTCATCATCTGCCTAGCCTTTTCCCAACTATCTTGGGGTCGGCTTCCAGTCTAAACAGGATGCAGCTGAGTACCAGTGTTTTACATGGAGCGACTGCCTATCTGACCTCCACGACCCAGTTACCGGGTAACACGACACCCCTTGGTAAGACTGGTTGTCAGACTTTCTGGCTTCTGACTACCCGTAACGACTGTCAAAGATGTACAAATGACAACCGGGACCAACAGCTTAACGTGCTTTCCGAGGCACGGAGGAGTCTCGCTATGACATAGATGGGCACCCATCCACGGACCGACCGCGTCAAGCGCAGCTTAACCTGTGATCGGTCGAACTGTGCGGCTGTTACTTAGCCACGAGCTCCTCATCAAATTAATATCTATCTGTACATATAAAAAGCTTTGTCCCGAATGACTGACGGATCAACGCACAGCCTAAACCACTGATCGTAAAGACCTGAAACGTGGAGGGTGTGCTCTTTGTATGAAGTATTTTATTATTTTAAAGTCGTGGTGGCCTAGTGGTTAAGGCACCTGCCTCTCGTGTACGAGTGTGCGGGCTCGAAACCTGGCAAGTACCAATGTGACTTTTCTGAAGTCATATGACTAACGGTGAAGGAAAACATCGTGAGGAAACCTGGACTTAAAAAGTCTGAAATCGCCAATCCGCCTTGAGCGCACGTGGTGATCAATGCTCATGCCTTCTCTGTGTGAGAAGAGGCCTGTGCCCAGCAGTGGGACAATATATAGGCTGATGATGATGATGTGTTTGTCTTTATTTTCAGACATGCGGCGAAACTTCACGAGGAGTACCACAATGGGACCAAATACTCTTGTCCACATTGCCTGGAGAATTTCGAGTAAGTAGGAAACCACGGGTGGATGCGCAGGGCATCACTAGGTTACTAAGGGTCATATTATACTAGCGCAGAGTCGAAGCGCATCGAAGCGTCTATCCAAACCTGAACATAACAAATTCAACCTTAACTCCACAGCGTAACGCACACATTACTTCTGAGATTTTAAAAAAACACGCGAATTCGCGCGTCTGCGTGTGAACAACGCTGATTGGCGTGCATTCGCGCGTATCCATGCGCCGACTAGCGAACCTACGCGTCATCAGTCGGAAATTGTCCTGCGTCGGTGTTGATCACGACGCATATTCTGGCGAATACGCGCTCATTCGTGCGGCTTTGCTTTAGTTGTAAAAAATTTGACGCTTCGATGCGCTTCGACTCTGCGCTAGTATAAATTGACCCTAAGGCCCAAGTTCACCGATAAGATAACGGTCCGATTAACTTAAAACAGCTGTTTACCATAAATTCAAACTTCCAACTTGCGATGAGCAACGTATTATTTGAGATTTTTATTCATGAAACGGTCGATTACCAAACCAGGGTTGAACTAGAAGTGGGTAACACGAAAATTCCAGCTTCGTGGTAAAAAAAACCTTTTCTTTTAACGGACCGATTACGAAACCAACAGTGGCCGCGATTCTCTTGACACCATCTAAATTAAATTTAGTCTATAATTCTCTCTTTCCATCAACAAATATAAGAAAGGGATAGCAAACTTTTAACACCTGTCAAATTAGAAAAAAAATAGTTTTCCATACAAATTAAACATCACGACGTAACATCTCGACTAAATTAACAAACACGTACGAACAAAATGTCATCTGTCATTTAATTTGACAGCACTGAATTACTTGCTATCCTCTTCTTGTATTTCGCAATAGAAAAAGAGCATGATATTTTAAAATTAGTTTAGTCATGTGTAAGTCAGAATCGGCACCAAAACTCAACAGAAGAGAAGAAACAACAGAAATACATCATCTGTGAAAGTTTCAGCTGTCTAGCTATCACGGTTCATGAGATATTGAGATATAGCCTGGTTACAGACAGACAGACAGTGGAGTCTTAGTAATAGGGTCCCCTTTTTACCCTTTGGGTATAGAACCCTAAAAGGGACGCAGCTTTTATTAGGGTTCCGTAGTCCGACAAGGAACCCTTATAGTTTCGCCATGTCCGTCTGTCTGTCTGTCCGCGGCATAGCTCCGTGGTTTTTGTTATTAGAAAGCTGAAATTTGGTATGAATATGTATATTGATCACGCCGAGAAAGCGGTAAAATAAAATTTTGAAAAATATTTTTTTTTAGGGTAGCTCCCAAACATGTAAAGTAGGGATGAATATTTTTTTTCTCGCGTACCCCTTCGTGTGGGGTATCGTTAGATAGGTCTTTCAAAAATATTATGGCAACGCATTCTACCAATTTTTATGACAAATCTTTCACTGTCAAGGCAGTGCGTCTGTGGAATGCGTTGCCGCTGTCAATAAGGCGTGCTCAGACACTTGTTACTTTTAAACAACTAGTCAAAGCTAATTTTCTCTGCGACAAAAATGATACTGACTCCTTTTAAAATTTCTAGTTATATATATTATAATTATTAAATATATTTAACATGTATGTGTATTTGATATAGTATGTATTAGTTTTTGTTTATTTATATATTTCATTTATATGTTATGTATTTATATGTTATTATTTTTATATAGATATTTATATAAACGTATATACATATATTCTTATATATATAGCTGTACACCACGGACTACCCTTAGCTAAATATTTTATCTTTCCTGTCCATCCAAAGGTTGTCTGGAAGATATCGCTTTTAGCGATAAGACCGCCGTTGTACCCATATTTTAAGTTTTAAATTGTATCTGTCTTCATTTCTTTTTGGTGTACAATAAAGCATATTTCTATTCTATTCTATTCTATGGGTGTGTGAAGACCATTTTTCAGTTAAGCGAGCCATTTGCGAAATATCTAAATTTTAAGTGAAAATTTTTGTTCGATGCGAGTTACCCCCCTCTAACTTTTGAATGGCTGTACCTAGAAATGAGAAAAAAAATCACAGACGTTGCACATGTAATGAACTTACAAGGAAAACTATCACGGCTAAGTAGGCTTAACCGGTTACAGAGTTATAGTCGAATATTATGATAAGTGAATAATCTGAAATAATTAGGATTGATACACATTGACCTAAATCATCATCCTCGTATCATATCAGCCTATCGCGGTCCACTGCTGAGGCGGTCCTCTATCCACCAAAGAGCGCCAACTATCCCGGTCTTGGGCAGCTTGCATCCATCTGCTGCCTGCCACCTTCCTTAAATCGTCGGTCCATTCCGTCCGCAGGGCGTCCTACACCTAAATATTACAGGGAAATAAAACGATGATTCTGGTTTTAAGTAATCACCAATTTTCCTCTACAAACAAACTTAAATATGATTAAATACAAATAGCTTAAACTTACTTTTCGACAGACTTGACTCTTTGACAATTCAAAAGTGCCTGTAAATGGTCTAGTTGAAATAAATGATTTTAATTTGAAAAAAAAAATCTGAAAAGTAAAAAATAATTTTTATTTAAACGCTTTACGACCAAAACATCGCTTTCGAAGTCGGTGTCTTGGAAGTTATTATTGTTAGTATTTCGCCATCGGTTTTATTTTTTTGTAAAAAGTTTTTTTTATTTTTTCGCTTTTCAGTGTCTCGGTCTTGCTATCTTAACAAAATAAACACACCACTTTTTTAGGTTGTAATAAGCGTAAATAACCAAATCATCTAAGTATTTGGCATATCAGCAAGTAGAGATAAATCGTTATTTTTTATATATTTATAAAACGGCTGAACCGGTAGTGATAAAATTTATATGGGACCACACGGGAAGCACCAGCTTTCAAATAAAAAAAGAATCATGAAAATCGGTTCACCCAGTCGCAAGTTATAAGGTAACAAACATAAAAAAAAATTAAAAAAACAGTCGAATTGATAACCTCCTCCTTTTTTTGAAGTCGGTTGAAAAAAACCAAGATAATTGCAACTTTATTGCGTGTAATATTCCTTCTAAAGATCGAACTCTCGGTGCGCAACAACTCGCAACTTGCCCGATTTTTTATGACGTCAGAAATGAATGTTTTGTTGTTATTTTTAACCGACTTCAAAAAAAGGAGGAGGTTATCAATTCGACTGTATTTTGTTTTTTTTGTATGTTTGTTTTTTTAATTTTATCACTACCGGTTCAGCCGTTTTATAAATATATCAAAAATAACGATTTATCTCTACTTGCTGATATGCCAAATACTTAGATGATTTGGTTATTTACGCTTATTACAACCTAAAAAAGTGGTGTGTTTATTTTGTTAAGATAGCAAGACCGAGACACTGAAAAGTGAAAAAATAAAAAAACTTTTTACAAAAAATAAAACCAACTTCCAAAAAAAAACTGAAAAGTAAAAAATAAATTTTATTTAAACGCTTTACGACCAAAACATCGCTTTCGAAGTCGGTGGCGAAATACTAACAATAGTAACTTACAAGACACCGACTTCTAGAGCGATGTTTTGGTCGTAAAGCGTTTAATTAAAAATCATTTTTTACTTTTCAGTTTTTTTTTGGATGTCGGTTTTTTTTTCCAGCAAACTATCGACTTACATGAGCCATATTCGCATTAAACACCCTTCGGACATCGTGTGCGAACTGTGCGGGTACTCCTTCGTCAGTGCCAAGGGGCTGGGGCTGCATAAGAAGTTGAAACACAGGTTCGATGACCAGCAAGTAAGTTGAATTTTATCTAGTAACTAGCTTCTGCCCGCGACTTCGTCCGCGTGGAATAGTGGTGCTCCGCTCCTATTGGTCTTAGCGTGATGATATATAGCCTTCCTCGATAAATGGACTATCTAACACTGAAAGAATTTTTCAAGTCAGACCAGCGGATCCTGAGATTAGCGCGTTTAAACAAAATGACAACATTTCCCTTCACTGCTCTGCTCCTATTGATTGTAGCGTGATGAAAAGTATACTATAACCATCTCAGGAGTATGACAAATAATTGTACAAAGTTTCGTTAAAATCCGTCGAGTAGTTTTTGTTTCTATAGAGTTTATACAGACAGACCGACAGACAGACAAAAATTTTACTGATTGCATTTTTGGCATCAGTATCGATCCCTAATCACCCCCTGATAGTTATTTTGGAAATATATTTCATGTACAGAATTGACCTCTCTACAGATTTATTATAAGTATAGAATAGATAAATAAAATTGGAGTGTCTGTTTGTAATATCGAAATAATCGCTTTTTACTACTGTTATGTACGGTATTCTATAATAATATTATTAGTGGGTAGGATTACGATTGTACTAAGCGACGCGCTGTGAATCAGTTCATATATACGCTTTGAACAGACACCAGTGTTTTATTTATGTAAGTATATGAATATATACGGTACATACACCAAAATAACATTTTTTTCAATTTTTGTCTGTCTGTCTGTTTGTTCTGGCTAATCTCTGAAATGGCTGGACCGATTTTGACGGGACTTTTATTGGCAGGTAGTTGAGGGAATAAGGAGTAACTTAGGCTACGTTTATTTTAGAAAAAATCTTTTATTTTTTTGTTAAAAAAACGGACGAACGAAGTCGCGGGTACAGCTATTGTCAATAAAAATGTAACTTAATAATTTGAAATAAGTAAAAATAAAATGAAATTAACTATGTAGGTATCATAATAAAAAAAAACTAAAAAATTAAAGAATTTTTACACTTTGGGTTACATTATTCAAGTTTTAGTAGGGATCCCTGATTATTTCTGGAAATAATTATAGCCTATAACACTTCGTAAAGATGTAGCTTTCTAACGGTGAAATAATTTTTAAAATCGGTCCAGTAGTTTTTGAGTTAAAACCCTACAAACAAACAAATCTTTCCTCTTTATAATCCTTACTTAATATTATAAATGCGAAAGTAACTCTGTCTGTCTGTCTGTTACGCTTTCACGCCAAAACTACTGGACCGATATAAATGAAATTTGGTACAGAGATAGAATAGACCCTGAGGAACAACATAGGCTACTTTTTACCCGGGTGCGCTAAGTAGTTCCCTCGGGATGCGGGTGAAACCGCGGGAAACACCTAGTATTAGTATAGATTAGTATTTATTTACAGGTTCCTACGGATGGCCCATGGTGCACCAAATGTGAAGTACAGTTTATAAGTAAAACGGCTTTGGAAAGACATGTCCAGCTATCAGCGAGGCATACTAGTGAGATGTAAGTAAATTTAATTTGTATCATACCTATTTCACCAGACCTAGCCATTTTCCAAAAAAATTGTATGGGGTTCTAAAAGTCGGTGTCTTCAATTAAGTATTGTTTTGTGTATTTTCGCTACCGACTTCTAGAACGCTGTATTGTAGTGATTTGTTAGTCGGTTAAATATTTGCAAAAAAAAAAAATTCGCTTTTCAGTGGATCAGTTTGTAATTTATCTAAATTACAATATGCTAATGTCTAGTGGTCATCACCTTTAATAAGGGTATACCTCTCTGCTTTGTCCTATAGAGCTCAGAGGCGTGATGTTATAAACATACATACAGAACCTCCTATTTCGACGTCTGTTAAAAAGAAGACTAAATTTATTCCGTTTATTTTTCTTTACACATATTATTTACATTTTTAAATATTTTTACAAACTATAAAAAAAAACATTTAAAAATATAAAAGACTAAATTATTATTATTTTTGCATAGAATCAGTCCACAAACACGTCGTCAACACAAATATCAAGAGAGGAATAGAACTCAGAGTACTTCTGAAGATAAGAAGAGGCGCCACGCTCTGAAGCCAGAAGGATCTATATCTTGTGAACAGGTGAGGGTTGTGTGGAATGCTCTCCAGCAGTGTGGAGTGACGGTCTTCTGGTTGCTGGCAGGTGTTGGATCCGTCCAGCTGAAGTCCGGGCGATAATGCCCACGTTAGGGAAGACCTATGGCCTATCGCAGCGGCGTGCACAGAGTTTTTAGACAGGGTAGGCAGAAAAGCCAAAAAGATTTTATACGGAAAATCGATATCTTAATTAACCTAACCTAAATTGATTTAAGATTCAAGATTTTTTTATTGATAGTAATTACTCTGAGATAAATTATTAGATACTTATTAAAATAAAATAAGAAAAGATAGTAAATATTTTCTGAGTTATGTAGGGTAGGCAGTGTCTTTTTGCCTATATGAACCGCACGCCACTGGGCCTATGTATGTTGTTTGGATCGGATATCAAGTAAAACCCGAGCCCAAAGTGACCGGGTTTTCCCTGGACGCCCTCTACATCTCAAATCTGGAGAAACCTGGACGGATTGACCCACTCAGATATACACAACATTTCATCTTAATCGGACAAGCCGGAGTTAGGTGACACACGTACAGAAGAATTATTATATATACTAGCTTCTGCCAGCGACTTCTTCCGCGTGGAATAGTGGTGCTCCGCTCCTATTGGTCTTAGCGTGATGATATATAGCCTATAGCCTTGATTTCTGTGTAGCTTTAACCAATAAGGTTGCACACGCAACGAAAGCTTAAAAAATGGAGTAACTTCTCCCGTTCTCCCAACATTTCCCTTCACTGCTCTGCTCCTATTGATTGTAGCGTGATGAAAAGTATACTATAACCAGCTCAGGAGTATGAAAAATAATTGTACCAAGTTTCGTTAAAATCCGTCGAGTAGTTTTTGTTTCTATAACGTTTATACAGGCAGACAGACAGACAAAAATTTTACTGATTGCATTTTTGGCATCAGTATCGATCCCTTATCACCCCCTGATAGTTATTTTGGAAATATATTTCATGTACAGAATTGACCTCTCTACAGGTTTATTATAAGTATAGAAGATGAAGATAATATAAATATTATCATTCCAGTGTGAGATGCAGCTACCAGACCCACTCTCTTACTACAGGCACTTCAGACGCATGCACCCGGACAAGAATCGAACCATATACCCATCGATGAAGTCTCAAAGCATGTGTGAAGTTTGCGGCAAAATGTTCCAGGTACTTTCTAACTCTATAACATACTTCATCTATACAAATATTATAAAGAGGAAAGATTTGTTTGTTTGTAACTACTGGACCGATTTGAAAAATTCTTTCGCCATAAGAAAGCTATATCTTTACGAAGTGTATTTATTTTCAGAAATAATTAGGGATCCCAACTAAATCTTGAATAATGTAACCCAAGGTGTTAAAAAAAATTCCACGCGGGCGAAGCCACGGGCGGAAATCTAGTAATATATATGTTACTAAAGTAACTAGATCTGCAATCACCAAACACAATGCGAGCCATAAAGGTTGAGCCCACAGACATAATTCATGCCATTTTTTTATGTGGTACGCCACACTATATTTTTACAAGGTTTTTTTAAATGGACCTAGCAGTTTTTGAGTTAAAACCCTACAAACAAACAAACCTTTCCTCTTTATAATATTAGTATAGATATTCAGTTTGAGTATGCTAGTATACTAAATCTATGATCTTACCTTTCAGAGTCTAGCCTTATTACAAGACCATAGCTACACTCACACGGACACGAAGCAGTTCAAATGTACTGAGTGCGACAAACAGTTTGTTCGTAAATATAGGCTGATCGCTCACCAGCGAGTGCATGGGAATTCTAGAGGGAACCATGTCTGTAGTGTGTGTGCTAAGTGCTTTACCACTGCTAGTAATATGAGGAGGCATATGGTGGTGAGTAAATATATATTTTTACTCTAGCTTTCTGCCGGCGACGCCCGAATTCAAATTAAAAATGTCAGTTTCATACAAATATTGCCCCCCTTTTTCATTCCCTTAGGGGTAGGATTATGGAAAATCCGTTCTTATGGTATGCCTACGTCATACAAAAAACACACCCTCCAAGTTTGAGGTGTCTACGATCAGCGGTTTAGGCTGTGCGTTGATCCGTCAGTTATTCAGGACATAGCATTTTATATGTATAGATTAAGATTATCATCATCAGCCTATACATTGTCCCACTGCTGGGCACAGGCCTCTTCTCATACAGAGAAGGCATGAGCATTGATCACCACGTGCGCTCAAGGCGGATAGGCGATTTCAGACTTTGTAGTCCAGGTTTCCACATGATGTTTTCTTCACCGTTAGTCAGTGGTGGGTATGATACACTTCGAAGGTAATGTATTATGACTTTAGAAAAACCTTTGGCAAAATATATAACAGACTTCAAAAACACATTATATTGAAAAATAACTACTAGATCTTTCTAGAAGTCTGTGGCGAAAATACACAAAAAATAGTACCTACTTGGAGACACCGAATTCCAGAACGATGTCTCTACAAAAGACAAAACAATACCTAATTGAAGTCGGTGTCCTCTTAGAAGAGTCGGTGTCATACTTAGCTGCATCCGATTAGAGTTTAGATAGAGTGGAAGCCGACACCTATACAATCGGGAAAAGGCTAGGCAGATAATGTTTCCATGATAGTTTTATGATAATTTGTTTTCTTACAGAGTCACACGGGTTTAAAACAGTTTAAGTGTGAGATGTGTGGCAAGTGCTTTAAGCACGTGAGCGAGAAACGAGTACACATCACATATGTGCATCTGAAAAAACCGTGGCCCAAACGCGCTAGAGGCAAGAGGAAAGATATTAAACAGGTTTGTAATCAACTTCTTATCATGTGGGTTGCAAGTTTTACTAACCTAATAAGCCGAGCCAGAGTTTTCTCCAATAGCAGCTGGGCACGACAGCTTGATGTGCCTTCCCAGGCACGGGGGTATAACACCAATAACTACCCGACCGGGCTGCTTTGTGAAACATGCCAAAATCCACAAAACTATTTCGGCTCGACCCGGGAATCGAAACCGAAACCTCGTTTACAGCATTCGCGTTGTGACCACTAGACCTCAGCTGCGTCCGACTAGACTGGAATCCCACCCCAACACAGTTGGGAAAAGGCTAGGCAGATTAGTAATCATTTTGCTAATGTATAATTTACTAGCTGTTTCCCGCGGTGTCACCCGCATCCCGAGGGAACTACTTAGCGCACCCGGGTAAAAAGTAGCCTATGTTGTTCCTCAGGGTCTATTCTATGTCTGTACCAAATTTCATTTATATCGGTCCAGTAGCTTTGGCGTGAAAGCGTAACAGACAGACAGAGTTACTTTCGCATTTATAATATTAGTAAAGATCTATTTTCTTTACAGAATCCAGTACAACACGAATCTCAAATCCCCGCTGTGACAAACATACAACCAGTTGATATGGACATGTTGATACAAGGCAAACCAGTGTATTATGATGTCAAAATGTAAAATAACCGGCGTTTCTAACTGGTGTTTCTAGCTGGTGTTTATCAGGAAGGAGAATATACGACAATGAAACATCTATACATATAAAATGCTCTGTCCTTAATGACTGACGGATCAACGCACAGCCTAAACCGCTGATCGTAGAGACCTGAAACTTGGAGGGTGTGTTCTTTGTATGACGTAGACATCCGATAAGAAAATAGACCAGTGCTTTTAACTTTTGAAAACAAAAAAAATAATAGTAGGATGAAACCCATTGGAAAAGGAGGAGAATACAATAAAAATGATAGGAAAAATAAATTACGGGCGATCTGAGGTCGGGAAGTGGGGGGGAGGGGGGGTTAAAGTTAAAAAAACGGTTTATCTCAATTTCCGGCAAAACTACAAGTCCTATGAAAAAAAGTTAAATGGCAAAGTTGTAGGTAATAAAAAGATCTACAACTTTTGGATTGACACTTTTTTCACATAACCTCAAAATGTATGTGAAAAATTCAAAAAACCAAGCTTTTGGTTTTTTATTTTTATATTTTACAATAATTAATTTTTTATCACGAAATTTGGTGAAAACTTACCTTTTTATGTCCCAAACACACTGTAATTTATTTGATTTATAATAATTATTTTTTCACCCTTATTTTGACTTAATATCGAAAAAACACCCTAATTTTCAATCGAAAATTCTCGTGTCAAAATATCACTTTTTTTTTAAAAGTCGGTAGTCTTTTTGTTCTTTGAAATCTCTACTTTCAGATGGTATAAAAAAATATTTACATTGCTATGGTAAATGTTCTCAGAAAATATAAAGAAACGCTACGAAATAACAGTTAGCAAGGCCAAGATCCTTCTAGCAACTCCCCACTTCTCTATGAAATACCTTTTGATCAGCTAAAAGGTATTTCATAGAGAGGTCCGAGGTTCCGTAGGTCACTCAGATACATAAGTTATCTTAAAATAGCAATAAATAGGCATCTACGCAAAAAATTTAAGCCGGTCTAGGCCTTACTACCTGTTATTTTGTAGCGTTTCTTTATATTTTCTGAGAACATTTACCATAGCAATGTAAATATTTTTTTATACCATCTGAAAGTAGAGATTTCAAAGAACAAAAAGACTACCAACTTTTAAAAAAAAAGTGATATTTTGACACGAGAATTTTCGATTGAAAATTAGGGTTTTTTTTCGATATTAAGTCAAAATAAGGGTGAAAAAATAATCATTTTAAATCAAATAAATTACAGTGTGTTTGGGACATAAAAAGGTAAGTTTTCACCAAATTTCGTGATAAAAAATTAATTATTGTAAAAGATAAAAATAAAAAACCAAAAACTTGGTTTTTTGAATTTTTCACATAAATTTTGAGGTTATGTGAAAAAGTGTCAATCCAAAAGTTGTAGATTTTTTTATTACCTACAACTTTGCCATTTAACTTTTTTTCATAGGACTTTTAGTTTTGTCGGAAATTTAGATAAACCGTTTTTTTAACTTTAACCCCCCCCCCCTCCCCCCCACTTCCCGACCTCAGATCGCCCGTAATTTATTTTTCCTATCATTTTTATTGTATTCTCCTCCTTTTCCAATGGGTTTCATCCTACTATTATTTAATTCACTTTTTACCGTTTTTAGAGGCTAAAAGCACTGGCCTAAAAGGCTTTTTCGATATTCTACCCCTAAGGGGGTGAAAAAGGGGGGTAAAGTTTGTATGAAACTCTGTCATTTTTAACTTGAATTCGTATAGCGATACGGGTGAAGACGCTGGCGGAAAGCTAGTCTATATATATAAAAGAAAGTCGTGTTAGTTACACCACTTATAACTCGAGAACTGCTGAACCGATTTGGCTGAAAATTGGAGGGGAGGCAGCTTAGAACCAGGAGACGGACAGGTAGGATAGGTAGGAGCTGGGTAGAGGTTGCATACCAAGCGAACGAAGTCGCGCGGGGCAGCTAGTTTTTAATAAGATTAGACATCTAAACGCACCCTATTTACCGTTTGTTCAAACGATTTAAAGCTCTATTGCTAAGGTAACATGACAAAAACAGATGCCGAATATATTTGGTATTGTAAACACTATTTTGCTTTCAACACCATTGTTGGGTAAAAGTCTCTTCTTATACACAGAAGGCATGAGCATTGACCACGCTTGCTCAAGGCGGATTGGCGATTTCAGACTTTTTTAAAGCCTGCCTGCACCCACACGCCATTTTTAACAGACTTCAAAAAAGGAGGTTCTCAACTTGACTGTTTTTTTATGAATAGGATTTGGTCGTTACGCAATTTCATGCTTTCCATATTTCAATTTTGTAATACGCACTTAATCAATTCAATCTTAGTATTCAGCCAATCTAGTCATATAGTTATGTAATCATTAGAATGTAAGTATATAAACAATAAAATTAATTGACATCAAATATTTAAGCTTTTCACTCAAGTAGCCAGAAAGTCTCACAACCAGTTTTACCAATGGGTATCGTGTTCCCAGTAACTTTAAATATTTGAGTTTTTCACTTAAGAAATCACAGTTCAGAAGCCAGAAAGTCTCACAACCAGTCTTACCAAAGGGTAGTGTTCCGGTAACTCGGTTGTGGAGGTCAGATAGGCAGTCGCTCCATGTAGAACTCTGGTACTCAGCGGCATCCGGTTCAGACTAGAAGCCGACCCCAACATAGATAAGAAAAGGCTACGAGATTATGATGATGTCTGTGTGTCTGTTTGTATGTTTATCTGTTTGAGCTTTACGCCAAAACTACTGAGCAGATTTACTTGACATTTTCCAAAATGTCGTCTAATGTATTTTTAACCCCCGACGCAAAAAGAGGGGTGTTATAAGTTTGACGTCGATGTCTGTCTGTGGCATCGTAGCTCTCAAACGGAAGGACCGATTTTATGCGTTTTTTTTTCATTTGAAAGCCACTTTCCTTGCGCTGATTCTTAGCTATGTTTGGTTAATATCGGTCTAGTAGTGTAAGAGTATCAGCTCTTCCAAAATGCTGTAGTATATTTGCGTAGGTGTTTTTTTTTTAATTTTAATTTAATTTTATCCTGTTGTAGGGCATGGTCAGCAACGCATTATATGGCAATTCCGATACACCTCGAACTCGCTAGAAGCGAATAAAAAAAAACAATTTCATTACACATTTTTATTACAACTCCTTCCAATAAATATCTGTCACAAACACACCACACTTTAAATAAATACACGCTAAGCTATTATGTTATCTAAGACTGTAGAAACATGAAAATACTACCAGGCGCGGTTGCAGCCAAATGTTGGGGGAGGGGGTTATCAATAACCGAAATTGGCCGAAAGTTTCAAGCAAGCTCCAAAATTTAACGATCTATTACAATTTAAGACCAACCAAGGCGTCATTACAATTACAATTTTCATAGTTAGTTTTTAGGAGTTTATTAATTAGAAGTGTATGATTTGAGGAGGGGGGAGGGGGTCACGCACACATAGGCGTAGGGAGCAGAGATTTGAGTGGTTGACGGCATAAGGGAGTCATACCGTTTGCCGTCACGGCATATAAATCGGTTATATTACCAAAGCGCGCCACAAATAGATCTTTTACATAACAAATAATCATTCATATCCACCATGGTTATTATGACCGACCCCTTATAGTTGGGAAAAGGCTAGCCGTTTAATTATTCCTTATAAATTTCATGTTTCTACAATCCAAGCAATTCTGGGAGCCTCTCGTATTACTAATTCCCTCATTATCATTACTTTAATAAATAGTATCTAGCAGTCGTCTATTCACAATAATTACCTAAAAAAACATGTATAAATAATAATGTCATGTTTAAAAAAAAACTTACTACTATTTGAGTATTTTATTAATTAAATAATTAACTTAAGTTCGTAAATATTACTATCACACTATATTTTACATTTGATTTTAAACCTTAAGCCAGCCATACAAATATAACTTATTTATTCGCGATTCAGTTGCGACGTTGACGACCTGAGTGGTTTAGTGGTCAACGTGCCGGAATGCCACGCAAGAGGTCCCGGGTTCGATTCCCGGCCGGGCAGAAATTGAAATGATGAATTTTAATTTCTGTAACGAGTCTGGGTGTTACTATGTATAATATGTATGTATTTATAAAAATATATAAGTAGTATATCCGTTAAGCTAGCACCCATAATACAAGCATGCTTGCATTGCTTACTTTGGGGCTAGATGGCGCTGTGTGAAATTGTCCAAAGATATTTAAAAAAAAAGTTGCATTCAAGGCGTTGTGTAGCCAATTAATACAATTTAATTTAATTTTAACCTTTTGAACCACACAAGGCTGTTGTTGCATTTGCAACAAAAAAGTTGCAATCAAAAAATATGGCATATGGTTACTTAAATACGTGAAACGGAAGAACTGTCATTGAAAATCTGTCAAAAATGGAAGATAAAAATGAATAATATTCATAACTAGCTTCTGCCAGCGACTTCGTCCGCGTGGAATAGTCTTAGCGTGATGATATATAGCCTATAGCCTTCCTCAATAAATGGGCTATCTAACACTGACAGAATTTTTCAAATCGTACCAGTAGTTCCTGAGATTAGCGCGTTCAAACAAACAAAAAAACTCTTCAGCTTTATTATATTAGTATAGATATTGGTAGCCGACCCCAACATAGTTGAGAAAAGGTAGTTGAGGTGAGGTTCCTCTCAAAAGGTTAAAAAAAAACACTTCCAAAATTACACTATTTTAAAAGGGCTTCGTACTAAAACTATAGTCAGTTTTATTTATGAATGAATAACAACCAAGTGATGAATTGTTATATAGAACTGTTTGAATATTTGAGAGTAAATATTTCTGGCATAGCTACCCAGTCGCCATATTGATTATTTTACAAAATTGTTATGCACGATGAAAATTGTTAACCATATATTTATTATACTAGCGTTAGATCGGCAATGCGAGAGAGAAATAACTTAGGTACTCATGTGTTAGAGCGAGATAAACGAGCCTAAAATTTCAAATCATTGCAAATTTGAATAGGAAGTCTTATGCCGACGGGATAGTTATGTCAGTTTTCATACAAAAAAGTTCAAGCCCTTCCTTGGTTAAGGCCTGTACTTAGGTCCTATCGTTAATAATGATATCTAATATTCGTATATTCAGTTTTCCGTAAAATAGTCCAGTATATAAATATTTATCTGTAGGCCCTTCAATACTGAGATCAAAATCTATAATAAAATCCTAAAAACTACTTAATATTAAACCTAACTTAAAGTAAAAACACTGGGAAGCCTTTTTATTCAAAGACAATATTTTCACTTGTATAACAGTCCCACTGTTGGGCCTCAGGCCATAGCGCCTTAGACCAGCACTCGTCTCCTATACGGGGGTTTGAGGGGCTCGTGACTAACAGCCGTGACCAACAGGTTAAGCTGAGCTAGCCGCGGTCAATCAATGGATGGGTGACCGTTTTCTGAACATAGCTCGACCCCTACGTGTCTCGGCTCGCACGTGTCGCTGTCTTGCTTGTGATCTCTCCCCGGTCGTGTCGGGTTGTGTCCCTGAGGACTGTGAGAGTGAGGGAGTAGAGAGTGCACCTGTGTCCGCAAGCGCAGCACTATAATATTTCCTGCGTACCTGGCTAGTCTGAGTTGAGATTGGCCGTCGTGACCGAAATCGGTCTGGAGGTATATTCTAGAAATTAACAGTACTTCTTTTTCTTTCTTATTTGATAGGAAACAAGCCTCTAGTGGTAAGTGGTAACCACCACATAATTCTGAGCGTCACCACCTAAGAGACAAAGCTGCATTGATGTTAAGCGCGCGCACATCAAATTCATTTCAGCTGCCTTCAATTACTTCAAAGGTTGGTCTTCATTTTAATAACTATTATTTACATGCTGCATATCATAACATTATCATCAGCCTATATATCGTCCCACTGCTGGGCACAGGCCTCTTCTCATAAAGAGAAGGCATGAGCATTGATCACCACGTGCGCTCAAGGCGGATTGGCGATTTCAGACTTTTCAGTCCAGATTTCCTCACGATATTTTCCTTCACCGTTAGTCAGTGACGTCTAAGATATACTTAGAAAGTACATATGACTTTAGCAAAGTCACATTGGTACTTGCCAGGTTTCAAATCCAAGCATATTCGTGCTTATGATACAAGCGTGGCAAAAGTTAAGCTGCGCTTGCCGCGGTCGGTCATTGGATGGGTGACCGTCTATATCATACCAAAACTGACATGGTTTAAAAAAAATTGAATGGCCCTTTCCAGTATACAAACATACACTTAGGGATAATGATACTACGCTGTTATGAAGTTAACGAACCAAACTATAGGTTTCAATTTAAATTCATATAAAAAGTTGGAATACTTGGTTAAAATGTTTTTTTCAAAGGTAGGTGCGTGTTGAACATTGATGCAGTTTATTAGTCCGTCAGTGTATGTGTGTACAAATTTCATCCGAAACCGTTCATTACTTTTTGCTATCTTT
This sequence comes from Pyrrhia umbra, assembly GCA_963891755.1. Lineage (NCBI taxonomy): Eukaryota > Metazoa > Arthropoda > Insecta > Lepidoptera > Noctuidae > Pyrrhia > Pyrrhia umbra. The sequence continues at coordinate 4,484,513 of OY982946.1, forward strand.
ACAAACTTTCACATTAATAGTGGGGAGCTAATCTTCAATGCTGGGGTCATCACACTTCCAGTCCCTCGCTCTCTGCCGAGCCCGCTTAGGCCAGGGCTTTTTTAAATGCACATGTTCCACGTGTGCTCGGTGTTCGCCAGACGTCGTGAAACACTTGCCACATGTATCACATTTGAACGGTTTCAAACCGGTGTGAATCTGAAATGAAATAATTCTGAATCACTACATAGTATAAAACAAAGTCGCTTTCTCTGTCCCTATATCCCTATGTATGCTTAAATCTTTAAAACTACGCAACGGATTTTGATGCTGTTTTTTTTAATTGATAGAGTGATTAATAAGGAAGGTTTTAGTATATAATTTGTCAAGTTTTTGTATCCATTAGCTAAAATATCGCGGGCGAAGCCGCTGGCGGGAAGCTAGTTATCTATACGTATAAAATGTTTTGTCCTGAATGACTGACGGATCAACGCACAGCCTAAACCGTTGATCGTAGAGACCTGAAACTTGGAGGAAAGAACACTCTTTGTATGACGTAGGCATCCGATATGAAAGGATTTTCTGAAATTCTACCCCTAAGGTGGTGAAAAAGGGGGGCAACGTTTGCATGAAACTCTGTCATTTATAATTTGAATTCGTACAGCCCAAGCGGGCGAAGCGGCTGGCGGAAAGCTTGTATTCTATATACTAAAACTTTCCTTGAAATAGCATTCAAATAACGAAAACACCATTCAAATCGGACCAATGTTTTTTGAGAAAAATCGCAGACATACAAACATACATAGGGGCCGAATACAGAACCTCCTTTTTTGAAGGCGACTAATAAATGCGAATATGACTTTGGTTTACTTAACGCTTTCATATTAAAACTGCTGAACCGATTTTGAAGAAATTTGATATGAAGATTCGGGTGAATAGAAAACGCTAGTCTACACTAATATTATAAAGAGGAAAACTTTGTTTGTTTGTTTGTAATGAATAGGCTCAAAAACTACTGGACCGATTTTAAAAATTCTTTCACCATTCGAAAGCTTCATTATCCACGAGTAACATAGGCTAAATTTATTTCCAGAAATAATTAGGGATCCCTACTAAAACTTTAATAATGTAACCCAAGGTGTAAAAAAAATGTCCACGCGGGCGAAAAGCTTGTAGTATATAAAAATATTAAGCAAAACTTACAAACATGTGTCTCCTCCTATTATTGAAGAAGGCAAAATGTTTTCCACACAACGGACACTCGTAGCTCGGCCGCGTCGCGCTGTGCACTCGCATGTGAAACACCAGGTTCGTCTTCTGAGTAAAGCTTTTGGTGCAGCGGTCACATTTGAACCGCTTCTCCCCTGTGTGGACCCACATATGGTCTTTTAGCAACGCCATGCTCTGAAAACAGAATTACAACCGGTTACACTAAGCTTCTTATCATTTATCATGCGCAAGAGATGCGCATCATTATTATATCGGTTTCGCGCCAGCCCCAACATTATCCTGAGGACGTTGGCAGACCGCTGGGACTCTCCCATTCTAGGACGCTGGATACGACTCCACGCAGTGAAGTAGACTGGGATGAGAATTTTATTTTATTTAATTACCTGTTAGATTAGTTTATTTACTAACACTAGATATAAGGCATTTTATACTGTTTACTAACAAAATATGGAACTTGATTCTGAAATAAATGTTTTTTTTTTTATATATATATATTTTTTTTTATTTATCTTTTAACGAATATCACAAAACATGTTATCAATAATTAATACGGCCTAGCCTTTTCCTTACTATGTTGGGGTCGGCTACCAGTCTAACCCGGATGCTGCCGAGTTCCAGTGTTTTACATGGAGCGACTGGCTATCTGACCTCCACAACATGGTTACCTGGTAATACGGTACCCCATGGTAACGACTGTCAAAGATCTACAAATGACAGCCGAAGACCAACAGCTTAACGTGCTTTCCGAGGCACGGAGGAGTCTCGCTATAACGAAGAAGATCACCCATCCACGGACCGACCGCGCCAAGCGCAGCTTAACCTTTGATCGGTCGACCCGTGCGGCTGTTACTTAGCCACGAGCTCCTCTTAAAGATTAATAAGTCATATTTCAGTTTCCGACGTAGGCAAAATTCTAACCCTAAGGGAGTGAAAAACGAGGGCAATTTTTTTATGAAACTCTGTCATTTTTAATTTGAATTCGTAATTCTGGCGGATAGCTAGTTGATATATACCTGAAATATTTTCCCGCACTGTTCGCACATGCAGGGGGTCTTCATCGCGGGGTACTTGGTTCGGTTCTTGTCCGGGTGAGCTCGTCTGAAGTGCTGTGCATACACCCTTAGGTCACGTAGCTGGATGCCACACTATGGAATTACATCGTATATTTATCTATTCTATCTTTTAGTATGGAACTCTGTCATTTTTATTTTCTAGTAATTTGTACCACCTGTTATGTAACATATGGAATGCTAATAAAGATTTGAGTATTGAGTATCTATATATATATAAAAAAACCGGCCAAGTGCGAGTCGGACTCGCGCACCGAGGGTTCCGATCATTGGAAAGGATAGATACGCAATAAAGTCGCAATAATCTTGTTTTTTTCCGACCGCATAATTAAGTTTGTTTGTAGAGGAAAATTGCTGATTATTTAAAAAAAAATATATTATGTGATGTAACTAAAAATTTATGGTTTTCGTAATTTTTCCTTTATCTATGCTATAAGACGTTGCTTCGTACCAAATTTCAAGATTCTGAGTTCACGGGAAGCACCCTGTAGGTTTTGATTCCCTTGCAAGTGTCGAAAATTTGCGGCATAAACGGCTGTATCTTTTGATTGCGTTGGCTTAGAAGTTTGATTTTTTCACAGCTTCAAGGGACAGTAGACCTGAGTAATTGATATAAATTTCAGCTTCATACCTCCACGCGTTCCTGAGAAAAAGGGTCTTGACAGACGGACGGACGGACAACAAAGTGATCCTATAAGGGTTCCGTTTTTTCCTTTTGAGGTACGGAACCCTAAAAATATCAAAGTCGGAGTACTCTGTAATAAGTTATGCGTCATACATAAAACACGATGCCACACACAAACACACACACACACCGATCTACATAAAATTTGGTACGGAGATAGAGGAGATAAGATAAGATAAAGATATATTTATTTCTAAGTATATGGTACACTGAGATCTTACATTAAATATTGATTCACATATACTACCATTTCTGGTGTAGAAATATTAAATAAGCTAATTCCATGCAAATCTTAGACATTACAATAGTTTTAATTTGATACAATTATATTAATTAATTTAGATTCATTAAAAGGAAATACATGTAATGTCAAATATTAATTATTATGTCAAAATATTAATCATAATAAAAGATCCTGGAGAAGGCTATAGGCTATTTATCTGGGTGAGTATAGTAGTACATAGTAATATTACTAAGGATAATTTTATTATTATGCGTGGTAAATATTTTTTTTTTTTTTTTAATTTGAATTCGTATAGCCCACGCTGGCGAAGCAGCTGGCGGAAAGCTAGTCTAAAATCGAAAACCCTAGTTATTTATTTACAAACTCAAGCGCCGGATCGGTGACCTTTGACCCGCGGCACGCTTGCGATACCGCTACCGATTACTGATACTGTAACCTACACTGACGACGGACTAATAAACTGCATCAATGTTCAACACGCACCTACCTTTGAAAAAAACATTTTAACCAAGTATTCCAACTTTTTATACAAATTTAAATTGAAACCTATAGTTTGGTTCGTTAACTTCATAACAGCGTAGCATCATTATCCCTAAGTGTATGTTTGTATACTGGAAAGGGCCATTCAATTTTTTTTAAACAAAAACTTTGATGCAGTTTCTTTGTCTGGGGGTATATTTTTTTTTACAAAAGCTGTGCCTTCTTTTTGTTCTAAAACTATAGGATACTATAAGATTTCCAGTTCCTAATACTGCTCAAAAGATAAGTTATCATCGAATGTGTAGCGCGCTTTTTTATTGCTTTTTTTACAAGTTATATTTTGATCACCACGTGCGCTCAAGGCGGATTGGCGATTTCAGACTATTTAGGTCCAGGTTTCCTCACGATGTTTTCCTTCACCGTTAGTCAGTGACGTCTAAGATATACTTAGAAAGTACATATGACTTTAGAAAAGTCACATTGGTATGCTCATGGAGAAGAGGCCTGTGCCCAGCAGTAGGATAATATATAGGCTGATGATGATGATGATATATTACCTGTTCACAGCTAAGGGGTGCGTGAGGCTCGTTGGGGTCCCCCTCTGCGGGCCCCCGGGGATGGATGACGGGCCGCCTCTCTATCCTCCGCATGACTCGACCGTTGCGTTCCGCGTTCATACTTTGAGAATCGTTGCGGATCCTATTCCTATAAAGAAGAAAGATGGGCTTTAAATTTTTAACCAACTTCAAGAAAGAAAGTTCTGTTTTTGACCCGTATGTAATCTATACTAATATTATAAAGAGGAAAGATTTGTTTGTTTGTAGGGTTTTAACTCAAAAACTTCTGGACCGATTTAAAAAAATCTTTCACCATTAGAAAGCTACATCTTTACGAAGTGTCATAGGCTATATTTATTTCCAGAAATAATTAGGGATCCCTACTAAAACTTGAATAATGCAACCCAAGGTGTAAAAAAAATGTCCACGCGGGCGAAAAGCTTGTTTTACTATAAAAATATAAAATTAATATGTGATAAAAAAAAACAGTCGAATTGAGAACCTCCTCCTTTGAAGTCGGTTAAAAATTGAACTTACGGATCATGATCGCTGCTGTGTCTGGAAGACAGTTTGAGATGTCTGCCGTGTGCCTCTTCAGACACAAACTTGACGTCGCATATATCACAGTAAGGCCCTTCCAGAGTCAACTGTAAATATCATTAAAAAATAATTCTATTGTTGTGGTAATAATGATTGACGACCTGAGTGGTTTAGTGGTCAACATGAATGCCACGCAAGAGGTCCCGGGTTCGATTCCCGGCCGGGCAGAAATTGAAATGATGAATTTTAATTTCTGTAACGGGTCTGGGTGTTACTATGTATAATATGTATGTATTTATAAAATTATATAAGTAGTATATCCGTTAAGCTAGCACCCATAACACAAGCATGTTTGCTTGCTTGCTTACTTTGGGGCTAGATGGCGCTGTGTGAAATTGTCCAACGATATTTATTTATTTATTATTTATTTAATAATGTTCAGTTTTGCTTGCGAGGATTCTCAGGATTAAAAAAAGAGGTGGTGCGCTCAGAGTGGTTTATTGGCCACTAATTATCGTTTTAAGTTTCTATAATTCATTTATAATAAGATTAGAAAAACTTCCAAACTTTTGCAGCTTAATCAACTGATTTTGAGTTCTATGCCGTACTGATAAGGGTGGCGTTGAAAGCAAAATAATCTTTACAATCTATACTAAATGTTTGAACGCGCTAATCTCAGGAACTACTGGTACGATTTGAAAAATTCTTTCAGTGTTAGATAGCCCATTTATTGAGGAAGGCTATAGGCTATATATCATCACGCTAAAACCAATAGGAGCGGAGCACCACTATTCCACGCGGACGAAGTCGCTGGCAGAAGCTAGTCCTTACTTAATATTATAAATGCGAAAGTAACTCTGTCTGTCTGTCTGTTACGCTTTCACGCCAAAACTACTGGACCGATATAACTGAAATTTGGTACAGAGATAGAATAGACCCTGAGGAACAACATAGGCTACTTTTTACCCGGGTGCGCTAAGTAGTTCCCTCGGGATGCGGGTGAAACCGCGGGAAACAGCTAGTTAATTATAAAGTGATGGCATCTAGCTAATTTTAAGAGTTTATACTCACAGTTTTATCAGCTAGCCGATGTTTCTTTTTCTTGTGTACATCGATGCCCTTTTTGCTGACAAAAGTGTACCCACATAATTCACATACGAAATCCGATACATGCTTAATTCTTATATGGCCCATGTACGTTGTCAATTTACTGCGAACAAAATTCAACAAATTCAAAAGTCATTTATTCAAATTAGGCTGAAAATCAGCACTTTTTGAACGTTAAATTTACAAAAGGCAGCCCCCAAAACGCCCGCCCTTCACCACTTCCTATGTGTTTGTGCTGGGAAGAAGAAAGAAAAAGAAGAAAGAAGAAGAAACTAACTTTTGAATGGCTGTACCATTTGTACATGTGAAAAAAATTCACAGACGTAGCACATGTAATGAACTTACAAGGAAAACTATCACGGCTAAGTAGGCTTAACCGGTTTTATGTAAATACTCACTCGAACTCACTGGCACAGTGTGGACACTGGTACTTGGTGCCCGCGTGCCATTTCTCATGCTCCCTCGCAACACCTCTGTAATAAATCAAATTCTTAATTTATTCAATTAGAACCATAGATATATATGTTACTAAAGTAACTATACTCCATTTACAATAAGATTAGACATTTAAACGCACCCCATTTACTGTTCGTTCAAACGATTATGAGTTCTATTCCGTATAGATAAGGATGGTGTTGAAAGCAAAATAAGGTTTACAATACCAAATGTATTCTGCATCTGTTTTTTGTTTTATCACCTCAGCAATAGAGCTCAAAATCGTTTGAACGAACGGTAAATGGGGTGCGTTTAAATGTCTAATCTTATTGTAAATGGAGTATAGATCTACAATCACCGAACATGTGAGCCATAAAGGTTGAGCCCACAGACATAATCCATGACATTTTTTATGTGGTACGTATTTTTCCTGGGAATACTATTACCATCCTTATCATACAGATGTCATGAACATTACGTTTCGGTTAGTGTGAGAGAGGTAGATATAATTTTGCATCAAAATGCTTATTAGTTTCAAAGCTACGTCTGCCTTTAAAAAAATGGTTACGTTTTTGTGACCGCGTAATGTTCGGGATTGCATCTCTATTGATATCTCGATGGGACAAAGCATTTTATATGTATATATAGATAGATATATATACCTATTTCTCGTGACAAACGGACATCCTTTACAGCTGTATTGTTCGGTATGTTGTGCCGTCAAATGCTTTCGTAAAGCGCGACTCGTTTTTAGCCTGGTTTTACATATAAAACACTCGTATGCACCACTTTGCTGAAACAAGGGAAAGTATTGAAATTATATCTGAAAGAGAGAGATAAAACATATATCTGATATATTTAGGTGCGTACATATAACATAACATGTTATAAAACGTTCTTCTTCTATACTTATAATAAATCTGTAGAGAGGTCAATTCTGTACATGAAATATATTTCCAAAATAACTATCAGGGGGTGATTAGGGATCGATACTGATGCCAAAAATGCAATCAGTAAAAATTTTGTCTGTCTGTCTGTCTGTATATTTTTATTTTATTTTATTTATTGAGGGATAATAAACAACTACAACATATATAATAACATAAAAGGTAAACAAAACATATGTAGTAATGTTGCAGTCCACAACATTATCCGCAGATAAACACATAATTATAAATATCCGTGGTTGCCACTAGAGAGCATCACCAGGATTATAAATTAAATTTATAAAATAGTTTAAAACAAATAAGTAGTTGTAACCTAGATATAGCTACAAAACCAGATCAGAGATAGAGGTAATTTCATCAATTTAAATTATACAATTAATCTATACTTATAATAAATCTGTAGAGAGGTCAATTCTGTACATGAAATATATTTCCAAAATAACTATCAGGGGTCGATTAGGGATCGATACTGATGCCAAAAACGCAATCAGTAAAATTTTTGTCTGTCTGTCTGTCCGTTCGTCTGTCTGTCTGTCTGTATAAACTCTATAGAAACAAAAACTACTCGACGGATTTTAACGAAACTTGGTACAATTATTTGTCATACTCCTGAGATGGTTATAGTATACTTTTCATCACGCTACAATCAATAGGAGCAGAGCAGTGAAGGGAAATGTTGTCATTTTGTTTAAACGCGCTAATCGCAGGAACCGCTGCTCCGATTTAAATAATTCTTTCAGTGTTAGATAGTCCATTTATCGAGGAAGGCTATAGGCTATATATCATCACGCTAAGACCAATAGGAGCGGAGCACCACTATTCCACGCGGACGAAGTCGCTGGCAGAAGCTAGTATATAATAACATTGAGATTACAATTATTCGGTTAACATTTACATGTATAAACTCTATAGAAACAAAAACTACTCGACGGATTTTAACGAAACTTGGTACAATTATTTGTCATACTCCTGAGATGGTTATAGTATACTTTTCATCACGCTACAATCAATAGGAGCAGAGCAGTGAAGGGAAATGTTGTCATTTTGTTTGAACGCGCTAATCTCAGGAACCGCTGGTCCGATTTAAATAATTATTTCAGTGTTAGATAGTCCATTTATCGAGGAAGGCTATAGGCTATATATCATCACGCTAAGACCAATAGGAGCGGAGCACCACTATTCCATGCGGACGAAGTCGCTGGCAGAAGCTAGTATATAATATTAGCTTCTGCCTTCCTCGATAAATGGACTATCTAACACTGAAAGAATTTTTCAAATCGGACCAGCGGTTCCTAAGATTAGCGCGTTTAAACAAAATGGAGTAACTTCTCCCGTTTTCCCAACATTTCCCTTCACTGCTTTGCTCCTATTGATTGTAGCGTATCAACATGTCCATATCAACTGGTCGTATGTTTGTCACAGCAGGGATTTGAGATTCATGTCCTTTCTAGTATTAGATGAGGTGGAATGAGGATTATGTAGTGAGAAAAGTTTTGGACATGAATGTGGATGGATAAAGAGGAAGGGGACGACCGAAGAAACGATGGATGGATTGTGTGAAGGTTGATATGATTAGAATGAATGTTACTAGCGAGATGACGGCAGATAGAAGAGTATGGAAGAAGAAAACATGCTGCGCCGACCCCAAATAAAATTGGGATAAGGGCATAGATATATATGTTACTAAAGTAACTAGATGTGCAATCACCAAGAAAAATGCGTGCCATAAAGGTTGTCCCAGTCATAATTCATGACATCTGTCACTTGGAAGCCAGTTTGAATCTATCAGAGTACAGCAGGACGATTTTAACAATAATATGGGCAAATTTGTAGTAAATGCCATCTTTATCATACAGATGTCATGAACATTACGTTTCGGTTAGTGTGAGAGAGATAGATATAATTTTACATCAAAATGATTACAGTTTCAAAGCTACGTCTGCATTCTAAAAAATGGTTACGTTTTTGTGACCGCGTAATGTTCGGGATTGCATCTCTATGGATATATCTCGATGGATAAGGGCAGGAGGATGATGAGGACTCACCTCACTATGCCGCACAGCGTGAGCGGTATACCTATCCTTGATGAGGAACCCTCGGTAGCAGACCGTGCACTTGAAGGGCGCGCTGGTGTAATTAGTGCTCTCCTGCCGTTTTAATATCTCCTCAATCTGCTGATCGTAAGTCAACGGGCTTATCGTGAATAACGCCTCGTCTAAGGCTTCGTTGGTTCTGCGACGTTTTACATCTGTTTTCTTGTACCTAGAAAACACTACATAGTATAAAACAAAGTCGCTTTCTCTGTCCCTATATCCCTATGTATGCTTAAATCTTTAAAACTACGCGACGGATTTTGATGAGGTTTTTTTTAATAGGTAGAGTGATTAATGAGGAAGGTTTTAGTATATAATTTGTCAATTTTTTGTATCCATTAGCTAAAATATTGCGGGCGAAGCCGCTGGCGGGAAGCTAGTATTAGATAAAAGCATTATTATTATTTTTTTTAAAACCCCTTACGCATAAATGCCTTACAACATTTTGGAAAAGAGCTGATACTCTTACACTGCTAGACCGATATTAACCAAACAAACTGGAAGGAAACTGGCTTTCAATTGAAAAAAACCGCATCGAAATCCATCCATCCGTTTGAGAGCCACGATGCCACAGACAGATACACACATAGACATCAAACTTATAACACCCCTCTTTTTGCGTCGGTGGTTAAAAATAACAATTACCTATCACTAGTAGTATCCGGATCATCTTCTCCATCAGTCTTCTTCTCCTTAACCTTCTTCAAGACCTTCTCCTTCCTTTTCTTAACTTTATCTTTACCTTTCTTCTCCGAGCACACTTCGCTAAGCACCTTATCGTCATCGTCATCAAAGTTATCATACTCATCAAAAAATATACCATTACTACTTTCGTCTTTGATTTCGACTTCAACTATCGGTGCTAGACTTTTGACTTCAATTTCGATATTGTCATTCGGTATGTCGGTATGTCCTGGTGTTTGTGTATCCTCAGTTATATCGAGGTTTTCTTCAGTTTTTATACTCACATCTATATGGATATCATAGTCGGCATTTTCATAAATTTTATGTATTAAATTCGATGTTAGGCCATGGTGTGCTCTATTAATTGATTTGATATCACGAATTTTTATCTGAAAGAGAATAAAATATATTTTTTTTTATAAAAAAATACCTAATGTAAATAAATATCTTTGGACAATTTCACACAAGGCCATCTAGCCCCAAAGTAAGCAACTAATAAGCTTGTGTTATGGGTGCTAGATTAACGGATATACTACTTATATACGTTTTTTAAATACATACATATTATACATAGTAACACCCAGACCCGTCACAGAAATTAAAATTCATCATTTCAATTTCTGCCCGGCCGGGAATCGAACCCGGGACCTCTTGCGTGGTATTCTGACGGTCTGGTATGTTGACCACTAAACCACTCAGGTCGTCAAATGTAAAAACAGATATTGTAAATATATTTAAAAGAGTAACCATGGAGTTTCTAGCCCGTTCTTCTCCATAGGAATCTACGCTTTGGAACGGGCAAATAGCTTCAGATATTCTATTATGACTAAGGGATAGACTCATCATTATTTGACAATTCAAAAGTGACTATAAACGGTCAAATTGAAATAAATAATTTGAATTTAGAATTTTCGAAATATAATACTTCTTGTACTGGTAAAAAAAATCTCAGCATTAATGAGATCCCGTTCAAATAATATTTACATGGCGCTCAAATATGTAGTAGCGAATAGAAAATAATATTTATTTGCGCTATGATGTGACACATACCTATATGTCAAAGACATACTTAGAAAGTATACATTATGACTTTAAAAAAAAATTAGTAAAAGTACTTGCTAGGTTTTGATGTACAATAACAAACAATATTCTAATATACTCTATTCGACTCTACTCGACTCTATTCGACTCGACTCTACTCTACTCTACTTTATTCGATTCGACTCTATTCTACTCTACTATATTCGACTCGACTCTATTCTACTCTACTATATTCGATTCGACTCTATTCTACTCTACTATATTCGACTCGACTCTATTCTACTCTACTATATTCGACTCGACTCTATTCTACTCTACTTTATTCGACTCGACTCTATTCTACTCTACTATATTCGACTCGACTCTACTCTACTCTACTTTATTCGACTCGACTCTATTCTATTCTACTCTATTCGACTCGACTCTATTCTACTCTACTATATTCGACTCGACTCTATTCTACTCTACTATATTCGACTCGACTCTATTCTACTCTACTATATTCGACTCGACTCTACTCTACTATATTCGACTCGACTCTATTCTACTCTACTATATTCGACTCGACTCTACTCTACTCTACTTTATTCGACTCGACTCTATTCTACTCTACTATATTCGACTCGACTCTATTCTACTCTACTATATTCGACTCGACTCTATTCTACTCTACTTTATTCGACTCGACTCTATTCTACTCTACTATATTCGACTCGACTCTACTCTACTCTACTTTATTCGACTCGACTCTATTCAATTATACTTTATACGACTCTTACTCTATACTACTCACATATGTGTCCGGATGTAGTAGTTCGTGCAGCAAGGCATCGCTGCGAAGGGCTTTGTTTCTGAACCGACACGCTGCCGACAGCCTCGCTCCACACTCCCAGCAAACCCGCTGCGGCAGTCTCTCTTCCGAACCAGCCTTTAAACAGAGTAATTCAATACAGATACAATTAATAGCTTAGAGCTCGTGGCTAAGTAACAGCCGCACGGTTCGACCGATCAAAGGTTAAGCTGCGCTTGGCGCGGTCGGCCCGTGGATGGGTGACCATCTATGACATAGCGAGACTCCTCCGTGCCTCGGAAAGCACGTTAAGCTGTTGGTCCCGGCTGTCATTTGTAGATCTTTGACAGTCGTTACGGGTAGTCTGAAGCCAGAAAGTCTGACAACCAGTCTTACCAAGGGGTATCGTACCGTGTTACCCGGTAACTGGGTTGTGGAGGTCAGATAGGCAGTCGCTCCATGTAAAACACTGGTACTCAGCTACATCCGGTTAGACTGGAAGCCGACCCCAACGTAGTTGGGAAAAGTCTAGGCAGATGATGACAATTGATAGCTTAGAAGTCAAGTGATCCAACTGACATTTTGGAAAAAATTGAGTTATGTGTCTTTGTAATCTGTGACTACGGCGAAGCAAAAAGCACGTTGCCCCACACTAGAAATTACTCTTGTTTCGTGGGTTTGTTTACAAACATTAATTGCTCTTGCACAAACATCGGGGCTCGGAACAATTTTAGCAGCCACTACGTGCTGTCAACTTCGGACATGTAAGCATGTTCATCTGTTCTCTCATAACTTCTAAACTACTTATCATAATTTGATAAATGTGCTTGATAGTCCTCTGGTTATAAACTATTATCGTCGTATTAAATTCAATATAGCATAGCTTTTATCGCGGGCCTTGAGCGTGGAGACCGAATCCAGAAATTCCGTAACGAAAATAACCTAACACCCCCCACTCCGACCGGCACAGCGATGATACTTTTTAGTTTTGCCATCTATCGATGAATAACAGAACTTTTAAATATCACGCTTGTCTCTTTAATTCAGCAACTCGCCTCTAGGTGGCATTGGTTTCTTCGGCGTTACTGCGCATGCGTCCCTCTTCGATACACCACGCTCAAAAAGTGTAACTTGAATTAATATCAAAGAAAAAAAAAAGAAAAAAAATACTGCATAAATAAAATATTATAATTGCATAAGTTGATAAAAAATGCTATGCAATAGCTTTACCGCGGCAATCTCCGAGTGCCACACGTATTTTTAAATTAATCATACCGTGTTGTGTATCATTAGGACAAAAATATATTATCTATCTCAAAAAAAAACCTAATAACTGACTTGTCTTTGTTCGTCTGTTTTTTAGAACGCTCTAAATCAGCTATACTCAACCTGCGGCCCACGAGTCGCATGCGGCCCGCCGGGCCTTTGTGATTGGCCCACATTGAGTTACAAAATTACCAACTATTTTAAATTTCGAGTCCATCCGGTAAAATAGGTAACTATACCCCCAGACAAAGAAACTGCATCAATGTTTTTGTTTAAAAAAATTGAATGGCCCTTTCCAGTATACAAACATACACTTAGGGATAATGATACTACGCTGTAACGAAGTTAACGAACCAAACTATAGGTTTCAATTTAAATTTGTATAAAAAGTTGGAATACTTGGTTAAAATGTTTTTTTCAAAGGTAGGTGCGCGTTGAACATTGATGCAGTTTATTAGTCCATCAGTGTACTTCATGTTAGTAATAAAATAGGCAACTAGTAAAGAGGACCGTATCAAAATTTCTGAGGAAAACTGATTAAGTAAAAAAAAAATGTCTTGCGGCCCGCGACTCCATGAGTGAAACGTTTTTGTGGCATCATAATAAAAAGGTTGAGTACAGCTGCACAAAATTCTGAAAGTACTAGTCAAATTTAACTATCTTGTAAAGTTTACAAGATATATTATAACTATTGTGACTAACGTTTACAATGTGAACATCAATAATTTATGTTTTTATTTTGAACTTTTTAATTTACATAATATTTTTGAACTGGTCTTTTTACTAGCTTTCATTTGATACCCATATTGCTACGGTAAGAAAAATTCAACTCCCCCCCCCCATTCCGCCATTTGCGGGCGCCATTTTGAAAATCTATATAGCCTATGACACTACTACAATTTATACAAATCCAACGACACCTCATATGTCAAAAACCGTCCAGCCGTTTGGGCTGTAGGGCGTGCCAAAGAAATTGACATACATACATACACTCGAAAAACGGGTAAATCATAACCCTCCTTCTGTCGCAGGCGGGTAAAAACTCACCATCAATCCTGTTATCTGCTCATACATTTGGTCCAGTTTGAACTCTCTTATGTGGTACATTTTAGCGTTCATTACGAGACAAATTCGGCACACCTGGAATAAATTTAATTTCAAATACGATATTCAGGCTCTTATGAAATGAAATGAAATCATTTATTTTGTAACTAGGATATTTAAATCACTTTTACAGGTCTATAGATTTGTTATTATGAGAACGCTGGCGCCGGCATTTCCTAGCCGACTACCTCTGAGAAGAAATGCCGAAACAAACTCAGGGGTCGTGGTCTCTTTTCAAGTACAAGTATGAAAGGTCAAATTAGTTTCACGGTTCCAAAGAGTAGGTCCTATCGAGAGACACGAAAATTCCCGCTCCCTGGTTAAAATGCCGATTACGAAACCAGCAGTCGGTGATCTTAGCTCTAAGGCCCAAGTTCACCGACAAGATAACAGTCCGATCAACTCAAAACAGCTGTTTACCATAAATTCTAACTTCTGTCTTACGATGGATACTTTATCATTTCTGTTTTTTACTCTTAGAACGTTCGATTATCAATCCGGGGTTGGACAAGAAGTGGATAACACAAAAAAATCCGCTACGTGGTTAAAAAAATAGTTAACGGGCCGATTAGGTAACCATCTGTTGGTGAACTTAGTCCGATTAACTTAAAAACAGTTGTTAACCATAAATTCAAACTTCCAACTTTCGATGGGTAACGTATTATTTGAGATTTCTATTCCTGAAACGGTCGATTACCAAACCAGAGTTGAACTAGAAGTGGGTCTGTGGTTAAACACGAAAATTCTAGCTTCGTGGTTAAAATGCCTTTTCGTTTAACGGACCGATTACGAAACCAGCAGTCGGTGAACTTAGTCCTTAGTATTAGTAGAATGTTATGACTTGAAACTTACCCTCAGAGCGGCCGGCGCATCCATATCATCAGCGGAGTCCTAAAATATGGACAAACATAATGTACAATTTAAATATATAATTACAATGTACTGAAAAGCGGTGGTGCTAGAAAATAAGACCCTTTTCGTAGCAAAGCATGATGGAACCACTAAGGCCAGTTGTACTAACAGAATTTTCATATGTTTGCTTAATTTTTTAATGATAAAAATAACACCTTTAGTGTCATGGTGGCCTAGTGGTTAAGGCACCTGCCTTTCATGTACGAGTGTGCGGCTTCGAAACCTGGTAAGTACCAATGTGACTTTTCTAAAGTCATATGTACTTTCTAAGTATATCTTAGACGTCACTGACTAACGGTGAAGGAAAACAGCGCGAGGAAACCTGGACTTAAAATCTGAAATCGCCAATCCGCCTTGAGCGCACGTGGTGATCAATGCTCATGCCATCTCTGTATGAGAAGAGGCCTGTGCCCAGCAGTGGGACAATATATAGGCTGATGATGATGAACAACTTTTAATACTTCTTTAGTGTTTCCCCAGGTTTCCCCTGCATCCTGAGGAGACTACTTCGCGCGCTCGGATAAAGGTATCTTATATGTTAATCCAGATAATAAATTATGTGTTTATCAAATTTTATTTAAATCAGTCACATTGTTTTGTGTGAAAGAATAACAAGCATACATACACACATACATCCTCACAAACTTTCGTATTTATAATATTAGTAAGATAATAGGTGTTGGCACACACATTTTTACCTTTAAATTTAATGTTGCCATAAAATTTATAGGTAAAAATGTGTGTGCGTTTGGCAACACCCTTTTCTTCTTGTAAAACATTCTTGAAACATGTGTCATTACTTTTAATTATATATTTTACTAGCTTCTGCCCGCGACTTCGTCCGCGTGGAATAGTGGTGCTCCGCTCCTATTGATTTTAGCGTGATGATATATAGCCTATAGCCTTCCTCAATAAATGGGCTATCTAACACTGAAATAATTTTTCAAATCGTACCAGTAGTTCCTGAGATTAGCGCGTTCAAACAAACTCTTCAGCTTTATTATATTAATATAAAAGTATAAATGATATACAAGCCTATAGCCTTCCTCAATAAATGGGCTATCTAACACTGAAAGAATTTTTCTATTCGTACCAGTAGTTCCTGAGATTAGCGCGTTCAAACAAACTCTTCAGCTTTATTATATTAAGTATAAATATAGATAAGTCAAAAAAGTGTTATCATTCGTCCGCAAGTCCACTTGTGCACAGGAGCACTAACAAACCCCTGTGTCCCTGTATAGGATACCTACTTGCATCACAACCGGTACTGCTCCACACTTTATTCTCCGTAGCCCTCTCTTGGTCTCATAGAAGTCATCGTTCCTGAAATGTTCAGAGCAGACCGTGCTCCTGTCTTTTGGCTCCCAGTCCGTCATGCCAAGAGCCTCCACCCATGCAGAGCGGAGACTTAGCTGCTTCGGGAACCTGTAAATTATTCATCATCATCATCATCATCATCTGCCTAGCCTTTTCCCAACTACATTGGGGTCGGCTTCCAGTCTAACCGGATGCAGCTGAGTACCAGTGTTTTACATGGAGCGACTGCCTATCTGACCTCCACAACCCAGTTTACCGGGTAACACGATACCCCTTGGTAAGACTGTTTTTCAGACTTTCTGGCTTCTGACTACCCGTAACGACTGTCAAAGATCTACAAATGACAGCCGGGACCAACAGCTTAACATGCTTTCCGAGGCACGGAGGAGTCTCGCTATGACAAAGATGGTCACCCATCCACGGACCGGCCGCGCCAAGCGCAGCTTAACCTTTGATCGGTCCAACCGTGCGGCTGTTACTTAGCCACGAGCTCCTCAGGAACCTGTAATTTATTGACATAGATATACTATGAGATGCAAATCTTCTTCTTCGAAGGCCCAAGTTTACTGACAAGATCGATCGTCTGATCAACTGAAAACCATAAATTCAAACTTCTACCATGCGATGGATAACCTATATATTTTTTTTTTGCTAAAATAGTTGATTACCAAGCCGGGAAGAAGAAGTAGTTGAAATAAATAAATAAAAACACGAAAATTCCCGCTTCATAGTTAAAAAAGGTTTTCGTTTAATAGGACGATTATATAAACATCTGTTGGTGAACTTGGCCCTGATTGTGTTGGTTACAGGTTTACCAACCTAACAAGCCCTAGTGTCAGAGTTTTCTCAAATCCGCCTGACAGCCTCTAACATGGAATTGGTACAATGACAAGATTAAGCAGCTGGGGACAACTGCTTAAAAAAACTAGCTGATTCCCACGGTTACACCAGCCTACAGAGGGAACTACTCCATGCACACAGATAAAAAGTATAGAAGGTAATAGATGGAAGGGACCCTACCTCCTAACCAAATTTCATCTAGTTTTCCCTAACCGACTTACGTGTAAAAAACCTGGAATCTGAAGTTTAACCATTTCTCACCTAATCCTTACTTAACGTGGTAATCCAGGATTAAGCTACTAACTTAAGTTGGGTTTAACGCTAAACGGCATTTATGGGTGAGATTTTTGCTAATTTAAATTGCAAAGCAGCAGGTTAAAAATTAATTAGACTTTACAGGTAAGATAGTAAAAGTACAATAAACAAAATTACTTTTGAGTTAATAATATTTGCTAGGTTTACTAGTTCTTTTTTTAATTCTTTAACTAGTGTTGCAGTAGGAGAAAATTCTCACTAAACTATAGTAATTTATTTCAAACTAGCTGTTTCCTGTGGTTTCACCCGCATCCCGAGGGAACTACTTAGCGCACCCGGGTAAAAAGTAGCCTATGTTGTTCCTCAGGGTCTATTCTATCTCTGTACCAAATTTCATTTATATCGGTTCAGTAGTTTTGGCGTGAAAGCGTAACAGACAGACAGACAGACAGACAGACAGAGTTACTTTTGCATTTATAATATTAATTAGTAAGGATTGTATAAGAAACTATTTAAACGATTTCCAACTGGAATATCACCAATTAATTGGAATTAAATCAAATTATCAGTATTACGCTTACCCAGAATGACAGTAAACATTTTTTAACCAATAAGAAATTTTAATTATTGAGTAACAGAGCTGAAGTAGCTGAGTACTTCGGTAACCCAGGTACTATCCAAGAGATAGTCAGCAGACCCAAGCATCTGCTGGCTTTTCTCGAGGAGTCGAGGTGGATCGAATAACTATCCAATACACCCTCTCACGCAAAATACGCGCTTTGTCGTGGAGTTGCGGAAAAAAGCCCGCCTAAACCTAACCTAACCTTACAGAGCTGAAGCTTTAATGATTTTTTGATTGAAAAATGCTATTATACCATTGACGAATTCCTTCTTGACAGAATGCTGTAAACTGACAATTATATATTTATGTTTGAAAATTTGATTGATTGATTTTAATGTTTTTAATAATAATAAATCGTATTCTAATTTGTATTGTACCTATATATTGACATTTTTGTTTTTGTATGTAAAATTAATTTTAATTTCTTTATATTAAATAGTGTATGCCTAATGGGCAGTTTTTTGAGTTCTATAAATTATCTTTAAGACCAATTGTATCACCAAAAAGCACACTAATAAATACTTTGACTTTGAAGCCAGATAATTGATAAAAAAGATTTTTTATGTGCTACTAGCTATTTCCCGAGCCTTCACCCACATCCCGAGGGAACAATTTCACGCACCCAGACAAACAAAGTGGCCTTAAACCTTCTCCAGGTTCCCCTCTATCTTCTTACCAAATTTTAACCATATTAGTCCAGCCGATAATGTGTGATGCTATCCCCAAGGGAAATAGGGATATATTTATATATATATATTTTTTTGTGATTTTATCTGCAATCAGTCCTTTGACTATAATCAAATGAGTTGCATGAAAGTTGTTATGTGGAGTGCTGTTTCTAGTCAGCTGCTCTCCTATGTAGTATTGCTATTGCAATCTAGACTGTAGCTTCATAATGTTGTGTCTCTTTAGGCGATCGTTATAACTCTGAGACATTAGTTTCGGTGGTGGTCCAATTCGTTTGGGTGGTGCATTAATCGTTTTTATATATATATATATATCTATATATTAAAATGAGTCCCTATTTCCCTTGGTCACATCATCACGCGTAAATGGCTGGACCAATTTGTATGAAATTTGGTACAGAGACAAAAGGGGACCCTGGAGAAGGTTTTAGGCCACTTTTTGTCCAGGTGCGTTAAGTAGTTCCCCCGGGACGCGGGTGAAATTGCGCGCAACAGCTAGTTTTTATATTTTTAAAGATAAAATGTTTATAATCATTTTAATAGTGTACTGATTGAGATGAAACTTGGTATAGAGATGGAACCCAGAGGACTTTTATTATCAGGAATCGTGAAAGTAGTACTCTCAGAAAGCAGGTGAAACTGCTGGAAATAGTTAGTCTTGAATAACTATACCGAAGTTAGAAGTAGAGCATACAAACAAATTTAATTATTATATTGAATTAAATTGAAAAAAATCCACTATTACTTACATATGAAATGTGATCCCATGGCTTTTAGTAGTTCTTTTAGTATCATTAGAACAGTTCTGTACACTGCACCTCATGCTTTTATTCTAAATTATAATAAAAATCGAAGTCTAAAAAACGTAAACATAGTTCAATTTTAGAACCATTTTTTTAGTATATTGATTAGGTAAGCTACCGCTTTGTTCGAATCATTGCTTGGGAAATTAAGAAACAATTTTTATTTTGTCGTTTTAGTCATCCTATTTAATTTATTTCAGAGTATTTGTGTATTTCATTTTTCCAAACACAACACGATCTGTCAAACATAAAGCGGCCACCATGTTTATTTAATTTCTTTTTAATTTTTGGTTTGGATTAAATAACAAGCTTTTGAGAGCATCGTTTTGATTTTATTTAGGGCTCCTTATTTTTATGAAAAAAAAAAACAATTTCAAAACACTGCAAATTGAAATATAACTAATTCACCGTTCTAGAAGTCAGTACCAATTAGGTATTGTCTTCTGTATTTTCGCCATCGACTTTTCATAAGGGTATAAAGATAAGATACTTTTTACCCTAAGATACCTGATTTTTCCTCTAGAGCTTAGAGGCGTGATGTTATGTTATGGAACGATGAAAGCAATACTTAGGCGATTGAAGCAATCGCGGATCCTTTGCTGTTAGTAATTGAAGAGTTCCAAAGTCTATCTCCGAACATCTTCATCAGATCGTAATATACTTTAAACTAATACCTTCCTTGAAAAATATGCATTTAAATAACGAAAACCCCATCCAAATCGGATCAGTAGGTTTTGAGAAAATCGCGGGCATACATATGCTTGGCAAAAAAGTCTAGAAACGGAACAAATTTTTTTTATTGCTGGCAATTAATGTCGTTCTGTGTCGTTCGATGTAAACAAAGTTCGCGAGTTACTTATTTTTTTAATTCGACCATCAAAACGTTAATAAAACCACGTTATAATAAATAAAACCATTCGGAGTACTAGCAAGGAAACAATTTATAATGTTTATAGGCGATATCTGGTCGAACATGAGGCTTAAACTCTTTTTTCCGATCTCGACGATATTTACCAAAGTACCGCCATTATCACAGGTATGTAAGAGTTTGTTTTGTTGTATTTAGTTGTATCAAGTGTTAATTTATGATCTCTATTTGGTTTTGAATTGCTTGAATACGAAATAAGTGAAATTTTGAACAATAAACATCGAGCATATAGGTTATGCTTACGTTTTGTCTTTGACACTTTGGTATAGCGCGACTAGATAATATTGATACTTGAGTGGCTTGAGCCTTGATACTCTGCAATATGTAAATTCGAATTCTACATAACTTTATCTATGAGTGTGATCACAAGATAATATAATACTTGTTATAACTAGCATTTAAAAATCACAAAAAAAATAGATAGGTACCGTAAACTTTTTACGTTTAATATTGATAGAGGTTTAATCAAATTTTTTATCTTTATAGGAAGCACCGAACGTGCATTTCAATCTATAACCGAGTAGGAGTTCAAAAAAAATCATGCCAGCATGTTAACAAAATAGAAAAGGAGTATTATGAATTTATGAGAGGGCTCGTACTCGGACATAAAACGTTTAGGAATCAATCTCCAACATGATAGCGCAGTGCCTTTGAATCTGAGTGTGACTCAGATGAGTTTATGGCTAGTTCTAGCCAATACATGGATGTGGCGGGCGTGGAATATTTAGAGGAAGATTTATTGAAATCAAATATAATAACCCTATATTCATACGCCTTTTTTTTATACCCAAAAAAAGTTTTAAACACAGGAGTGCTTATAAGTAATTTGTATTCAGTTACATGACGTGAATACTTGTTATTACATTTTATAATACTTACTCATTTTAATTAATTATAGAAATACAGCTTAGTATCAAGACGATAGGATGGTACGCTATACGGTCGCAGCGGGTTGCCACGCGAACGGTAAAGTGGCGCCCCTATTAATTTCTACTCTTTTTTGCCAAGCTGTACATACATATTATATACGGATCAAATACAGAAACTCCTTTTTGAAGTCGGTTAAAAATGCGACTGTGATAAAGGGACGTTTTGCGAATTTCGAATATTGTTAATCTGTGAAATGTACAAAAATAAAATGACATGCATGCACTGACGTATAAACAAAGAGGTAGTATTCTATAGACATATCATAATAAGTAATAGCTGAAGACTTATCTGCGCCTCTATTTTTACTAATGCGCAAAGTCTATAAGCAGAGTGAGATAGCTATAGGCATCCTGCGCCATCTTGAAACGCCGCGCGCCGTCAGTCAACTTTCGGTCTACCAGCTGGTAGAAACAGACCGTGTTGATTTTGTACTATAAATCGTGTAAAAAATAAGTCTAAAGTAATTTGTTCATGGTGAAACAGAACCGAGAATGCCTATTATGTGTGTGGCTACCGGCTGCAGAAGCCGAGGTGGTGATACAACGGAAAACGGGTCAAAAATATCTTTCCACCGGTAAGTCATATTTAGCAAATTGATAGATATTTAACACAAAATGTCATATCGGGGTTTTGTAAGCTTCTCAAACAGTAACTGAATCAATTTATTATCTTATTTTATCTTTTTATCTGCTAAATTACCATTAATAATTGTTTATAAGTGGTTTTGATAAAAAAAATATTACGATTGACACTTTGTGTACTATCATAGTGATGTACCCTAGTTAAGGTAATCTTTTATTATCGATTTTCGAACATTGTTTATTTCTTTTAAGTATAATAAATGTTTCCTGTTCTGTGATCGCTTATTTGCCTAAAGTTCACTGTGTGGTTTGACTTATATGGATAGCACGTTTGGATTGAAAAAATAAATATTCAATCTCCACCAATATCAAAATGTTTTTTTATTGTTGTAGTTTCCCGAAATATAAAGAACTGTGTTGGGAATCGAACCCAACACCGAGACGAGCCGCGCGTGGCGTGTGCGCTGCCTGCGCGCGCTCGGCGTCTTCGAGTACCTTCGGCACGACAGCGATCGCAACGGTCGGCGGCGACGACGACACACGACCTCGTAGCAACACTCGCGCGTTGAGTTGCACGAAGAACGGTCGAAGCCTAAATTAAATTTTTCTTTGTTTGCTCGGAATCCAAAAATTTGTAATTGCTAACGGCAATAAGAACCTAGTTTGTACAGTCCACTAGTTTTATTTACTGAGCCCGAGAGATCCTACACAAACTGTGAGAAAAGTATTCGAAATTTAAGAAGAGGAGAATGGCAACCAACAAGTGGTTGTCGCTTGTGCTCATTGCATTTCGATCCTGCTTGCTATCGAGGTGGATCTTATGCAAAAAGTAATTTGCATTCTTTACGTAATGTAGATCACCCTATTATTTCCCCACGCAGATCAGCCCCCTAATCTTCTAACTTCAGTAACAATCCCAATCAAAATCCCTGCACATTTGATTGGTAGAAATGAAACTCTTTTCACCATTTCGTCAAGATTTCGGCCAATCGAAATCGTAGGGATTGTGATTGATGGGTACTGAAACTGAAGTTAGACGAATACCCCGCACAAATGGGTAAGATTTGGCTCGTAACTCAATCACGCAACAACAACGTCACAAAACATATATGGACAAATTGAGTACTTTATATGCGAGGGATTTTTATGTTCGATATGACTGCGTATCTTTTTTTCTATATTATCTCTAACAGCATTCGACCTGCTTAACCGGACAATGTGGCGAAGTCCTAATTAAATTAAGAAATCAATCTTCGACTTGAAGATCGGCTTATAGATCTTGTTTTATCACAACCAAAACTCGATACATTTTTTATCGAATCATACGCAATTATAACTCGTCGCCACACTATTGACATGTATCGTTATAAATAGGTTTCTATAGCACAAATGGCGACATCACTTCGGCGAGAGGTAGCAGATATTATATATTTGACTCTATCTCTCTTAGGGGGTTTTGCATATGTAAAAAGAGATAGATATAGATTTCTTATTTATGCTTGATATAATACCTCTATAGAATACTATCTCTTTGCGTATAAATCATATGGACTTGAAATGTTTGACTATAGAAATAACAGTTATACAAATATGAGGCTTATCGACGCCAAAATCATAAAAACACTGCCATCTCATTTTAACTTTCATAATTTTGCATAAGTGAAAAAGGATAGTAGTGTTTTTGACAGCTACTATAATTGCAACCCTTCATTCCTAGCGTCATTGCAATACCTATATGCGGCCGGTCGCCATTTTATCCGCTCGCTGTTTGGTACCAAAGTTGGGTACGTCAACTGTCAAATGCTCTTGAGCTGTGGATAAAATTTGTGAATTTTGGAGTAATTTGATGTGTTATTGTGTTTGAACTCGGTTCTTTATTGGATATCGTCAATAGCAAGATGCCCAATTGCAATATAATCGGATGTGGCATCAAAAGAAGCAGAAATCATCCGAACATAACTTTGCACCAGTAAGTACCTACTTAATTTCGCCTGAAATATCTTTAGATTTAGTTAATATACACAAGATTCTGCATTCGTTGAAGAGTTTCAACAGTAAAGCATTCATAATTTCCCTTTATTTTCTACAGTATTTTCAACATGAACTCATTTTCTTGTTATGTTGTTATTGAAGGGATAGAGTAGTGCATTAGGCATTTTTATATTTATCGATAATGCTATTTTATGGTTCTTTATTGGTTTTGTTTTACTTTCAAGGCTGCCTGCTAATAAAGGAAAAAAGAAAATTTGGCTGGAAACAATCGGTGTTGAAAATTTAAAGAAGTCAACAAAATTAATTCATATTTGTTCTCTTCACTTTGAAGAATCATGTTTCAACCGGACACTGAATAAAGTAACATTGCGTGACGATGCTTTACCTTCACGAACCTTATTGGTAAGTAACATTGCATGTTATAAATTTGTCCAACATTATTGAGTAGTAGCTGATAATGTTTTATGATCTTGTCCTCATAATTGTAACACTTGTCTAATGGAGACAGAGTAATGTAATGAATGTGTTCGAGTGTGTTCTTAAGATTAATTGATTTCTTAAGATTAATTAAAAATCCTAGTAATAAAATCAAGAAACATCAAAAAGACTACCTACTTAATAATTTTATTGCTTGTTTACAGCCTGCAATTCAATCAAATATGTCTGACATTTTAATTGAAAATAATCAAAATCAGACAAACTCACAATCAATATCAGGATGTGGTGCTCCTAATAAGGTAATATTTTTTGTAATTAAAAACAGTAAGATCACCCTACTGTTTTTGAAGTCATACAAATTTTGAGTGTTTGCTTTTCTATTTTTATTAATATTTTTGTTAATATAAAAGAGTGGTTTTCAGGTTGAAGCTGTTTGTGTGCCTACCATTCAAAATCAACCGGTAGAGATTTTAAACAGGAGGGGCATAGATTTAGCCCCTAGCACATCCGCTACGCTAGATTTAGTCACCAGCACCTCCGCAGTCCCAGATTTGGCCGCCAGAAATTTAAGGTAAGAGCAAATTTTCTGATTTCTTCAGAATATTGCCTCTCTAATGGCAAACCCTTAGATTTTGCAACTTGCCTTTTTAAGAAGTCTTGGGGTCCTGCACATTCTGCAAGCAAAGCTTGGGATTCTGAATTTAATAAGTTTCTCTCCTTTAAATCCTTGACAATATTACTAAAATGAGCAATTTTTTTGTAATTGTAATGTCGAAAAAATATTAAAAGGTGTTTTGCATGTTAAAGACAGAGAGGAAAATTACTATTTGTATGTTTTTAAGTTTTTCGTGGATTACTATGCCGAACCAAATAATTTATTTGATTCTGGGGACTGTGAACATGATACAAATCATAAATATTTATTAATTAAAAGTGTAATAGAGGTATACATGAATTTGAGATACAAATATTATGGGAAGAAATCTACTGAAAGAATATCACATCGAAATTACTTGAACAAAATTGTATTGTTCAGAAATGAATGAGAACAATTTGTTTGTTGTTTTTTTTTGTTTGAATATATTATAATTTATTATTGTTGAGTTTTAATTAAAGCCCACTATCATCTGTATGTTAGAAAAGGTAGGCGTTGGAATCTTAACATCAAAAATATTAATTATGGTAGTTCCGTCAATAAAGCCCGTGAAATTCAAATTTTCATACGTTTTTTGCAAATTGTAGCTCTGTGTTATGTCGTTAGGTTGATCATTCTCTGATAAGCGACAAAAATTTAATTATTATAATTCAATTACTATCAGCAGCCCATTGACGGAAACACCTCTACGGTTTAGCCGTGAAAGATGGACGAACCAACAAACATCGTATATGATCGGATTTGAAAGACCTAAGTTAGAAAACTTGGGGTATTTTTACCCGTAGATATTGTACCGTGAGTCCGTGGCACTAAGGGTCGGTTCACATCTGACGGAAAATACTTCGGGCGTAACAGCGATTGCGTAACAGTATTGACTATTTAGGCATCGTACACACCAAACGTATTGTCCGCAGCCGACTGTGAGTATATTGTAGTGACAACGCACTACGTAATAGCTTAGTCGGTTCGGTGTGAACAAGAAGTTAAATATATATGGAAAAGCGTTAAACTGGCTCACAGTCAGCGGCCGACAATACGTTCCGTCAGATGTGAACCGACCCTTATTAGCTGGAGGCACTAACGCAACATCGGTTGAGAGTGAAAGGTTGAATATTTTATCATAATAATTGTCTGTTCTGGCGTTACGCGACCGATAATATGCGATGCATTTTCCGTCAGATGTGAACCCTAAGAAAACATTCTCACAATATTTTATCGATGTTATTTTATAGAAATATCGATCGTTAGGGACTGCTCTATTAGCCGCCATTTTATCCGCTCAGTAAAGTGTAGGCATACACGTTTTTTTTGTAGGTATGCCAAGTCCATATGATTTATACGTCAGTGCTTAGAATAGGATAATGTCAGATGTCAGGCGTCTACTTACTACTTAGTATTGTATTCTCTTTGAATAAGTAAACAATGCCTGCAACAAATAGGACGGCGTACAAACGACACGCATATTCGGGGGCACGCAAATCTTTGAAACGTGTTCGAGGTGGATTACGTAAATATTACGTCGAAGAGAGGTAAGTTAACATGTACAATACAATGAATTCTGTACCCGGCTTCTTCGTAAACATGGCCAAGTTTGGATGTAGGTAGGGATTTTCGAAAACACTAACGAATAGCCGTTACCCGCCACAACCTCTTGTTTCTAAGTACCTACCTCTGTTGGCAAAGTTTACATTCGTATTTATTGTATTACAGCCGTTTAAAAGCTTGGCGTTCAAAAGAAGCGACGAAGAAGCCAGTTTATGAAGAAATCTACATAGATAACACTAAAACGTATGTATCAAATAAGCATGATTTGTTTTACTTGCTGCTCGTAAAAGTGACACTACACTGCTACACTACATGTTTGTAGGTGTAGAATGTATTATAATTTATGGTTATCTTATCACATTCACATGTCGATTTGTATCTTTCAGTAGGTACCCCCAGGAAAATGTGCACGTGTAAAACAAAAAAAATAACCGCTTAAAGGTCGTAAACTATTATAGGAAATTTCGGTAATATGTTGCATTGCAGCAATGCCAGCAATGCATTTTAAAGGACATCTGTATTCATTCTGTTTGACAATTTTGCCATTTTCATGTAAATCTGTTTGACAATGACAATTTTGACAGCGACCCAGTCGCCATTTTGATTTTTTAGGTCTATGGTTCCACCAGTCCACTCCATTTTGTATTTCTGTGACGCGTCACTTGGCTTTATACGTAAAATGGAAAGAATTACTTATCTTCCTTGTTTTTTGTATCCTATTTACTGCTGATAAAATGATAACATTATTTTGAGACATAGAAGTGGATTTAAAATATCAAGATGGTTAAAACATGTATTGTAAAAGGTTGTAAGCAAGAGTGCTATCGTGGATGCGGAGTTTCATTCCATGCGTAAATACCAATTTATTTATAAACTCTTCATAATTCTACTAAGTTTTAACTTATCAAGAACAAATTTTAGTTACGGCAGCTCACTTCTATGGTTATTAGGCTAGTTTCAGTTTAAAACGACAGAACTCGTGTGAGATTTGACTTCCCAAACTTTTGCCGGAAAAAGTTTATTTAAAAATAAATACCGGAAACCTCACATCTGACTTCTTGGCTGTTTCCCGCGGTTTCACCAGCTTTCTGAGGGAATATTTTAGTCCAGGTTATAAACTACTAGCTTCTGCCCATGATTGATGGTGATATATAGCCTCATATTATAGCCTTCCTCCAGTGGCGGATCCAGGACCGCCCCTAAGATGACCCACCGACCGGATTTTGGTTTGGGGGAGGCTTGATTCTGGTGAGGGTAGGTTTTATCAAGCAAAACACTAAAAAAGCACTGAACATTTTATTTTGCTTAACGCATAATAAGTCTCCTTGATTAGCTTTTGGGGGGGGGGGCTTGAGTCCCTTAGCCCCCCTGGATCCGCCACTGCCTTCCTCATTAAATGGGTATCTAACACTGAAAGAATTTTTCAAATCGTACCAGTAGTTCCTGAAATTAGCGCGTTCAAACAAACAAACTCTTCAGCTTTATTATATCAGTATAGATGTGTGCACCAAATATCATCCATATCCATTTGGTATTAAGGACTCAGCAATGTCCCTTACTTTTTAAGGTATACTAAAGTCCACCAACATCTTGTAGTCGTCACTATATTTCAGGAGGTCCAATCAGTGGACAGCTATAGAAGGCTAGAAAAACACCCAAGCTCTTGATTAGAGTCTAGAGAAGCTATACTCAACCTGCGGCTTGTCGGGCCTTTTTGGTTGGCCCACATTGATTTACATCCAAACTCTTGATTAGAGAGCTTGAGCTGAGAGCAAGAGCAGCTTTTGTCAACCTGCGGCCCACTGGGCCTTTTCGATTGGCCCACATTGAGTTTTTTAATATTATAAAGAGGAAAGATTTGTTTGTTTATTTGGAATGTTTTAACTCTAAAACTACCGGACCGATTTAAATTTTTTTTCACCGTTAGAAAGCTTTATCTTTACGAAGTGTCAAGCTATATTTATTTTCAGAAATAATTAGGGATCCTACTAAAACTTGAATAATGTAACCCAAGGTGTAAAAAAAATGTCCACGCGGGCGAAACCGCGGGCGAAACCGCGGGCGGAAAGCTAGTCTATACTAATATTATAAAGAGGAAAGATTTGTTTGTAGGGTTTTAACTCAAAAACTACTGGACCGATTTTAAAAATTCTTTCACTGTTAGGAGCTATATCTTTACGAAGTGTCATAGGTTATATTTATTTCCAGAAAGGTCCTACGGACTGAGTACATAACTTTCACAAAAAACAGTGAATTCTATTACACAATTTATATTGAGTAAGGGTATAATTAAAAGTCTATATTAAAAGAGCTCAACATCACCGCAAGGCTTTCCGCAATATGCCAAAATCGGGCCCTAAGCTTCTTCGGACATATAATGCGGTCTCCAAAACACTGTATGGAGAAGCAGATAATATTGGGTCAAATAAATGGGAGACGTGCTCAAGGCAGGGCACCTACAAGATGGTCTGATCCAATCAAGAAGGCGGTGGGTGGCAGCATGCACAGAGCCTTACACGCGGCGTACGACCTCTCCCGCTGGAAACAAATATGTGGTCGCGATCCTCAGCAGTGAGGGACCGAGTTAGAAGAAGAAGAAGGGTATAATTTGAGCATAAGGACTGTTATTTTCCAGGTTCCCACCCGATCAAGATCTGAAACAGTTATGGATGGAAGCCGTAAACCGTGATAACGTGTCAAACTGCGCTGCTGTATGTAGTCTACACTTTCAAACTGAAGACTATATCACTCCAACTTCCAATAAATTAAAACCCTTAGCCGTTCCTTCGGTTTGTCTAACGGCTCTGAAGAATGAAAAGGATAAACCAGTGTCGAAGGTATGTGATTAGAGTTCTTTACTCCAAACCTTTATTCATGCAATGAAGAAAAAAAAAACAAACAAAAGATTTTTTTTATAGTGATCCTACAATAAAAAAAAGTGATTTTGCAACAATCTAGAGTTCTTAACTTCAAACATTATCATGCAAGAAACAAAAACAATTCAAAAGTAAAAAAAATGTTGTGATACTACAGAAAATACTTGTAAAAATGTGTAAGCTGAGAATTTTGAGATCTGCGTGCTCTCTCTGTGCCTCGGAAATCATGTTAAGACACTCATTCTGGCTGTCATTTGTAGATCTTTGACAGTTTTTAC
Source organism: Pyrrhia umbra (assembly GCA_963891755.1). Taxonomy (NCBI): domain Eukaryota; kingdom Metazoa; phylum Arthropoda; class Insecta; order Lepidoptera; family Noctuidae; genus Pyrrhia; species Pyrrhia umbra. Next base: position 4,514,423 of record OY982946.1, read on the forward strand.
AGTTAGTTAAGAAGCCAGAAAGTTTGACAACCAATCTTACTGAGGGGTATCGAGTTACCTAGTAACTGGTTTGTGGTGTTGAGGTCAGATAGGCAGTCGCTCCATGTAAGACACTGGTACTCGGCTGTATAAGGTTAGGCTGGAAGCTGAACCCAATAAGTTGGGAAAAAGCTAGGCAGTAGTTTTTATTAAATAATGAAGGTTTGACTAAGCCTGCTCTTGTTCCACAATTTCCGAGACGGCCCATTACATTCGAATTCCACCTCTTTATAAGTATAGATTAATATGTTCAAATAAAAAAAAGGTTGTGGTGGCCTAGTGGTTAAGGCCTCTCGATTACGAGTGTGCGGGTTGGAAACCTAGCAAGTACCAATGTGACTGTGTTTCTAAAATCATATGTACTTTCAAAGTATATCTTAGATACCACTGACTAACTGTGAAGGAAAACATCGTGAGGAAACCTGGACTTAAAAAGTCTGAAATCGCCAATCCCCCTTGAGCAAGTGTGGTGATCAATGATCATGCCTTCTCTGTATGAGAAGAGGCCTGTGCCCAGCAAGTGGGACAATATCTAGGCTGATGATGATGTTAAAATAATTACTATTTACAGTTCTGTCGTGTTTGCCTGGCGTTTGATGTAAAAATGTATGAAATAAAGGAATTAAGTTTGGATCAAATGTTCGAGAGTATTACGGGACTAGTGGTGAGTGATCGCCTTTTATTTTTATGTAAACGATGACGCTGTAACCCTCTTCCAAGAGAGCAGTAGGTTCACTAGCACTCTATACAAACACAGACCGCGTTCGTTTCGACCTCGCCGCCGAGGTCCGTCGCGACGACCTTGTCCATGCCCTCCCGACCCTAGCTCGACAAGCCAGCCCACGAGCTGAGCTGAGCTAATAGCTTTAAAATTCCCGATTATAATAATTATATATATTCTAAACCAGTCTGTCCCTTGCTGTCCTCCTCCAGCGACGTCCTATGCCGAGGCCCGTACCCCACTAGGGGGTACCCTTAGCGTGTAGTAAGGCTGGCTGGATGCCCTACATTCATTTAAGGCACTTCACAGGCAAGCCCGGTTAAGCAGTCGACAACCTTCTAGGTTGACCTGCGAGATGCTATACGAAAAAAAAAACAGCTTAAATTGTTCCGATGATCTGGGTGGAGATCTGGTTGTTGATGCATGTTTAATGAATGTTGGTAAACGTACCCACGATACGGGAATAAATCCTAGTGTGGGGCAATGACATAAAAAAAAACATGGAGGATATCCATCAAAATTATCATATTTCAGGATACCCAACCAAAGAAGAATTGTTTTAAAAACTTATGTTGGGAGTGTGCCGCGCGGCTCTCAGCGGCTGCAGCGTTCAAGGATAAAGCGCTACTCAGCGATGCATTGCTGCAGGGGCTATTAAAAGGCGGAGGCCACGTTAAAAAGAAACACATAGAAGCAATCAAAGATAACTACAGCGGTCTCAAATCATCCCTGACTGCTGAAAGAATATACAATTCTGTTGACCATTACAAGCAGTACACTTCTAGGAAAAATGTTAAAATAGAATATTTAGACCATGACAAAATACAAGCTAGTCTGGATGAAGCCAAAAAGAAACCTAAACCTATTCCTTCTAATTTAAAAAAAGAAAACACTCCTGCTAACACTCCTGCTAATATTCCTGTAAAAATTAAGGAAGAAAGTAATACTACCATTCCTTCGAAATTACATACACAAAAAAATTTAACACCTTTATTTGATGATAATGATAGTGATTATTATGAATATGAATACTTAGAGGAGGATATTATTTGTTATGAGGATGTTAAAAATATTAATAAAGGTGAAACCAATTTTAATCAAGGTGAAACCAGTTTAAATGAAGATGAAACCAGTTTAAATCAAGGAGAAACCAGTTTAAATGAAGATGATAACAATTTAAATGAAGACGAAACCAACTCGAATGACAATGATAGCAATTTTAATGATGATGAGAACACTTTAAATGAAGATGATAACAGTTTAAATGAAGATGAGAACAGTTTAAATGAAAATGATAACACATTAAATGAAGATGAGAACAGTTTAAATGAAGATGAGAACACTTTAAATGAAGATGAGAACAGTTTAAATGAAGATGAAATTCCACTAGAAAATATAGAAATGCTAGAAGAGTACATTGAATCAGATCCTCTTGTCAGTGATTATCAATCAGAATGCTCTATAGAGAATGATGAAAATATGACAGAGGATTGTATATTAAAATATATCGATCATAATTATACGATGCCTTATTATGTAATAAAACAAGCTGTCAGTGTATCTCCTAGTAATAAAAATGACAGTAACATTGAAAAAGAAGATGAAAATAAATTCAATTCGAAAAGTAAAGTGAATACTAGAAACAAAAAGGATTTAAATGTTGATAAGAGCGCTCGAAGTAATGTCTGTAAACAGGAAACTAGGATATCAGCCAGCTTAAAAAGGACACTCACTTCGATGGAGATTGTTAAAAAGTAAGTTTATAACTCACTAGCTGTTTCCCGCGGTTTCACCCGCATCCCGAAGGAGCTACTTCACGCACCCGGGTAAAAAGTAGCCTATGTTGTTCCTCAGGGTCTATTCTATCTCTGTACCAAATTTCATTTATATCGGTCCAGTAGTTTTGGCGTGAAAGCGTAACAGACAGACAGAGTTACTTTCGCATTTATAATATTAAGTAAGGAAAGTAAGGATAACCCCCCACATGTGGGTGGGGTGAACACACGAGTCATCATTCATTCGCCTGTCCTTATCCCACTTTATTTGTGGTCGGCGCAGCATGTTTTCTTCTACCATACTTCTCTATCTGTCTGCATCTCACTGGTAACACCCTTCCTATCCATATCATCTTTAACACAATTCATCCATCGTTTTGTGGTCTTCCTCTACCTCTATAGCCATCCACATTCATGCTCATAACTTTAATCACAACATGTTCCTCATTTCTCCGCATAACATGTCCATGCCATGCCATGCCATGGGTGAACACACGAGTATTCCCCACCATTCGTTCTATACAAAATCCACAGATAGAGTAGACAACAGGTAGAGAAATAGAGTTAGTTGTTCATCATTTCATTTGTAGATCTTTGAGTCGTTACGGGTAGTCAGAAGCCAGGAAGTCTAACAACCAGTCTTACTAAGGGGTATTGTGTTACCCGGTAACTGGGTTGTGGAGGTCAGATAGGCAGTCGCTCCATTTTAAACAAAGTATAAGTCTAAACCAAACTGACTGGAAGCCAACTTTGGAGTCGGATAACTGGGAACGAAAGAAATACCGCGCCCCCGGAATACAAAGGGCTGAGGAAGGAATATGGATGGGTTTTAATTTGTAAGAGTGACACTCCCTTCCGCCCCAACCATGGTGGGGTGTCCCCCTTTTTTGATTTCCCATCCGAAAAATAAAACATATCTGGGAAAAAGGTTAAGCAATTCATGTCTGTTTTAATAATTATATTTCTTTTAATTTTCTAGATATGAAACTACACATATTAAACGTAAAAGAGATACGGATGATTTCGACACCTCGCTTTTCACGATTACTCCCAAAAGCTATGAGGAACAAGTACAAGAAATATTAAAAAGGAAGGAGTCTAAGAAATACAAAGAGGCGCCATTAAAATGTAATATATGCTACCATCATTATTATTCACAGAAGGGGCTGATGGCTCATACAATTAAACACAGTGATGTAAGTATATTTTCTATCTATATAAAAAAACGGGCCACGCGCAGTAGGGTTCCGTAGTAGGTCTTAGTCGACTATAACTCTGTAACCGGTTAAGCCTACTTAGCCGTGATAGTTTTCCTTGTAAGTTCATTACATGTGCTACGTCTGTGATGTTTTTCACATTTCTAGGACAGCCATTCAAAAGTTATAGGGGGGGGGATCCGCCTTGAGCGCACGTGGTGATCAATGCTCATGCCTTCTCTGTGGAAGAGGCCTGTGCCCAGCAGTGGGACAATATATACTAACGAAGTGTGCTAGTCAACATGTGTAAAAATACTATCTAATTAAATGCATTTTTTATAATTATTTTATATTGATATTGTATAAAGATGGTTCTTCAAACCTTACAAACATATATGTGTTGCTGGGGAGTTTGTTGCGCCACTTCTTCTTCCCAGCACAAACACATAGGAAGTGGTGAAGGGCGGGCATTTTGGGGTCTGTCTTTTGTAAATTTGACGTTCAAAAAGTGCTGATTTTCAGCCTAATTTGCATTGACGATTTTTGAATTTTGAATTTAAAGGCTGATGATGATTCTTATTTTGAATTGCAGGCGTATGGGTCATACGAGTGCTTCATATGCAAAATAAGGAAGAAAACCTCGAATACTTTGCGCAAGCACCTCACAGACAGACATACTGAACATTATAAGTGCAAAAAATGCCCTTTCGAGACTATGCACAGGTGAGAAAAGTTTTTTTTTTTTTCAGGAAGATTAACCCTTTATAGGGCCAAAATTTGATATATGTTTGCTTGATTATTATATCTATGTATTTATAACATAAAAAAATATTAAAAGTATGCTAATTATTGATATCATATTTTGTGATATTCGTAAAAGTATAAATGATAATAAAATAAAAATAAAAGTATAAAGTAAAATGTGGTCTAGGTAACCTACATAGTTCTAGAACATTCCTTTTAGTTCTGCTACTCGGTAATAGATGGCGGTAGCGTAGTATTTTCTAGATCATAGCTCTAAGATGTTCGACCTAGAAGGCAGGCGCGGACGTAGCCAAGTATTTGGGGGGAGGGGAGGGTCTTAGCCGACATGTTGGCCTAAGCCGATTAACAACGACCTAATAATGCGTTATTACAATTATTTTTTTCATAAATTGTTTCTATTTAGAAGGTTTATCAATTACTCCATATACTATGAGATAAGACATTTAAACGCACCCTATTTACCGTTTGTTCAAACGATTTTGAGCTCTATTGTTTATATATATTATTTTGCTTTCAACACCATCCTTATCTGTACGGAATAGAACTCAAAATCGGTTGAATAAGCTGCAAAAAGATTTTGGAAGTTTTTCTAATTTTATTGTAAACTACCTGACCCGGCGAACTTCGTTCCGTCTAACAGTCGATTCTTTAATTTTTTAGTTTTTTGTTTTTTTTTTCAAATATTTTTTTTTTTCTAAAATAAACGTAGCCTAAGTTATTCCTTATTACATTAGCTACCTGCTGACCGAAGGGGGGGACCCCTTCGGTCCTCCACTGCTAGAACGTTTCGGCCTATCTTCTTGACACTTTTATTTCGTTTCAGAACCACGGCGAAGAGTCACGCTGATTATCATAAGGGCACCACGTATCGGTGTCCGAACTGTGACTTAGTGTTTACGTGAGTAATCTCTACTTATATTATAAAAACGAAAGTATCTCTGTCTGTCCATCTGTGACGATTTCACGGGAAACCGATTGAGATAAAATTGGCTCTGGAACGCAAAAGCAATTAAAGAAGAAAGAAGAAGAAACACTTGTTTTAGTAAGAGTCTGACAATCTCTTCCGCTCCGCCAACAGGAGGCTGGTCATATGATGATTTCAAGACATAACTCTCTCTACTCTACTCTCACTTTTTCACCTTTCTCTAAAGCTAGATTTACACTAGGATACAAAACACCACCTCTTATTTCTTCTCCTGTTTCTCGTGTCTTTCTGTCTGTTTCTCCCTATATCCTGTCTCCCTACTTTTCTTCATCCTGTCTCTCTATCTCTCTTTATCCTGTGTCTCTGTCTCTCTTACGGCTATTTCAATAACTTGTCTATCCCAAGATTTCCTTACTAGAGATAGAACTTTGACATAAGGTCCATATAACTATTGTCAAAAACCTATCTCTAGTAGGCAAATCTTCAGATACTTACGACCAATTTTAATATCTTATCTATCCTTAGATTTGCGTACTAGGTTTTTGACACTATTTGTATGGACAAGTCAAAATTCTATCTCTAGTAAGAAAGTCCTTAGATAGATAAGTTATTGAAAATGGCTGAAAATGACAGAGGACTGTCTCACTATGCCTACTCATGTCTCTCTTTCTCATCTCTTACTCTGTCTCTCTTTTATGCACAAGTGTGTGTATGCATGCGAGTACAATGAACTTATTGCCCAACAATGTTTTTAATAAATAATAAGTAAATATCTTTGGACAATTTCACACAGCGCCATCTAGCCCCAAAGTAAGCAATGCAAGCAAGCATGCTTGTGTTATAGGTGCTAGCTTAACGGATATACTACTTATATACTTTTTTAAATACATACATAGTAACACCCAGACCCGTAACAGAAATTAAAATTCATCATTTCAATTTATTGTTTCAATTCATTTGTATTTCGGCATGTTGACCACTAAACCACTCAGGTCGTCAAAATTTTAAAAAATAACATTTGTATGTTTTTTTTTTCAGTAAAATATCAACGTACATGGGCCATCTCCGGTTGAAGCATTTGTGCGACTTTGTGTGTGAGTTATGTGGATATATGTTCCTGAGTAAGAGAGGTGTGGATGTACACAAGAACATTAAACATAGTGAGGATAAAAATGTGAGTACTAGCCTTATACTACTTATATACTAAACTAGCTGTTGCCTGCGGTTTCACCCGCATCCCGAGGGAACTACTTAGCGCACCCGGGTAAAAAGTAGCCTATGTTGTTCCTCAGGGTCTATTCTATCTCTGTACCAAATTTCATTTATATCGGTCCAGTAGTTTTGGCGTGAAAGCGTAACAGACAGACAGACAGACAGAGTTACTTTCGCATTTATAATATTAGTAAGGATTATTATAATCGGGATAGTAAATGGAGTATAGAAAATGATGATGATGATGTATGACATTTACAGATGGAACTGAAGGGGCCATATTGCGATGTTTGTGAGGTCAAGTTTCTCTCCGAAGATGCGTACGAGAGGCATTTGAGGCTATCTTCAAGGCATACCTACGAATCAGACCCGTAAGTTTTATCTATACCAATATATATAAAAAAGTGGCTGTGACATACGGACGGACAGACAGACATGACGAATCTATAAGGGTTCCGTTTTTTGCCATTTGGCTACGGAACCCTAAAAAGGAAAGATTTGTTTGTTTGTAGGGATTTAACTCAAAAACTACTGGCCCGATTTCAAAAATTCTTTCGCCATTAGAAAGCTACATCTTTATGAAGTGTCATAGGCTATATTTATTTCCAGAAATAATTAGGGATTGATACTAAAACTTGAATAATGTAACTCAAGGTGTTAAAAAAATTGACTACGCGGGCGTAAAGCTAGTCTTCTATATTAAGGTGGATGTTCCGATAGTCCGTCCATACATTTTGGGATTGAGCTTTATCCTAAACACAGCCACTATTTGTTTCAAACTAATAATTTCATCACTTTCTACAATGAAATGTGTACGCCTATCAACTTTTTAGAGAATAACTTACATTATTTACTAAGAAAAATAATAGTAAAATTCACGCAAAAATTGACATTTTGTTTATTAGTGTGAGTGTCTTTTGCCATAAACAAAAATAGAATAGGATAGAATAGACAAGCAAAACCAAAAGCGTAGTTTAGACATTAGCACGCTAGATGGCGACAGATGATGAATCAATTTCTTATGTACAATATTTATTTATTTCCTTTTCTGCAATTCATAAACAATAAAATAACATAAAACTGTAGACCCTAGATGACAAATTTTACAATTTTATTTTATTACATCATAATTATTGTTGTCTGGCAACATAAACCATTTTGCGTAGGTAGGTAATATAAGCGACGCTGCCACTCTTGCAAACTTAGACCTGACCTTCAAACATTGACGAAGAAACAGCGTTGCCAAACTTCTATCACTTGTTTGACTGTTATAAAATACATTCTGAAGTAATTCTCAATTGTCCCGCGATAGGATTTGCGCGCGGAATTTCTTGCGTGTTATATTTTGTATGTTATGCATTTTCATTGATTCAAATTGGAATATTTCTAGTATGTTTTTGATTTCAATAGAATATATTGTAATTTATGGTAGATATAGTAATAAATTAAGTTGGCCCGTGATTTGCTGAAATCTCGTCACAATACTAATTACCTATGCCGTATGAGTCGGTGTTGAGTACTAAGTCAGTGTTTCATGTTATTTTAATGTATTTTTATTTTTTTGGATAAAATTATTATAAATCGGTAAGCTACCAAAGTAGGTACCTAGTCACAAAAGAAAATTAATAAACATTTTCAAAATATGGTTTTGCCGGTTTACGTAAAAAACACTTTTTACGAATTTTGCAAAAAGTTTCAGACAGACGCACATTATTATTATTTTGTAGTACCAAGAAGCTCAAGGTCGCGTCCTAAAATTTGTCTGGTGCGTTCAATCCTTCGAGCAACACAGGCTTCCGAACGAAGGTTCAATCAAATAAACGTATAATTATTTTTATAGTTATTGTAGTTTATTGTTTATAATACAGTTTTTTTTTCTTATGCGTCGTCTACCAGGAATATAAAGACAACATTGATGTAAAAGATAACTAAAATTTTACTGTTACATTTTGTTGTTCTAGACTTTTTAATTTTCGAACGAAACCTAAAATTCAAATAAGAATTATTGTATTATCTATGATCTGGATTATCTCTCAGACTCAGCAGATCAGAATTCAGATGACCACAGATGACCTGCAGTAGTATTGTGCAGTATTGTATTGTATTCTCTTGTGATCTGCGATCACTTTCATTACATGGTTGTGAATTACAATACTATTAAATTTTATTCAAATATTGAGTGTTTAAAAGTAACATGCGCTTTTGTTGTTCTTTTGAGATTCATTGGCCGCAAGCTGATACTGAAACTGATTCATTTCAAATTGATTGTCGAAACTGCTCCAAATAAATGTTTATCTAAGACATCTGGGTATCGCATTTTGGACTTGAAGCATGTAATTGAGTGAGCATTCCTTTTGAAAAGACATCGAAATATGTGTGAATCTTCGCAAATTGAATTTCTTAGTGAAAGACTTGATGGGTTTCGATGTGAATTAATTTTCACGTGCAGTATGTGCGATAAGTCATAAAGCTTGGAGGCATTGTACGGAGAGCATTGATAAAATAAACACTGCATTTGTTTGGGCAACTGTCAATTCTGGTAGCTCTAGTATACTGAAGCAGCACACATAACAAGTCATAAGGATGTTCCAACACTGTCAACTAATAAATTTCGACGTGTTGTAAAAATCTTGGGCAGTGTGTGGTTTGAACATTTGATAGAGGAAATTAAAACTGCTAGTGAACAAGAAAGATCAATTGCTATTCAAAAAGGTCATGTGTCTTCAGACGGTGTTCCATTTGTTTACTGTACTTATATGTAGATGGAGGATGGTTGAAAAGATCGGGTATGACTTTGATTTATCATCTGGTATGGTAGGTTAATCTAAAAAAGGTTCTTTATATTATTTTGTGTGTTATTTCTTATTTTGTGCAATATTTACAAGTGTAGTTTTTCATTTCTAGGCCTGCATTATTGGTAAAGATAGTAGGAAGTATCTATTTCTTGGTGTTAAAAACAAATATTGTTATACATGTCAATATTATGAGAGGAGAAACATGGATATGAAAGCACATAATTGCTGCAAAAAATTCACTGGACCGTCTACAGTTATGGAATCAGAAAGTACTGTGGAAGCCCTTTCAAAAGACTGAAGAATTACATCAACGTCGCTATTTGAGTTTTATTGGAGACGGAGACTCCTCTGCATTTGCAAACTTGAAATAGAAAGTGCAATAATGCATAAATCATGTAGTAAAAAACTATAGCAGTGCACTTTACAAGGTATAATATTATATGAACAATTCAAATTTGTTTAGTTATCTCAAGATCAGTGGATCTCCACATTATAATTTATTTTAGTGTCTTTTTTCTTACTATAATCAAAAACTATTTCAGGTTCAGGCACCTTTGACTGTGATAGAAGTTTTTCAAGATAATGAATGTATCCGCAATATGATGACAAAATGATTTAGACTTTTTTGAAAACTATTCTGCTAGAAAACATTGAGACATGTTCAAAAAAATGGGAGAGGTATAGATTTCAATGGTATGTACCAGTATGTACAAAGGTTATTACTTTTTATTTACTTTATAAATTATCAATTTCAATGTCTAAAATATATTATTATGTTATTCTAGTGAAAAATCGTCTTTCATCATCAGTTAGAAATTCGAGCAAGAAAAGTAAAGTTGATTTTTGAGCAGCTTTGGAGATGGATGGTAAATAACATTTTGAATTGAATGGTAAATAATATTCATCAAAAAGTAACTAGTATACTAAATAAAGTAATTTTTCTTTGCAGCAGCCGTGTAGCAGTGGTTTCAAGACAAGAAGACTCAGAAGAGGGGGAAATCAACAAGTCCAATGATTTGTTTTAATTGTATTTTTGTAGTAGTTTGTTTAGAATCTACATCATAGTTGTATATTTCATACTAAATCGTGTTTTAGATTTGTTGTTATCTCTTGTTTATGAATTGTAATTTCTTACGAGTTATGTTGTCTTTGTAATAATTGGTTATGTTACAACTCATCAGTGTTATTAGTTTTGATTGAATAGGCATGTGTTACTTCAATTACTTGTGATTTGAAAAATAATTTCAATAGTGTGAGATAATAAAGTAAACTGCGTTTTATTTTACATAATTTTGTCATTATTTATTTCCTAAAATTATAAATCAATTAAATAGTTTATGCCTACAAATATAACTTTTATTTTTATCACATAATCGTACATAATAAATATCGTAGAAGGTGGCGTTCTGTAGTTGTGCCTACACCCATACAGAAAAAGCGCCATCTAGTGCTTAATTTTCGTAAACGTAAGGACTAGGCACTCGCCCACGTCTGTGTGTGTAAAAAATACTATATTCAAGGACAATGTTATTTTGGAACTTTTTTGTCGAATTGGGTGGATTTTGAGGCAAGGAAATGACCCAGTTCAATATAGTGTAAAATCCGCGAACCGCCACAGCTACTCCTACGACTTAATATGTTCGAATTACACAATAAACTCAAATAAACTAAAAACATTGACTTCAACGCCATCTAGCGGGAAAGTGGCCGGGAACAGACCGTATGTTTCACCTTAATAGCTCGTGGCTAAGTACAGCCGCACGGGTCGACCGATCAAAGGTTAAGCTGTGCTTGGCGCGGTCGGTCCGTGGATGGGTGACCATCTATGTCATAGCGAGACTCCTCTGTGCCTCGGAAAGTACGTTAAGCTGTTAGTCCCAGTTGTCATTTGTACATCTTTGACAGTCGTTACGGGTAGTCAGAAGCCATAAAGTCTGACAACCAGTCTTACCAAGGGGTCTTGTGTTGCCCGGTAACTGGGTTGTGGAGGTCAGATAGGCAGTTGCTCCATGTAAAACACTGGTACTCAGCTGCATCCGGTTTAGACTGGAAGCCGACCCCAACATAGTTGGGAAAAGGCTAGGCAGATGATGACATAGCACAGCATTGTTTTTTTATATAGGTGTTAATGTATTTGTTTGTTTTTCTAGTAACCGTCTCCGAAATGAGTACACTTATAAACCTAATATCGTTGAGAAGCCCTACGCCGGAGAATTTTGGGAGAGAAGATCAGTCAATTGTGAAGAGGTCAGTCCTTACATACTAAAACTACCAGCATGTTGCAGCAAACTTTTAATCATTTATACTGAAATGTTGGGGTTCAAGGGTCTTTTCAATCAGACAACCAGCTCGATTGAACATAGATACTTTAATGAATCGAATTCGTCGGTTCGCCATTATTACATCACAAATTGTTTTTCTTTCTTAATAGTTTCTGTCAGCCGAATGGCACAGATAAAAAAGAGAATACAATACCACTGCGCGTGCGACCACGTCTATCTAATAGAATGTTGAATGTATATAATTTTTAATTATCTATCTATATCTATACTTATAATAAATCTGTAGAGAGGTCAATTCGGTACATGAAATACATTTCCAAAATAATAACTATCAGGGGTCGATTAGGGATCGATACTGATGCCAAAAATGCAATCAGTAAAAATTTTATCTGTCTGTCTGTATAAACTCTATAGAAACAAAAACTACTCGACGGATTTTAACGAAACTTGGTACAATTATTTGTCATACTCCTGAGCTGGTTATAGTATACTTTTCATCACGCTACAATCAATTGGAGCAGAGCAGTGAAGGGAAATGTTGTCATTTTGTTTAAACGCGCTAATCTCAGGAACCGCTGGTCCGATTTGAAAAATTCTTTCAGTGTTAGATAGTCCATTTATCGAGGAAGGCTATAGGCTATATATCATCACGCTAAGACCAATAGGAGCGGAGCACCACTATTCCACGCGGACGAAGTCACTGGCAGAAGCTAGTTTTGTATAAAATTGTCCAGAAGTTCTCTTTGTACACATATTAATATTTTTACATATTGTATTTATTCATGTTATATTTATTTGCATCACCGATTTGACGTCATCACGTCAGTATTCGGCTTTCGCTGAAAATCAGCGCTGGGACTTTGTCTCGCATAGGGTCACAGCATTAAGCTGAGCGAGGGCCGTATTGCGTGTTTGTGACGCATACTACCCCCTTATGTATCAGTAGTTTTGTTTTTTTTTTGTGTATATGTATGTGTCTCCAATCACGTAATTAAACGCATTTTCTTTCTTTCTTATTATAGAAATGTTGTTACAATGCACATCGAAGTAAACTGCTTACTTAGCTTAAAACAATACTTATATTCTAAAGAAGCGTACTTTTTACGTTATGCATTGTTAGGGAGCATATATACACTTCAATACATACTTTTACGAATATCACAAAACATGATATTAATAATGTAAAGTCTGTTAGTTCTGTACCGATTAATTTTTAGGAAAATAGTAAACAAAGTCGTAACCTATTTTGTTCTAATTCTGCCACAGAAATTTGCAAAACGGCGTAAGGATGGCGCATTTATGTCAATTTCATGCTCTAAACATCATCATTCATAATTTAATGCCATTTTATTTATCTATTTGAGAAAATTAGAACAAAATAGATAATGATTTTGTTTAAATTTTTCGGTCGCAAATCAATTGGTAGGCAGTTCTTTCGTTTCACGTATAAGTAAGTGCATATTTTTTTGATACGTCGTAAAACAGTTACATAATAACACTACGTCGAAAAAAAATATAGAAATAATTTAAATAATAAATTCATCATCATCAGCCTATATATTGTGCCATTGCTGGGCACAGGCCTCTTCTCACACAGAGAAGGCATGAGCATTAATCACCACGTGCGCTCAAGGCGGAATTTCGATATCACACTTTTCAAGTTCAGGGGGCCTACTCTAACTCACCGAAACAAAACTTCGGAACGACCGAGAATAGACGATATCTTTTTTGTGGTGCGTTAAGGTGCGATCTGATGCTCTGTACATAGAGGGATGTACTCATACTATCCATATATAACAATTGTTTGAACCTCACCGCCCTAAAATTGACAAGGAAAGGTTCCGAATTTCGAACGAAACTTCGTTTTCGTTGAGTTAGAGTAGGCCTGGTTTCCTCACGATGTTTTCCTTCACCATAGTCTAATTAAATTAATGTTTTTCCAGTGTGACAAACAATTCCCGAACAGGCGGCAGTACGCCCAACACTTCAGACGGGCACACCCGGACAAGAGCCGCATCAGGAAGTACAAGACCGAGCCGACCATGTGTGAGCACTGCGGAAAAATGTTCCTGGTAAAGTAGTTTTATTATTTTACTATCTAGAGGGAACTGCCTCACGAACCCAGATAAAAAACCGGCCTTCAGCTGTCCTTATTTTTTTACATTTCACTTTTGCTACAATTTAGTTCTTTACTTAACACATTATCATGCAACATACAAAAAGAACTCAAAAGAAAAAAGATATTATATTTTATTGTGATCCTATAATAATACGCTAATAATACGCTCGCGCCTTCAACCTAGTGTGTGTCGAGCCACGCGCAGTAGGTTTCCGTAGTAGGTCTCAGTTAGTCGACTATAGCTCTGTAACCGGTTAAGCCTACTTAGCCGTGATAGTTTTCCTTGTAAGTTCATTACATGTGCTACGTCTGTGATTTTTTTCACATTTCTAGGGATATCCCTAGAAATGTGACTCGAACGAACGAACATCTCCCCCTCTAGCTTTTGAATGGCTATCCATTCAAAAGTTAGAGGGGGGGATGTTCGTATTGAACAAAAAAAATACTTAAAAGCTAGATATTTCGGAAATGGCTCGCTTAACCGAAAAATGGTCTTCACAAACCCATAATAATTTTGAAAGACCTATCTAACGATACCCCACACGAAGGGGTACGCGAGAAATAAAATGTTCATCCCCATGGTTTTTGGGAGTCTGTTATATTTTTACTGTTCTGTAGTCGACGAGGAACCGTTATAGTATCGCCATGTCCGTCTGTCTGTCTGTCCGCTGCATAGCTCAGAGGTATTTATTGTACTAGAAAGCTGATTTTTTCCAATTTAGGAAGCAGTTTTCGAAATGTCGAGCTTTAAAGTGCATATTTTTATAAAGTTCGAGCGCCCCCCCCCCCTCCCTCTCTCTCTCTCTAACTTCTGAATGGCTGATCCTAGTATTTTTTTTCTTTTTAGGGTTCCGTACCCAAAGGATAAAAACGAGACCCTATTACTAAGACTTCGCTGTTTGTCCGTCCGTCTGTCTGTCACCAGGCTGTATCTCAAGAACCGCGATAGCTATACTCCATTTACTATGAGGTTAGACATTTAAACGCATCCTATTTACCGTTTGTTCAAACGATTTTGAGCTCTATTGCTAAAGTGACATGACAAAAACAGAATGCAGAATATATTTGTTATTGTAAACATTATTTTGCTTTCAACACCATCCTAATCTATACGGAATAGAGCTCAAAATAGATTTAACGAACGGTAAATGGGGTGCGTTTAAATGTCTAATCTTATTGTAAATGCAGTATAGACAGTTGAAACTTTCACAAATTATATATTTCTGTTGCCGTTATAACAACAAATGCTTAAAAAACAGAATAAAATAAATACTTAAAGGGGCTCCCAGACAACAAATGTGTTTTTTTTTGCCCTTTTTTATAGACAACTAGCTGTTTCCCGCGGTTTCACCCGCATCCCGGGGGAACTACTTAGCGCACCCGGGTAAAAAGTAGCCTATGTTGTTCCTCAGGGTCTATTCGATCTCTGTACCAAATTTCATTTATATCGGTCCAGTGGTTTTGGCGTGAAAGCGTAATAGACAGACAGACAGAGTTACTTTTGCATTTATAATATTAGTAAGGATGGTACGTAATCCGTGCGCGAGTCCGACTCGCACTTAGCCGGTTTTTTTTTTACAATGTTTTGCTACAAAACTTAATATGTTAAACGTCTTTGTCGACAGCGCTTGGCGCGGTCGGTCCGTGGATGGGTGACCATCTATGTCATAGCGAGACTCCTCCGTGCCTCGGAAAGCACGTTAAGCTGTTGGTCCCGGTTGTCATTTGTAGATCTATCGATTCAATCGAGACAATCGTTACGGGTAGTCAGAAGCCAGAAAGTCTGACAACCAGTCTTACCAAGGGGTACCGTGTTACCCGGTAACTACGTTGTGGAGGTCAGATAGGCAGTCGCTCCATGTAAAACACTGGTACTCAGCTGCATCCGGTTAAGACTGGAAGCCGACCCCAACATAGTTGGGAAAAGGCTAGGCAGATGATGTTTTGCTACAAAACTTAATATGTTAAACGTCTTTGTCGACAGAACAAATTCACGTTACGCGACCACATGTGGGTTCACACGGGCGAGAAGTTGTACAAGTGTGACAAGTGTCCCAAAGCCTTCACATCGAAGCAAAGCCTCAGGGTACACTTCCTGTTCCACGAGGGCATCAGCACCAGCGCCACGTGCCCCATGTGTGGGAAGCGGTTCTCCAGCGAAACTAATAAGAAGAGACATATGTTTGTGAGTATTCATACAGAGAAGGTATGAGCATTGATCACCACGCTTGCTCAAGGCGCATTGGCGATTTCAGACTTTTTAAGTCCAGGTTTCCTCACGATGTTTTCCTTCACCGTTAGTCAGTGACGTTGACTTTACAAAAGTCACATAGGTACTTGCCAGGTTCCGAACCCGCAAACTTGTACACGAGAAGCGGGTGCCTTAACCACTAGGCCACCACGACTTACAAGAGTACAAGGTACAGGACTTACAAGTATGAAAAGAGGCCGGTGCCCAGCAGTGGAACGATAGGCTGATGATGATGAGTATTGCCATCCATACTATAATAAGTACTAATTGATTTCACAAAAAAAATTAAACAAAATCATAACCTATTTTGTTCTAATTTCCCCACATCTATACTAATATTATAAAGAGGAAAGATTTGTTTGTTTGTAGGGTTTTAACTCAAAAACTACTGGACCGATTTTAAAAATTCTTTCATCGTTTGAAAGCTACATCTGTACGAAGTGTCATAGGCTATATTTATTTCTAAAAATAATTAGGGATCCCTACTAAAACTTGAATAATGTAACCCAAGGTGTAAAAAATGTACACGCTGGCGGAAAGCTAGTAGAAAAATAAAATGGCATTAAATGATGAATGATGATGTTTAGAAATTGACATAAATGCGCCATCCTTACGCCATTTTGTTAATTTTTATGGCAGAATTAGAACAAAATAAGTTAAGACTTTGTTTAAATTTTTCGTAAAATCAATTGGTACTGGACTATAATATTATAACTCCGAAGTTTGTCTGTCTGTAACCTCTTCAAGCTTAAACCGCTGAACAGATTGTGACGAAATTTGGTATGGGGATAGCTTGAACCCTGAAAAGGCTAGGCAGGTGATGATAGATAAATAATGGTGCCGATTCTGACTTACACACGACTAAACTAATTTTAAAATATCATGCTCTTTTTCTATTGCGAAATACAAGAAGAGGATAGCAAGTAATTCAGTGCTGTCAAATTAAATGACAGATGACATTTTGTTCGTACAGGTTTGTTAATTTAGTCGAGATGTTACGTCGTGATGTTTAATTTGTATGGAAAACTATTTTTTTCTAATTTGACAGGTGTTAAAAGTTTGCTATCCCTTTCTTATATTTGTTGATGAAAAGAGAGAATTATAGACTAAATTTAATTTAGATGGTGTCAAGAGAATCGCGGCCAATATTGGTGTAAATAAATTAATATGGACATTCCCCTTCCAGACCCACACTGGACTTAAACCACACATATGTGATATTTGCGACAAGCGCTTCACCTGGGGTAGCGAGTTGAAGAGTCACGTCAACCACGTCCACCTAAACCAGCCCTGGCCGAAACGCGTGCGACAGAGAAGGAAAGTGCCGAAGACACCCGAGTCCGAGTCCGAAGAATGAATAAAAAACCTCTGGCTGTCATAGTCTGTTCTAATGGAATTGAAGAAAAATGTAAACAAAGTTATTAGCTAAAATATCGCGGGCGAAGCCGCTGGCGGGAAGCTTAATGATAAAAGGTTTATTGCAACCGGCTGCGTGACTCCAAATTGTACTACGAAAATGCTGGCTTAACCCAACCAATCATAATATTATGAACAGTAAAGTGCTTTCAAATGCTTTATCACAGAGCCTTATATGATTTTCGGTTTAAGTTCACTTATACCGGGCATAAAAATATGTTCAATATCTAGAAATAATCTGTAAATAGATAATTATATTGTATTATTAAGTACTATTTTGTGTTTTTTTTAGTACCACGTGAATTTAATTAGTAAATTTCCACAGTAGTCGGTTTTTTTTTCGGATCCGTGGGTAGGGCAAGAGAGGGAATGTCAAACTCTGACTTAAACCCATCCATGTTCCTTCTTTGACCCTTTGCAGTGGTGCTGTTACTCTTCCGGACATCATCCCACACAGTAATCTAATTGAAAAGTCCACATTACAATATAACTGTCTGAAAAGTCTGAAAACGTAAGTAATGTACACTCGACCATAGCGCCATCTACGCTTACTTTTGAGTATTCCTCCGTTAGGATTCCTTATTCAGTTATACGCGACAAGACACTAAAAAGAAACAATATAAAAACTTTTAACCTACTTCAAAAATAGTAGGTTCTGTGCTCTGTAAGTTGGTTTGTTAGCGATTTTAAAAAACCGCAGTACCAAAATTAAACTTGATTTAAGACACAGACTTCTAGAATGATGTATTTGTCCTCAAGCGTTTGAGCGATTTGCAATAATCAGCCCTCTCCGCGTATCGAGCTACTTATCTACTAATATAATAAAGCTGAAGAGTTTGTTTGTTTGAACGCGCTAATCTCAGGAACTACTGGGACCGACTTAAAAAAATATTTCAATGTAAGATGGCCCATTTATCGAGGAAGGCTATAGGCGCTCCATTGATTTTATCATCACGCTAAAATCAATGGAGCGGAGCTTCAATGTAGAAGGTTTC
The DNA here is from genome assembly GCA_963891755.1 of Pyrrhia umbra. Classification (NCBI taxonomy): domain Eukaryota; kingdom Metazoa; phylum Arthropoda; class Insecta; order Lepidoptera; family Noctuidae; genus Pyrrhia; species Pyrrhia umbra. Next base: position 4,532,914 of record OY982946.1, read on the forward strand.
AAAATCGGGGGTTAAAGTTAGCGATAGCCCAAAGTTACTATTCCACGCGGACGAAGTCGCGGGTATTTTTGATAAAGTGCCTTGTGACACTAGCGCTTAAGCGAACTAATTACTTACCATCTTTCTAGATAATAATCTGTGCTTATTTTCTATCTGTGGTTGAGTTTGATATCTGTAGTTTGTTTTTGAACATTATCTGTGGTTTACGTCTGTTTGTCAACATTTATCGTAAAGTTTAATTTTTTCTCACCATTTTTTCGAAATAAATACCTGTGTTCCTATAGGAGTTCGGCAAAAAACATTTCTAAAACAACAAAACTGTTATTTTATATTTGTAGCGCACGTGTTGCTCGCATAGATTTCGTACAGTGGGTAATATGAGATCGGGTTTTTGAAAAGAATACTCAGTGTAGTAATTCGTTAAGTATTTAAAAAACTAAATGTTAGAAATTTGTTATAAAAGTGTGACAGTGTTTTCAAGTTCCTGCATGTGAACTACCATGGGCAGGGGGCATAGAAGATGCGAAATTTGTGGTATTCAGGAAGGACGCACTGGGAATAGTTTACTGTTTTCACGGTTCCCGCTAGATACGAATCGGTAAGTAGGTACCTTCGTTAAAATATTCCTCTTTATTCGTCTTATTTATAACTAGCTTCCCGCCAGCGGCTTCGCCCGCGATATTTTAGCTAATGGATACAAAAACTTGGTCGGTGGGTCATCTTAGGGGCGGATCTTGACAAATTATATACTAACACCTTCCTCATTAATCAATCTTCCTCATGATCAAAAGTTTGGTTTTTTATCATTTGTACTGTACTAGCTTCCCGCCAGCGGGATATTTTAGCTAATGGATACAAAAACTTGACAAATTATATAATAAAACCTTCCTCATTAATCACTCTATCTATTAAAAAAAACCGCATCAAAATCCGTTGCATAGTTTTAAAGATTTAAGCATACATAGGTATATAGGGACAGAGAAAGCGACTTTGTTTTATACTGTTGTGATAATCTCACCTAATCCTTACTTAACATCGTAATCCAGGATTAAGATCAAACTTAAGTTCAGATTAACGCTAAACAGCATTTATGAGAGATTTTTACTAATCCATTGCTAAGCAGCAGATTAAATATTAATCAGACTTAATAAGTAAGACGATTAAAGACTAGTTGTTATCAACGGCTTCATTCGCGTCATTGCGAGAGAACTCCTGGATTAAAGTATCCTGATATGCCGCTAAGATGACGTACCAACCAAACGTTTGATTTTTATTTTCATCGAGATATATCCATAGAGATGCAATCCCGAACATTACGTGGTCACTAAAAAGGTAACCATTTTTTAGAATGCAGACGTAGCTTTGAAACTAGTAATCATTTTGATGTAAAATTATATCTATCTCTCTCACTCTAACCGAAACGTAATGTTCATGACATTGTATGATAAGGATGGCATTTACTACAAATTTGCCCATATTATTGTTAAAATCATCCTGCTGTACTCTGATACATTCAAGCTGGCTACCAAGTGACAGATGTCATGAATTATGACTGGTCAGAACCTTTATGGCACGCATTCTGCTTGGTGATTGCACATCTAGTTACTTTAGTAACATATATATCTATGTCTATTTTGTTCTAGCTGTCGTGAGTGGCTAATAGCAGTAGGTAACGAAGAATTAGTGTATTTACCTATAGAGAAACTTCACGACCAAAGGAATATATGTGCCAAGCACTTTGAAAAGAAAGCGTTCAATAAAAAAGGGAATCGTCTCAAAAGGCATGCGGTTCCTACTTTGAATTTAACAGCCCCACCACTCTCTGATAGTCAATTGATCGAGTTTCCCCAACATCTATTTGGACATGAAGCGTCTAAAGGTACGTATTTAATTTATTTTATTTGTATAAGCTACATACATTCTTCGAAAGTCGTAGTGGCCTAGTAGTTAAGGCACCTGCCTCTCGTGTATGAGTGTGCGGTTTCGAAACCTGGCAAGTACCAATGTGATTTTTCTAAAGTCATATGTAATTTCTAAGTATATTTTGATACCACTGACTAACGGTGAAGGAAAACATTGTGAGGAAATCTGGACTTAAAAAGGCTGAAATCGCCAATCTGCCTTGAGCAAGTGTAGTGATCAATGCTCATGCCTTCTCTGTGTGAGAAGAGGCCTGTGTCCAGCAGTGGGACAATATATAGGCTGATGATGATGAATTTGTATAAACTCTGTAGTCTTTCTTTGAATAACAGTAAAAAAATGTGACGAAACCTGGACTGAATTTAAAAATTGAAAGTACACTCTATGCTTAAATTATGGAGCTGATACTGTGGTCTTAAGCATGTAAATAGCAAGTAAAAAGAACACTTGGATACTAGTAAAAAACACTGAAGGCACAGATAAATGCGACAAATTAACAGTCATCAAACTTGGTCTAGCCGTTCTTGTGTTATAAATGGTGTAACTAACCGAAATTTGTTTTATATCTTTGTTCTAGAAGGTATACGAACAGCTACAGATGATAAAGAAAATATTCAGGAAGTTGATATAGCTACTGGTATGTAAAACAAACCTTTATTATATTTAAATCTTAACTTCTTATTTAATACTAGCTTTCTGCCAGCGGGCCAGTGGTCTATACGAATTCAAATAAAAAATGACAGAGTTTCATACAATTCTACCCCCTTTTTCACCTCCTTAGGGATAGAATTTCGGAAAATACTTTCTTATAGAATGCCTCCGTCATGCAAGAAACTCATTCTTCAAGTTTCAGGTCTTTACATTCAGCGGTTTAGACCGTGTGTTGATCTATCAGTCATTCAGGACAAAGCATTTTATATGTATGAAAAATATAAATGCGAAAGTGAGTTTTGTTGTTATGCTTTCACAGAAAAATGGCTGAACAGATTTCTAAAAGGAACTTTTATGGTTTCACTTCGTCTGTCTGTCTGTCACAGATGATTATTGCAGGAACTACTTACTAATGCTATCGACTTGAAATTTGGAACTGCTATAAAGAATGTTTATCCATGCGTATTGTGAATAGAAAAAGTAAAAAAAAAATATATTACTTTTATGGAAAAAGTGTTGGCTGAAACTGAAAGTTTCAAGCAAAGTTTCAAATAAAACAATCTATTACGATTATCGACTAATAATAAAACTGCTTGTGCTCAGCTCGTGCTTGGCTAGCCTAGCGTAGACCACCTTATGATGTTTCTTGTTGTACGTAAACAATAAGTATTATTACCCGACTACGGCCAAGCAAAAAGAAAGGTTATGATTTTGACCGGTGGTCATCTGTACCCTTTAATATAGGTAGGTACCTACTTATCATGATTTGATGAGACATCATGGATTTTGTGAAAGAGGATATGGCTAGCAAGGAGGTTGTTAGAGAGATGATGTGAGATAGAAGTATGAAGACATTACTGCATCAACCCCAAATAAATGAGACAGGCAATAGAGTATTATTGCCTGTCTTTCTTTTATGTTTCTTTTATGTGTATTATTTTCTGTCATTTAGATTTATTTATAGTTGTGATGGCCAATGGCCTAATAGCCAAGATCCTCGATCAACATCTCAGGAGGCTCTCCTTAGGCAGCTGGGTCAAGGGGCTGATTCAGAAGGCGGTTCTCCTTGATACAGCACGTGATATTGTGAGGAAGTTCCTGTCTCTGGAGCCCTAACCACCGGTAGCTTGGACCCTGTTCCCGACATCGGTGGATGATCGCTATTTTTTATATTTTTTAAATGTGTTTTTTATAATTTATATGTAAAAATGTATAAAATTATGTGCTAAAAGTGAATAAAGGAAATCATTTAGATTTTATTATTTAAATGTGTTGTTTTTGTTTAGTTTTCGTGTGAAATTAGTTATTGTAAGTCGTTGAACTCCAGCGTAATTTTCAAATAAAATATTTAACCTTATGTCTATGGAATTGTTTATGGTTTTTGATTTTTTTTCTGTCTTTCATGATTTATCATATGTCATATCTGACACTAGTGACAGTGACTGACACTGTTTTGTTTCCTTGATGATTGTATAGGTACTCTTTGTCGTGCGGTTTCTAACACAATAATTAACACGTGAAAAGCCTCTTTGAGACTTTAATTTATTCCTACAAGCATGAGGTACAGGAAATGCGAAATATGCAACTTCAGATCGCAAAGGGAAGACGGCAAAAAACGTCGTTTCATGTCTCGATTGCCACGGGATGAAGTTCGGTGCGTACATTACTTGAATTATCAGTCATATGACTGCTGTTTGGGTCAAAATATCATTTATATTCGTAACAAGCCACTTTTCTAGGGATCTTAGCGGAAATACAAAAGAACGCACTCGAATTTCATCACAATCTGGGCGATCAAACAATGTGGTGACATTACGTGAGCTGTCAGTTGCGTTTCGTTATACCAAATGAATGGCCTGATGTTTTTTAATGTTTTTTTATTATTTTGATGAATATCATATTTAATTACTTATTATATTACGTATGTTTTATAAATATTAAAATAATAACCCCAATCTGTTTGATTCATAAAAATAGTGTGGTGTGGTGCAACGTAAAATTTTTGAATATCGATATCGATACTTTTGTTTGTTCAGGTGTAAACAGTGGGTGAAAGTTATAGGTAAAGAAGACCTGGCTTATGTACCGATCGAAAAACTTAACCAACTGAAATTTGTGTGCGGAAAGCATTTTAAAGATAAAGATTTTAAGAGAAAAAAAACACAGTTAAAGAAAACTGCCGTTCCGTCTATAGGGCTCACTGCTGAGCCACTTTCGGATGATATATTAATAGAATTTCCTCTCCACATTTTTAAAGAACAGCAACCACCCAACGAAGGTGAGTCAAAGACATGGCGTCATTGCGCGTGCAAAACCGCGAAAGAGCAGTTTGTAAATACTAGCCCCGCACGTTGGTATTGCGACTGACGGCCATCTTAGTGACGTAGTTTTGACGTAGATTAACCTTTTTGCTGTCTACTTTTTTGCGGTGGATGACGTCACGCAGCCGTTATTGTGACAAGGTTCCATCGCAATATCAACGCGCGGGGCTTATACCGCGTAACAGAAAAAGGCGCGAAATTTACACATCGCGCAAACTGATTTTTAACCTAGATTAGCTTTATTTAAAAGTCGCAGTATTTATATAAATACAGACTTCGTATTTATATAAATACTTCGTAATTTATATAAATAATTCGACTCATAACCCGCGGGGTTACAAAACCTAGTTAAAAATTACAGTTTCATACAAACTTTGCCCCATTTTTCACCCCCCTTAGGGGTAGAATTTCGGAAAATCCTTTCTTATAGGAATACACCCTCCACATTTCAGGTCTCTACGATCGGCGGTTTAGGCAGTACGTTGATACGTCAGTCATTTAGGGCAAAGCTTTTTATATGTGTAGATTAAGTTGTCACAAAGGAGTTAGTATAAAGTTTAAGTTTTCTTTGCCTCTTGCAATATTGTGAATAATCAGATACGCGGTATTTACAACAAACAGCTCTTTCGTGGTTGGCACGCGCAACTACAATGAGTCATTAAGATCAAGACATTTTATACAGAGGTTATATATTTTTGATCTTGCAACTTTTTTACTTTTTTTATTACTCCTGGCAAATAAGGGGGGGGGGGGGTATTTCCGTAACATTGCCACACAAGCTCACAACTCTTGGATTTGTAACAATATAGTAAACTAGCTGTTTCCCGCGGTTTCACCCGCATCCCGAGGGAACTACTTAGCGCACCCGGGTAAAAAGTAGCCTATGTTGTTCCTCAGGGTCTATTCTATCTCTGTACCAAATTTCATTTATATCGGTCCAGTAGTTTTGGCGTGGAAGCGTAACAGACAGACAGAGTTACTTTCGCATTTATAATATTAGTAAGGATAATACAGTCCTCTCATGTACAATAAGTATTGTGTTGTTTAAATTGTGTTGTAGACGGAAGTACGTTAGTTTCCATATGTTTCCTATTAGTAAGGTTTTGCTCAAAATGTATTAACTGTGAAAAGCTTCGAAGCTTGAGCTTCAAAAAACTTTGTGTGTTTAAAACATTTTGAGAAGTGTTTAGTTTCAACGACTCGCGATAGAGTCGTCTTTGCCCCAACTTTGTTTTCTGCGCTCGAGTTTTCCAGTGGTATTTCTTTAACTGCTTTACAACCTGAAAAAATTGGTAGGTACCATAAGGAGTGCGTTGCGTAGTCAGGGGTGGAGGTATTGTAGATATAAATCAAAGATAACTTTAAATACTTTTTTTTATCTATTTTCTTAGAGGCTTTAGTACACTCAGGGTGACCATGCTAGTCTCATGGGTTCTTTCATATCTTTGCCACACACATTACATCTACAGATCTGCACCTCTCCTTTCATTCCTTTCACTCAGACATGTTTCCATAAACAAATAAAGTTCCTTACTTCCTAAGTTATTCATCAGACAGTGGCTGTTTCAAAAGTTAATTAATACCCCCATTAAATAGATTTATGTTTGGCATCAACCCACTCCTCAGGTGTTGATATGCGTCACATTCCATCAAAACATTTAAGGGGAGGGGGGGGTGCTCGTATCGAACAAAAAATTTCACCTTAAATCTAGATATTTCGCAAATGGCTAGCTTAACCGAAAAATGGTCTTTACACATCCATAATATTTTTAAAAGACCTATCTAACGATACCCCACACGAAGGGGTACGCGAGAAAACAAATATTCATCCCCACTTTACGTGTTTGGGAGCTAACAAGAACCTCGGAGCTATGCCGCGGATTGACAGACAGACATGGCGAAACTATAAGGGTTCCTTGTCGGACTACGGAACCCTAATAATGTTTATGCAAAAATTTTCTAAATAATCGGCAACCTATAAGAAAATAATTATTATACAAAATATCCCAAGTAAGGAATGCAAATCTCGCGAGATTGGGGCTCAAGCGAGATCTCGCGAGTTTATGAATAACAACACTGCAAGATCTCGCGAGCTCGGCAGCTTTGTGTGTTTTTTTGCAAATAATCACAATATTTGAAAAAATAATTTAAGTTATAAGTATTATAAGATAAACATTTATTTTCATGATTGTTTTAATAGACTTATGCATCAAACATTGTTTGAGATATCTGTCTATATTTTTTTTAATAAACTTCTATTTAGTAAACTTTGACGTACGTATCTATAAAATAACAAATGAAAGAAACCATTACAAAGGGGTAAACGTCATCACTTAAATAGGGAAAAGGCTAGGATGGTGATTATTTATGTTTTAATTTCAGAAAAAGCCGGCCCTCAAATTGATCATTGTTACAGTCGGCAGGAACACTCCGACCACTCGTATTCTAAAGGATCACTCAAAGGTATGTGTCGATCACAAAATATAACTAACTAGCTGCTCTCGACTAATCTGCCCGCGACTTCGTCCGCTTGGAATAGTGGTAGAAAACCCAAATATCTTACTGAACCCTATTTTTTTCCAAAATAAAATTTAGCCTATGTTACTCGTGGATAATGTAGCTTTCGAATGGTGAAAGAATTTTTAAAATCGGTCCAGTAGTTTTTGAGCCTATTCATTACAAACAAACAAAGTTTTCCTCTTTATAATATTAGTGTAGAAAAGTCGGTTTACTGACGATAGTTGAACGTGACAACGTCATAAGAATCATTACCTTTATCGCCGCAATTATCGTTGCTATAAACAATTGACACCACATTCACTTTTCACTGCACTTCATACTTGACGAAAACATGTAAATGTATTATTGTATAGCAGCTGTCCACGCGGACGCATAGCTCACTCAAGTAGGAGAGAGACAGATGTCCGACGCTGCCGAACGCGGAGGCCGATTGTGCCTCTTTGTCGCTCGTTCCGCGCTCTCGCTTGCACTTCAAGCCTTAAATGGAACGCCTCAGAGCGAGGTAACGCCGCATGAGTCATGTTTTTTCGTGCGTGCAGCCGGCTTCATCGAATTATAAGACGTTGTCACGTCAAAACGATTTATCCTGAATGACTGACGGATCAACGCACAGTCTAAACCGCTGATTGTTGAGACCTTTAATCATCAAATAACCCCTCCCGCCGTAGTGTCAGACTCTTACTGACTAAAACCCATCCATGTTCCTTCCTTATAAGCATGTTTATCTTAAGATTTGTTTTGGTTTTATATATATATTTTTCTAATACTTTAAGATTTTTACGCAAAAGCTTAAGACTAATAACTAAGATACTGCTAGCAAGCACCTTAAATTTTTGCATGCCTAATGGCAGAATGTACATGGAACCAAACTCTGTGATGAGAAACTTTGTAACCTTCAAACTTATGTATACCTACATTCTTTGCAAATAAAGTTTATTCTATTCTATTCTATTCTATTCCTCAGCCCTTTGTATACCGGGGGCGCGGTATCTCTTTCGAACGTCCCGCAGCCCCGGTATGCTATGGCCCAGTGGGAGGGTCCGTCGCTTATTGCTGACAGCTCTTTGAGGCGCGCGTGGAACACGAACGCGCCGTCGACGCGGGTGATTGTTGAGACCTGAAACTTGTATCAAATCGAATCGTTTATTTGTGATACACACGTCACAAAGGTCTTAAATACAAATGTGTTCATTCCGTGATCAGCTGCATGGGGCATACAAAATATATCTTGTAGTGTGTGTTCTTTGTATGACGTAGGGATCCGATAAGAATGGATTTTCCGAAATTCTATCCCTAAGGGTGTGAAAAAGGGGGGCAAAGTTTGTATGAAACTCTGCCATTTTTAATTTGAATTTGAATAGCACACGCGGGCAACGCCCCCGGCGGAAATATAGTAATCTAGCTGTTTCCCGCGGTTTCACCCGCACCCCGAGGGAACTACTTAGCGCACCCGGGTAAAAGCCTATGTTGTTCCTCAGGGTCTATTCTATCTCTGTACCAAATTCATTTATATCGGTCCAGTAGTTTTGGCGTGAAAGCGTAACAGACAGACAGAGTTACTTTCGCATTTATAATATTAGTAAGGATAGAATATTGTTTTAAATGTTTGTTTTCTTTCTATTTCAGAAAATCATATCAGTGAGTCTCCAGGTTTCCAGGAAGACTCACCAAGTCTATGCATTAACGAAGAGCCAGGTAAGCATAAATGCACTCCATTCAATTCCAGATCAAACTTCCATCTATACTTATATAATAAAGCTGAAGAGTTTGTTTGTACGCGCTAATCTCAGGAACTACAGGCACGATTTGAAAAATTCTTTCAGTGTTAGATAGCCCATTTATTGAGGAAGGCTATAGGCTATATATCATCACGCTAAAACTAATAGGAGCGGAGCACCCCTATTCCACGCGGACGAAGTCGCGGGCAGAAGCTAGTCACGTATATGAGTGTGCGGGTTCGAAACCTGGCCAGTACCGATGTGACTTTTCTAAGTTCATGTGTAGGTACTTTCTAGATGTATTTTAGACACCACTGACTAACGGTGAAGGAAAACATCGTGATCAAACCTGGAATTAAAAAGTCTGAAATCCGCCTTGAGCGCACGTGGTGATCAATGCTCATGCCTTCTCTGATTGAGAAGAGGCCTGTGTCCAGTGGGACAAATATTAAGGCAATTATGTACCTTAACAGTCTTACTTATAAAGAACCTGTAATCTGAAGTTAAACCATTTCTCACCTAATCCTTACTTAACGTCTTAATCCAGGATTAAGCTACTAACTTAAGTTTGGATTCACGCTAAACAACATTTGTGAGTGAGATTTTCGCTAATCTGTTGTATATTATGGAATAATTTATTGGTCTTTACTAGCTGTTTCCCGCGGTTTCACCCGCATCCCGAGGGAACTACTTAGCGCACCCGGGTAAAAAGTAGCCTATGTTGTTCCTAGACAGACAGACAGAGTTACTTTCGCATTTATAATATTAGTAAGGATAGTAAGACGGAACGTCACGTGCCACTTCAATATGGCGTTCATGGGATCTTTGGCCATAAAGACACCTTTTAACTTGTATTGTTTTTTTCTTATAAGTAATTAAAAAAGATGTTTTATTTTCAGACACAACACAAGAACTCAAGGTAAGACATTTAAATCTATACTAATATAATAAAGCTGAAGAGTTTGTTTGTTTTAACGCGTTAATCTCAGGAACTACTGGTACGATTTGAATAATTCTTTCGTGTGTTAGACAGCTCATTTATCGAGGAAGGCTATAGGCTATATTTCATCACGCTAAAACCAATAGAAGCGGAGCACCACTATTCCACGCGGACGAAGTCGCGGGCAGAAGCTTGTAGTATATACAATATGAAACTATATTTAGTATAGTAGAATAGAATATTTTTTACTAGCTGGCCTGGCGACCGTCGTACCACCTAATCATAACTTTTTCGTGATTTTTCCCAATGTTTTGCACAATAATAATGTTTTTTTAACAATATTCCTGGATATTTATGTCGTTTTACCACGATTTAACTAATTACTATATACTCATATCACTTATTTTCTAATTAAATTAAATTTAATATTAAGGAACGCAGAAAAAGTCGTGGTGGCCTAGTGGTTAAGGCACCTGCCTCTCGTGTACGAGTGTGCAGGTTCGAAACCTGGCAAGTACCAATGTGACTTTTCTAAAGTCATATGTACTTTCTAAGTATATCTTAAACACTACTGACTAACGGTGAAGGAAAACATCGTGAGGAAACCTGGACTTAAGTCTGAAATCGCCAATCCGCCTTGAGCAAGCGTGGCGATCAATGCTCATGCCTTCTCTGTATGAGAAGAGGCCTGTGCCCAGCAGTGGGACAATATATAGGCTGATGATGATGATTAAGGAACGAACTTTTGACAAGTCACTTGATCAGTGCTGCCAGCAAAAAAAAACGGAGTGCGGACCATTTCATGTGCGGGTCCGACTCGCATTTAATCGATTTTTGATTATTATTATATTTTTTCAGCAGGTCTGCCGTATCTGTCTGGCGATAAATGTGAAAATGTTTCATTTAGGCGAATATAATTTGAATCGGATGTTGCAAAATGTCACTGGCATTGTGGTGAGTGGTAGTTTTTTTAATGTTATACACTGAACACATCCCATACAAAAACTACTAAATCTGTATTATTATACTTGAAGGAGAAGAATTATACTGTCTTCACGAGGTTTCATCCGTATCCCGGGAATTACTTAATGCACCCGGATGAAGACTGTCCTACCACAGGGTTGAAGCTATCCCCATACTAAATTTCATCAAAATCTGTCAAGCTGTTTAAGTGTGAAGAGGTAACAGACACTATTGCATTTAAAATACGAGTATGGATAATTGAAAACGTCATTGTTCATTTTTTTTGTATGGGATCTAGCAGGTCAACCTAGAAGGTTGTGGACTGCTTAACCGGGCTTGCCTGTGAAGTGCCTTAAATGAATCTAGGGCCTTCAGCCAGGGCTTAACTTACAAAACTAAGCGACTACACGCTAAAGGCACCCCCTAGTGGGGTACGGGCCTCGGCTTAGGGCGTCGCTGGGGGAGGACAGCAAGGGACAGCCTGGATCAGAATATATATGATTATTATAATCGGGAATTTTAAAGCTATTAGCTCAACTCGCGGACTGGCTCGTCGAGCTAGGGTCATTGTTCATTGTCGACCCCAACATAGTCGGGAAAAGGCTAGCTAGGCAGATGTAGATTTAGTGGTTGTCATTATTTTTCAGGCTCGTGAAAACGAGGGTATATTTCTAAACGTGTGCTGGGAGTGTTCAGCGAGACTTTCAGCGGCTTCAGCGTTTAAGAATAAAGCGCTGCAAAGCGATGCAATGCTACAGCGTCTGTTGAACACTAACGATACCGTAAGTCACTGAAAAACTGTGTTTTTTTTTTCATATATTTTTAGAGTTCCGTATCCAAAGGGAAAACTGGAATCTGTTACTAAGACTCAACCGTCCGTCTGTAACCAGGCGGTATTTCATGAACCGTGATGGCTAGACAGTTCAAAATTTTCTCAGATGATGTAATTCTGTTGCTGCTATAACAACAAATTAACATTAAAAAGGTTTTAATACAGAGTCTTAAGTTTTATATATATGGAACCACTTAGTGCGCGAGTCCGACTCACACTTGGCCGATTTTTTCTTCTAATGTTTCCAAATGCCCTTCATTTCGCCCTTCAGTAATTTTTTTGTCACACAAAGTTCTAACCACGTTCATTAAACACCCAGAACCAGTGAATATTCCTATCCCCGTTCATCATATACCTTTCTCTTTCAGATAAGACCATCCGACATTCAATTCCTGAAAGACAACCATGAAATTCTGAAACCTACATTATCTATTCAAGAAGTATTTTATACCGCTGATATAGGCGAAACGGATCCAAATAATTTGAATCCGGACATGGAAATTATTGATGAAGATCTACTCAACAAAGATACTTTATATATTGATGCTGATACAACACATGATGATGTCGTAGAAGTAACTACAGAAACATATATGGAAATCAACGAAACTAAACCAGAAAATCTTAAATCTACTCTAAATAAAAAATACACTAAAAAAAAAAAAGTTAAAATACACACCAATAATGATAATATAGAAGAAATTCCTGACATTAAGAATAAAGCTATAATAAAATCTATCAAAATGAATGACGATGGCAGCATAACTTTAGAAAATACTAATATAAGGAATCAAGATATTGAAGACTTTAATGATAATGCAGATCAAATGACTACCAAAGATGATTTAATAGCAGATAAGAATGATAAACTTTTTGATGGTAAAAAAACAAATAAACTCAAGAAATACAAGCGGAGTACCACTGAGGAATTTGATTTGAAAATTATAGAAAGATTCAAGGAATTAAAGTGTAGTCAGGTTCCGCAACTAGCGAGAGAGTTCGGTATCACAGTAAGGGTTATACGACGAATACTCAAAAACGCTGGCCTCAAAGCTTCACCAATGAAAAAATTATTAAAAAAACGTGTTACCAGGTATTTTATTTCTGTACTAGCTTTCCGCCAGCGCCTTCGCCCGCGTGGGCTATATGAATCCAAATTAAAGTTGAACCGCTCGACCGATTTTGTGCAAACTTCACATAAACCATCTACTTAATAGTCCGAACAAGCCTAAACATTTGGTTTGGATAGGTGAGCCCGTTCTTGAGTTATAAAATTACAACGAAAAAAAATACATAGTATATTTATATTATACTATCTGTTTCCCGCGGTTTCACCCGCATCCCGAGGGAACTACTTAGCGCACCCGGGTAAAAAGTAGCCTATGTTGTTCCTCAGGGTCTATTCTATCTCTGTACCAAATTTCATTTATATCGGTCCAGTAGTTTTGGCGTGAAAGCGTAACAGACAGACAGAGTTACTTTCGCATTTATAATATTAGTAAGGATAGTGGTTTAATCAATACATATAAAAACAATCTGTCATTGATTTTTATATATATTGATTAAACTACTGCAAAAAAAAAGAAATAAGCAAGTGCAGGAGTCTATCTATATTATGTTGAGAGACACGGAAAAGCATAGAACATAGAGACCCATTATTGTGACGATTTAAGGGCCAAGTTCACCAACAGATGGTTAACTAATCGGCCCGTTAAATAAAAACGTTTATTAAACACGAAGCGGGAATTTTCGTGCTATCCACTTCTTGTCCAACCCCGGATTGGTAATCGACCGTTTTAGGAATAAAAAACCCAAATGATAAGGTATCCATCGTAAGACAGAAGTTTGAATTTATGGTAAACAGCTGTTTTGAGTTGATCGGACCGTTATCTTGTCGGTGAACTTGGGCCTAAGCTGGTCTATATGTTAACAACCCGTCAGTCATTCAGGACAAAGCATTTTTAACCCCCGACGAAAAAAGAGGGGTGTTATAAGTTTGACGTCGATGTCTGTGGCATCGTAGCCCTCAAACGGATGGACCTATTTCGAATCGGCTTTTTTTTTCATTTGTAAGCCAGTTTCCTTGCGGTGGTTCAAATCAAATCAAATCATTTATTTGCATAATACAGGTATAAAAGATGTTACAAATATAGATAGAGTGCACTGTATCATTACCTAATTAGATGTGCAAATATTTATATAATCTTTAGGCAAACTATTTTTTTCTACAATAATATTACAAAATTACAGAATTATCCTCCACGAAAACAAATTCAGTATCAGTGCTATACAAATGTCAAAGGATTAAAAATAATAATAATACAGAATGTCAAGAGAGTTACAATTATTCATGTTGTGGTCAATAAATTAAATTAATCCTTACTTCCTTACTAATATTATAAATGCGAAAGTAACTCTGTCTGTCTGTCTGTTACGCTTTCACGCCAAAACTACTGGACCGATATAAATGAAATTTGGTACAGAGATAGAAAAGACCCTGAGGAACAACATAGGCTAGTTTTTACCCGGGTGCGCTAAGTAGTTCCCCCGGGATGCGGGTGAAACCGCGGGGAACAGCTAGTCATTAAATATATTAAAGATATTACTTAACATAAAAATTAGGTACATAAAAGTTATTACTGCAAGTCACACTACTTTTACTCGTAACTATGTTTGGTTAATATCGGTCCATCAGTGTAAGAGTATCAGCTCTTTTTCAAAATGATCAAAGGCAATTTAGCGTAGGGGTTTTTTTTATTTAGTTCTTGTATATGTATAGATTAATTTCTTTGCAGGCTTACCGAGGACACGAAAAATATTATAATATCCATGAAGGAAAATGGTGTATCGGTCCCTGATATAGCTCGCCAGTTGGGAATTGGGGTGAGTCACAACCAGTGATCGGAGTAGGTAGATTAATTTGACGTACTTGCATCATGAATATTCATAGAAATCATAACATGGATAAGCCTTTTTTCCGGGATTTCATTTTGGTACTTACGAAATTGAATCAAATATTGTGAATGTAAAGATTTTTAAACTAAAACATTTGAACTTTATAGAACGCGAAATATTATTAGTAGAATCCCACTTTATGTTTGCTACGTTTTTACACAAGTTAAGCCATGTCATCGTTTTTTTTATTATAGAAGGCCGATCACAATTAGAAAATTAATTATTTGTTTACGGAGACTGTTAAATGTGGATTTCAGGATTCACATCTAGTAGATATCAATCTGATGTATGTATCTACATTCTTTTTTATATTGCATTGTATGATTGCATATCAGTTTTGTGAATTACAATAAAAAAAAAAAAAAAAAAATCACATATTCTATAAAAAAAACAGCAAAAGGCTTATACATTTATAATTCATATTGATATATTCTTCATCCTACACATAACATTTGAAATTCCTAAAAAATCTTAATTATTACAAAATCCCGGAATCCCGGAGGAATATCCATATCAATATATACGTGCCAGTTCATTGACCCCAAATCAATCTACCTACTCCGATCTCTGGTCACAATACTTTACTATTGTTGAGAGAAGACAAGACTAACAGTAACCAGCTGGTCGCACCAAACTCATTATTATGAATATCACAAAACATGTTATCAGAGGAGCTCGTGGCTAAGTAACAGCCGCACGGTTCGACCTATCAAAGGTTAAGCTGTACTTGGCGCGGTCGGTCCGTGGATGGGTGACCATCTGTGTCATAGCGAGACTCCTCCGTGCCTCGGAAAGCGCGTTAAGCTGTTGGTCCCGGCTGTCATTTGTAAATTTTTAACAACAAAGTTTAGCACGTTTAGCGTAGTGGCTGAGCAATTGGCTGTTGCGCTGCGTGCCGCGGGTTCGATTCCTCTATCTATACTAATATTATAAAGAGGAAAGATTTGTTTGTTTGTAGGGTTTTAACTCAAAAACTACTGGACCGATTTGGAAAATTCTTTCACCGTTAGAAAGCTAAATCTTTACGAAGTGTCATTGGCTTTTTTCTATTTCCAGAAATAATTAGGGATCCCTACTCAAACTCTAATAATGTAACCCAAAGTGTAAAAAAAAGTCCACGCGGGCGACGCCACGGGCGGAAGCTAGTATATTATATTTTGGGGTTAGATTCCCCAATATATTGGATACATTGCCTGAGCGTTTCGACCCCAAAAGTATTCATTATAATAATTTGATATTAATTATTATCTTTTCTTTTTAGCGTTCAACAATATATTTTTTGTGCCACCGTTGGTATTTAAAAAACAAAAATAACGAAAAACAAGATGACATTATGATGGAGCAAGATGAAAACGTACCACTAAACGAATACTCCGACCAGGATCACACTCCCATCGAATTAACATGACAAGAAGACATAACGTCAAACTGTATTAAATTGAGAACTAAATAAAAATGGCGCCTGACCGTCGCCATGTTGAATTTTTGAAACGTCACCTGTCATTTGGGCGGGAATTAGGCGCTATCCACACATTTCCGGGTCAGTGCTATCCGTGTTCCGAGTTGTCCGTGTCAGTGTTCCCGTCAGGGACGTGCCATCCGTCAGCCGTATTCAAACACGATGTCTTTATTTAATGAAGAATTAGCAATGATTGCAATAGCGCTAGAAGAAGAAGCAGATCACTAAGAAGACTATCAGCCGGCAAACGTATATTTATTAAACTTTTTACCCGATTTTTACAGTTGGGGAGATTACCCTGAATTTTATAAGGTATTCATTTTACAAGGTATTCAAATGTGACTTTTCTAAAGTCATATGTACTTTCTAAGTATATCTTAGACGTCACTGACTAACGGTGAAGGAAACATCGTGAGGAAACCTGGACTTAAAAAGTCTGAAATCGCCAATCCGCCTTGAGCAAGCGTGGTGATCAATGCTCATACCTTCTCTGTATGAGAAGAGGCCTGTGCCCAGCAGTGGGACAATATATAGGCTGATGATGATTCATTAAGACACTGGGAAAAATCTTGATTGAAACTCAGTGGCTTGACCATTCTGAGCAGAGGAAGCAGTACTTCATTCTCAGTGTTAGTGTTAGCGACTTTATCAACTTTTTTTTTTTTTTTATGGCATCTCGCAGGTCAACCTAGAAGGTTGTCGACTGCTTAACCGGGCTTGCCTTTATCAACTGTCAACTAGGTTGTCTACTTCATCTTTAGTGGAACTCCCTTACAGCGTCTGCGTTTCCGGATAACTACAACCTGAGAATCTTCAAGTCGTAAGTGAACAGGGTACTTCTAGACAAGCTTGCCCCATCTTCGACAGCATTTTCTCTTTACTTCAAGCGAAGTATTGGTCAAACGCAAGCCTATCCTATCATAAAATCAATAATAATAATCATCAGTGTCGTCGGTTTTTCGCTTTTGAAATTAAAAAAGTTTTTAGATCTAGCAATCAATGGATTTTGAAAAATCTGATCTGGTAACACTGTTCCCGCGCTTGTCAAAAATCGTCATTTAAAGTTTTTTTTAATTGAAAACTGTCTTTTTGCATTTATCTTTTTGGCGCCCCTTACTATCTGTCTAGAGATTGACCACTCCTTTCGCTCTACCATAGGGCTGGATAGGCCGGCCTATTGGACATAGGCCTCCCCTTTTTTTCGGATGGGAAATCATCAAATAAGTCCCTCCGCCATGGGTAGGGTGAGAGGGAATGTCAGAATTTTAATGACTTAAACCCACCCATGTTCCTTCCTCAGCCCTTTTTATCGTGGGAGCCCGGTAACTCTTTCGAACATCCCGCAGGACTAATATATATTTTGGATATATGGCCCGGTCTATAACTTGATGCAACTTCTGCCTTTCGCAGTTCGTCGCTTGCATCATGCCAGGGACTGTATTTGTTAGTTATATTTTAATGTTATTAATTAATAAGTACAAAAACTTTTATAAATAAATGTTGATTATTTTTATAATGGATTGGTTTTATTTCTTCGCACGAATCGAACGATCAAAGGTTAAGCTGCGCTTGGCGCGATCGGCCCGTGGATGGGTGACCATCTATGTCATAACGAGACTCCTCCGTGCCAACGAAAGCACGTTAAGCTGTTGGTTCCGGTTGTCATTTGTAGATCTTTAACAGTCGTTACGGTTAGTCAGAAGCGAGAAAGTCTGACAACCAGTCTTGTGTTACCTGGTAACTGGGTTGTGGAGGTCAGATAGGCAGTCGCTCTATCTAAAACATTGGTGCTCAGCTGCATCCGGTGCAGACTGCAATAGTTTGCGCGAGAGGCAAACTATTCAGTTTTTAGTTTACTTTTTTGTAGAGGTTTCCTCTACAAAAAAATATGGTCCTCCATAAGCGAAACCAAAGAGGGAAACACAGAAAGCTCTTTTGTAATTTCATCAAATTTATCTTAATAATATACAACTTTAAAATAACAGCATCTAATAAAAAATAATAAGAATAGAAATCATTGAGAGGAAAAACTGAAATATCGTAGACAGAGAAAAATATAGACTGCTGCAAAGATGTAGAATTCATCTTTGGACTGCTGGATATTATTCTATTGCAATCACACAAGATAAAATAGAAATATTAATTATACTAGCAAAGAAAAGAGACAGAGAGATAATGTTGCTGTCCTTTAGCGCCTGCCAGCTCAAACTGCCTGCGCCTATAGCACCACAGAGCATATAAACCGACAAAAGATAATGGCGGCGGCGGTTGTAATTGTTCCATTTCTTACCGTTTTCTTCAAGATATATATGTGATAAAGGCTTTTCTTGTCTCTTTGTCCGCAGCGCCATGTAAGACGTTTTAAATAAAACGCTTCTTTATTGATATTATAATATATAATTGGAACATTAACATTCTTAAGAGCGTCGGTGAGCCTCAGCCGTTGCAGACCACAGACTCACTCAGTGTTGCCAGATACAATACTCTGAAGCTCCTCTGACAATATATAAAAACACATTTAAAAATAGTACTCCATCGGCAACGGGAATATGGTCCAAGCTACCGGCGGTCAGGACGCCAGAGAAAGAAACCTCCTAATAATGCGTGCCGTATCCAGTAATACTGCTTTCTGTATCAAGCGCTTGATCCAACCATCCAATGAGAGCCTCTTTAGCTGTTGGCCGAGGCTCTTGGCTATTAAATTTTTGGCTAAAATGACTATCGGCACAATGATTGCAGAGTCCACATGCCACATGTCGACGGCATAAATCTGTATTTTTTTTTAATAACCCATCTTTGTAGCACGCGTTTACGAAATGCAAACTGCATACTCTTGCATTTTTTGGGGGAATCCAGTCTGCTCTTGTTACGTTGTTTAACCACCTTAATTTTAAAATGGGGTCGGGCGGAAAGCTTAAAATAAAAAAAAATATTGTTATTAAATTAAATTTACCACGTACCTACCGAAACGAACGAGAAAGTACTCACTTACATAAAATATAAGTACTATTATTGAATACTTAGAACGAAAAAATATTAATTCGATTATCGATAACTGATATCTGCACAGTACAACACTATAAGACCAATGGCGAGTACATGAAATGTCAAACACATATCGATCAATATTTATCAAACGTTTTTCATTTGTTTGTATAGTCATCGGGTAAAGTTATTGTATGAAAACAAAACATAAGTGTTTTCTACAGTATTTTTGCAAAGGAAAGCTTACCAAATGCCCTAGTTTTTAGATTAATCGGAAAAAATGGATGCTCACTCACCGATGAAAGGATTATTATTCCGGGTTTGTCCTTTAAATTTCTGTAGCAACTTTTGCAGCTCCTTACAGCACAAGCCATGGTGTTTTGGCAATACCCACAGTTAGCTTTTTTCACAAAACTTGCTTATATTAACCACAATTAACTAAAAACCACGAACACTGATGTAGGCCACGCTGGCCTACAGTGCGTCGGCCGGTGGCGCGCTGGGTTTCAATACGAAGCGTTGCCTATAATGCTATCTCTTTCCAATACACGCTGAACTGTAATATAGGAGGAAAGGAAAGGTGTATCACTTCGTTGTTCAACTTTTTACTATCCATCTATGTTTAATTCTATATCTTTGGCCTATAGCACATAACATGACATTGACATAACACATAAACACATTAATGTGCACAACAAACTTTGACGTATAGGAAGAGTTCAAGTTGCTGCTAGTGATAAACAGAATTAAACGTGAGTTAAACACTAAAATTACGATCGTTTTTGTGTTGAAAGAAACAATAATATATTTGTTAAGAAGTGCAAAATGGTAAGGTGCAGTATAAAATCCTGTAAAAGCGATAGTTTGATGAAGATTGTGGGATTATCTTTTCACTCGTAAGTGTTTAATTATTGATTGTTTTTAGGCTTATAATGTTATATTTCTATTATTAAGTCATACTATTGCTTTAACTAAACAGTTTTATGTTATACATCATCAATATAATGATTTTATAACATTAGTTTATACCATAACCTTAAAATTCAATGTTTTCACTATTCAATGGGGACTTTTACCCTTTATTATGGTTAATTTGTTATTAATGCTATACTTGTTTATCTGAAGAGTACTTTTGATTATTTCTTGGTTTCTGTAGAAATAATGTATTATTTGAAATTAATCAAATCCTTACTACCCTTACTAATATTATAAATGCGAAAGTAACTCTGTCTGTCTGTCTGTTACGCTTTCACGCCAAAACTACTGGACCAACATAAATGAAATTTGGTACAGAAATAGAATAGACCCTGAGGAACAACATAGGCTACTTTTTACCCGGGTGCGCTAAGTAGTTCCCTCGGGATGCGGGTGAAACCGCGGGAAACAGCTAGTAACAAATAATCGAAAAGTACTAAAAACTTGCAGGTTTCCAAATAAACCAGAGGTCAGAAAGAAGTGGATAGCTGCAACTGGTAGGCCTAATTGGTCTCCAAAGGGGAGCTCAAGGATTTGCAGTCAACATTTTGATAGTAATTTAATTATAAAGAAAGGAAGCAAAACTTATTTATACCCCGATGCTGTACCTAAAATGGCAAGTACCCAGTTTTTAAATATACTATGGCATGATTGATGTTGAAGTTTATTAACACAGTAATAACATTTTAATATATTAGCTTTCACAGTCAGAAAATGATGGAAGCCCTGTAATGGTTGCAAGTAGTAGTGACACATTGACACAACCATCAGTGGAGAGATCAAGAACTGATATTTCTGTGAGTGTTTACTTCGAAAGATTCTGATGGCTCAGACAAAAATGCATGTTTTAAGAAATTCATCTGGATATTTACAGGTTTATTAGAACTTACTGATTGTTTTTACTAGCTTACAGAGTCTGGATATCATGGAATTGCTATGTCTGCTATATACAGAGAAGACACACCCGTGGAACCTTTAGCAGAATGCTCTAAAACAGACATTTCTGTAAGTATAGCCTTTTTAATCGACTTCAAAAAAAGGAGGAGGTTATCAATTCGACTTTTTTTTTAAATATTTGTTACCTCATAACTTGCGACTGAGGAGCTCGTGGCTAAGCAACAGCCGCACGGTTCGACCGATCAAAGGTTAAGCTGCGCTTGGCGCGGTCGGTCCGTGGATGGGTGACCATCTATGTCATAGCGAGACTCCTCCGTGCCTCGGAAAGCACGTTAAGCTGTTGGTCCCGGTTGTCATTTGTACATCTTTGACAGTCGTTACGGGTAGTCAGAAGCCAGAAAGTCTGACAACCAGTCTTACCAAGGGGTACCGTGTTACCCGGTAACTGGGTTGTGGAGGTCAGATAGGCAGTCGCTCCATGTAAAACACTGGTACTCAGCTACATCCGGTTTAGACTGGAAGCCGACCCCAACATAGTTGGGAAAAGGCTAGGCAGATGATGATAACTTGCGACTGGGTGAACCGATTTTCATGATTCTTTTTTTATTTGAAAGCTGGTGCTTCCCGTGTGGTCCCATATAAATTTTATCACTACCGGTTCAGCTGTTTTATAAATATATCAAAAATATCGATTTATCTCTACTTGCTGATATGCCAAATACTTAGATGATTTGGTTATTTACGCTTATTACAACCTAAAAAAGTAGTGTGTTTATTTTGTTAAGATAGCAAGACCGAGACACTGAAAAGGGAAAAAATAAAAAAACTTTTTACAAAAAAATAAAACCGACTTCCAAAAAAAAACTGAAAAGTAAAAAATATTTTTTATTTAAACGCTTTACGACCAAAACATCGCTCTAGAAGTCGGTGTATTGTAAGTTAGAGCGATGTTTAGGTCGTAAAAGGTTCTTAACAAATCAACTAGTTTTTTTTTTACAAAAAATCCGAATGTTGCTATTAAGTACCTACGACGTTTACAATTATTGTACTTTATATGCGTATTAAAATTACAACGGCTTAAATTATATTTATTCGTTTTTTAGGTTACATCGCCACAATTAACCCCAAAAACATTAAAGAGAAAATGGCAGACATCCCAAAAAATATCAGATCAGCGTTTGAAAAAGCTAAAAAGCCTCAGAGAAAAATCTCGGCGGTTAACGAAAAAAGTAGCGGACTTGGAAAATATTCTTGATGAATTTAAGAAAAAACTGCTCGTTGGTGAAGAAGACATTGAACTTTTAAAATCCATAGATAGCAAAGATTTTCTGAAAAGGTTTGTGAATCCTACTAGCTGGAAATATTCTCCATCACTGCCACACACACACATCACATGCCTACATTTTATAAGTCCGCGTGCACATAATTATGTAAGAAAAAGTTTCAATTCTTGTCTGCCACATCCATCCACGTTACGTTTATGGTATAAAAGCATTAATGGCAATCCTGGATTCACTAAAAAATCATTAGAATGTATAAAGATCTTAGTAAATCGTGCCCAACTTCTAAAAAAATATTCTGCGCTCTTAGCATGGATGAGATGGCGATCCATAAACATATCCAATGGGATGGAAAGAAGTGTGTAGGGTTCGTTAATTTCGGAGAATCTTTAGAAGGTGACAGCGTGAATATTGCTAGAGAAGCGCTAGTATTTATGCTTACGGCGATTAATGATTCATGGAAAATTCCAGTTGGTTATTTTTTGGTCGTAGCTGTAGCGGTGAACAGATAGCAAATTTGGTAACACAATGTCTTGAACTATTAAATTCTTGTGGTGTCAAAACTGTATCGTTAACTTTTAATGGTTGTCCCGAAAACTTTGCTATGGCCAAGGGTCTTGGGTGTATCTTAGAGCCCTCAAATCTGAATAAGCTTAAAACTTATTTTAATGAAGGTGATTATGCTGGATCCCGTTCATATGTTAAAATTAGTAAGAAATACCCATATTATTGGATAATTGGAAAAAAAAAGAAACTGTTCAAAAATTTTCTTGGGATTATATATGCAAACTTCACGAATTGCAAGAAAATGAAAGTCTTCATTTATGAAATAAGCTTCGCAGCCAACATACTAATTACTAGCTTCTGCCCGCGACTTCGTTCGCGTGGAATAGTGGTGCCCTAAGCCGAGGCCCGTACCCCACTAGGGGGTGCCCTTAGCGTGTAGTCGCTTAGTTTTGTAAGTTAAGCCCTGGCTGGAGGCCCTAAATTTATTTAAGGCACTTCACAAGCAAGCCCGGTTAAGCAGTCGACAACCTTCTAGGTTGACCTGCGAGATGCCATACACAAAAAAAAAAAGAATAGTGGTGCTCCGCTCCTATTGGTTTTAGCGTGATGATATATAACCTATAGCCTTCCTCAATAAATGGGCTATCTAACACTGAAATAGTTTTTCAAATCGTACCAGTAGTTCCTGAGATTAGCGCGTTCAAACAAACAAACTCTTCAGCTTTATTATATTAGTATAGATGTGAAGCAAATAATGAAAGTGAAGCTTGCAGCACAAACGTTCAGTAATTCGGTGGCTGAAGCGATTGATTTTTGTAATAAAGAACTTTCTGTATCCGAATTTGCGGGATCGGAGGCTATGGTAGATTTTATTAAAAAAAACATACCATTGATATTAAATAGCCGCAATTTTAACACATACGGTTTCAAAGAACCAATAAATAAAAGTAATTTCGAAGAAATACAGATTTTTCTTAATGAAATGGAGAACCTTCCTCATTAATCACTCTATCTATTAAAAAAAACCGCATCAAAATCCGTTGCGTAGTTTTAAAGATTTAAGCATACATAGGGATATAGGGACAGAGAAAGCGACTTTGTTTTATACTATGTAGTGATTAGGATAATAGGGACAATATTAGTTAGGCATATGAGGCAGATGCCTAACTAATATAGTCTGCATCAAAAGCAAAACTAGAAATAAAACTGTTAGGCCCGTGCTTTCAGCCTTTAAAAACGATAAAAAGTGAATAAAATAATAGTAGGATGAAACCCATTGGAAAAGGAAGAGAATATAATAAAAATGATAGGAAAAAAAAATATGGGCGATCTGAGGTCGGGAAGTGGGGGGAGGGGGGGTTAAAGATAAAAAAAAAGGTTTATCTCAATTTCCGGCAAAACTAAACTAACTAGATTATAAAAATTGTAAGTGATATGCATAATCTATTATCTATATTATTTCCTAACAGGAATAATATAGATTATAGATTACTATTTAAGATTATTAACATAATCTATTATCTATATTATTTCCTACGATGTCATCACAACAAAATGGGGGGAGGGTTTAATAACAGTGTGGAGTATTATTATTGAAAGTGCTTTTGTATAGTTTTATGTTTTAGTTTTCGAATTATAATACAAAATCGCATAAAACATTAATCAAAATATTATGGGTAAAATAAAAGTATGGTTCACAGTTTTGAAGTAATCAGCAATTTTTCCTACAAAAACTTATTTTTGTGCGTCGAAGTTTTTTAAATAAATTACCGTCAATGAGGTGAATTTCGTTCCACTATGGTAACCCTAAATAATTGTTGTACTTTTTCTTTGGTCCCTTTCGGTGACACGGCCTCCATTCGTCTATGTTATACTCTGTCTACGTGAAATATATTTCCAAAATTCTCAATTTATTATAGTCTGACATGACTATTTATGAACGTGGCTAACAAGTGAACTAACGCTAGCCACCATCTTGAAATGTCATTTTTAGTGATAATGATACCAATTAATGGAAATTTCCATTTTTTTAAGTAAATCATGACATGATAAATAGAAATTTATTAATTCATCATTTACGTTTTAATAATAATCGTACATAGGAAACAATAAAATGTAATATTTAAACATTTAACACACATTTGGATGTTAGTAGGTGACTCACAAGCCGAAACCCTCCCTGATAATTAAGTAGTTACCGCGGCCGATGGATATCTACAACACCAGAGGCATCGCAGATCATTATTGCCCTTTCTAAACTATTTCAACGACAAAGTCTAGTCTAATTGAATAGCGCTATATTTTTACTTTTAGTTGGGTAAGAATTATTCCTTGGCCGGTATTACCAAAATTACATTTCAAGATGGTGGCTAGCGTTAGTTCACTTGTTAGCCACGTTCATAAATAGCCATGTCGAACTATAGTCTCGTAATCTGTGCAAAGAGTATAAGAGTTTTGACTCTGTGGTTGAATGAATGTCAACAAAGTATTTCACGATTTCGTCAAAAGAAATCGAAAATTGCTAATTTAAAAGTAATTGTTGACTATTCATTAACGAATTAAAATAAAAGGATGAAGTGTTGTATCCAAAGTTGTGTTAAAAATGATAGCCTGAGGAAATCAAGCGGTTCACACAGCGACAGGATTACATTTCATTTGTTAGTACTAACACATCTACTTATATATATGATAATAGACTTAATTTAAGTAATAATTGAAGGCTGGCATATCTTAAAATACTTCTTTAAACTACCAACTATAATGTATTGTACGTACATTTCAAGTGTTATAAAGACATGCTGTTGGAGAACGTAAAATGGAATTAAACATATTTTATTAAAATATTTTGCTTACAATGCTGAAATGAACTCATATACATCTCCTAATTAATAAATAACTGACTCAACAGTTACCTGGCAATATGCACAGTTCCAAGTCCAAGGTCCTATGGAGAAGAGCCGTCAAGAAACTCCATGGTTACTCTTCAAAAGTTGTGTTTACAATATTATGGTTACAATTGTTTTCTGAGAAAATTATACAATACAGTATGATGCTATTAAGGTGTACAAGATATATAAGATGTCTACCAACCAAGACTGCTTATTGTGTTGCTTCTAGTAGCTATACTTGAAGCACATAATTGTTATTACTTTTGAATTCCTTATCTGAATACTTACCTGTTTTTGTTATTTTTTTTTTTTAACTTTTATTGTAGTATGTAACTAATATTGTAACTACACTATTGTATTAGGAAACTGTAATGATAGTGTATATGTGGTGATAAATAAATAAATAAATAAAAAAAGATATAATAATAATAAATAAATAAGATATAATAATTAAAGTATTCTCAATTGTCGTAGACCTAATATAATCTTGGTCGCCAGGGGAAGCCACATGTACAGAGATGGACTAACACCTCACATCCTTGTCATCAATATAGACTTTAATTAAGTATGCTAGTAGGGAAGATTTGACTAAATTTTGCATCTGTTTGTTTTCCAAATATATTAAAGTTAAATAATTATACTTAGCTAAGTAGCAGTTTGCTTTATCTTGAATTATTGGGATTTCTAAGTAATGGTGGATTTCTGAGTTGCAAGCAAACACCATGGTTTGCTTGTCTATACTAATATTATAAAGACTAAAGATTTGTTTGTTTGTAGGGTTTTAACTCAAAAACTACTGGACCGATTTTTTTAAAATTCTTTCACCATTAGACAGCTACATCTTTACGAAGTGTAATAGGATCCCTACTAAAACTTGAATAATGTAACCCAAGGTGTATAAATAATGACCACCCGGGCAATGTCGCTGGCGGAAAGCCAGTAATAAATATTTTACTTTTTTATTCCAGGTTTCCAAAAGATCCAAAGCAACGTGCCGCGTGGCTGGAGTCTTTGGCCGTACCCAACTGGGTACCCAGCAACAGAACTGTTATATGTTCCGATCATTTCAATAAAGATGACTTCTATGTTACTAAGCTCGGAATGAGAAGACTGAAGTACGGTGTTGTGCCTATAGTACAAGTAAGTTTAGGTTTATTCTATTATGAAATTTATGTTCCAATAGATTTTAAGAAAAATGTAAACAAAATCATAACCTATTTTGTTCTAATTTTCCCACTCATATAAATAAGGGCATTAAATGATGAATGATGATGTTTAGAGCATGAATTTTTTTTTTTTTTTTTTTACTAAAAACGTTGCCCCACACTAGGAATTTCTCCTGTGTCGTGCGTTTACAAACATTAATTACACATGCACAAACACCCAGACCCGGAACAATTTTAGTTGTCCCGTGCGGGAATCGAACCCGCGACACGCAGCGCAGCAGCCAATTGCTCAGCCACTATGCCAAACGTGCCGTCTAAACTTGACATAAATGTGCCATCCTTACGCCATTTTGTTAATTTCTTGGGCAGAATTAGAACAAAATAGGTTACAACTTTTTTAATTTTTTCTTAAAATCAATCGGAATAGACTATACCTGTTTCCTGTGTTTCCATCCGCATTCCGAGGGTATCAAAAATATTATGGGGGTGAAGACCATTTTTCGAATAAGTGAGCCATTTGCGAAATATCTAGCTTTTAAGTGCAAGTTTTTGTTCGATACGAGCATCCCCCTCTAACTTTTGAATGGCTGTACCAAGGAATTTGAAAAAAATCACAGACGTAGCACATGTAATGAAATTACAAGGAAAACTATCACGGCTAAGTAGGCTTAACCGGTTACAGAGTTATAGTCGACTAACTAACTCTTACTACGGAACCCTACTGCGCGTGGCCCGACACGCACTGGGCCGGTTTTTATATATAAAAAAAATTACTAGCTGTTTCCCGCGGTTTCACCCGCATCCCGAGGGAACTACTTAGCGCACCCGGGTAAAAAGTAGCCTATGTTGTTCCTCAGGGTCTATTCTGTCTCTGTACCAAATTTCATTTATATCGGTCCAGTAGTTTTGGCGTGAAAGCGTAACAGACAGACAGAGTTACTTTCGCATTTATAATATTAGTAAGGATCTGTCAGCCTCCAGTCTAACCATCAGTTTTTGTTCTAGGATGACGTGTATGGACCACCTCTATCTAGGGTAAGATTCACTTTTTCAGATGTATAAAATACTAGTGAAAGAAAGAAAGAAAAAGCGTTTATTTATTGACACGCAAAGGAAGTAGACAATTAGTAGATAGTTGAAAAAATAGAAAATACAATAATAAAACAAGATAGAAAAAAAAAAAGTCATGACATTTTACCTGTACGAGGCCAGAAAAGGCTCCTGTCTCAGCATGATGCTGCAACATTTACCTGAGTAAATGCCGCAACGCTGATCTTTCGATAGGAGATCCATAGGTGATGCAGTGTGCATAGTGGCTCCCGGGTTATAGAATTTAATTTCAAGAGCTTTTATTTCTTTGTACAGAACTATAAATATAGAATATAAGTGTAGTGTATTTTTTGTGTGTTAGTATGTGTATGTATGTTTTATGTATAAAATTGTAATGTGTGTTTTATGGACTCATGGTCTGAAATAAAAAAAATATTATTATTATAAACATTTCTTGAATAAAAGTAGCTTAAGTCCAGTGAAAGTCTCATTACAATCAGTCCATCCCAGCCGTTTCGGAACCCGAAACATACAAACAAAAAAGCTGTCGTCTTCTATACCAAGACCATGTAAACATTCAGTTTTTTTTTCACAATTTAACAGTTTTCTAGCTTTTGGTCGATGTCTGGTGCCATACGATGGGATGCAGGCTAATTTAGACGGAGTCGACTTAGGTGCACTGCACTCATATTTCACACGCGAAATACACACATTTGTGTCATCTATTTATAGTGTTTACCAATTGATTTTACGAAAAATTTAAACAAAATTATAACCTATTTTGTTCTAAGTAAATAAAATGGCTTAAAACTATTAATGATGAAGTTGACATAAATGCGCCATCCTTACACCATTTCGTTAATTTGTCCGGCAGAATTATAACAAAACTAGCTTCCCGCCAGCGGCTTCGCCCGCGTGAGTTAAAAAATGACCGAGTTTCATACAAAATTTGCCCCCCTTTTTCATCCCTTTGGGGTAGAATTTATCAAAATCCTTTCTTAGCGGATGCCTACGTCATAACATCTACCTGCATGCCAAATTTCAGCCCGATCCCTCCAGTGGTTTGGGCTGTGCGTTGATAGATCACTATGTCAGTCAGTCAGTCACCTTTGAGTTTTATATATGACGGCGCGCGACGAAATCCGTTATTAGTTTGAAAGTTTGATTGTGTTGAAGCGTATTAAAACCTTATTTGCTATTTTGAAATAATCACGACTATTTAAAGAGCGGGTAACTCCGAATAGAGTAGTACGTGTGCATACGGAGTGACAGGGATGACAGATATAACTTGACTGGTGACAGACTGCGCTCGTGCTAACCTATTGGCTCTTGAATTTAATCTTGATATTATCTTGTTATGTTTCGTATCTTTGTGTAATTAAACACGTACAAACGGTAACAGTTATAATCGTGATATTATTATTTGAAGTTTTCACCATATCAACGCCCACGATGGAAAACAAATGCCAAGACCCTTCTGATGGCCGCTCTGACGCTTCGACATATATATTTAGATTTAGATGGGTTACGACTTTGTTTACATTATTCGTAAAATCATCAAATCGGTACAGA
The DNA here is from genome assembly GCA_963891755.1 of Pyrrhia umbra. Taxonomy (NCBI): domain Eukaryota; kingdom Metazoa; phylum Arthropoda; class Insecta; order Lepidoptera; family Noctuidae; genus Pyrrhia; species Pyrrhia umbra. The sequence continues at coordinate 4,562,513 of OY982946.1, forward strand.
CTATACATACACGTCTGTGATGTCAACTAGCTAATTCTTATATTTCCAGATCTGCAAGATGTGCTTGTCGTTGGACACTAAAATGTACCAATTAAAAGACTATAATTTGGACAAAATGTATCAAGATATTACTGGTACAACGGTGAGTGGCTACTACTTGCTAAATTTACCTCTGTTCTTGTCCCACTGCTGGGCAAAAGCCTTATTTCTTGCATCCTAATTGTGTGGGCGGCAGGTTTACCAACCTAACAAGCCCTAGTGTCAGAGTTTTCTCAAATCCGCCTGACGGCCTCTGACATGGAATTGTAACAACGACTGCTATCAAGATAACAGTCGTGGATGACGGCTTAATATGTATACTATGTAATTTTATGTTGTGTACAGGATTTTTAACCCCCGCCGCAAAAAGAGGGGTGTTTTATGTTTGACGTCGATGTCTGTCTGTCTGTGGCATCGTAGCCCTCAAATGGATAGACAGATTTGCGGTTTCTTTTTCATTTGAAAGCCAGTTTCCTTGCGGTGGTTCTTAGCTATGTTTGGTTAATATCGGCCCAGCAGTGTAAGAGTATCAGCTCTTTTCCAATATGATGTAAGGCATTTTTGCGTAGGAGGTTTTTTACCCAACTGCGATCGAAGGAGGGTTATGTTTTTCGAGTGTATGTATGTCCATTTCTTTGGCACGCCCTACAGCCCAAACGGCTGGACGGTTTTTGACATATGAGGTGTCGTTGGATTTGTCTAAATTGTAGTAGTGACATAGGCTATATAGATTTTCAAAATGGCGCCCGCAAATGGCGGAATGGGGGGAGTTGAATTTTAAAATTTAATATTTTCTTGTTATACAGCCTATTACAGATGTGAGGCTACCAACGGCTGTGTGCTGGGAGTGCGCTGCACGGCTGCAGTCAGCGGCCGCGTTCAGATCTAAAGCGCTGACCAGCGATGCTTTGCTGCAAGATCTTCTGAAAACTAACACTGATGTAAGTTCCTACAATTTTAATAATGTATCTATCTATCTACCTATAAAATGCTTTGTCCTAAATGACTGACGGATCAACGCACAGCCTAAACCGCTGATCGTAGAGACCTGAAACTTGGAGGGTGTGTTCTTTGTATGACGTAGGCATCCGATAAGAAAGGACTTTACGAAATTTTACTCCTAAAGGGGGGCAAAGTTTGTATGAAATTCGTATAGCCCACTCGGGCGAAACCGCAGGCGGAAAGCTAGCCCTTACTTATATTATAGATGTGAAAGTAAATCTGTCTGTCTGTCACGCTTTCACCTAAAACGCTGAACTGATTGAGATGAAGTTTTTTTTTTTCTACGAAGATACATGGGACCCTAAAGACGGTTATAGGTCTCTTTTTATCAGAATTCGTTAAGTAGTTCTCTCGCGACGTGAGCGAAACCGCGGGAAACAGCTAGTAATAAAAAAACTCAAGTTATTAGCAGATATTTTGAGACTAAATTCTTTCCAGATTACAATGAGTGACATTCAACACTTACGTCGTCAACAACCAGAGCTAAAATCATCATTGATAGTCAAAGAATTGTTTAAATTTAACAGCGGTAACTACAATAAACACACACCTAGCACCTTAGTTAAAACTGAGGTTATAGACATACCACACAATGAAGAAATCGAGATAGAGGTTGACAAATTAGTCGATAATAATATTAATATTAAAGATGAGTCTAAAATAGAGGCTGATCTTAATGACGAAATCAAAACTGAAGTTGATTTGATACCCAATAACGAAATTGATGAAAGAGATTATGATTCTGCAGATAATTCCAGTGATATTGATGATTTGAATACAAATAACGTGTTTGGTGATAATCAAGCTGTGAAAGTTGGTTTGGATAATATTATTTTCGTTAAAAGTAATGATTTAATTAGTGTTGATAACACAAATGTTATTGATGATGATGATAATGATGACGACAACAAAATTAAACTTCCTAAAGCTGTAACTGATGATGAAGTTTTTGAAAATGAACAAGATACAAATTCTGAACGAACGAGTGAAGGTATTGTGTTTATTGAACATACTTCTGAAAGTAAGAAGCGTAAAAAGGCTGTTAAAAGGAGTCGAGATAAGAAGAAAGTTGACAATCCAGAGCCTATAGTGTGGTAAGTAGTTTCTGACACATTCTCCTTTATGTTATAGCCTGTACCAATTGATATTACGAAAAATATTAACAAAATCATCTTTTTTTTACCGGCCTGCAAGGAAATGGTTATGTTTTTCGCGCCTATCTTTGTTTGTTTGTAATATTATTTATTCCCTCATATCTTCCAAACCACTCCATGGATTTCTTTAATTAAGGTATCGTTTATTCGTCTCATTAGTTCAAGTTCAAGTGAAGTCTGTCATGCTCACTCAAGTGTCCTACTGATGGTGGCCCTTCAATATGGTTGAGTTAAGTGAGGCTGATGCGCTCGTCATACTCGTGAACGGGTGCCGTCAGTCGGGACTGGTCAGCTTCTAGCTGCTATGGCAATCAATTTAGGCTTCTCCTACTTTGCTTTCAATTTTTTTCTCTGCAATGCATTGATCTACATGATCCTCACGTTAAACGACTACTTTTAACAAGAACAATTAATTTTAAAAGAGTATCCATGGAGTTTCTTGCCGGTTCTTCTCCATAGGACCCACTTTTTGGAACCGTGCACCTAGTTTTTAGTTTTGACATTTTATAAGAACCTGTAATTGGTCTACATAAAATAAAAACCCTTTGACTTTGACTTTGAAGTACATTTTTCTTGAAAGCAATTGGTTTGGATTATAGATGTGCAGCTCGGCGATGATTGGTCCGTGACTGGCCAATCACGGTGTTTATAGGTCCTGTAGCACTTGTCCTTAAGACGACGTGTTACTTTTAAGGTGAAGTCTGGACACTTATTTAATTTGATTTTCAGGGTTAAAAGGAGAAATGTAACCCTCCTACGTCAGTCTAATAAACAACCATACGTCCCTCCGTCAATGCCTATAGACGAAACTATTTTCACTGTAACACCATTGAATCATGAACAACTCATACAAGAGGTTTTGGAAAGGAAGAACACCCAAAGATATATAGATGCACCTTTTAAATGTACCATTTGTTACAAAGGATTTTCGACACAGGATAAGCAGGAAAGGCATGTTCTAAAACATAGCGAGGTGAGATATTTATATATAACTAGCTGTTTCCCGCGGTTTCACCCGCATCCCGAGGGAACTACTTAGCGCACCCGGGTAAAAAGTAGCCTATGTTGTTCCTCAGGGTCTATTCTATCTCTGTACCAAATTTCATTTATATCGGTCCAGTAGTTTTGGCGTGAAAGCGTAACAGACAGACAGACAGAGTTACTTTCGCATTTATAATATTAGTAAGGACTAGCTTCTGCCAGCGGCTTCGCCCGCGTGGACATTTTTTTTTACACCTTGGGTTACATTATTCAAGTTTTAGTAGGGATCTCTAATTATTTCTGGAAATAGATATAGCCTATGACACTTCGTAAAGATGTAGCTCTCTAACGGTGAAAGAATTTTTAAATCGGTTCAGTAGTTTTTGAGTTTAAAGCCTACAAACAAACAAACAAATCTTTCCTCTTTATAATATTAGTATAGATAGACTACTTCATTTACAATAACAAGAAACACTTCAAACTCATTTTGCAGCTTATTCAACCGATTTTGAGTTCTATTCCCTACTGATTAGGATGGTGTTGAAAGCAAAATAATGTTTACAATAACAAATATATTCTGCATCTGTTTTTGTCTTGTCACCTTACCAATAGAGTCTTAAATCGTTTGAACAAACAGAAAATAGGGTGCGTTTAAATGTCTAATCTATTACTTAGCCACAAGCTCTTCTTAAGGATTTTGATTAAGGATCAATAAGACATATTTTATTTACCCCTGAAAATGTTTTGTTTCAGCAAAGTGGGCCTTTAAAATGTGTGATATGCCAGGTTCGTATGAAGCTGGGGCGAGAATTGAGAGCGCATATGAAGAGGCAGCATACAGCCGAGTTCGCATGCAAGTTGTGTCCTCTAGTTACTAGGAATAAGTGAGTATATTGTCTATAAAGTTTTTAGGAATTTGCACCAAAAAATATTTATTTAATAACCGTTGGAAACCAATTACAGTAATTAAAAACATACTTATAATATAAAAATGAATCGCTGAATGTGTTGATAAGCGCATAATTCGCGAATGGCTGGACCGATTTGTATGGACCGGTATACCCACTAAAACAACCCAGCGGCATTCCCGCATCGTCTGAAAGGAGGGGGACTGGGAAACCGGCGTAGCCTTTACGTCCAGTCCCCCTCGACGATTGCCCGCCTCAACGGCGGCGGGCCCCTCACGTCCTCCCTATTGGGGGAGGGTCGGGAATGTCCGGCGGATCCCCTAACTAACCCCTTCTAACTTTTGAATGGCTGTACCTAGAAATGTGAAAAAAAATCACAGACGTAGCACATGTAATGAACTTACAAGGAATACTATCACGGCTAAGTAGGCTTAACCGGTTTTATTTAACCCCTGACGAGAAAAGAGTGTTATAAGTTTGACGTCGAGTTTTTTCTGTCTGTGTATCTATCAGTGGCATCGTAGCCCTCAAACGGATGGACCGATTTCAATGCGGTTTTCTTCATTTGAAATCCAGTTTCCTTGTGGTGGTTCTTAGCTATGTTTGGTTAATATCGGTCCAGCAGTGTAAGAGTATCAGCTCTTTTCCAAAATGATGTAAGGCATTTTTGCGTGGGGGGTTTTTTAAATTTTAAATTTTTTGTTTTAGAAATGTTGCATTGGGACATATGAAGTTCCACGCTGGTAATAAGTACCCTTGCTCGCAGTGTTCTATGGAGTTTGAGTGAGTATCTAAATATATATAAAACTCAAAGGTGACTGACTGACTGACTGACATAGTGATCTATCAACGCACAGCCCAAACCACTTTAGGGATCGGGATGAAATTTAGCATGCAGGTAGATGTTATGACGTAGGCATCCGCTAAGAAAGGATTTTGATAAATTCCACCCCTAAGGGGATAAAATAGGGGATGAAAGTTTGTATAAATCTTCTTAGATTTTCGACTGATTGAACTGAAATTAAAGATTGTTAAACGCTAAACAAAAGTAAAGCCGCAAAAAATATACCTAATTAATAATAATACTTCTTAACGCGAGCGAAGCCGCGGGCAAAATCTAGTTCTAAATATTGTCATAGACACCTCGTGTACGAGTGTGCAAGTTCGAAACCTGGCAACCAATGTGACTTTTCTAGAAGGCAGAAGTCAAAATAAAATATATCACAAAGAACAAGTAAAGCACTTACGAAAGTTCACTTTTTTTTTCTTTTTTTTAAAACGTTGCCCCACACTAGGAATTACTCCAGTGTCGTGGGTGCGTTTACAAACATACATTACACATGCACAAACACTCAGACCCGGAACAATTTTAGTTGTCCCGTGCGGGAATCGAACCCGCGACACGCCGCGCAGCAGCCAATTGCTCAGCCACTACGCCAAACGTGTCGTCATTAGTAGTTGCACGGTTCCAAGTAGTGGGTCCTATGGAGAAGAACCGGCAAGAAACTCCATGGATACTCTTTTCAAAAGTTGTGTTTAATATTATGGTTAAAATCGTTTTTTGAGAGAATTACACAATACAATATGATGCTATTAAGGTATACTAAGGTCTTAGGCTTCTAAGGTCATATGTACTTTCTAGGTGTATCTTCCACGTCACTGACTTACGGTGAAAAGAAAACATAGTGAGGAAACCTAGTGATATTACGGAATTTACACCTAAAACTTGATCCTTACTAATATTATAAATGCGAAAGTAACTCTGTCTGTCTGTCTGTCTGTTACGCTTTCACGCCAAAACTACTGGACCGATATAAATGAAATTTGGTACAGAGATAGAATAGACCCTGAGGAACAACATTTTTTTCTCGGGTGTTTTTTCACACTTTTTACTCGGGTGCGCTAAGTAGTTCCCTCGGGATGCGGGTGAAACCGCGGGAAACAGCTAGTAAATAATATATTTTGACTTTGCCAGGAAACAGACGACGCTAATGAACCATCTGAGGTTGAAACACATGTCTGACTGTGTGTGCGAGCTGTGTGGCTATACTTTCATCAGTAAAAATGGCGTCCAAGTGCATAAAAGAATTAAACACAAGCTGTTTGATAAAAATGTAAGTAATTTTCTTCTTCTTATAGTGGTTCTGAATGTCCCTTTCGCAAAATATCTCTTGGTTTCAAATAGTCCCTTTCCTAAAATGTCTCTTGATTTCAAATAGTCCCTTTCCTAAAATGTATATTTGTTTCAAATAGTCCCTTTCCTAAAATGTCTCTTGGTTTCAAATAGTCCCTTTCCTAAAATGTCTCTTTGTTTCAAATAGTCCCTTTCCCAAAATGTTCATTGCTTTCAAACAGTCCCTTTCCCAAAATGTCTCTTGGTTTCAAATAGTCCCTTTCCCAAAATGTCCAGTATGCTTATTATTGATATCATGTTTTGTGATATTCGTATAAATATGAGGCGTGGTGGCCTAGTAGTCAAGGCACCTGCCTCTCGTGTACGAGTGTGCAGGTTCGAAACCTCTAAAGTCATATGTACTTCCTAAGTATATCTTAGACGTCACTGAATAACGGTGAAGGAAAACATCGTGAGGAAACCTGGACTTAAAAAGTCTGAAATCGGTTACATTTTTCGTACAATCAATTAGTTAATTATCCTTACTAATATTATAAATGCGAAAGTAACTCTGTCTGTCTGTCTGTCTGTTACGCTTTCACGCCAAAACTACTGGACCGATATAAATGAAATTTGGTACAGAGATAGAATAGACCCTGAGGAACAACATAGGCTACTTTTTACCCGGGTGCGCTAAGTAGTTCCCTCGGGATGCGGGTGAAACCGCGGGAAACAGCTAGTAGACTATAGTTTGTAAAGGTACATGTTTATTTTACAGGAAGAGTTGAAAGGTCCTTACTGTGCCGTCTGTGAAGTGAAGTTCTTGACTCAGAAAGCATATGACAGACACCTGAGATTGTCTTCTAAACACATCAAGAGCGAACATGACCCGTAAGTATTAGCAAATTAGTATTATACTCCATCTACACATATAAAATGCTTTGTCCTGAATGACTGACGGATCAACGCACAGCCTAAACCGCTTGTAAGCGACGCGAATGTGTATGCGCATAGATTTTGTAAGTTAGGGTATTTCGCTATATGTTTGTAAAAAATCAGTCGTCCGCTAACCGCCGCTGCGATCGGCACGTTTTTACCCTCGCCCTGTTTTATCATATCGAGTGTTAATTAGTTTGTAAAAAGTAATAAATTCAGTGTTTATTCAAAAAGGAAGTTGTGGTTTCATTTGCCGAAGATCTGACCCCTACAGCTGGTCACTTCAAGCCGGATCTGGTTCAAATGTTCCACACACCAAAGAATATGGTGAACACTCGAAGAACCGCAAAGAAGGATGAGGAGCAAATGGATGTTCAATCCTCAGCCCAGAAGGTTCCAGCATTGCCAGTGAATGATGAGAAACAAGTAAATGAAGATATTTTACGACGAGATAAAACTTTTCTTCTCAAAAGCAAACCTGAAGGTAGTGTGATAAAATCCGAACCACCGTTACCGGCGATTCAAATGATGCCCTCAACGTCTCATCACGTTCCCAAAGCCAGGTCTCAGAGGTCATCATCTTCATCTGTGATGGCTCGAAGAAAAAAGCTGGAACTGGAAGCTGCAGAAGCAAAAGCGAGGATCGAGATGGATTTAATAGAAAAACGTTTGGCTGCAAATTTGGCGGAGATTGACGATGAGTGTAGTGTGCAATCGGATCACACTAACAAGGAGGTAGAAGAGTGGTTGGAACGCAGCCATCGAGAACTGGAGGCAAAGCCCGTCCGCGACAGGGGTCAAATCATGGACGTGCGTTGCTCGCCGGCTGCACAGAATGCCGGCACTGATGATGGTACAGTTCACCTTCTGGCCAGCGCACTGAGGGATTTAGCAGCCACATCTACTAGCAATAACCTCAATACAAACCTGTTAAGTAGAATTTGTACACCGAAAGATTTACCCTTGTTTTCTGGTGACCCTATGGAGTGGCTCCACTTTAAACAGGCGTATGAAGAATCATCTAAAGTGTGTAATTTCAAAGACAATGAAAACTTGTGGCGCCTAAGGAAATGCTTGAAAGGGCCGGCTCGCGAAGCTGTATCAGCCTTATTGATAAGCGCGACCTCGCCTGAGACAATAATGACTACACTCGAGCTGCAGTTTGGTAATCCGGATGTCATATTGTCACGTATATTGCTAGACATCAAAAAGCTACAACCAGTGTCTCAAGAATATCATAAGGATATTGTACCGTTTTCCATCAAGGTGCGAAATTGTGTCGCCGCGGTCAAAGTGATTGGTCAAGATGAATATCTTAACGGAATTAGTATAACTACAAGCATACTTTCGAAGCTACCTCCTGTCTTAATTTCAAAGTGGGCGGATTACAGTTATGCATGGACCAAACAAGGTAAGAGACCGACATGGTTCGATATTTCGGAATTTCTAAATCAAGAAGCTACTAAAGTATCATCATTAGCATTATTGAACAAAAGAAAATACACAGAGGGTACAGTGTTGTTAAATAAAAGCATTGATAACAATGAGAAATGTCAGTACTGCCGCATAACAAAACATAAATTACATGAGTGTAAAAAATTCCGCAAAGCACTACGGAAGGATCGTTGGAGTTTTGTCAAACGAAACCGGTTATGCTACAAATGCATAGATGCAAAACACGACCGAGCAACTTGTCCGGCGGCAGCGTGTGACGTCGATAACTGTGGGCAAGCGCACCATAAGTTATTGCATTATAATTCGCGAGCAACGGTGAACAGTGACGAACAGTGTGTTAGTAATAATCCCGAATCGTCTCCGATTGTACCTGAAAGTGAAACAATAGCGCATATTAAAAACAGTGAATGCAAAGTGTTGTTAAAAGTAGTGCCCGTACGAGTACACGGACCTAACGGTATTTTTACTACAAGTGCGTTATTAGACGATGGGTCTACAGTATCTCTTATCAGCGCCTCACTCGCCGCCCGGGCCGGGCTGCGCGGGCGCCGCGAATCACTGCATGTGCGCGGCGCCTGGGACGACAGCTCGCTGGTGTGCGACACGGACGTCATCAGTGTTTGTATAGCGAACTGTTACGGTGAGAGATTTAATATTTCTGTTCATAGTATGCAGAACTTTAGTCTTCCTGTGCAAAATTATAATGTTATTAATTTTAATAACTATACTCATTTATGTAATATGAAAAATAAGTTTGTTTTCACTAATACCAAACCTGAAATACTGATCGGTCAGGATAATTACAAGTTGTTATTACCCTTAGAAATTAAAGTCGGTAAATGTAACGAACCTTGTGCCACTCGTACTCCGCTGGGCTGGTGTATTCACGGTCTAGTACCTCACACTCTCTCAACACGCGCATATCACTCAACACTGCATGTTACCACGGTTCAATTGGGGTTGGCAGATACTTCTTTGGAAGACCTGCACGAAATGGTAAGAAAGTCGTTTACTATCGAATCAATGGGCATCTCCGGGAAACCACGCCAGAACTCCGATGATCTGCGCGCTCTGGAACACCTGGAAAAAACGGCAAAATTAGTCGATGGTCGATGGCACGTAGGCATACCATGGAAGGACGCCAACAGCACGATGCCGGACTCACAATGCACTGCACTGTCTAGGTTGCGTAATCTGGAAAAGAAAATGGCATGTAATGAACACTACGCACTAAGATACCGGGAACGTATTAAGCATTTATTGGATAACGATTTTGCTACGGAAATTTTGGATACAAGAAAAACAGCTAAGACTTGGTACTTACCGCACTTCGGAGTAGATAATCCAAATAAAAATAAATTACGTTTAGTATTCGATGCCGCGGCTAAAACGCGTGGTTTATCGCTTAATGATTATATTTTAACTGGTCCTGACTTATTGATGTCGCTATTAGGTATCATGTTGCGTTTTCGCGAACATGAAGTCGCTGTCGTAGCCGACATTAAAGATATGTTTTTAAGAGTTAAGATCTTACAAGCCGATCAGGATGCTCTTAGGTTTTTGTGGCGTGAAAGTCCTAACAAGCCTTTGAAAACATATAAAATGACATCATTGATATTTGGTGCAAACTGCGCGCCCTTCATTGCTCAGTTTATTAAAAATAAAAACGCAAACAAATTTGAATTTTTAAAGCCCCTAGCAGTCCAAGCCATCCGAGAGCAGCATTACATGGATGACTATATCGACAGTCAACCAGACGACCAGATATGTCAATCACTCGCTCGTGATATTATACATATACATAACCAAGGCGGATTTGAGATTCGAAACTGGTTGAGTAATAGCGCGGTAGTATTGAACAGCTTACCTAAGGATCTGCTTGCTCCCACGGCGTCAACAGTAAAGATTGGCGCGCGACATGAAGGTGAGCGCGCTTTAGGTATTATTTGGTATCCAGGTGACGATACTTTAGGATTCGTTACCTCATTTAAACGGATTGCTAAGGAAATTATAGATGGAATAAGAACTCCTACAAAGCGGGAATTATTACAGGTAATTATGTCATTATTCGATGTCCACGGCTTTCTTGCGCCATTCACTATAAATGGTAAAATATTGCTACAGGAAACCTGGAAATCTAACATAGGTTGGGACGAAAATGTAACGGATGATATATGTAGAAAGTGGTATAAATGGTTAAAACTACTTAAATTAATAAATAACATTAGAATACCAAGATGCTATAAACGAGTGAATGCGTCAACATTACGTTATAATGTAACGGGAATGGACAATAGGCATGACTCACAACTGATAAGCGCTTCATTCAATGACTTGGCTGCGTCTACGCACACACCTGTATTGACCGGCAGGCTCATCGAAACTGGTTATAATTGTTTACAACTTCACATATTTTGCGATGCTTCAACGCAGGCAATGTGTGCAGTCGCTTATTGGCGATGGTTAGATAATAACAAACATATTCGCGTTTGTTTTGTTGCTAGTAAATGTCGAGTTACCCCTGTGAAACCTGTGACAGTACCTAGACTGGAATTACAGGCAGCTATTATGGCTGCTAGATTAGCAAATACATTACAGTCCGCACATCGAATTAAACCAGCTAATAGATTCTTTTGGTGTGATTCCACAACGGTGTTACAATGGATTCGCAATAACTCGCGTAGTTATAAACCATATGTAGCCCACAGGTTGGGTGAAATTGATGAGTTAACTCAAATAAAAGAATGGAGATATGTACCTACCTCGTGGAATGTTGCAGACAAAGCCACTCGGGAGAACTTTGACGTCCTGCAGTTGAATGATGAGTGGTTTAATGGACCTTCTTTTCTGTATGAGTCAGAATCTTCATGGCCAACGAGTAAAGTTATTCCTAGTGACGTAGAACTAGAGTGTGATACGGAAATTGTTACAAATATAGTACACGGCAATTACTTACCCGAGCACGCTGCAGTACCGGATCCAATGCGCTTCTCTTCTTGGATACGCTTGCTGAGGGCTACGTCGGCGGTGCTGAAATTTATAAATAGATGTCGAAAAAAGGAAACAGATGACTGCACTCGCATGAAGAGTGCGGAACTACTGCTTCTGCGTTACGCTCAACAGAAATCGTTCTGTAATGAAATAAATTCAATTAAAAGTGGAAAATGTTTAGAGAAAAATAGTAGGTTACGTACCTTAACGCCTTTTCTAGATGAACAGGATATACTCCGTGTAGGTGGACGCATAGATGTCACTGTCGATGTATCCTTTGACGTCAAGCATCCTGCAATTTTAGACGGAAAGTGTCAAGTGGCTAAGTTAATAGCAAAATATCATCATGAGAAGGCAGGCCACGCCAACCAGGAGATGGTTGTAAATAACCTGAAACAAAAATATTGGTTAATAAAATTGAGACCTACAGTTAAAGAAATAGCTACAAGGTGCATGCTATGTAGATTAAAAAAAGTAAAACCTCAGATGCCAAAAATGGGTGACTTACCTGCTGCTAGAGTAGCTCATCATCAACGGCCATTTACCCATTGTGGTATTGATTTGTTCGGTCCAATGGAAGTCACAATAGGAAGGAGGAGAGAGAAACGCTATGGAGTTCTCTTCACTTGTCTCACCATTCGTGCGATTCATTTGGAGACAGTGGCATCGCTTAGTACTGATTCTCTGGTCATGGCCCTCCGCAGGATGGCTTCACGACGTGGATGGCCTGCACATCTATACTCCGATAATGGGACAAATTTAAGGGGTGCTAGCACAGAGCTGAAGAAGTCAGCAGCAGAGCTCGATGAAAAATTATTGCAGGCAGCTGTCAGCATTCACGGCACCCGCTGGACCTTCATACCCCCAGCCAGTCCTCACTGGGGTGGGGCGTGGGAGCGCTTGATTCGCAGCGTCAAGGTTGCACTAAAAGTGGTCCTCAATGAGAGAGCGCCAAGAGAAGAGGTGCTTAATACGTTGCTGGCTGAAGTCGAAGTTATGGTAAATGGACGTCCGCTAAGTCATGTGTCTGTTGATGCCAATAGCAAAGAGTCATTGACACCAAACCACTTTTTACTTGGCTCTTCATCTAACTCTCCTCATATGGGCAGCTTTGACGATTCTGATCTGTTTCGACGCCGACAATGGCGAATAGCACAGCGACTGGCAGATATGTTCTGGAGGAGATGGGTTACTGAGGTGTTGCCAGAAATGATACCGCGTCAACGGTGGACCCAAGACGAACCGCGACCCATTCAATTGGGAGATTTGGTTTTCATTGTCGACCCTAATGCTCCTCGTAACGTGTGGCCGCGAGGCATTATTGAAGAGGTTTTTCCCGGCAAAGACGGTAGAGTGCGGGTGGTACAAGTGCGAACGCAAGTAGGTACTATCAAAAGATCTGTTGCTCGCGTCGCTAGAATTCCTGTAGATAATTAAGTGCTGCATCAGCCGCACTGGGATGGGGCTATGTAAGCGACGCGAATGTGTATGCGCATAGATTTTGTAAGTTAGGGTATTTCGCTATATGTTTGTAAAAAATCAGTCGTCCGCTAACCGCCGCTGCGATCGGCACGTTTTTACCCTCGCCCTGTTTTATCATATCGAGTGTTAATTAGTTTGTAAAAAGTAATAAATTCAGTGTTTATTCAAAAAGGAAGTTGTGGTTTCATTTGCCGAAGATCTGACCCCTACACCGCTGATCGTAGAGACCTGAAACTTGGAGGGTGTGTTCTTTGTTTAACGTAGGCATCCGATAAGAAAGGATTTTTCGAAATTCTCTCCCTAAGGGGGTGAAAAAGGGTGGCTAAATTTGTATGAAAACAATGTTATTTTTAATGTGGATTCGTGTAAACCTAGCTAGTATAAAGATATAAAGCTGGTTGCATCAAAAAAATATCAGGTTACTTATACGTGAAACGGAAGAACCGTCATCCAAGATCTGTCAAAATGGAGGATAAAATTGAATAATTTTGCTATTATTTTACGATTTTCGTCTTAATATTTGTGATATATGTTTACTTTGTAATAAAAACTACTAAAAGTATGCTAATTATTGATATCATGTTTTGTAATATTCGTAAAAGTATAAAGTATCACTACATAGTATAAAACAATGTCGCTTTCTCTGTCCCTATATCCCTATGTATGCTTAAATCTTTAAAACTACGCAACGGATTTTGATGCGGTTTTTTTTAATAGATAGAGTGAATAATGAGGAAGGTTTTAGTATATAATTTGTCAAGTTTTTGTATCCATTAGCTAAAATATCGCGGGCGAAGCCGCTGGCGGGAAGCTAGTACGGTACAAATGATAAAAACTTTTGGTGCAAACAGCTGATAATGTTGATGTACTTATGTCAGTTATGTCATATGGCAATCCCTAACCACTCACACGTCCAGGGATACTTTGATATAAAAATAAATAATAGTTTAAAAAAACTAAAAAAACACGCTTTTATTGCTGACCGAACTAAAAAGTAGAAAATAATTTTTAAATAATTCAATTCAGAGTAAAAAGCGTGGGGTGCTTGATATTTTAATTATTACACCTATTCTATTGGCAACCATTTATGAGAGGAGAATCATGAAAATATAGGAAAATGCACCCCACGCTTTTTACTCTGAATTGAATTATTAAAAATTATTTTCTACTTTTTAGTTCGGTCAGCAATAAAATCGTGTTTTTTTAGTTTTTTTTATCGGATTATTGCATTGTCATCAGCCCTTAACACGTGTGCAAAGTTCCAAGTTGATCAGACGTCTAGAAACCAGTGAAAATTAGGTTCAAAGATTCCGTTACATACATACATACATACAACCCGAGCTAATAAAAGCGTGTTAAAAAAAAGAGCGTTGTACGTTCAAGGATATTTTTATATCCATCTCAAGATTTATTCCAAATTCAATATTTACACCTATTTTTAATACGTTAAATTAATTTTCAGATCTTAAAAAATACATGACATAGATTTAATCTGTAGTCTTCTAGCAATTTTTCGTAGTATTTGTACTCTAGCGGTGAGGAGCTCGTGGCTAAGTAACAGCCGCACGGTTCGACCGATCAAAGGTTAAGCTGCGCTTGGCGCGGTCGGTCCGTGGATGGGTGACCGTCTATGTCATAGCGAGACTCCTCCGTGCCTCGGAAAGCACGTTAAGCTGTTGGTCCCGGTTGTCATTTGTACATCTTTGACAGTCGTTACGGGTAGTCAGAAGTCAGAAAGTCTGACAACCAGTCTTACCAAGGGGTACCGTGTTACCCGGTAACGGGGTTGTGGAGGTCAGATAGGCAGTCGCTCCATGTAAAACACTGGTACTCAGCTGCATCCGGTTTAAACTGGAAGCCGACCTCAACATAGTTGGGAAAAGGCTAGGCAGATGATGATTTGTATTCTAGCGGTATAATAGGTATTTAGGTCGAGACGTATGCGGTGTGAGTGGTTAAATAAATAACTGTCTATTCCAGCAACCGATTGAGTAACGACCCATCAATAAAATCGAGACGGCTCGGCGCCGTCTGGAAGAACGCTGTACGGCGGCGGCCCATGATACGACGCCGGGACGACAACAAGCCTATGACAGACAACAGCCCTATTACTTGTGAACAGGTAATTATCATAAATATTTTTATGTATATATTGTTATATATATATTATTTTGTATATAAGTATTATGTTCTATGTAGTATAGCTACACATATTTGTTTAGTTTACTTAGGTATATATAGACATCTTATTAAATTCTTTTTTTTTTTTTTTACCTGCAATTATAAAATCTCTCTATCGCTCTAAGGTTTGCTGTAAGAGAACCCAATTTTGGGTTAAGCTCGCCTTTGTACATGAATTTTATGTATCCAATTTGTAAAAGATTTATATGTGTGCAATAAAGTATAATAATAATGATGGCAGAGCCTCGACCGATACCTAAAGGTGCAACTAGCTTGACGTTTCATAAGGGCCTGCAAAGACCTATCTTCTATACTTATAATAAATCTGTAGAGAGGTCAATTCTGTACATGAAATATATTTCCAAAATAACTATCAGGGGGTGATTAGGGATCGATACTGAATAAATGGTACTATAAGTGGTCTCAAATGAAACGCCCTCTATCGTATCAACAAGCACAATTTTATTAATTATTTCGAAACGTATACATTTTTCGTGTAACCAAACCATAGCGCGATTCAGAGGTGGTACAACGCCATCTAGTTAGAAAATCGGAACTAAATTTCACTAATATTTGCAAACTTGGACATACCGCCCACCAAGGACATGATGATATGTCCTTCATTAATTACATAAAAACCGCCCACCATGAGGTCAGGGGCACAAACAAAAAGTTTTATTTGGACTGTATTTCCGAACTGTACTTTACATAAATTTTAACTTTTTACTAAAATACCTAAATTAAACTTAAACAACTTGAGAAAAATTACATCAATTTGCTACAGGTAAAATGCACAATTTGGATGTGGGTCTTTTGATCAATGATCCATTACACTTGAGAGTTACCACTCGCGTAACCTTATCCAAACCAGGATGCTTGTCCATAACCTTGCCCAAAAGCCAACGGGCAGGAGGCAAATTATCCTCCTTCACCAAAACTACATCTCCGATATTTGGTTCTGGAACATGTTTCGTCCATTTATAACGCTGTAACAAATTAACTAAATACTCAGCGGACCATCGCCTCCAAAAGTCTTGCAACATGCGTTGAGTAACCTGCCAACGTCTCAGGTTACTAATATTAGAACTCTCATAATTCCGTTCAGGTACCGCTATCAGAGGCTCACCAATCAAAAAATGACCCGGTGTTAAAGGAGTAGGATCCTTAGAATTGTCAGGCAACATTGATAGCGGCCTGGAATTGAGGCACGCTTCCACCTGGGACAAAAGTGTGGACATTTCTTCGTAAGTAAGGGTGGAATTACCTATAACGCGTCTTAGGTGGAACTTGGTAGATTTCACCCCGGCTTCCCACAAACCACCGAAATTTGGGGCATAAGGCGGAATGAAGTGCCACGTAGTGCTGTTGTTGCTTAACCACTCTCTTATCTCTATAGCCACGGAAGACTTCTCTGCAGCAACTAAATGCTGAAGCTCCTTGGAAGCGCCAACGAAATTAGTCCCGTTGTCGCTCCAAATGTCACTGACAAACCCTCGCCGAGCCACAAATCTCTTAAAACCAGCAATAAAACCTTGCGAGGTCAAATCACTGATGACTTCCAAATGAATAGCCTTAGTCACCATGCATACAAAAACACAAATGTACCCCTTATATGAGTGGTGACCTCGACCCTTTGCCGTTCGGATGTTGATGGGGCCAGCAAAATCCACGCCACTATGTAGGAATGGTCTTGCCGGAGTGACTCGACTAGACGGTAACTGACCCATAAACGGAGGTTGAGTAGATGCTGAGTACCGCCTACACTTTACACACTTGCGTACGTGAGCCTTAATTTTTGTTTTGGCGGAAATGATCCAGTACTTAGTACGCAAATGACTTAACATAAGTGTTGGTCCTCCATGTAACGTCATCTTGTGGGCTTCATCAATAACTAAATCGGTGAAGTGACTGTTAGATGGCAAGATGATGGGGTGTTTGACAGCCTCGTCCAAATTGGCGTTCTGAATACGTCCGCTGACACGGAGAATGCCTTCATCATCAATAACTGGACAGAGACTTCTTAGTTTGCTTTTCGCTTTCACACTTCCTTTTTCTCTTATATCCTTCATATCTTCATTAAATGCTTGCTTCTGAAAATGTTTTATACATAGTTTTGTTGCTTCTTTTATTTCTTCGCTGGTTAAATAACTTTCGTATCTCCTTTTACTATGTGATTGCTTCTTCCAACTCAAAACTCTTCTGCAATAAGCTATAACCCGTACTAATCTTTGTAATGTAGAATACTTTGTCCAGAAAAGATCTTCTTTTTGAGGTTCAGTCACAACATGAACCTTGATTGATCTTTGCTCCGTGTTAGTGACAATTGAATTTGGTCTGGGGTATTCTATGATTTCATCATGAAGCCATGAAGGTCCTTGACTCCACAGTGAATTGCCTGCAAGTTCTTGTGGTGTCAAGCCTCTGGATGCAATATCTGCAGGATTATGCGCTGATTGGACATGTGCCCAATGTGAGTTGTCGAAGTGAGAGAGAATCGTAGAGACTCTATTTCCAACGAAAGTAGTCCAGTGACTAGGATGTTTACTGAGCCATGCTAAAACTACTGACGAATCAGTCCAGGCGTGTACTTGAGGAGGTGATATCTTCATTACTTTAGCAACTTCAGTAATGAGTTCAGAGAGCAAGACTGCCCCCATCAGCTCCAAACGCGGAATTGACTGTTGCTTAATTGGCGCAACCTTAGTTCGAGCGGTGATTAAGTTAACATGAATTTGCCCTTGGGCATCAATGACTCTAACGTAGACTACGGCGGCATAAGCAGCAATCGACGCATCACAAAATCCGTGTAACTCCAGCAATAAATCGTCGGATCTTGTGTTAACCCATCTGGGGATGCTGAACTTATTCGTCTCTACAAGGCTTGCACGGTAAGTTTCCCATTCTGTTAAAAGTTCCGTAGTTAATTCTTCATCCCATTCCAGACCAGATAGCCAAAGCTTTTGAATGAAGATTTTAGAGGTAACAATACAAGGTGCTACCCAGCCAAGAGGATCAAACAGACGGGAGATGTCGGAGATTACCTTTCTCTTGGTGATTGGAGTCTGCTGTGGATCAAGTTGCACTGAATATTTAAATTCATCACTTTTACGATCCCACGAAATTCCTAAAATTTTCATAACAGAGTCCAGCTTAATATCCTTTCCCTGTTCCTCTTCCCCTTCTTCCTTCTGTTTCTCTTTTATTTCCGCATGTCCCTGAATTTTCTCGTTTAATTCATTGCAACTGCTGACCCATTTCTGTAGTTGAAATTTACCTTTGGTGAGTATTTCCGTTAAAGTTTTATGTATGTGTAATCCTTCTTCGACTGTCTGACAACCTGACATTAAGTCGTCTACGTAAAACTCGTTTTTTATGATTTCAGATAATTCAGGATAACTTCTGCCTTCATCGACTCCTACCTGCTGCAACGACTTCACTGCGAGGTAAGGTGCCGCTGCTGTACCAAACGTAACTCTTACTAATTTGTATTCTTTTATTTCAGATTCCGGATCATCGCGCCACACTACTCGCTGAAACTCTGCATGTTCAGGAGAGACCTTCACCTGTCTGTACATTTTTATAATGTCGGCACAGAGACTTATGGGATGCATTCTCCATCTCATAATGATGTGACGTAACGGCGGTTGCAACATAGGACCTACCATGAGATCGTCGTTCAGTGACACTCCATTTAACCCCTTCATTGAAGCGTCGAATACTATTCGAACCTTGGTTGTCGTCTTGTCTTCACGTACCACGGCGTGATGAGGTAAGTAAACAGCAGTACATTTATTACAATCATCACCGTTTACAAGTTCCATGTGACCAAGGTCGATGTATTCCTGGAACACTTCGGAATATCGAGCTTTGATCTCTGGATTCCTCTTGAATTTATTTTCAAGAAGATTAAATCTTTTTATTGCGAGGTCTTTCGAACTTCCGTATTGACACTGCGGATCCTGATTGCGAAAGGGAAGATTGACTACATACCGACCTTCTTCATCACGGTAAGTAGTTTGAGCAAAAACATCTTCACAACGTTGTTCTTCATCAGATAAAATCTTCTTATCAGGGATAACAGACTCTATTTCCCAAAACTGTCGCAAAAGTGCGTTGTCATCAGCCTGATCTGAGCTGCTGTGAATGACGTGATGACAATGAATAGAGTCACGGTTTGACGAGATCTGTCCAGAAAGGATCCAACCCAGAGCAGTATTTTGAGCTACTGGTAAGTTTGATGCACCTTGAATTAATCCATCTCTAAGAACTTGACCATATATTTCAGCTCCAAGTAAGATGTCTATCTTGCTTGGCATATGGAAATCTGGATCAGCCAAAGTAATCTTCGTTAACTCGGGCCAATCGAACTTCTCTAATTTTTCTGAGGGTAAAAGCGACGTAATAGTACCTAATACATAAGCATGAACTTGGACACTAAAATTCGGATCTAAGCGCGAGTGAATAGTCACCATGACTGTAAACTTAGAGGCAAATGCACTCTTCTCACCGCCTATTCCAGATATGACCGACTTTACCGGCGTCTTCTTTAGTCCGAGTAACTGCACTGCTGATTCTGCTATGAATGATGCCTGAGATCCCTGATCCAATAGCACTCTCAGCAGTTGTGTAGAGCCACTTCTTGTCTGTGCTTCGACAATAGCAGTAGCCAACAAAACTTGATTAGGTATCGACCCCTTAGAAAAATGTGAAACTATACTTGAAGGTGATGGTTCACCTGCTGATAACGATTCCTGAACTCTGGACACCGCTGATTTGACTTCAACCGCTGCATTAGAACTTTCATTAGAGGCGGTTGAGTTTGAGACCGAATTGGGATGCAATAGTGAGTGATGTCTCCGCTTACATATACGACAAGACACATTTTGGCGGCAAAATTTAATGGAGTGATTCGCGTTTAAACAATTATAACATAAGCGCCTGGTTTGTGCAAAGTTATGACGAGATTCGTAACTCTCTTTAGCAAACTTCTTACAATTAGCAATTTTGTGGTTTTCTTCACAGAATGGACAAGTAAAGGTTACATCGGTTTTATTGTCGGTACTAACAACATGGTGAACTTTTGGCTTATTAATTGAACTGAAATTAGATTTCGGTCTGTTTGACTTAGTATCTAAAAACTCGAGCGCACGAAATCTGGCTTCCAAGAAATCTCTGAATTCTGAAAGCGCGGGTAATTCTTCTTTAGAACTAATATTTGTCTCCCATAGTTTTCGTGATTCAGAATCTAGTTTAGAACTAATGATATAAATGATTATGATGTCCCACGTGCTAACGTCAATTCCAAGATTTTTCAGACCATTTAGACATTCCATTGTAGTATCTAGTAAACCCTTAAGACTATTTGAGCATTCTGTCACATTAGCCTGACTTAATAAGCGCTTTAATAAACAATTTGAGAGAAACCGCTTATTATTATATCTACTGTGTAGCAACGACCAACATTGTTCGTAATTATCTGAAGTTACTGCAATGTGTCTGACAAGTTGATCTGCTTCTCCCGACAATAAACCTTTTAAATAATGCATCTTTTGCACATCTTCTAAACTGTCATTCTTATGTATCAAAGAAGTAAATAAATCCTTGAAGGTTGTCCACTCCGCATAATTACCGGAAAACTTAGGAATACTTATCTTTGGTAATTTAACACTATTTGATATTGTGTGGTCATTTGTCTTTGGTTTTTGTTCTGAACTGCAATTATTTTTTTCATTTAAAACTTCTTTCAACTGAGTTTTGTGGAAAATATAAACTTCTTCAGTGATATCATAAACATCATCTACAAAATACCTATCGGATTCTCGCTGTAAATCTGTAGCATTCTGTATTATGCTATTATGAGTTGATGAGAATTGTTTCCACAAAGCTTCGAGTGATTCTAATCTAGTTTCTACATAAACTTTAGTAATTCTGTCTTTAGGTGTCTTTTTAAAGTTAATCTGAGCCTTTTCGATAAGAACTTTTTTATTATTTTGCAATTTATACAAAGCCTCCATGTTTTAAATGTTTATGTAAACGAATTATAAAAAAAAATACCTTTATAAATTAAAATTGTTAATATTATAACATAATCTACAAACTATTTGTATGACTGCTAACGCCATCTATTCCAATTACATGTGCAACTTCCTTCTAGAAATAAATTCAGTCTGTGGTTTTGCAACTCACCGTGTTTTATTAACAGGTTATGGGCCCAGAATTTTAAATAGGATTTAAAGAGCAGAACTGTGCGGTTTTGTGATAAAATGACGTCGAACTATATCGCTAACATACCTAAGTTGAAAGGTCGGGAGAACTATGAGGATTGGTGTTTTGCGGTGCAAAATGTGTTGGTGTTAGAAGGCATGGCGACCGCCATAACGGAAAGGTTACCGGCTTCGCCTACAACAGCTCAAATAACAGAAGATGCTAAAGCAAAGGCGAAACTAGTATTAACTATCGATCCATCGCTTTACGTACACATTAAGCATGCAGTAACAACATACGAATTATGGAGTAAATTAAAGAATATGTTTGATGACGCCGGTTACACAAGAAAAATCGGTTTGTTACGTAAGCTCATCAACATAAGGCTTGAAAATTGTGACTCCATGACCCAGTATGTAACCCAGATTATAGAAACAGGCCAGCGACTACAAGGTACCGGTTTCAAGATCACGGATGAATGGATCGGTGCATTGATGTTGGCAGGATTGCCGGAAAAATATAGTCCTATGTTGATGGCTATAGAGCATTCCGGCATTGATATTACTTCAGACGTCATAAAAACAAAGCTGATGGACATGTGTACTGAATTTGAAATGGTTTCCGGTTCCGAGAATGCTTTTGTTGCGAAAGGTTCGCAGAAATCAAAGTATGGCAACACCAAAAGTGGTCAGAGACTATCTAGTGATACGTCAAAAGCTGTCAAAGTCATAAAATGTTATAGATGTAAACAAACCGGTCACTACAAAAACCAGTGCCCCAACCCCGATATAAACAAAAGGAAACAATCCAATGCCTTTAGTGCTGTTTTTCTGAGTGGGAAATTCAATAGCAATAATTGGTATATTGACAGCGGGGCCAGCAAACACATGACAGCGAAACAAGAATACATCGCGAATCCATCACATGAACACGAAACCAAAGAAATCATAGTTGCAAACCAAACCTGTGTTCCCGTGCTGTGTTCTGGTGATGTAAGCATCATTACAGTTGTGAATGGTGAAGAATATGACATCACAGTTTCCGACGTATTGTGTATACCTGACTTGACAACCAACTTGCTTTCAGTAAGTCAGTTAATTAAGAGAGGCAACAGTGTTGTATTTAAAGAAAGCACTTGCTACATCTATAATCGACAAAGAAATCTTGTTGGAATGGCAGAATTAGTGGAAGGTGTATACAGATTACATACTAAAGAATCAGAACAGTTATTTGCAGCAACAGCTATGGCATCAAGTGATACTTGGCATAGACGCTTGGGGCATATCAACAGTACTAGTCTAAACAAGATAAAAAATGGAGCTGCAGAAGGTGTGACATACACAGATAAAGCAAACATAGACAAATCTAAGTGCACCATCTGTTGTGAGGGGAAGCAGGCTAGGCATGCTTTCCAGCTGAGTCTCACAAAAACAGAGGATGTATTAGAAGTGATTCACTCGGATGTGTGCGGTCCTATGGAAAATCTATCCATTGGAGGATCCAGATACTATGTGTTGTTTGTTGATGACTACAGCAGAATGAGTTTCATTTATTTTATGAAAACAAAGAGTGAGGTATTTAAATTTTTTAAAGAATTTAAGTCCATGGTAGAAAAACAAAAAGACAGAAAAATTAAAATTCTACGTACAGACAATGGCGGTGAGTTCTGCAGTCAAGACTTTGAGAGATATTTAAAACAGCAAGGAATAATTCATCAAAAAACGAATGCCTACACGCCTCAGCAGAATGGTATAAGTGAAAGGATGAATAGATCCATAGTAGAAAAGGCAAGATGCCTAATTTTTGATGCTGGTTTACATAAGAAGTTTTGGGCAGAAGCCGTGAATACCTCAGTTTACTTGAGAAATAGATCCGTTGTTACCGGACTAAATGATAGAACTCCGTATGAAGTTTGGACAGGTAAGAAGCCAAACTTAAGTCACGTACGTATCTTTGGTAGTAAAGTTATGATGCATATTCCAAAAGAGAAACGCCTAAAATGGGATAAGAAGGCCAAAGAACTTGTTTTAGTTGGCTATGCTGAAAATGTGAAAGGATATAGGGTTTATGACCCAGAGAATGATTCAATCACGACAAGCAGAGATATCATCATAATGGAAAAAACAGTGGGTAATACAGTTGATATTCTTGTTGAAAGCAAAGTTTCAGCGGAGGAACAGAAATTGAATAAAAATGAAGATACAGATAGTACAGATAGTGAAGTTGAAGATGAAAATAAGGACAATACATATATTCCAGAAGTCTCTTCGGTGAGTGGCTCAAGTGAGAGTTCTTTTGATACAGCATCAGAACCAGATATTTCACTAATAAATAGTACTGAAACTTGTTCTAAGCGAACAAGGAAAATACCTGATCGCTTTGGTTATAACCATTTATGTATTACAGAGCCCGAAGATTACGCAAAGGATGATATTACGCTCGAAGAAGCTTTAAATGGACCTGAGAGTCAGTCTTGGAGAAAAAGCATGGAGGAGGAATTGGAATCTTTTCAGGAAAATGATGCATGGGAAATTGTTGATCGACCTCAAGATGCTACTATTGTAAAATGTAAATGGGTTTTCAAAAAGAAATATGATAGTGCAAATAATGTGCGATACCGGGCAAGACTTGTGGCGAAAGGTTTCTCGCAGAAAGCTGGTGTTGATTTTCATGAAACTTTCTCACCAGTGCTCCGATATTCGACATTGAGGTTATTGTTTTCTATTGCAGTAAAACTAGGTTTAGATATACGTCATCTTGATGTTACGACGGCATTTTTAAATGGTTTTCTGAATGAAACAGTGTATATGCAAAAACCTGTAACTTTTAAAGGTATCAATGATGAAAACAAAATTTTAAAACTGAAACGTGCCATCTATGGACTCAAGCAATCCTCCCGTGCTTGGTATGAGAGAGTTAATGACTATTTGATAGATTTAGATTATAAGAAATCTAAATATGAACCTTGCTTGTTTACTAAACTTGAAGGAAATGTCAAAGTTATAATAGCATTATTTGTAGACGATTTTTTTGTTTTCTCAAACTGTGAAATAGCAACCAATAAACTAATAAGTGAGTTAGGTTGCAAATTTAAAATTAAAGACTTGGGTCAGGTAAAAAAATGTTTAGGTTTAAGAGTCAATATGCATAAAGATGTAATAACTGTTGACCAAGAACAGTATGTTGAAAGTTTATTAAAAAGATTTAACATGTCAAACTGTAAGACAGTAGAAACTCCTATGGAGATTAATTTAAAGTTAAAGAAGTCTCAGAATGATTGCTGTGATAATAATTATCCATATAGGCAACTCGTAGGAAGTTTGATGTACTTAGCTGTTTTGACTAGACCTGATATTGCATATAGTGTTAATTACCTAAGCCAGTTCAATAACTCATATGATGGAACTCATTGGAAGCACTTGAAAAGAGTTTTAAAATATTTAAAAGGAACCAAAAACTATGGTCTCATTTTTTGTAAAGATAAATCTAGTATTGAGGGTTATGCAGATGCAGACTGGGGTTCTGATATTAATGATAGAAAATCCTTTTCTGGGTTTTGTTTTAAATTATCAAACTCAGTTATTTCTTTTCAATGTAGGAAGCAGAGAACTGTAGCTTTGTCTTCAACAGAAGCCGAATATGTTTCTATATCTGAAGCTAGTAAAGAAGCTATATATCTAAAAAATATATTGTTTGAAATTTTAGGTACTTCAGAACCAATTATCTTGTATAATGATTGTCAAAGTGCGCAGAAGCTGGTTAAGAACCCTATATTTCACCAGAGATCTAAGCACATAGACATAAGGTACCACTTTGTTAGAGAAGCTGTAATAAATAAGTTTATTAAAATTGACTATCTGGAGACAGCTGAAATGCCAGCAGATATTTTTACCAAAAGCTTAGGATCTGTAAAGCATAAGTATTTTACTAAAAAACTTGGCATTTTACCTGTTTCACAGTTTTGATATCTTATATGTTTTTGGATTTTTCGTTTTGTTGATTTTGTTAAGCGGAGGTGTTAATATTATAACATAATCTACAAACTATTTGTATGACTGCTAACGCCATCTATTCCAATTACATGTGCAACTTCCTTCTAGAAATAAATTCAGTCTGTGGTTTTGCAACTCACCGTGTTTTATTAACAAAAATAATCACTTGCAAGAACTTACTAATAGTTAATTACTTTTAATATGACAAAATTAGAATTTCTACCAAAAACTACCAAAGACCAAAATTCTACCAATTATAAAATGTTGACCACTTTCACAAAATTTACTATTTTAAATATTAAAATCGCATTGAACTTTCAACAATAACGAACATAACAAACTAAAAGAAAATTGTTGCTTAAAAGTCTATGCGTTGAATATCTAATTAAAACTTTTAAATTGTTTAAAATACAAGAATTCTTAAAATTTTAACAAGTTTGAAATTTATACCAAAGACAAGTTTCAAATATGTACGAGTATTTCGATAGTGTTAATTATTTTAACACAAAACGTTAAGAGTAATTATTACAATAACATAGCCAGAAAATTTACTAAAGTCCACTTAAAATTTAATTACTGCGACTTTCTTCTATCTTGTGAAAACCAGACTTGCTAATAACAAATAAAATGTACTCACGATTTTGTCTTCAACAAACCGCACTTCACAAACACTGACTCCGTCACCTCACTCCGGTGAAGACTGCGTTGCCCAAACGTGGGCTTACTTCGCTGTCGCACTGGCAAACTCGACGACTCCGCCCTGCGCCAACTCCACTCAGCTGACGCCGATGATGTTCAGTCTGCCCTGCGCAGACTTCACTCTGCTGATGCTGTCCACCAGTCCGCCCTGCGCCAACTCCACTCTGCTGATGCTGTCCAGTCCGCCCTGCACCAACTCCTCGCTGCTGCACCACTGGTCACTTCACTCACTGTGCACACCAGCTTGGGTGTGCGGCGCTTCAGGGCGATCCACCCTGGTTTCCACGCCAAGATTCACAAAAACACTATCTGCTCACTCACTCACTATTACTTATCCGACTCGATAAGGACCATGAATAAATGGTACTATAAGTGGTCTCAAATGAAACGCCCTCTATCGTATCAACAAGCACAATTTTATTAATTATTTCGAAACGTATACATTTTTCGTGTAACCAAACCATAGCGCGATTCAGAGGTGGTACAACGCCATCTAGTTAGAAAATCGGAACTAAATTTCACTAATATTTGCAAACTTGGACAGATACTGATGCCAAAAATGCAATCAGTTAAATTTTTGTCTGTCTGTCTGTATAAACGTTATAGAAACAAAAACTACTCGACGGATTTTAACGAAACTTGGTACAATTATTTTTCATACTCCTGAGCTGGTTATAGTGTACTTTTCATCACGCTACAATCAATAGGAGCAGAGCAGTGAAGGGAAATGTTGGCAAAACTGGAGAAGTTACTCCATTTGGTTTAAACGCGCTAATCTCAGGAACCGCTGGTCCGATTTGAAAAATTCTTTCAGTGTTAGATAGTCCATTTATCGAGGAAGGCTATAGGCTATATATCATCACGCTAAGACCAATAGGAGCGGAGCACCACTATTCCACGCGGACGAAGTCGTTGGCAGAAGCTAGTTAGAAATAAAAACATTTGAATTTTTGAAAGAGGCTCTCGTTAGGCAGCTGGATCAATGGCTTCATGAAAAAATTCAAACTCTTCTAAAATGGTGGATTATCAAATAACCTGCTTCAAAGGTCTTCCCCGTTGTCTTCCATCGTTCTCTTTACGAAGCTTGATATGGCTAATCATCAAGGAACGCGTCTAATGGCCGGTTGCACTAAACTTTTTTTAAAGTAAACATATATTTCTACTAAATACGTAAACGAATTTTAATACAAAAAAAGTTATTCAATTTTATCCTCCATTTTGACAGATCTTTAATGACGGTTCTTCCGTTTCACGTGTAAGTGACCGCATATTTTTTTGTTGCAACTGGATGTAAATCGTCTCGCCAACTCTTTTCTCTTCAACTCTCGTCTGCCTCTATGGCGCTTTCCTTCTTCAGGAAACCATCGTATGGTGACCTTTGCTCTCTTTTAGTCTACAGGAAAAGTTTTTAAACAGAGCGCAATTTTTTTTGGTGGTTCAGTATCAGTAATAGAACACATTTCAATGTTTTGTTATATTTTTCTCCCATTTCCTATTTTGAAATAAGTAAAATATGGGCATAATCTATTCGTAATAGCACTGCACCGCGTAGGCATGTGAGAGCGAGCTCACGAGTACAATACGACTCAGCTGATATCTACGCACAAGCCGACCGGCGAATAATTAATTAATTAATTTCTTTAGTGAATATGTTTCGTGAACGATAACTTTTTTTTTAGTATTAAGAGCTTTAGTAGTAGAGTATTTAAGTTAGTATGAAACACAAAATTTGCGCACTGGTTAAAACCTTTTCTTTAGAAAGTATTTTTTTTTTACTAATTTCTTCTTTTTCAAAAATTTTAACAGTCGTTCTATTTTCGTGTTCCAGTGTGGCGTAGTACTACCTAACTTCCGAACGTACGCCACTCACTTCAGGTTCTCACATCCAGGAATAAACAGAACACAATTCACCTCATTGACAATACCATACATGTGTGAACATTGTGGTAAGATGTTTATGGTAAGTGCTTTTCTATACTATCTATACAAATATTCATCATCATCATCTGCCTAGCCTTTTCCCAATTATGTTGGGGTCGGCTTCCAGTCTAAACCGGATGCAGCTGAGTACCAGTGTTTTACATGGAGCGACTGCCTATCTGACCTCCACAACCCAGTTACCGGGTAACACGGTACCCTTTGGTAAGACTGGTTGTCAGACTTTCTGGCTTCTGACTACCCGTAACGACTGTCAAAGATCTACAAATGACAGCCGGGACCAACAGCTTAACGTGCAAATATTATAAAGAGAAAAGATTTGTTTGTTTGTAGGGTTTTAACTCAAAAACTACTGGACTGATTAAAAAAAATCTTTCACCGTTAGAAAGCTACATCTTTACGAAGTGTCATAGGCTGTATTTATTTCCAGAAATAATTAGGGATCCCTACTAAAACTTGAATAATGTAACTCAAGGTGTAAAAAAAATTTACATGCGGGCGGAAAGCTAGTTTTAAAATAAATAGCGGGTAAAGTAGATAAGCTAATAAATTACTAAAAAATATCTCAAACAACTGTATTTTTGTCCGCAGAACACAACAACTCTAGCCGGTCACATGTGGGTTCATACAGGGCAGAAACGCTTCCAGTGTGACCACTGCAATAAAACATTTAGCATGAAGGCGAATTTGGCGGGACACATGAAGCAGCACGAGCCAGTCCGACGATCCTTCGAGTGTCGAGTTTGTGAAAAACAATTCGCTTTCAACCACAACCTGACTAGGCATATGTTTGTGAGTATTCATTATTTATTCATCATCATCAGCCTTATATATTGTCCCACTGCTGGGCACAGGCCTCTTCTCATACAGAGAAGGGTGTGCGGGTTCGAAACCTGGCAAGTACCAATGTGTCTTTTCTAAAGTCATATATACTTTCTAAGTATATCTTAGACGTCACTGATTAACGGTGAAGGAAAACATCGTGAGGAAACCTGGACTTAAATAGTCTGAAATCGCCAATCCGCCTTGAGCGCACGTGGTGATTAATGCTCTGCCCTTCTCTGTGTGAGAAGAGGCCTGTGCCCAGCAGTGGGACAATTTATAGGCTGTTGATAGGGAATGCAATTTTGAATGAAATGCGGATTTTTTTAGCGAGATTAATCTCGGACGAAAAATGGGCGAGATCTCGCGAGTTTAACGAGATTGCAGTCCAGCATAAAAATGTCTTATAATCTGTAATATCTAATGGATCTACTGAGTAGATATAGTTTTATTTAATTGATAATAATATCTCAGTTTAATAGTCAACTCAACTTAGATAATACTTTGTTTTTTTTTTATTTGTCGTTGTTTTATTTGTTTGAAGAGAAGATTGGTTGTTAGATTCATTTGTTATTTGATAGATATGTACGCCAATCTCGCGAGATCTCGCTTGAGCCCCAATCTCGCGAGATTTGCATTCCCTAGCTGTTGATGATGAAGAAGCGAGTATATTCCAATCAGTAATAATTCAACCATATATTTTTACAGGTCCATACAGGTTTAAGGCCTTTCAAATGTGATGCCTGCGAAAAGGCGTTTCGGACCTCAGGCGAGTTGCGCTCACACGTCGACCACGTGCATTTGAAGAAACCGAGGCCGAAGCGTGTCAGGCGGAAGCCGAAGAAGTGTGATCTGCCTAATTTAGAATATTAATTAGTAATCACTTAGAGATGTGGGTGGGGAAGAGTGTGTATGGATTTGTCCATCGGGAATATGGATTTTTTCAAGAGGAAATATGGATTTTTTCAAGTTGAATTTGGAATTTTCAATAGAATCTTCAAAAATAAATAAACTTAATCTATACTAATATTATAAAGAGGAAAACTTTGTTTGTTTGTAATGAATAGGCTCAAAAACTACTGGGCTGATTTTAAAAATTCTTTCACCATTCGAAAGCTACATTATCCACGAGTAACATAGGCTAAATTTTATTTTGGAAAAAAAATAGGGTTCCGTAAGATATTTGGGTTTTTCGGACACAAGGTGTAAGAAATCAACCAAAAAAGTTACTTTTTTTGCGTACGCTACTAATCTCAAGAACTACTGGTCCGATTTGAAAATTCTTTCAGTGTTAGATAGCCCATTTATTGGAGAAGGCTATAGGCTATATTTCATCACGCTAAAACCAATAGGAGCGGAGCACCACTATTCCACGCAGACGAAGTCGCGGGCAGAAGCTAGTACTTAATAAAATAAATAAACAACGATATTCCTCACAAGAAAGCATACTAGCTAAACATTTTATATCTTCCACGTCTTCCTCTCTCCTACTATTGTTGCTGTGCCCATCAGGGTCCATAATTGTTACTCTTTTTATATACCAACACCTTATCTGTACATTATGGAACGCAATAAAGAATATTAATATTTACTCAATATGAAGATGCTATTTTATACTTAAAATGCTACTTCACCTATTATTTTTGCTACCCATTATAATTATTTTTAAAACCCCAAATCAGATTATTTTGTCGCCGCGTTAAATAAATGCTGTTTATTAGTAGGTACATGGTAGGTACCCATTTAAAATATGTTGAAACCGTTTGTCATGGTATGGGTATGGGCACGTTATGCGGACGAATGAAGAACGTGTTGTGAGGAAAATTCTGAGCATGAATGTGGATGGCTATAGAGGTAGAGGAAGACCACGAAAACCGGCCAAATGCGTGTCGGGCCACGCGCAGTAGGGTTCCGTAGGTCTTAGTTAGTCGACTATAACTCTGTAACCGGTTAAGCCTACTTAGCCGTGATAGTGATATATTTTCCCTGTAAGTTCATTACATGTGCTACGTCTGTGAATTTTTTCACATTTCTAGGTATAGCCATTCAAAAGTTAGAGAGAGGTTCAAAATTTGCACTTAAAAGCTAGATATTTCGCAAATGGATCGTTTAACCGAAAAATGGTCTCAACAAACCCATATATTTTTGAAAGACCTATCTAACGATACCCCACACGGAGGGGTACGCGAGAAAAAAAAATATTCATCCCCACTTTACGTGATCGGGAGCTACCCTAAAAAAAAATATTTTTCAAAATTTTATTTTACCACTTTCTCGGCGTGATCAATATACATATTCATACCAAATTTCAGCTTCCTAGTAACAAGAACCTCGGAGCTATGCCGCGGACAGACAGACAGACGGACATGGCGAAACTATAAGGGTTCCTTGTCGGACTACGGAACCCTAAAATCGATGGATGGATTGTGTGAAAGATGATATGGTTATAAAGGATGTTACTAGTGAGATGAAGACAGATAGAGAAGTATGGTAGAAGAAAACATGCTGCGCCGACCACAAATAAATTGGGATAAGGTCACACGGATGATAATGACTTCGATGTTGATGTACCTACTAGAAATAATATTTTTGATCAATAAATATCTGCCCAAACTGTTTACAATACCCGACAAGAGCCAATAAATACAAAATTATAGGTATTAAGAGATATTTAAAAAGTTAGCGTATTAAGTATTTTAAATCATACAATAAAGAAACATAATTTTTGTTATAAAATTAAAATTACTTATAAACAAATTATGTGAAGACAACTATATTATTTAGTATTAAGTTATTCACAATCTCCATTTTTTCCTATGTAAGTTAATGCATAAAAATAAGACTATGTTATTTAATCTTTATAAATAAACCAATGAAAAAGAGTTTTTGTATTATTTTAATTTTATTTCTTACTAGCTTCCCGCCAGCGGCTTCGCCCGCGATATTTTAGCTAATGGATACAAAAACTTGACAAATTATATACTAAAACCTTCCTCAATAATCACTCTATCTATTAAAAAAACCGCATCAAAATCCGTTGCGTAGTTTTAAAGATTTAAGCATACATAGGGATATAGGGACAGAGAAAGCGACTTTGTTTTATACTATGAAGTGATACAGGTAATGTAATTTGTAACTAGCCTTTTCCCGCAGTTTCACCCGCATCCCGAGGGAACTTTCACGTATCGGGATAAAAAATATCCAATCCTACTTCAATTTCATCCAAATCTGTTCAGCCATGACAGCGTACCAGACAGTTATTGTCGTATTCATAAAATTAGTACCCGACTAGCTGTTTCCCATGGTTCTTTTGTACTCATAATATTAAATGAGTAAGTACTGTTTCCCATAAATTTATAGGTATGCATTTGGAGGAACTAATTCGTGTATCGGGAATAAAATTATATTCATGTTTAAAAATGCACGTGTACCAAATTAGTTCAACCGTTTTTGCGTAATTGAGTAGCAAAAGAGAAACATTTTAGGTTTCCGAACTGAAAATGTAAAATACTACTTTACTCTTTGGGTGCCCGTCTGTCTGTCCGTCCGCAATTTTCTGCCGGTCCTCAGCTTGATGCGTAAACCTACAGTTGCAGATGTGTATATGTTACTATAGAGCGTACCAATTTTTTTTACGAAAAAATAAAATAAAGTCGTAAGCTATTTTGTTATAATTCTGCCATAGAAATTAACAAAATAGCGCATTTATGTCAATTTCAAGCTCTATACATCATCAATTCATCATTTAATGCCATTTTATTTATCTATGTGGCAAATTAGAACAAAATAGGTTATAATTTTGTTTACATCTTTCCCGCCTATAATGTAACTAGATCTGCAATCCAGGGCTGCCTAAAATTAAAACGTAGTGTTTATATGCTCTGTGCCTAAAATTATACAAAATCGAATGTCATTATACACACTAGAGATGGGTCGTCGACGTATTTGGCGTCAACGAAACTAGACCATCCAATTTCGTTCACCGACTAGTCGATCAACTAGTTGAATTCGTCGACTAGTTTACGCGTAAACTTGGTTAACTTTACGACGAAGTCTACGGCGGCAGCGGCGAGACGTAGGGGTAAATTTTAGACTAGTTTGCGTGTGCTAGTGTGCTTTAAGTACCTATTATTTTGAACTTCTCTTCATACTTTTCCAGGGTTAGGACTGGCAGAATACTAAATAGTAAAGTTTTATTTACTATTCTGGCATATTTAGAAGATCAACTGATTTTTTATATACATTATTTTTTTATTGAATAGATATATTTTTTTATTAAATATCAACTCTCTATAACTAGATTTAGAGTTCAAATTTCGTATTTCAATTAAAAATAGCTAAAAACTGTATTATGTATTTTATATTTCAAATACTTTACTTAAAGATATTTTGTATTTAGTATTTTAATTACCTGCGATACAGTATTTTGTAGATCTAGATTTAGAGTTCTTTGTTTGCACGATATTTCAACGAACGAACGAATTTATATTACCCGAATGAGATCCGACTACGGTCTCGTCTCGCCAGTCGGTCGTCGCGTTGCGATTTTCAGTCTAGCCGTCTGAGGCGTCTACGGATTCGATAGTCCATCGATTATCGGTGAACCGTCGATTCGTTCACAGTACGTCGACGGTCGAATGAACTAGTTCGTTCATTCAACGCCCATCTCTAATGCGGGCCATAAAAGGTTGAGCCCGCGGTCATAATTCATGCTATCTGACAACTGACACTTAGTTTAGTAGCTAGCTTGACTCTATCAGAGTGACAGGAGGACGGTTTTATCAATAAATATGGGTAAATGTGTGGTGAAAAAATGCAATTCTCATTCGCAAAGAATTAATTACTCAAAGGGGATTACTTTTCACACGTAAGTATACTGTTTTATATTGTTATTGATGCAAACAACGATGCGGGCCATAAAAGGTTGAGCCCGCAGCCATAATTTATGCCATCTGACACCTGACGTACGCCTGACATTTAGTGTAGTAGCTAGCTTGACTACATCAGAGTGACAGGAGGACGGTTTTATCAATAAATATGGGTAAATGTGTGGTTAAAAAATGCGATTCCCGTTCGCAAACAGATAATAGCTCCACGGGAATTACTTTTCACACGTAAGTATACTGTTTTATATTGCTATTAATGCAAACAACGTAAATAAAATCTCAAAATTTTGCCTCCATAATCTCATGTGTTGCCAGTAAAACAGCATTCTGGTTTCCCCGTATTTAGGGGAGTTTGATATAAAGTGCAATCGTATGATATGTGTTATTAAAAAAACTTGTTTGATAATTTTTTTAGCATTCCTAAAGATCCAGAGCGCCGGGAGAAGTGGACTAAAGTAATTCGGCTATTACGTAAACAAACTGATTGGCTCCCTTCTAAAGCAACACATATCTGCTCAAAACACTTTCAAAGTCAAGATCTAATTGGCCCTAGAAGTGAAAAAGGTCATGTTTTTTTGTCAAAGAATGCTGTTCCTATACTTGATGTAAGTACATAGATTATGTTTACATTAAAATTTCATAACAAAAAAGAGGAGAAAGAAGTTTTTGAATTACTTTTTACATAATATTCTACAACGTATATTGTTAACCGACTTCAAAATGGAGGTTTCAATGGCAAGTTTAAGGCTCAATTTGGCTGTATTATTACACAAAAAAGGAGTGTTATGTTTTTAGTTAAATCCCGGTTCAGAAAGGAATCTAAAATAGCTGTGCTTATCATGCTTTCTCGCTTGCACACTAGTGCCGTCCATACTCACTCTCGCACGTACCGTAGGCAGAAAAAAAACCAGTCTTGATTTGCTTTCATGCTGTCTTGACGCGCTCAGTAATCCTTTTTACGTTCCGTTTTTCCGTTTTTCGTTAATTCCTTGTTATAGTTCTGTTACTTTTTGGTTGTTACCTGTTTGTTATTGTTGTTGAGTTTTAGAAAATAAATTATCTACACTAATCTACACTAATATTATAAAGAGGAAAACTTTGTTTGTTTGTTTGTAATGAATAGGCTCAAAAACTACTGGACCGATTTCAAAAATTCTTTCACCATTCGAAATCTACATTATCCACGAGTAACATAGTAACATATTTATTTCTAGAAATAACTAGGGATCCCTACTAAAACTTGAATAAAGTAACCCAAAGTGTAAAAAAAATGTCCACGCGGGCGAAGCCGCTGACGGAAAGCTAGTTATTATATATAATAGTATAATACTATTATATTATAATAGTTCTAAAAGCAAAAATAACAAAAACATAAGTTATGTTTTAATTTGAAAACAATCTTCGAGTTGAAATTTTATATACTAACTGTAATATCTGTCAACGCAAGTACAAGCCGCCGATTAAAATTCCTTTCTTTAATGCATGGGCTTATATCATGTATTTATTTATTTGTGTAAGTGAGCGTTGCTTAATTCTACCATAACTTCTGGATGCTTGAGCATGGTTGGAAACCTTTGCGTTGCTCCGAGTAACATAGGCTAGGAAAAAGCGTGAAAATAATATTACAATTGAAAACAAATGAGCCTAAAATTAAAAAAAAACTTACATCACAGCTGGAAGACCCCTGCTGACCGTAAAAACTTGCTATTTTCTTCTTAGTTTTATTTTGTTTCATTTGTATTATTTTTTGTTTGATATTACATAATATCTTAGCTATGTTTGGTTAATTTCGGTCTAGCAGTGTAAGAGCATCAGCTCTTTTCCAAAATGATGTGAGGCATATCTACGTAGGGAGTTTTTAGGGTTCCGTACCTCAAAAGGAAAAAACGGAACCCTTATAGGATCACTTTGTTGTCCGTCCGTCCGTCTGTCAAGACCCTTTTTCTCAGGAACGCGTGGAGGTATGAAGCTGAAATTTATATCAATTACTCAGGTCTACTGTCCCTTGAAGCTGTGAAAAAATCTAACTTCTAAGCCAACGCAATCAAAAGATACAGCCGTTTATGCCGCAAATTTTCGACACTTGCAAGGGAATCAAAACCTACAGGGTGCTTCCCGTGAACTCAGAATCTTGAAATTTGGTACGAAGCAACGTCTTATAGCATAGATAAAGGAAAAATTACGAAAACCATAAATTTTTAGTTACATCACATAATATATTTTTTTTTTATAATTTTAACCTTACTACCCATTTCCTCATAAACGCGTAGAGGTATTAAATTGAAATTCATACCAAATACTCAGGTCTATAATACCTTTAAGCTGTAACAAAATAAAACTTCTATGTCAACGCAATCAAAAGAAACAGCAATTTAAGCTGCATATTTTGAAACTCGCAAGTACTCGCAAGGGAATCAAAACCTAAAGGGTACTTCCAGTCGACCTAGAATCTTGAAATTTGGCATGAAGCAACGTTTTATAGCACACATAAAGGAAAAATTCCGAAAACCTTAAATTTTTAGTTACATTACAAAATATATATTTTTTAATAAATATAAACTTATTACTTTTTTCCTCATGAACGCGTAGAGCTATCAAGTTGAAATTTATATCAAATACTTAGATCTAATTGCCTTTAACCCGTGAAAAAAAAAAAATTCTAAGTCAACGCAAAAACGCAAAACGCAAAAGTACAACCATTGATACCGCATATTTTGAAACTCGCAACTACACGCAAGGGAATTAAAACCTAAAGACCCTCGATTGTCGTAATGAACGAACTTTGTAAACCTTGCAGGTTTGTACGGAACCCTCGGTGCGCGAGTCCGACTCGCACTTGGCCGGTTTTTTGATAATTATTTGATATTATACTTTAAATATTTCCTCGTATAAATTGGTTTGGAATTAGATCAGTGGTTCTAAAGATAATTTAAAGTATGCTCTTTTGCTCTTAAATGTATTTTTAAGATGGTCATATCATAATTTGGCCGTCAGTTTTGTGTTAGTATTTTTATGAATTTGTTACATTTCTTTTAGGATTCGGATACAGACGGTAGTTCAGAGTTGCCACTAGCTGTAAACATGGATGTCGACGAAGACGTGCAAACTAACAAAGAAACAAATGAAATTATTGAGACACCTAGAAAACATACAATGAAAAAAATAATCAAACACTCAAAGAATACATCTCCAAAAAGATCAAATAGAATAAAGAAATTGGTGACAAAAAACAGAAAGCTTAAAACAAAAATAAAAAAGTTTAAAGACATCATAGAAGAATTAAAGAAAAACCATTTGCTGACCGAGGAGGATGAAATGAAACTAAACCTAAACGACGAGACATCAAATCTTATCGAAGAATTTCAAGAAACATTTAAAAAGGATCGTTCATTCAAAACATTTCCGTACTCGCTAAAAAAAATCGCATTAACGCTTAACTTTTACTCCCCCGTAGCATATAAATATGCTCGGTTTGCGTTAAATAACTCCCTACCACATCCGAGAACATTAGTAAATTGGTACAATAAAATTAATGGGGAGCCTGGTTTTACATCGGAAGCATTCAATATCTTAAAAATTAAAAGCGAGGAATCAGGGGCCCAGATTATTTGTAATTTGGTCATAGATGAGATGGCGATAACCCAACAAACAATTTTTGATGGGAAAAAACACCAGGGCTTTGTCGATTTTGGTCTCAATGACTCAAACGATGACCAAAAATTAGCATCTTCGGCTTTAGTACTGCTTTTGGTTTGTCTTAATCAAACTTGGAAGATACCGATCGCATATTTTTTTACTCATGGCATGCCCTCGTCCCAACTTGCCAATATAATCAATTTAGCGTTAGCGAAATGTGCAGCAATTAATATCGATGTCGTGTCTATAACATGTGACGGCAGTCAAACTAATATTGCAGCTATGCATGTTCTGGGTTGCAAACTCAGCGACCCCAAAAAATTAACAACTTCTTTTAAACACCCTACAACGGGAAACGATGTGGTACTAATGTTAGATGCGTGTGATATGCTTAAGCGTGTACGAAACAGTTTCTACTCCAAGAGGGTGTTTACAAATAAAAATAAAGAAGAAATCAATTGGAAGTATGTAGAACGCTTACATGAGATACAAGAAACCGGAGGGCTCCGAACAAGCAATAAGTTAAATAGCAGCCATATTTACTTTCACAATCAAATCATGAACGTTAATTTGGCATCACAGCTTTTAAGCAATAGTGTTTCCCAATCAATGCAAGTCGCAAAGGATTTGATTCCTGAATTTTCGAACAGTGAATCTACTGCAGAATTTATTAAAATCCACAACGATGTGTTTGACGTGTTAAACACAAAAAGACAACCAAAAGCATGCGGCTATAAGAGGACACTAAAACGTACAACGAAAGGCGATGTTTTTAAGCTCATCGATCAATACAAAGAATATGTTACAAATTTAACTGTTAAAATAATTAATAAAAATACAGTGAAAAGAAATGGGCAGATACATAAAGTTACAATAAAAAAAAGCTACAAGAATGTTTTAGACTGCAAGTTTAAAACTGGATACTTAGGCTTTCTCGTTTGCTTGGAGAGTCTCAAATTGTTGTATTATAATCTAATTGAATCTAAAAAAGTGAAGAATATATCTACATATAGCCTTTCACAAGACCACATGGAACTATTTTTCAGCTCAATTCGGCAAATGGGAGGGTTTAATAATAACCCCAATGTTATTCAGTTCAAATCAGCATACAAGAACTTATTGAAACACTTTGAATTAAAAACTGCTTTTAAGGGCAACTGCAAACCTCTCGTAAAAAATAATATTATGAGTTATGATACAAGTGAAAAAGATGCAGAAAAAAATGACGACTTAACAAATCTTCGCCACAATGCTACAAGTGAAGTGACTAAGATTAAAACCGAAGAAGACTTAGACAAAGTATGGATTGAAATACATGTAAATACCTAGCTATCTATCGCCCGCGTGTTCTATACAAATTCAAATTTAAAATTACAGAGTTTCATATAAACTTTACCCCCTTTTTCACTTCCTTGATGGCAGAATTTCGGAAAATCCTATCTTATCGGATGCCTACGTCATACAGAACACACCCTCCAAGGTTCATGTCTCTACAATCAGTGGTTTAGCCTGTGCGTTGGTCCGTCAGTCATTCAGGACAAAGCATTTTAGATAGATTTCGTATAGGAAAACATAACCAAACAAGTCGTGGGTTATATAGCCGCGTATGTGGTCAACAGGATAGAGAATAATCTCAAATGTGAATCTTACATTAATGAAAAAAAAAGCAAAAGGCTTTTTAAAGCTTTAGTAACCACAGAGCTTCAGTGGTGGGTTTTCACAAAGAATAACGGATTATGTTATCCTTGACAACATGTCTTTGAAATTTGCATAACGTGTGAAGGCGTAATAAGACAGTCTATTGCAATATCTAAAATTAACTCTTTGTCTCCTAAGTTTAGCAACGAAAACCTAGAAGGAAATAACTTAATACATGAATTTGCATTACAACCAGGAGATCACTTGATTTCAATACAAATACATAATTTTCTTGTATTAATGAATGCCATTATTCGTAAATATATGAAAATAAGACTGTACCATGTAAGCGAATTGTTCACCCAAACTTTCAAAAATAATCTAAAAGACAGTTTCTATCATTTTAGAAGGAAAAAAAATCACAAGTACATGGCCCGGCGAACTTCACACCAGCATTCCCTTTTTTGAGATATTTTCTGATGTTTTAATTGTTATTCTGCTATTCCGAGTGGAGACGAATCCAACAAACCAAAAACATTAAAATCGGTCCAGCCGTTCTTGAGTTACAAATGGTTTAAACCACTTTGTATTATGTAGATAGATATAATTAAATTTCCTATTTTTCCCGACCACATACGCCCAACAAATTTTATTTAAAAAAATTTGCTTGATTGAAATTAAGCTTATTATTTTAAAACTATATATATACTTTTAATCATTGTTTATTCATTTTTGTTAATATTAATGTCGATAAAGCCTACTTACTTAAGATTTTTCGCTAACTTCGGAGATAGGAGAAAGAGGTTAGTGGAAGAATAGTACTTACTTTTTTGTGCATTTTTTTCTTAATTCGAAATATTCATCCACAATTTTAAACCAGGGGCAATACTACCACGTATTTTTGCAATCAATGTTCAGGTGTAAGAGCGAGACTTTTTTTCTCAACTAAAGCATTCCTGCTTTGATAGGTTATGGTAAGGTTTGGTTAAGGCTTGTGCATTAATAACACCAGTGTTGGAAAAAATGCAAGTATAATTGTTATTATTATAAGCCAGTGACCCACTGCAGGGCAAAGGCCTTCCTACTCTTTCCATGTCTCTATCTAAAGCTGCTAAGAACTTATACCTATATTCCAACCTAATAATGTATGGTTAATACTTTAATCATCATCAGCCCATATATTGTCCCACTGCTGGGCTAAGGCCTCTTCTCATACAGAGAAGTTAATAATACATAAAGAATATTTAATTTCATTTATTTTAGATAAGAAATACATTTATAATCCTCACTGTAAATGGTTTCATTTAATGCCCCAATCCAGTGTCTAAAATACTGCCTATAATTAGAAAACAAAAACCACCGGCATAGGGTGAGCCTTTACAAATATTGCATTCCACCACGCAGTCCTGGATTTGTCAATAGGCCGTATAGGCCGCGGCCTAGGGGCGGCAGCGTCCTAGGGGCGGCAAATTTCAGAAGACGGTCACTTGATTTAAGAGGATAAAAGACAAACAAGTTTATTGGTTTTCTCATGTTTTTTTTTATACTTATACGTTAAATCCCTATAGAAACTCATTCCTATCGAAAATTATCAATCCTAGGTACCTACTGTTATGTTATTTTACCTATTTTATCTATATTACTGCTGTTGGATGAGAGCGGGGGGCGGGCGAGCGGCTACCCAGGGGCTAGGCGGGGCAGTGCCCCGGGGCCCCCAAAACCTGATTAGCCAACCTTACTGAACTTAACCTTATTGAACCAGCGAAAAATTCTCCCATCTTCGGAAACTAAATAAAATAGGTCGCAACATCAACAATCATGGCAACCCATTAAAAAAATATTATTACCCATAATTATCTAACTAAAAAAGAAATTCGCGCTCGCTTCGCTCGCGTTTTCAATTACATATTCTTATTTCTTTTCAGATTCTGTTTTCGTTACAATTTATTGAAAAATATAATCATCATGTTAAAAAAAAAAGTTAGCGCTCGCGCTTCTGATTACGTATATTATTTACTTTCAGATTCTGTCTTTGATACAATATATTGATAAATGTTATTCCCTATAATTATCATGCTAAAAAAATTCGCGCTCGCTTCGCTCGCGCTTTCGATTGCATGGGTGTTTGTATTTCTTTACAAGCTCTGTTTTTGTTACCATTTATTTTAAAATAATATTACCTATAACTAACATGCTAAAAAATTTTCGCTCGCTTCGCTCGCGCTATCGATTACGTATGGATTGCTTTTCAACCACTGTTTTTGTTACTATTTTTTTAAATATATTATTCCTAATAATGGTTTCACTTCGTATGTCTGTCTATCAGTCACAGCTGATTATTTCAGGAACTACTCATGCTTGCAACAGTTATGAAGAACTATTGGCATGCGTATTGTATTGTAATGTAAAAAGTTTACAAAACATCTTTTATAGAAAAAGTGGGAGGAAGTGGGGGTTTAAAATTTACTTAGGCATCATATGAAAGGTCTTAAATTATTTACACATTCGAATATAATTTTAAGTTTTCTGGTATCACTTTTAATATTGGAATTATAATAGAGTCCGCATAAAAAAAATCGTTCTTATCTCCGTATCTCCGAAGATTGAGAATAGAAAAATCTGAAATAATTAGGGCTGATAGACATTAGCCTAAATATTACAGAAAAAATAAAACTATGATTTGTATCGTACTGCAGTTTTTAAGTAATCAGCAATTTTCCTCAACAAACTTAATTATGCGGTCGAAAAAAAAACAAGATCCCGACTCGCACTTGGCCGGTTTATTTTATTTAACTTTAGTGTTTTCCTTACTACAAATGTAATATTAATATTTTAAGAAGGTACATGGGCGGCGGAAATAAAGTGGCCTATACTCATAAAAAATATAAATCCGGCACTGCCACCACGTGTTCCTGCAATCACTATTTAGGTGTGAAAGCGAGAGGCAGCTATTAACGTTGTATAGCACCGTCTCTTTTCCACGGCAAAACTATTTTTGCTTTGGCATGTCATGGTAAGGCCCCTGTATCATGCATACTATTCTTCACCTCCAATTTAATCATAATAATTAACATTTCTATTATGTTTAGGTTAGTGTGAGAGGGATAGACATAATTGTACATCAAAATGATTACTAGTTTCAAAGCTACGTCTTCATTTACGTTTTTGTAACGCGTAATATTCGGAATTCTATATCTTTCTTTCTTTATCTAATTCTATATCTTTGTTCGGAATTGCATCTCTATTGTTTAAATCTCGATTCCCACAGGTTTAAAACTAGGTATTGCCTTGTCGGGCACCTAGATAGGTTATAAATACTTTATAACTAAAAACTGCTAAAAGATTACACAAATAATATCATTAAACACATGATTTATCAAAGACAAGATTGTAACTTAATCCCAAAAAAAATTTTTATGCAAGCACACTCACTTTTTCGATTCGAAAATCAATTTTCCCGCGGTTTATTATGGTGTTGCCATTACCTTTAATATAGGGATGCGATTAGAATCAATTCATTTAGTTCAAGGCCCAAAATGCAAATTAGTATTGTTCTCCAAGGTCGACTCTATAAAGCTACTAAAGCTTTGTATTCTGTTTCGTTTTAGCTTGCCTTCTTTATTGATGTGTGAGCGAGATAAAAGGGCTAAGTATAGTTATGTTTACATACATTGTTATTGTAATGCTTCCAAATTGAGAAGTAGGTTGAATGACAACAGATATGGCTGTCTCTTTTCTTAACACGAGTGTAACTGCAAGTTGGAAGAGTCTAGAGTATAAAATGGATGTAATGACACTAACATTAAATTTAGCTGGATAGCGTTTGTCGGCTACGAGTATGACAGTCGATTAATTTACGAATTTTCGCTAAATATTATCTAATTCTCTTGAAATAAACAAAAAAACATTACTGAATATAGTTCCTAACTTTAAAACGCATGTGTTTTTATTATTTTTTTTCAAAGATATGCGTTCTATATCGAAAAAAATATGTCGTTAATGTTCGCCTCGCGTTGTTACTTTAATCGCATAATATTTGTGTTTATTGTGATAAATATATATTGAAAATGCGGTGCTGTGTGCCGACCTGCAAGAATGATTCGAGGCACATATCCAAATCGCAAGGAATTACTTTTCATGTGTAAATATCTGATTTTATTTTTGCATTAACGCTGCATTTCGCCTACGCTCATTTGTTGCATATTAATCTCGCCTATTATGAATCAAATTAACTATTACTCTCTAATTAACATACAGAAGTCTTATTTACTATCATTTTGTAGTTTGCTTTCATAGAAAATGTAAAAATCACAATTGTTTTAAGTAGCCCGCTAAATAAACGCCGAAATACTTGTTAAAGACTTTTATCTGGTTTCTAGCTTCCCAAATGAGTTGTCGCTGCGGTCAGCATGGCTCAAAGCCCTCGGCAAAGAATCCTGGGAGCCGAAGGATAGGAGTGCTGTCTGCTCGGAACATTTCCTGTGTGAAGATCTGTATGAGACTAAGAATGGGTTGAGAAAAGTACGGGCGGGAGCTGTGCCTTTGATAGTGCAGGTAAATATGACTTGTAAGATACTAGCAAGCTCCTGCAGTTAATCCGGCTAATTTATCTATACTAATACTAGCTTCCCGCCAGCGGCTTCGCCCGCGATATTTTAGCTAATGGATACAAAACCTTGAAAAATTATATACTAAAACCTTTCTCATTAATCACTCTATCTATTAAAAAAAATCTTTCGCCATTAGAAAGCTACAGCCTGATGAAGTGTCATAGGCTATATTTATTCCCAGAAATAATTAGGGATTGATACTAAAACTTGAATAATGTAACCTAAGGTGTAAAAAAATTGCCCATGCTGGCTAAGCCGCGGGCTGAAAGCTAGTTTATTAATAAAGGTACACTAACAGCTTCTGTATTCTTCTTGATCATTTCATCATGACTGAGGGACGTGATTATGGTGTCTCGCCACCATAGTTTTCCAGGCCACCCGATCCTGCGCCAACTGGACGGCTGACTGCAGGGTGGTCCCGTGGTCCCGGTGGCTTCCTGAGTTAACAAATTATATTATACAAAATATCAAATTATAATAAGTAATACTGGGGCTAATACAGTTGCCAATAACTAGGGCTGCCATCCGTCCGGATTTCCCCGGATTTGTCCTAGTTTAGAGGGTGTCTATAAACATCTCTTCTCATCTTATCTCCATACCAAGTTTCATACAAATCAGATCCACCATTATACTGTTAAAGGTACAACAAATAAAAAAACTCACTTTTGCATTTTTATTATTAGTTAAAACCAATCCAGAATGTTTGCGATCTGTGAACCAAAATACAGATATTAATCATAATTAATTTGTTCTATTACAGGATTCAACAAATTGTGA
This sequence comes from Pyrrhia umbra, assembly GCA_963891755.1. Lineage (NCBI taxonomy): Eukaryota > Metazoa > Arthropoda > Insecta > Lepidoptera > Noctuidae > Pyrrhia > Pyrrhia umbra. The sequence continues at coordinate 4,606,957 of OY982946.1, forward strand.
TTATGGAGAACCGGCCAGTTTGAAGGTAAATGCATAATATATTTGTTTTATTAAATACTATTTACGGGAACATAACATAGACATAGATGGGGACCTGTGTCGACGGCGCGTTTGTGTTCCACGTCTCAAAGAGATGTCAGCATAAGTTACGGGGCACATCCCCAGGGCCATAGCCTGCCGGGGCTATGGTATGTCCAAAAGAGTTACCGCGCCCCCCGGAACACAAAGGGCTGAGGAAGGAACATGGATGGGTTTTAATCAGTAATAGTCTGACACTCCCTCCCGCCCACAGCTTGAGGAGTTATTTGTTGATTCCCATCCGAAAAAAAAATTTAGATGGGAAAAAGCTAGGCATATTTAGAAAATAGCTGAATCAATGTTGATAAAATATATATGGGGCTGTCCATTAATCACGTGAGGCTCGAAAGGGGCGTGGAGGAGGGGGTGTAGTAATAAATCACATGTATTATTTTTTTTTGGCAAACGCCGAAAAGTAGTAGACCAGTGCCAATAACTTTTGAAAACAAAATAAATAATAGTAGGATGAAACCCATTGGAAAAGGAGGAGAATACAATAAAAATGATAGGAAAAATAAATTACGGGCGATCTGAGGTCGGGAAGTGGGGGGAGGGGGGGTTAAAGTTAAAAAAACGGTTTATCTCAATTTCCGGCAAAACTACAAGTCCTATGAAAAAAAGTTAAATGGCAAAGTTGTAGGTAATAAAAAGATCTACAACTTTTGGATTGACACTTTTTTCACATAACCTCAAAATTTATGTGAAAAATTCAAAAAACCAAGTTTTTGGTTTTTTATTTTTATCTTTTACAATAATTTTTTTTTTCACGAAATTTGGCGAAAACTTACCTTTTTATGTCCCAAACACACTGTAATTTATTTGATTTAAAATGATTATTTTTTCACCCTTATTTTGACTTAATATCGAAAAAACACCCTAATTTTCAATCGAAAATTCTCGTGTCAAAATATCACTTTTTTTTTAAAAGTCTGTAGTCTTTTTGTTCTTTGAAATCTCTACTTTCAGATGGTATAAAAAAATATTTACATTGCTATGGTAAATGTTCTCAGAAAATATAAAGAAACGCTACGAAATAACAGGTAGTAAGGCCAAGATCCTTCTAGCAACTCCCCACTTCTCTATGAAATACCTTTTGATCAGCTAAGCACCTGTAAATTTTATAAATATTAAAAAAAATAAGATTCTTTGTAAGCACTAAAAGATACACGTGATATAGGGGGGGGGGGGTAGTCTTAAACCTCACCATGTAACCAAGGGGGAGGGGGCGTTAAAAATGCAAAAAAAAAAAAACACGTGATTAATGAACGGGAGCTATGACACCATAAGGGAAGCACCAGCTTTCAAATAAAAAAAAAAACATCAAAATCGGTTTACCCAGTCGAAAGATCCTCCTGAAAACCTCCTCCTTTCGTTGGAGTCGGTTAAAAATAATATTTTTCAGAAAAATAATAATTATATTTCAGGCTTGCAGAATATGTCTAGCAATGGATGCAAAGTTAATACCAATAAGAATATGTAATCTAGAACAAGCATATGAAAACCTTACTGGAATTTCGGTAAGTTTCAATTATTTTATCCCTCTATGCACAGAGCATTAGATAACACCACAAAAAAAGAATTAGGGGGTCATCAAAAACCAAACTTGGCCGTGGGGGGTCATCAACAACCAAAATTGGCCGAAGTGTTGACTGAAGCCGAAGGTTTCAAGCAAAAGCTCCAAAAAGAAACGATCTATTAGGATTAACGACCAACCAATGCATAATTACAATTAAAATTTAAATAAATTGTTTATTTTTTGGACGTTTGTTAATTAGACGTGTAAGATTTTGGGGAGGTCATGTCCCCTGTGACCCCTCCCCCCCTCACCACTGGTCTAATGTCGATCTTCCCGAAGTTTGGTTTCGGTGAGTTAGAGAATCCCCCTGCTATCGTGTAGTGAGATTGTTCGAAATATTTACCGCGCCCCTAGAATGCAAGGGGCGAAGGAAGGAACAGCACACTCCCTTTCACCCCACCCACAGCAGGAGGAGACATTTGATATTTTGTCATTCCTTAAAAAAAAATATTTTATAAGAAAAATCAATAGTGGTAGTTACAACTATTTTACCCATTAGCCTTAGTCTCACTCATACTAGCATTTTTGGAATTTGATTGAAACCTCAAACAGACATTCGATACTTTTTATCTGGGTATGATTGGCGAGTGTGAACTTGTGACACCACGTCATAAATTTTAAAATAAAAGATTTTTAAGAAGATTTTTTTTTCCAGCTATGTGAAGAAGACAAGCTACCACAGAAACTTTGCGTGGAATGTGTACAAAGGTTATTAAACTGTAGTCGGTTTAGACTGAAGAGTTTGAGAGCTAACTCACTGATGTTAGAAGTTATCAAGAAATATGATAGTGTGAGTATTGTCCCCCTTCCTCCATATCGTGTGGACTGCGGGGTTACCAACCTAACAAGCCCTAGTGTCAGAGTTTTCTCAAATCGGCCTGATGGCCTCTGACATGGAGTTCCTTACTATCAAAAGATGAAATAGGAGAGATTGATGAATTGACGGTAAATGCTTGATCTACAAGCGTTTATGCAGAAAGTAATAAATTGTATTTTTTTTTCTTTAAGTTTTTTGGTTACGGTTGAAATACCTACATGTTATTTCAATAGATAACGCAAGTTCAGTCGTTCCGTATGAAAACCAAGCGTCTCACTTTATCACTTTTTTTTTTAGTTTTATACATATATATATATATTTTTATTTCTCTAGCATTTTTAGTACTTTTATATACACACTCACCGTACACCATCAAATATCAATAAAAATATTTTTTTTACAGTTAACGGTACAAAATATAAGAACGATTAACCGAGATAATAATCAACTTACTTCGACATTATCGTCAAAACATTTTGAAGTAAACCATTTTGACGCATACATCGAATATACAGAACCCTTAATAACAGAAGCAAAATCACCTCCATGCAACGTCGAAATTAAATTAGAAAACGAAATATTCCTAACAGAAGACATACCGGACAAAATTAACGAACACGGAGTTAACGAGCACGGAGTTAACGATCACGGAATTAACGAACACGGATTTGACGACGTTCTAAACGATAATGACAGCGTATCCGATAAAGAATTCGTCATATTGACCGACAAAGATTATTCGTCAGACGACAGTTTGCCCCTAGAGAAATGTAAGACTAAAAAAACTAGAAAGAGAAAAGAGAAAGAGAAAAAGCCCGTTAAGTCCGTTAAAAGGGTGAAAAAGGTCAAAGAGCCTAGTGAACCTAAAATCGATAGAAGGCGGAAACCTTTTTTGAATGACGATTTAAATGAAACTTTATTTACTATAACGGATTTGACGGTAGAAGAGCAAATAGCAGAGATTGTCAAAAGGCAGGAAAGTTCTAATTATAAAAATTCTGTGTTTAAGTGTACCGCGTGTTTTAAAGGTTTTTTGGATGAAGATGCGTATAACAGTCATATGACGAGACATACAGATGTAAGTATATATATTTATTAATTAACTAGCTTCTGCCAGCGACTTCGTCCGCGTGGAATAGTGGTGCTCCGCTCCTATTGGTCTTAGCGTGATGATATATAGCCTATAGCCCTGATTTCTGTGTAGCTTCAACCATTAAGGCTTCCATTCCGTTTCCATGTTTCATTCATCAAGCTTAAAAATGGAGTAACTTCTCCCGTTTTCCCAACATTTCCCCTCACTGCTCTGCTCCTATTGATTGTAGCGTGATGAAAAGTATACTATAACCAGCTCAGGAGTATGAAAAATAATTGTACCTAGTTTCGTTAAAATCCGTCGAGTAGTTTTTGTTTCTATAACGATTATACAGACAGACAGACAAACATTTTACTGATTGCATTTTTGGCATCAGTATCGATCCCTAATCACCCCCTGTTGTTATTTTGGAAATATATTTCATGTACAGAATTGACCTGTCTACAGATTTATTATAAGTATGGATTAATATTAATAAATCTATCTATATAACTACATAGTAGGAGTAGCTCGTGGCTAAGTAACAGCCGCACGGGTCGACCGATCAAAGGTTAAGCTGCGCTTTGCGCGGTCGGCCTGTGGATGGGTGACCGTCTATGTCATAGCGAGACTCCTCCGTGCCTCGGAAAGCACGTTAAGCTGTTGGTCCCGGCTGTCATTTGTAGATCTATGACAGTCGTTACGGGTAGTCAGAAGCTAGGATTAGGACCTGGAAATCTTATAGTTATAGAACAAAAAGAAGTCACAGTTTTTGTAAAAAAAAAATAGTTTACAGCGCATAAGCCTAATAATATTTAGTGAAAAAAAAGGTTAACAGATTTAGTAATAAGATTTTGTCAGTGGAATCTTTACTTGATATATGTACTATCGCGGACACTCCCGCCTGACCACCATTAAGTTCTTTTTTGCTTGCACTCAAAAATAGATGCGCTCTCTAGCCCCGCCCCTTTGACCTTGAATAGACGAATGAAAGACAAGATCGGCCGGCGGCCGGTCCAGCACACTGTAAAGATATTGAAACAAATAGTGCGTGTGAGAGAGAGAGAGAGAATGTAAGGGGGCGTGGCTTGGCGCCGCCGCAGGGTTTAGGCGAAAAAATGTTTAAGTGATCAGGTGGCAATGACTGCGATAGTACATACCCTTAAATATTATTGCTCATTTTTTTTACACGTATATTATAGCGTAGTCTGAAAGCGGCTTTAATTCCATCAGTATCCGTGCGAAACCGGTCGACACTGTCGTAGAACAAACTCAGATGTGATAATACAATAAAATTGTGTTTTTTTTCAAAATTAGCTTCAACTAAACATAATCTATCGATATAAGCAAGAAAAAAAAATATATATATATCTGGTACTTTCCGAGACATTAAAACGAACAAAGTTGTATTTCCAATACGTTCCAAAGAAAATCAAAACTTTAAAGTGCTCTCCTGTCATCACCATCTTCATCAGCCTATATATTGTCCCACTGCTGGGCACAGGCCTCTACTCATACAGAGAAGGTATGAGCATTGATTACCACGCTTGCTCAAGGTGGATTGGCGATTTCAGACTTTTTAAGTTCAGGTTTCCTCACGATGTTTTCCTTCACCGTTAGTCAGTGACGTCTAAGATATACTTAGCAAGTACATATGACTTTAGAAAAGTCACATTGGTACTTGCTAGGTTCCGAACCCTCGAACTCGTACACGAAAATCAGGTGCCTTAACCTCTAGGCTACCACGACTCTCCTGTAAAGTAGCTATTTTGTAGATCTGACTTTGTTGTACGACAATGGCCGCGATTCTCTTGACACCATCTAAATTAAATTATGTCTATAATTCTCTCTTTCCATCAACAAATATAAGAAAGGGATAGCAAACTTTTAACACCTGTCAAATTAGAAAAAAATAGTTTTCCATACAAAATTAAACATCACGACGTAACATCTCGACTAAATTAACAAACCTGTACGAACAAAATGTCATCTGTCATTTAATTTGACAGCACTGAATTACTTGCTATCCTCTTCTTGTATTTCGCAATAGAAAAAGAACATGATATTTTAAAATTAGTTTAGTCGTGTGTAAGTCAGAATCGGCACCAGAGTCGATATATAGATTTTTCTCTCCGCAGCAATGTGGAGAACACGAGTGCGACATCTGCAAGACGCACTTCAAGCACCCGCACGCGCTCCGCAAGCACGTGACGGCGCACCACACGCAGCGCTTCAGCTGCAAGCAGTGCACCTACGTCACCACGCACCGGCAGACGGCGCGCCTGCACGAGCGCTGGCACAAGGGCACCAAGTACCGGTGCCCGCACTGCCAGGACGAGTTTGTGTGAGTATCTAATCTAAATATATACCCCCAGACAAAGAAACTGCATCAAAGATTTTGTTTAAAAAAAATAGAATGGCCCTTTCCAGTATACAAACATACACTTAGGGATAATGATACTACGCTGTTATGAAGTTAACGAACCAAACTATAGGTTTCAATTTAAATTTGCATAAAAAGTTGGAATACTTGGTTAAATATTTTTTTTCAAAGGTTGCTGCGGGTTGAACATTGATGCAGTTTATTAGTCCGTCAGTGTATATAAAACTCAAAGGTGACTGACTGACTGACATAGTGATCTATCAACGCACAGCCCAAACCACTGGAGGGATCGGGCTGAAATTTGGCATGCATGTAAATGTTATGACGTAGGCATCCGCTAAGAAAGGATTTTGATAAATACTACCCCCAAAGGGGTGAAAAAGGGGGGGCAAATTTTGTATGAAACTCGGTCATTTTTTAATTCACGCGGGCGAAGCCGCTGGCGGGGAGCTAGTTAAAGATATTAGCGAACTTACCCATACTAAGTGACCCGTTTGGGGGGGGAGGGGGGGTCTTCAAATAACTACGCTTAGTCACAGGAGAGGGGGAGGTGGCTTAGATTTTTGTTACGTAGTCGATTTAGCCGAGAAAAATTTGCACTTTAACAAACAAATACAATAACTTGACAAAATATGAGTCAAATTATTTTCATTTGTTACACTTTTTGCCAGCGAAATGATTGAAAATCATACTTGTCAATACTACGTAAAAACTTTAGGGGGTCTTGGCATATACTACGAGTGGTCACCGAGGGGAGGAAGGGGTCAAAAAATCTTAAAAATAGGTCACGTAGTATGGGTAGGTTCCCTAATGATTTTCAGTTACCTGTATCTTGGAAACTATTTTACCTATACTCCATTTATAATAAGATTAGACATTTAACGCATCCTATTTACCGTTCGTTCAAACAATTTTGAGCTTTATTGCTCAGGTGACAAGACAAAAACAGATGCAGAATATATTTGTTATTGTAAACATTATTTTGCACATACAATTATTAGCTACAAGACCCCCTTCAGCTACGAGACCCCCTTCAGCCACGAGACCCCATTTAGCCATGTACCCCATAGAATAATTTATCTAATAAATTTCATTTTTTTACAGCAAATTCACAACGTATATGGGCCATATCCGCATTAAGCACCCTTCAGATTTCGTGTGCGAACTGTGTGGATACTCCTTTGTCAGCGCTAAGGGCATAGAGCTACATAAGAAACTTAAACATAGACTGGAGAACTCACAGGTATGTATTCATCTGTCTAGCCTTTTCCCAACTATGTTGGGTCGGCTTCCAGTCTAAACCGGATTCCTACCTAATTATTTCTGGAAATAATATAGCCTATGACACTTCGTAAAGATGTAGCTTTCTAACGGTGAAAGCATTTTTAGCTGAAGAGTTTGTTTGTTTGAACGCGCTAATCTCAGGAACTGCTGGTACGATTTGAAAAATTCTTTCAGTGTTAGATAGCCCATTTATTGAGGAAGGCTATATGCTATATATCATCACGCTAAAACCAATAGGAGCGGAGCACCACTATTCCACGCGGACGAAGTCGCGGGCAGAAGCTAGATAGAAGAATTTATAGTCTTCTTGTATTACAGATTCCAGAAGATGGACCGTTTTGTGAACTTTGTAATGTTCGTTTCATATCTTCTGAAGCGCATAAGAGACATCTCAGTGTTTCTGCCAGGCATAATACAGGTAAGAACACACATACATACGTTTTTATACATACACTAGCCTCCCGCCAGCGGCTTCGCCCGCGTGGGGTATTATTATACTTTATTGTACACACCCGTGCCTCGGAAAGCACGTTAAGCTTCCCGGCTTTTTTTTTTATGGGACAAGCTCGCAACACATTCCCAACCACTGCAACTCCTGAAAGCCAGAATCAACAGTGGCGACCACCAGAAAACGTCGAGGCAGTGAAGCTCGACGAGTCCCAGAGATTTTTTTTTTACTGTCTTGGAACCCGCAACGAATTTAATCAGAAAACGATAGTGGAGGAGTAGGAATAATCATAGCTTCCACTTCCCTCCATATCAAGCAGGAGACAGATGTAAAGAGTTAGGCCATAAGCACATAGGGACTTTTACAACTGGGTGCAGCCCAGTTGCCTAGCACCACGGAATATAATTTACATTTAGTGGGTCCTAGTGAGCTGTTACACTTGATTCCAGTAATAGGTATGGCAAAAACGCTTGAACGCACGGAAATTTGTTCTAGTTTCCACAAGGTCCGTATAGTAAACAACTCCAGATGTAACTTGTATACTATTTAACATAATATTACGTTCATTTTGCCAAAGAGCTGGTTGTTGGCTGTTGGTCCCGGCTGTCACATGTACATCTTTGACAGTCGTTACGAGTAGTCACAAGCCAGAAAGTCTGACAACCAGTCTTACCAAGGGGTGCCGTGTTACCCGGTAACTGGGTTGTGGATGTCAGATAGGCAGTCGCTCCATGTAAAACACCGGTACTCAGCTGCATCCGGTTTAGACTGGAAGCCGACCCCAACATAGTTGGGAAAAGGCTAGGCAGATGATGATGTACACATACACAATTAAATGTATTACATAACTTAAAATGGACAAGGTATGTACAAACGCGAGCTTAACCCAGATTGGGTTCTCTTACAGCAAACCTTACTTAGGTAGAGAGATTTTACCTCTCTATTAAGCGGGCTAAACATTCGGTGATAACAAATCTTTTACGCCGTATTAGGAACTGGAAATCTTATGGGATCTTATAGTTTTAGAACAAAAAGAAGCACAGAACAGTTTTTGTTAAAAAAAATAGGTTACAGCCCTAAAAATGGGTTAATAAACTCAAATTTGAAGATCAATAATGCCGAGTTCGCAAATAAGTTACCCCTTATTTTCTACCTATTCGTCAACTAGCCTAATAAGCCTAATAAAATTTAGTGAAAAAAAATTATGAAAAAAATAAGTTAACAGATTTAATAATAAGATTTTGTCAGTAGAGTCTATACTTGATATATGTACATACCCTTAAATATTATTGCTTATTTTTTTTACACATTGTATATACTTTACGAATTCTATGGGCTATACGAATTCAAATTAAAAATGACGAAGTTTCATACAAACTTTGGCCTCCTTGAAAATCCTTTCTTATAGGATGCCTACGTCATACAAAGAACACCCTCCAAGTTTCAGGTCTATACGATCAGCGATTTAGGCTGTGCGTTGATCCGTCAGTCATTCAGGACAAAGCATTTTATATGTATACATTTTTTATTTGTAAATTTGACGTTCAAAATGTCCTGATTTATAGCCTAGTTTGAATAAATGATTTATGAGAAATTTAGCTAAGATATTAGCTAACTAGTTCTTTTACAATGTTTTCACCCACGTTCTGACTGCACGTACCCGAATAAAAAGTATCCTATATGTTAATATAGGATACACGTACCCGAATAAAAGAATCCTATCCTTACTAATATTATAAATGCGAAAGTAACTCTGTCTGTCTGTCTGTTACGCTTTCACGCCAAAACTACTGGACCGATATAAATTAAATTTGGTACAGAGATAGAATAGACCCTGAGGAACAACATAGGCTTTTTACCCGGGTGCGCTAAGTAGTTCCCTCGGGATGCGGGTGAAACCGCGGGAAACAGCTAGTATGTTAATATAGGATACTTTTTATTCGGGTACGTGCTATCTGTATCCTAGTTTTTTTTTTTTTTTAAACGTCCGTTTTTTTAAACGTGCCCCACACTAGGAATTTCTCCTGTGTCGTGGGTGCGTTTATAAACATTCATTACACATGCACAAACACCCGGAACAATTTAAGTTGTCCCGTGCGGGAATCGAACCCGCGACACGCAGCGCAGCAGCCAATTGCTCAGCCACTACGCCAAACGTGCCGTCAAGTTATAAACTATGTCTATACCAAAATTCATCCAAATCCGTCCAGTAGTTTTTGCGTGAAAGTGTAACAAACATACTATATATCATACTATACTATTCTCACAAAATTTTGCATTTATAATATTACTAGCTGTTACCCGCGGTTTCGCCCGCATCCCTGTCCCACTTCCACAGGGTTCAAGCTATCTCCCTACTAAATTTCATCCAAAAGGTTTACACGTTTTACAATGCTAGCATAACAGATAAACAGAGTAATTTTCAGATTTATAATTCTAAAATCTGTACCAATATTGATTTTATGAAAAGTGTAAACAAAGTCGTAACCTATTTTGTTCTAATTCTGCCACAGAAATAAACAAAATGGCGTAAGGATGGCGCATTTATGTCAATTTCATGCTCTGAACATCATCATTCATCATTTAATACCATTTTATTTATCCATGTGGGAAAATTAGAACAAAATAGGTTATGATTTTTTTTTAATTTTTTGGAAAGTCAATTTGTACAGAGTATAGTAAGAATTCTATATTTTTTTGTAAGGTACAGATAAAGACTCCAGGGAATCCAATAAACCTAAAAAGGAAAGAAAATCAAAAGAATGCAAGGAGCTAGAGAGACGAGCGCGGGAGAAGGACAAAGATAGTGATGAAAAGAGACGAATATACCCCAGTCAGATGAGGAAGGCTGAAGGGCCTATACCTTGTGAACAGGTAAGGAGAAGGTTATATTCTCACATACATTCAAATACAATTAGGTCGACATTCCCGTAAACATACGTTTCCATGGTAACACGATATAAATTTATAAACAAATTGCTTTTTATTCTCATAGAAATTATTAGATTTGACATCAATTTCTGAGTGACTTTTTGACGATGTCATTTTATAATCGAATGGATTGTTCGAACATGGTTTTGAAAAAGAAAAAAAAATCCAAAGAGTTTGGCTTCAAAATATGATTATTATTGCTTTATAGAAAATATTATCTATAGTAGTGACTAGCTTCTGCCCGCGACTTCGTCCGCGTGGAATAGTGGTGCTCCGCTCCTATTGGTTTTAGCGTGATGAAATATAGCCTATAGCCTTCCTCAATAAATGGGCTATCTAACACTGAAAGAATTTTCAAATCGGACCAGTAGTTCCTGAGATTAGTAGCGTACGCAAAAAAAGTAACTTTTCTGGTTGATTTCTTACACCTTGTGTCCGAAAAACCCAAATATCTTACGGAACCCTATTTTTCTCCAAAATAAAATGTAGCCTATGTTACTAGTGGATAATGTAGCTTTCGAATGGTGAAAGAAATTTTAAAATCGGTCCAGTAGTTTTTGTGCCTATTCATTACAAACAAACAAAGTTTTCCTCTTTATAATATTAGTGTAGATAACAAAGGTTAAAATACCCGTATTGACATAGCTGGCCTAATATTTAAAACGTCCTAAGTGCGGCATGCACTGTAAAGGATGGAAGTCTTTGTCATTTGACGGTTTCAAACGATTTATCGTCAAAGTGGGTCATGATTCAAATTTGGCGATTGTACTGGCTTTCGAGCGCGATTTCGCCTTCATCAACCTATTATTTTTTAACCCCCGACGCAAAAAGAGGGGTGTTAAAAGTTTGACGTCGATGTCTGTGTGTCTCTGTGTGTATCTGTCTGTTGCATCGTAGCTCTCAAACGGATGCACAGATTTCCATGCGGTTTTTTTCATCTGAAAGCCAGTTTCTTTGCGGTGGTTCTTAGTAGTCTAGGTTTGGTTAATATCGGTCCAGCAGTGTAAGAGTATCAGGTCCTTTCCAAAATGATGTAAGGCATTTTTGCGTAGGGAGTTTTTTTACAGGTATACGTTTGCCAAAAAAAATAATACACGTGATATATTAATACACCCCCTCCTCCACCCCCTTGTGATATTTCGTGATTTTTATAGACCCCCTCCCCCACTTTCGAGGCTCACATGATTAATGGACAGCCCCTAATAGATAGCAGTAGCATAGCATTTTCTAGATCGTTCTATTCTACGTCATTGCCCTAGAACATTCGTTCTAGAATGTTCGACATAGAACGTTCGACCTAGAACGTTCGACCTAGAACGTTCGACCTAGAACGTTTGACCAAGAACGTTCGACCTAGAATGTTCGACTTAGAACGTTTGACTAGAATGTTCTTGCCGACCTACGTGACAATATCTTGTCTTATTTCAGTGTGGTCTGCAATTGGAAGACTCAAGGGCATACCACGGCCATTTCAGGCGAATGCACCCCGACAAGAACCGAACCAACTACCCTTCGATGAAGTCACCATGCATGTGCGAAGTGTGCGGGAGAATGTTCCAAGTAAGTTTCCATCATCATCTGCCTAGCCTTTTCCCTATGTTGGGGTCGACTTCCAGTCTGACGGGATGTAACTGAGTACGTTAAGCCTTGGCTGGAGGTCCTAAATTGATTTAAGGCACTTCACAGGCAAGCCCGGTTATGTAGTCGACAACCTTCTAGGTAGAACTGCGAGATGCCATATAAAAAAAAAAGTAACTGAGTACCAGTGTTTTGTATGGAGCGACTGCCTGTCTGACCTCCACAACCCAGTTTAATTACCGGGTGATACGCTGCTCCTTGGTAAGACTGGTTGTCAGACTTTCTCGCTTCTGACTACCCGTTACGAAGTTCGACGTTGTTTTCGCGTGAAAGAATAGCAAACATACATCCTCATTGGATTATAATTAGATTTTTAAAATAGATTGGGTTTCATAATTTAATTAAATTTAATTGGTATATTATATTAGTTCATATTAAAATTTCATTTCGAACTTTTTCATTGAAATTTCTTCTACTTATTTAACTTGCAAGTTTCAGAGTTACGCCCCTACCTATTTCATTAAATTTCTCCTACTTATTTTACTTGACAATTTTATAATTACATTTCGAAAGATAACAGGGGGAGGAGAATTCAATGACTATTTCATTGAAATTTCTCCTACTGATTTTACTTGTCAATTTCATAATTTCATCTCGACCTATTTCATTGAAATTTCTCCTCTCGTCTTTTCAGAGTTACGCCCTACTAAAAGACCATACATGGGTCCATACTGGCGAGAGACCGTTTAAATGCGATTCGTGTGGCAAGTCGTTCCGCATGAAACAGCGGCTCGTGGCCCACAGGCGAGTGCACAGTCAAGTACGAGCCAGCTACGTGTGCGGCCTGTGCGGGAAACATTTCTCTACGCATAGCAACCGGCAGAGGCATATGTTTGTGAGTAGCCTTCTAATATCCCACTACTATCCCGCTAGTGCACTGTTAGAGATTATTCTATTTATATCCTATGACTATCACAATACTATCCTGTTACAATCTTCCTACTACCCAGTTGGAGACCATCCCAATGTTAGCCCACTACTATTCTACTTCAAATCCGCTACTATCCTCTTACTATCCCACCACTATCCTCGTACTATCCCACCACTATCCTCGTACTATCCCGCAATTATCCTCGTATTATCCCACCACTATCCTATTTCCTGACGTTTTAATTTATCTACAACCCTAAATACACCCAAATCTGTTTAACCAGTTTCATTTAGCGTTACAGACAGACAAAATTCCTTTCGTATTTCTAATATAAGTAAGGATATTTCTTCCAGATACACACAGGTTTAAAGCCGTTTAAATGCGAGATGTGTGGGAAAGGTTTTAAGCACGCGAGTGAAAAGAGAGCCCACATCACGTATGTACATTTGAAGAAGCCCTGGCCTAAACGCGCCAGGGGTAAGCGGAGACCAGAGACGAGACAGGTATCTATCTTTATCATCATCATCAGCCTATATATTGTCCCACTGCTGGGCACACCTCTTCTCATACAGAGAAGGCATGAGCATTGATTACCACGTGCGCTCAAGGTGGATTGGCGATTTCAGACTTTTTAAGTCCAGGTTTCCTCACGATGTTTTCCTTCACCGTTAGTCAGTGACGTCTAAGATATACTTAGAAAGTACATAATGACTTTGGAAAAGTCACATTGGTACTTGCCAGGTTTCGAACCTGCACACTCGTACACCAGAGGCAGGTGCCTTAACCACTAGGCCACCACGACTTCTATCTTTATACACGGAGTAAATTAATTCACTGTTTTCCCGAAAACTATGTACTCAGAGACCGTCTTACTCATAAAGTCTGATTAATTTTTAATCTACTGCTAAGCTACGGATTACCAAAAATCTAACTCATAATTCTTTAGCGTTAATACGAACTTAAGTTAGTAGCTTAATCCTGGATTACGATGTTAAGTAAGGATTAGGTGAGAAATGGCTAAACTTCAGATTACACGTTTTTTATAAGTTAAACGGCAAGCCCTTGTCCCTGGCTGCTACTTTGATAGCAGTCTTTGTTACAATTCCATGTCAGAGGCCGTCAGGTATATTTGAGAAAACTCTGACACTAGGACTTGTTAGGTTATTAAATCTGGAGCCCACACGATAAGAAGATCTAGGTTGAACTGCGGTAATCATACCCTTTTCTTAACTATGTTGGGGTAGGCTTCCAGACTAAACCAGATGCAGCTGAGTACCAGTATTTTACATGGAGCGACTGCCTATCTGACCTCCACAACCCATTTACCGGGTAACAACTAATGGTAAAAAATTCAAAATCGCCGATCCGCCTTATGTAAGCGTAGTTATCATTTTAGCAGTAGAAGAGGCTTTCGTCCAAAAACTAAGTAATTAGTAAGCCGATGATGATGGTTAATAATGAATATCATAATCATCATCAGCCTATATATCGTCCCACTGCTGGGCACAGGCCTTTTCTCACACCACAGAATACATAATAGTACAAGTACAGAAGACCCACTTTGAAAAGTCATCTAAAGAAATATAGACTTTAGCTACGATACGATTAAGTTCAATTCAGATCGCGCAGCGCGTCATTACCTACGCTTATAGTTGCCTAGAAGTTGCGTCTCTTTCTAGCGCGTAACTCTTACCTTTTCTGACGAAAACAGGGTTGTCTCCTTTTAAAAAATAAATGAATCTAAATACTGAATTACCATTTTTGTAGTACTCTAGAGAACAAATGACTTTCAAAAAAAAAACGTAAGGTAAGTGTTAACAGTACTTTAATTCTAATACATTTGTGCATGTATCTACCTACTTACGTTTTCGATACCTTCACGAAAAGAGACACAGGCCTTATATTACTCAAATAATGTTGAATTACGGCGCCTTACTATTAATAGCTTTGTCAACAAAATACGTTTCAAATTGTATCACACGGTCACCGGAATGACTTACGATGCAAACAGATTAGTCCGGAAGCCCGTTCCTAAAAACTTACGAATAATTGAAACGGACAAATGAAGTAGATACGTATATAATCAAAGGAACAAATCTTGCGCGTGCGTCACTCACGGCTCGCGCGTGAGGCCCCAGTGACTAGCCGTCTCGGATAGGCCGCTGTGCGTAGGTACATTTTTGATACCTACACGGGGGGTGGGACAGGCCTGCTCACACAGAGAAGGCATGAGCATTGATCGCCACGTGCGCTCAAGGCGGATTGGCGATTTCACACTTTTTAAGTCCAGGTTTACTCACGATATTTTCCTTCACCGTTAGTCAGTGGTGTCTAAGATATACTTAGAAAGTACATATGACTTGAGAAAAGTCACATCAGTACTTGCCATGTTTCGAAACTCGTAATCGAGAAGCAGGTGCCTTAACCACTAGGCCACCGAGACAAAGTAGTATATTGTCATGTTTTTCAATAGTCCTGCGCAAGTCGGTGATTATCAGACATAAAGGAGCATTTCTATAGTGTACGCAGGGATAATCGTCGGTGTTGTGTCCACCATTACATTTCATTAAAATTGTCTCAAAGGGCTTCTGCGTGTTGGCTTCGGCCCCACGTTCGCCTCCCAAAGGCCCGGGACTCTGTAGTCCCGTTCATGGCAGAGATTTTACTAATTAGAAAACTTTTCAGGGCCAGATACCGCAGCAGGGTCCGGGTGACATGGATATGGCGCCCCCCATGTGGCCCTGTGATCCCAAGATGGCGGATATGGGCCCCATGATAGAGGACAAACCCGTTTACTATAACCTAAAGATATAAACATAAGAAATAAGAGGCTTGAGAGACTTTAAGTGATAATGTATGAAAAAATAAAAAAAAAACAGTGAAATTTACAAAATGAATGAGCATATTTCAATGAAATTCTAAATATTAATTTGAAGTTTCTAAAAAAAACAATGAGATAATTTAAGTATTATAATAAAATAAACGTAGAATTATTTTAGTCCAATCGACAAAGTATATTTGAATGAAATTATGAGAGCACAAAATCAATTGAAATTTCTTAAAAATATACACACCTATTTCAATGAAATTAGAGTATTTGCAAAACAATTGGTATTGTATGACAATGGAATCGAAATCAAAAAACGTTTAAAATTTTTAAATAATATATGTATTTATTACCAGTATCCGATAACGATACTATGCTAAGTAAGGAAATTACCAAATAACAGAATCACCATAGCAACAACAAAAGGCCGGTCGCAACAAACTTTTTATCTTTTATACTTTATACTCTTACGAATATCACAAAACATGATATCAATAATTAGCATGCTTTTTTACATAAATATTTAGACGAAAAATAGCAAAAATATTCAATTTAATCCTCCATTTTGAGGGATCTTGAATGACAGTTCTTCCGTTTCACGTATAAGTAACCGCATATTTTTTTATGCAACCGGGTGTTAATATTTTTTATGTTATCAATACTTAGATATAATAATTAAATAAATATATATCATAAATATTTAGACGAAAAACATAAAAAAATAAAAGCAAAATTATTCAATTCAATCTTCCATTTTGACAGATCTTCAATGACAGTTCTTCCATTACTAGTCTAAGTAACCTTATATTTTTTTTTCATGCAACTGGCTGTAAGTCACCTAATATTTTTTAATTTAACCGTCTGTATTAGTAATTCCTAACTAAGCATAGTATTATACATTTGAATAAAGGCTACATGTTTGTGACGTTTGAAAAAAACAGATCTGAAGTAATAATAATAAATTGTACATAATAACTTTAACATTTAGAGAGCTAGAAATATTATTTAGTATTTTTTTACTTTTTTTCCTATACAGCAAATAGATTTTACAATGTTATTATTAAACTTTT
Organism: Pyrrhia umbra; assembly: GCA_963891755.1. Lineage (NCBI taxonomy): Eukaryota > Metazoa > Arthropoda > Insecta > Lepidoptera > Noctuidae > Pyrrhia > Pyrrhia umbra. The sequence goes on from OY982946.1 coordinate 4,623,952, forward strand.
CTGGTATAGCAACACAACGCCGTATTGTTTTTTTTTCAGAGTTGTTACAAAAAAAATGTGCAGACTATTTTTTTAAAGTATTTTTTTTTTTCAGTACAAATATGCCGAACAAATCCTTCTTCGTCTTATAAAATGTAATAATGAATAGCATAATATTTAGAGATTGATTATTTGTGTGAATTTAAACAAATGGTAAAATATAGTAAAGAAATTATTCTAAGCTTACTTTTTGCTTTTTTGGGTAGAAACTAAATTGAAGCGTTCATCTTTACTGATATTGTAAATGCGAAAACAACTCTACCTGATGCGCATTTTTTTTTAAAAACAGAAGCTATTTTGATGAAATATGTTGTGGAGATAGTTTGAAACCTGGGTAAGGAATAGATTCTCCCAGGATGAAGTCGCGGTCGCAGCCAAATATTGGGGGGAGAAAGGGGGGAGGCTAATTAAAAGCTAAAATTGGTCTAAGTGTTAGCCGAAGCCGCAGGTTTCAAGCAAGGTCCAAAATTGAACGATCTATTACGATTATCGACTACTACCAATGCGTAATTACAATTAAAATTTTCATAAATTGATTATTTTAGGGGAATTGTCAATTAGACGTGTATTACGATTTTGGGGGATGTCCCCTGTGTCCCCCTAGACCGCCACTGTTAGGATGCGGGTGAAAAACTGCTAGTATTACAATATTTCTTTACTATTTTTCGACATTTGTGTGAAATTAATACAATATTTTACCCGTAGAGGCGTTAGTATAGATTTTTCAAGATGGCCGCTAAATTAAGAATGTAAATAATTGTGTGTATAAAATAATAATGTGAATAAATAATGCATTTGTAGACAATATTTTATTATTCGACTAAATAATTTATTTAATAAACGCATATAATCTGTATTGTTGTTTTATTTGGAGAGTTGACATCAATAACAAATAATTTAGAGACGGTTTATCTAAAGGTACGTACCTACAGATTAGGTAACAAGTTGTGTTACATACTATTAATATTTACAAATCTTTGGTTAAATGGAAAAATGACGTATATCCAAATTTTTCGACTACAATTTTTTTCATCTAAATTGGAGATATGTATATAGTTTTTCCATTACGTCGACAGAATAATCTCTTTCGCTTTTTTTTTGGAAATATGTCCTTTTTCCATTTTACCGACGAAATGTTATACGACATAACAATCAGTATCCAAATTATTGAAACATGTTATGTATCAAGGTTTTATAACATGTTATGTTATTTAATATGTACGCACCTTCAGAATGCGCTTGAATTTATCTCTAAAAACATGATAAATTATGAATTTACTGTAAAAAAATATTTAGTTACTTTGGAATTAATAAATAGAAAATAAAATGGTCATAGTTTAAAATCTATTTGACAGATCATAAAAAGTATGTGAATTGGTTATTCGACACCACCAATCAATTGACATTCTTTTAATGAGTTGTCAAAACTCGATTCTCCCTTTTATTAGTGCAAAATTGTATGGCTACTGTTTATCCAGGTACGTTAAGTACGGGAAGTATTAAACTCTGGACGCGGAACCGCGGGAAACAGCTAGTCTTAACTAAAAACATTTCTACGCGAATAAGCACTCGTTTTGGCGCCAAAATTACGCTGACATTTGACGTTTCTGAGATGTCATATCACACCGCGAACTTTTAAAAAGGCTTCTTTATTTTAGCGATGTGACGAGTTGGACTTTTTTTGACTCGAGTTACACGAGTTTGTAATTTATTTATTGTAGAAAGTTTTTTTGAACTTCACGTAGGTACCCGGATAGCAGGGTGAAGCAGTTTTCCCGTGAAAGTGTATCAGACATACAGACAGAGTTATTTTCGTATTAAATAATTAAATATAATAATTTAAACGTATGTTTTATATATTTTTCAAGCGCGGCCGGCCATACTGGCGCGACTGCTGCTTCTGCAGATACCAAACGGCTAAAATATATTAACCTTACAGGTAACTATATCTTTGAGCCTTTTGGGGTCGAAACGAGTGAGTGTCGAAATGACGTTCGAGTTCGCGTCTCCTCAAGGAAATGTCAGGAAAACGTAGTGTTTATATACTCTGTGATGTCAGGAAGACTGGTCGACACTTCGCAAGACCAGACGGCTGGCTTATTTTTTGGACAAAGAATTAGCATTGCTATTCAACGTGGCAATGTTGCCAGTCTTCTGGGCACGTTACCATTTGAGGAATATTATGACGGTGAACCTTGAGGTGTTTTTTTAAATTTTATTTTTAGTTTTAGAACATTATGTAGTAGTCGTTTTAAGCATATACATATCTACTTTCCTAAATCATCGTAATATGACCAAGCAATACTGTCGGTCCCACTTTCCTTGGAGATAGGCTTGTTGCCGGCTTCTGGTTTCTTAGAGAATAGATGATGTAAGACCCTCAACATTTCCGAGAGGAAAACCTCCGCATTCTTCACCTGGTAGAGAAGAGAATATCGTGGTTAACTTGTAGAGGAGCTCGTGGCTAAGTAACAGCCGCTCGGGCGATCGATACTGCCTTTGTCGCGGTCCGTCCGTGGATGGGTGACCATCTATGTCATACCGAGACTCCTCCGTGCATCGGAAAGCACGTTAAGCTGTTGGTCCCGGCTGTCATTTGTAGATCTTTGACAGTCGTTACGGGTAGTCAGAAGCAAGAAAGTCTGACAACCAGTCTGAACCAGTCTTAGCAAGGGGTATCGTGTTACCCGGTAAATGGGTTGTGGAGGTCAGATAGGTGCCCCATAACGACTGTCAAAGAATTTCATTTGCAGAAATGACAACCGGGACCAACAAAGGTTAACGTACTTTCCGAGGCACGGAGGAGTCTCGCTATGACATAGATGGTCACCCATGCGACCGACCGTGCCAAGCGCAGCTTAACCTTTAATCGGTCGACCCGTGCGGCTGTTACTTAGCTACGAGCTCCTCATGTATTGAAACAATATAAAAAAAGGATTGTGTAGTTTTATGAAACCACGGTAAAAGTGAAACTTTTTTTCACATTATAGATTTAACTAAAAATACACTTTATGCCTCCTCCGCGGCCGACCGTCACGCGACATGCAACACAGACGAAAAAGTTTAAGACGATGTAATAAAAGTTTCACTTTAAAAATGGCAGTGATGCCTTTTCTTCTTACGACGGCAGTATAGGTAGGTTACAAAAAATACTTTATCACCTCTTTCTTAGTGTCAGTAAACAAAGTCACCAGCTTGTCTTTGCCCTCCAAATTTTCGTTTATCTTGTTAGTGTTGCCAGATAACCTGGCTGACACGTATGGTAGGATTTCCAGAGATTCGGAGGAATTTGGTTCTATCTGCGGTTTCTTCCACAATCTCATGGGATTTGATGAAAAAGCTGTTGTGCTGAAGAATAGCAGGCAGATGGTATCTGGAAGCAGTCGTAAAAAAATAAATACCTTGCTATTTTTAGTATACTTAATTAAGTTGTTTTTTTGTAGGGATGGAAAATCATTAAATGACTCCTCGCGCCGTGGGTAGAAGCGAAGAAGGGTCAGACTCTTAGGCTCAAGTTCACCGACGAGATAACCGTTTAACTTAAAACAGCTGTTTACCATAAATCAAAAAAACAACTTTCGACGGGTAACATATTATTTGAGCTTTTTATTCCTGAATTCGATTACCAAACCAGGTTTGAACTAGAAGTGGGTAACACGAAAATTCCAGCTTCCTGGTTAAAAAAACGTTTTTGTTTAACGGGCCGATTACGTATCCATCTGAGGTGAACTTGGCCCTTATAGACCCACAGACCACAGACTTTCTATCGGCCGATAGTTTGGTCGGTGTCTTAATCAGTATGAAGATGTATGCAAGTGCGCAAATTGCAACGATTCACATCTTCTAACTGATTAATGGCCATTTTCAATATCCTATCCATCCGAAGATTTCCTTACTAGAGATAGAATTTTGACATAAAGTCCATACGACTAATGTCAAAAATCTATCTGTAGCAAGCAAATCTATGGATAGACAGGATATTGAAAATGGCCGTAAGAAACCGACCAAACTATCGGTCGATAGAAAGTCTGTGATCGCGAGAACTCTTAGGTACTGACTAACCAATCCATGTTCCTTCCTTCACCCTTTGTGTTAACTGATTCTAACAGTCCCAGAACCCTGGCAGGCTATAGTCCCCCCTAGGGAGAACCGTCAACTATGCTGACATCTCTTTGAGGCTCGCGTGGAACACAAACGCACTAATGAATACTTCGACTGTGACTAGCGCTGTCGATATGGGCCTGATCCTTACCGGACGGCCGTCCACAGGCCCGCGCCTACGGTGGCCGGGAGTCTCACAGCTCCCGATAACTCCTTCTCCAGCATGACTGCTTGGCAGAAGTAGGTGACTTCCCATTCCCTCTCGCTCCGGACCATGGCTTGAACCAGGGCCGAATGCGCGAGGTCGCTGCTACGAGGACACAGGTGCTCCGCCCAAGCGGGGCAGACTTTCAATTTCAACGTCTTTTTTTTTGGATGGGGTCATATGATGATTTCCCATCCAAAAAGACCCCGCCGTGGGTGGGGTGGGAGTGTGTGTCAGACTAAAACCCATCCATGTTCCTTCCTCAGCCCTTTGTATTCCGCGGGCGCGGTATCTCTTTCGAACATCCCGCAACCCCGGCACAATTTCACTGCCTAAGGGTAGATTCGACCAAACCTGAATTTATACAAGAATTGCACGGAAAATAATATATACCACGATTTTATTCTCGAGTAAATAATCAGTCTTTTTTCCATGCAATCTAGCGTATAGCTATACTTGGAGTTGCTTACTCACAAATAGCGAAGTGAATGTGAACGAATGTAATACGCGGCCAAAAAAAGTTGTTCTACAAATGGGAGGGTGCAGAAGCATAACTTAAGTCAACTCTGATTTGTCGTATCATAGTGTGGAACAGTAGCTGCCAAGCGACAAAGCCCTTTAAATTAATAAAGAAATATAAAAAATAAATGTCAGTGAATTATGCTGTCATTTAATGTATTTTTTTTATTCCTGGAATTAGCTTCTTATTCCATGCAAAATGGTGGTATAGTGACTATTCCCGAATAGACTCGTTATTCCTCGAATAGTAGTTGGTTAAACGTGAATTTGATTTATTCTCGAGTAATAAGCAATTTACGCCGAAAATAAAATTTATTTCTGTTTGGTCGAATCCGCCTTTGAATTTAAATTACTTACATAACAAATAGTGCGAAGCCATCCTGCTATATCTCTGATTTCAAACCACGAAATACCTAATACTTATTATTTAAGCGTAAATAAATTGATAATTAAAAACTACACGCACGCAATTTGAAATCTTATAACAAAAACATGAAATTAATTAAAAATCCTTGCTAATTCCGCCATGTTTTTACTTGTAGTCATTTATTTTTGACTTTATAATTAAAACAAGAATGCCTAACGGTATTTCGTACTTATCTATACTTAATATAATAAAGCTGAAGAGTTTGTTTGTTTGAACGCGCTAATCTTAGGAACTACTGGTACGATTTGAAAAATTCTTTAATTGTTAGATAGCCCATTTATTGAGGAAGGCTATAGGCTATATATCATCACGCTAAAACCAATAGGAGCGGAGCACTACTATTCCACGCGGACCAAGTCGCGGGCAGAAGCTAGTATTTTCATAATTAGCTTTTTTTCTCCGGTTTAGGTGGCAAAATACTGAAAACAATAACTTAAAGACACAGACTTCTAGAGCGTATTGGTTTTACCACAAGCGTTTTAGCACTAAGTTTTTCTTTGTTCAGTTTTTAGGGGTTTTTTTTACCAAAAATGGTAAAAAGGAACCCTTGTGGTTTCACTTCGTCTGTCTGTCTGTCTGTCAGTGTCACAGCTGATTATTTCATGAACTACCCATGCAATTTGGATCAGTTATAAAGAACGATTACCCACCGCAATGCAATTATGAAAAACGTTAAAAAAGTCATATTTCTTTATGGAAAAAGTAGGGTAAGTGGGGTTAACATTTCAAAGTATAGTTACTAGGTCATGTCCCCATATGAAATCACCTGAAGTCCTGACCCCCATATGAAGTCCCCACATGTTATCATATGAAAGGTCTTAATTTGCATATTCCAATTTCACATTCTAATATATTTTTTCATTTTTTCATTATTTTCATGTGATGTGCTTACCAACGGAAAATAAATAATTTACATTTATTGTAAATTATAAGTAGGTATGTAGAAGTTTATAATGTAGGTTATGTGGCAACACTTAAACACAGACTTCTTGATTTTCCCTCGTTTTTTGATGGCGACAACAATACAACAATAAATCTGGGATTTCAAAGATTTTCTTCTGAAACAAATCAAAAAATAAATTCCGAACTTTTTCAAAATGCCAATTAGGTATAACATAAGTTTTTCACTCATTGCCTCATTGGTCTAGTCATCTAGTGGACGAAAGCGCGACCGCTCAGTTCAGTCAGGTAGTTTTTTTTTTTTTTTTTGTGTATGGCATCTCGCAGGTCAACCTAGAAGGTTGTCGACTGCTTAACCGGGCTTGCCTGTGAAGTGCCTTAAATAAATTTAGGGCCTCCAGCCAGGGCTTAACTTACAAAACTAAGCGACTACACGCTAAGAGCACCCCCTAGTGGGGTACGGGCCTCGGCTTAGGGCGTCGCTGGGGGAGGACAGCAAGGGACAGGCTGGATCAGAATAAATTATGATTATTATAATCGGGAATTTTAAAGCTATTAGCTCAGCTCGCGGGCTGGCTCGTCGAGCTAGGGCAGTCAGGTAGTGATCTGTCTGTCTTATACGGTAAAATGGCTAAACCGATTTAGATGGAATTCGGTATGGAGGTAGATTGAAAACTACGGAAGGACATAGGATAGATTATCCGAAATTCTAACCACAAAGGGGGTGGAAAAGGGGGGAAACGGTTGTATGAAACTGTCATTTTTACGACAGCTTTGACGCGACAAGGTTTGACGAAGCCGCTGGCTAAACCAAAAAATAAATAAATAAATCTTACTATGAGTACGTGCACTGCTCGTGTTATCACTGATGGTATAGCAAATATTAATTTTATAGCTTGCATAAACATTGTGTTTATCGCAGAAAGTATGAACGCAAAGTGCATAAACTTGAAAGTAGTAATACAATTAATATTTATACCTATACTAGCTTTCCGCCAGCAGCTTCGCCCGCGGGCTAGACAAATTCAAATTAAAAATTACAGTTTCATACAAACTTTGTCCGCCTTTTTCACCCCCTTACGGGTAGAATTTCGGAAAATCCTTCCCTATCGGATGTCTACGTCATATAAAGAACACACCCTCCAAGTTTCAGGTCTCTACGATCAGCGGTTTAGGCTGTGCGTTGATCCGTCAGTCATTCAGGACAAAGCATTTTATATGTATGGAACCCTACGTACGCGAGTCCGACGAGCACTTGGCCGGTTTTCTACACTACTATTATAAAGAGGAAAGATTTGTATTTTTGTGTGTGTGTTTGTAATGAATAAACTCAAAAACTACTGTGCCGATTTCAAAAATTCTTTCACCATTGGAAAGCTACATTCATCCTGAGTAACATGGGCTACCCGTGCGAAGCCGGGACGGGCCAGTTTTCTTTAATAAATTTCTACCTTTTGTAGGCTGCCTAAAAATGCGTATTTAGCAAATAATGAATATAGGTACCTTATGTACCTATATTCATTATTTAAAATAGTTAATCAGTCAATTAAACTTAATTAAGTTTCTAAGCGGCCGTGTTAATTAGCTGATAACTGATAAGAAGGTACAAATAATTAAATTAAAAATACCTACCTAATCTGATGCGGAGCTGATGTATCAGAAAGGTAGCTACTAGACTTCTTTGCTTATCTACTTTAAATATAACTGGTTAAGCCTACTTAGCCGTGATAGTTTTGCCTTCTAAGTTCAATACATTGTGCTACATTTGTGATTTTTTTCACATTTCTAGGGACAGCCATTTAAAAGTTAGAGGTCGTAACGAGGTAAAATTTGCACTTAAAAGCCTTAGATTATATATAATCTAAGATAAAAGCTAGATATTTCGCAAATGACTACCTTTACTGAAAAATGGTCTTCACACACCATAATATTTTTGAAAGACCTATCTAACGATACCCCACACGAAGGGGTACGTGAGAACAAAATAATTCATCCCCACTTTACGTATGGGAGCTACCCTAAAAAAAATATTTTTCATAATTTTATTTTACTACTTTGTCGGCGTGATCAATATACATCTCTGTACTAAATTTCAGCTTTCTAGTGACAAGAAACTCTGAGCTATGCCGCGGACAGACAGACAGACGGACATGACGAAACTATAATGGATCCTTTTTTTTTGCATGACATCTCGCAGGTCAACCTAGAAGGTTGTCGACTGCTTAACCGGGCTTGCCTGTGAAGTGCCTTAAATGAATTTAGGGCCTCCAGCCAGGGCTTAACTTAGAAAACTAAGCGACTACACGCTAAGGGCACCCCCTAGTGGGGTACGGGCCTCGGCTTAGGGCGTCGCTGGGGGAGGACAGCAAGGGACAGGCTGGATCAGAATATACACTTCTCATCAAAAAAATCGAAACACCTCGCAGTTTATGATTTGATAAGGATTATCAGAAAAATGTGTATATTTAGGAATAAATGTAAAATGTCATTTAATAGTGAGTAGTATGAGGTTTTTAAATCCTAATGTTATTGTTCTAAATTCAAATTAAGTCTTCATAGATTTCGTATTTTGTATAATGAGTAATTTTTACCCTGTATGGAATATGAAGGAAATGGGTAAAACAACACGCGTAAATGAAAAAAAAAATTAAGAAACGTTTATTTAATAACTTGTATTCCCTCCGCGAGCTCTTATTACTGCTTCCATACGGTTCTTCATCGATCGGATGAGAGTCACGATCACATGTTGTGGTATATTATCCCATTCCTCTTGGATTGCATTTTGCAGCTGGCTAAGTGTTTCTGGGGCTGGATCTCTTGCTCGAATTCGTCTCTTTAATTCATCCCATAGATGTTCAATGGGATTCATGTCCGGGCTTCTTGCTGGCCATACCATAATGGAGATACCGACTTCGGTAAGATAATCTCGTACGACGCCCGCGGTGTGAGCTCTAGCATTGTCGTGCATGAATATGAAGTCGTTGCCAATAAAATGTGCATAGGGCATCACATGAGGTTCAAGACACTGTTCGATGTACCGATGAGAGTTTAGTGCAGGCAGCCGTGGCCCAGACACAAAGGCAAGTTCTGTCTTACCGTCGGCGCTGATTCCTCCCCAAACCGTCCACGAACCGCCACCATAGCTGACCTTTTCTTCAATGCAGCATTGTGCAAAGCGTTCTCCATCTCTTCTGTAGACCTTGTTCCTTCCGTCGTTACCATACAGCATAATTTTACACTCATCAGAAAACAGTACTTTGCTCCACTGAAGGTATGACCAAGTTAGGTGCTCGCGTGCAAAGTTAAGGCGCGCTCTTCGATGGTCTGCAGTTAATTTCGGCCCATTCGCTGGCTTATGCGGTGCCAATCCGCGTTCCTTCAACCTTCTTCTTATTGTAGAGTCACTTACAGCTACTCTTCGTACAACGCGAAGCTGCTGCTGCAGTTGAAAAGCGTTAAGGCGTCGATTTCGTAAAGAAGTTGTTACAATAAATCGATCATCTCGCTCAGAAGTGACCCGATTCCTGCCAGATCCTGAACGGCGCGTGAACGAACCAGTCTCCCGATAGCGTTTGTAGACTCTATGAACAGATGATAAGCTTAGATGCAATCTTGCAGCCACAACACGCTGACTAAGTCCAGAATCCAGCAATGCCACCACTTGGGCGGCTTCTGCGGGCGAAGTATCCATATGTTTTAGAAAAAAAAGTTTTTTCAGACGTCCCAAAGTCACAGTAAATGAAATAAGAAACAAAAAGTTTAAAGACAAGCGCTAATTTTTAGTTTTTAAACGAGAAACGTACTCCAACCCTAAATACACATTTGTCTCAAAACAGTGATTAATTTCATTTATAGGATAAACAAATGAAATTCTAATTTCGAATTTTGATTTTTTTCTTCTTACTGTAATGACCAAACTGCCAGCTACACAATAATGTTTTTTTTTTCATGGAATTAATTCTCTTTTGTAAAAAATTAGGACAAAAACAATAAAAACGAAAGTGTTTCGATTTTTTTGATGAGAAGTGTATATGATTATTATAATCGGGAATTTTAAAGCTATTAGCTCAGAATTTGCAGATTACGAGCTATGGCCACTGGGCTAGTGCCAGTGTAATATATAGCCGTGTTGTCGGCGAATAGTGCTAATTGAGCCTTTTTGCTCTTTGGGATATCGCTAGTGAATAGCGTGAAGATGAGGAGGGATAGAACAGAGCCTTGCGGGAATCCTGCTTGTATGGGGTGGGGCGAGGATAGTGCTGGATAAGGGTTCCTTGTCGACAGGTTACAGTATCGGTAATCGGTAGCGGTATCGCAAGCGTGCCGCGGGTCAAAGGCCACCGATCCGGCGCTTGAGTTTGTAAATAAGTAACTAGGGTTGTCCAAAATATTTGCCAAACTATTTAGTGAAAAAAATGTATGGAAAAAAGTTAACAGATCTATCAATAAGATTTTGTTAGTGGAATATTTACTTGACATATTTATTTTATACGTTGTATATATTAAAGTAACCATGTCTGTCTGTTTGAAAATGAATAATCGGAAGAGTTACCGCGCCCCCGGAATACAAAGGGCTGAGGAAGGAACATGGATGGGTTTTATTCAGTAAGAGTCTGACACTCCCTCCCCACGGGACATTTTATTATTTCCCATCCGAAAAAAAGGGGTTCCATATCAGTATCTACCACATTCAAATCGGTAGATATCTCAGACTGCCTGTATAATAAAAATGTTAATTAATGAATGAAAAACAATAAATACACAATTTCAAATTTATTTTTAAAAAATAATAAAAGATAACGCTCTGACGTCACCTAAATGCTCAACACAGCTCAACAAACAATAGCTTAAGTTTACGATTATAATTTAAAATGGCTAAAAAAAGGTTTTTTTTTAAAAAAAAACGCAGTTTCTTAAAGAAAATCAAAACGTTTTTTTAAAACGTGTTCAGTAAAAAAAAATTTCACACGTATTTTTTTATTATTAGCAATTTTTTTTTTTTTTCAAAATTATAAATGTGCTTGATTTTCAAAGATAAAAGAAATTTGTTTATTGCGAGCGAATTTTTTTTTGGAATACAATCAACTGCCTATCTCTCATCCCACTGCTGGGCAAAGCCTCTTCTTACACAGAGAAGGCATGAGCATTGATCACCACGCTTGCTCAAGGCGGATTGGCGATTTCAGACTTTTCAGTCCAGGTTTCCTCACGATGTTTTTCTTCACCGTTACTCAGTTGTGTCTAAAAACTTAGAAAGTATATGTATGACTTTGAAAAAGCCATATTAGTACTTGCTTAAGTTTTTCAAAAACATTTAAACCACTCATAATGATCAAAGTACCTATTTTTTCTCTCTACATAGTATAAAACAAAGTCGCTCCCGCCGTCCGTACGCTTAGAGCTTTTAAAGTACGCAACGGATTTTAATGCGGTTTTCATCAATGGATAGAGCGATTCAAGAGGAAGGTTTTTATGTATAATACATGCATAGTATAGTAGAGAATCTATATAATATCTACATTGTGTGCCAAGCCGGGGCAAGCCGCTAGTTTTATTTAAAATTTAATTCCAATAAAAGACATCTAAAGTGATTTTCTACAAGCAATATCTCTTCATTTATCGATCACATAATTACATCAATAATTGACATTACTGATTGAATGAATTATTAAATAGGAATCCAGTTTTTTTTATCTAAAAACGATATGTCTTAAATGCCACGTCTTTTTAAAATATTTTAATCGATTTGAAAAAGCGAATAAACTCTGCTAGCAGAGTTTAAAATACTATACATTTATAATGCTCGTAATTTTAATTCTAAACTCAAAAAAAGGAATACGAACTCGAATTTTAAATTATAAAAAAATAATAATAAATGTAATTTTAAATTATAAACACGATTACTTAAATAATAAAAAAATTATAAAACTCGTTTTTTTTTGTTTTATAATTATATCATTTCCATGGTGTTCGTTGTGGTCTCAATTCGGTACTCCTCGGGAGCTTCCTCCTCCTCATCGAAGATATCTTCATCATCTATATTCGCCTCCTGGAAAAGTATTTCTAAGTGTTATAATTGCTACTATTGCTAGTGAGAGTTTGTTAGTTTATTACATCGAGATATATCCATAGAGATGCAATCCCGAACATTACGCGGTCACAAAAACGTAACCATTTTTTAGAATGCAGACGTAGCTTTGAAACTAGTAATCATTTTGATGTAAAATTATATCTATCTCTCTCACACTAACCGAAACGTAATGTTCATGACATCTGTATGATAAGGATGGCATTTACTACAAATTTGCCCATATTATTGTTAAAATCGTCCTGCTGTCGCTCTGATAGATTCAAGCTGGCTTCCAAGTGACAGATGTCATGAATTATGACTGGTCACAACCTTTATGGCACGCATTTTGCATATATATCTATGGTTTATTACGTATTCCACAAAAACCGCTGAACCGATTGAGATAAGATTTGGTATGAACGCGGGTGAAAACGCAGGGAAGAGCTATTAATAATATTTTTTTGCTATATCCTGTCATTTGGATCAAAAAATATAATAATATTATTACTTATTCCTAAAAGGTATTCGCTTTTCGTGAAACTCTTATTTCACTACATAGTATAAAACAATGTCGCTTTCTCTGTCCCTATATCCCTATGTATGCTTAAATCTTTAAAACTACGCAACGGATTTTGATGCGGTTTTTTTTAATAGATAGAGTGATTAATGAGGAAGGTTTTAGTATATAATTTGTCAAGTTTTTGTATCCATTAGCTAAAATATCGCGGGCGAAGCCGCTGGCGGGAAGCTAGTTTCTTATAAAAGTAAAAGTTACTGTCTGTTACGCTTTAGCGGACAACGGCTGAAGCGATTTAGATAAAATTTGGCAAGGAGATAGATTGAAACTTGCTGGCAAAAAGAAATTGCATTTTAATATTGTTTTTTGTCTGCCTCGTTTGGTCTAGTGGTCAGATAGGCAGTCGCTTCATGTAAAACACTGGTACTCAGCTGCACCTGGTTTAGACTGGAAGCCGACCCCGACAATGGAGAAATTGGGAAAAGGCTAGGCAGATGATGATGATGATGCGAGAAAAACTACGGGTAAGAACTATCCTTACTAATATTATAAATGCGAAAGTAACTCTGTCTGTCTGTCTGTTACGCTTTCACGCCAAAACTACTGGACCGATATAAATGAAATTTGGTACAGAGATAGAATAGACCCTGAGGAACAACATAGGCTACTTTTTACCCGGGTGCGCTAAGTAGTTCCCTCGGGATGCGGGTGAAACCGCGGGAAATAGCTAGTCTTGTATATTTTACCTGATACTGTTGATATTCGGAGATGAGGTCAGCCATGTTGCTCGCCGCCTCAGTAAACTCCATCTCATCCATACCTTCGCCCGTGTACCAGTGGAGGAAAGCCTGGAGTACAAGCGTATAGTTTAATATGGATTATGATGGATTGGTGGGTAGGTTGGATGGATGGATGTGTAGAGGAGGATGAGTAGGTAGGTGGATTGGGTGGGTAGGGGGATGGATGGGTAGATGGATATATGGGTGGGGTAGGTGGGTGATTGACTTTATAATTGGATGTGTAGGTCGTAGATTCACCCACGACCGAAGTATGTAGGTGAATTGATAGGTGGGTAGGCTTATAGATAGGTGGGTAGGTGGATGGATGCGTGTGTGTGTATAGGTTGGTAGGGGGATGGATAGGTGGGTAGGTGTGTGGATTGGTTGGTAAGGGAGTGTGGATAGGTGGATGGATGGATGGGTGTGTGAATAGGTTGGTAGGGGGATAGATATGTGGGTAGGTGAATGGATGGATGGGTAGTTAAGTGGAAGGATGGGTGGGTGGACAGAGACCACTCTATCCACCCACCCATCCTTCATTCATTTATTATTCATTCATTACATGAAACAGACAACATCCACAACCACCAGGTTTTCAATTTCATGCTCTAAACATCATCATTCAACATTTAATGTCATTTTATTTATCTATGTGGGAAAATTAGAACAAAATAGGTTAGACTTTGTTTAAATTTGTCTTAAAATCAATTGGTATACACTATATCTTGTACAATAAAACGGTACCATTTAATGTGCGAGCTGACTTGACAGATTTTTATCGCTTTTAAGATGGGTAAGCTTACCTTTCTTCTGAACATAGCTGTGAATTGCTCGGAGATGCGTTTAAATATTTCCTGTATGGCGGTACTGTTGCCAATGAATGTGGCAGACATCTTGAGACCACGGGGAGGGATGTCGCATACCGCCACCTTCAAATTATTGGGAATCCATTCGACGAAGTAGCTGGAAAAAAGAAAGTTAAACTATACATATAAATAAAATTCGAGTGTCTGTTTGTAATATTGAAATAACTGTTTTTTACTACATGTATATGAATATACTAGCTGTTTCCCGCGGTTTCACCCGCATCCCGAGGGAACTACTTAGCGCACCCGGGTAACAACTAGCCTATGTTGTTCCTCAGGGTCTATTCTATCTCTGTACCAAATTTCATTTATATCGGTCCAGTAGTTTTGGCGTGAAAGCGTAACAGACAGACAGACAGACAGAGTTACTTTCGCATTTATAATATTAGTAAGGAAGTAAGGATTAGTAAGGATATACGGTACATACACCAAAATATTTTTTTTTACAATTTTTGTCTGCCTGTCTGTTTATTCCGGCTAATCTTTGAAATGGCTGGGCCGATTTTTACGGGACTTTTATTGGCAGGTAGCTGATGTAATATGTAGAAGTAACTTAGGCTACGTTTATTTTAGAAAAATCTTTTATTTAAAAACTAAAAAAATTAAGAATCGATTGTTAGGCGGAACGAAGTTCGCCGGGTCAGCTAGTCTGTAGTCTGTACATATAAAATGCTTTGTCCTGAATGACTGACGGATCAACGCACAGCCTAAACCGCTGATCGTAGAGACCTGAAACTTGGAGGATGTGTTTTTTGTGTGACGTAGGCATCTGATAAGAAAGGATTTACCGAAATTCTAGCCCTAAGGGGGTGAAAAAGGGGGGTAATATTTATTTGAAACGCTGTCCATTTTTAATTTGGATTCGTATAACCACGCGGGCGAAGCCGCTGGTGGAAAATTGATAAATGGCTTAGTGGTTAAGGCATCTGCCTCTCGTGTACGAGTGTGCGGGTTCGACACCTGGCAAGTACCAATGTGACTTTTCTAAAGTCATATGTACTTTCTAAGTGTATCGTAGACACCACTGACTAACGGTGAAGGAAAACATCGTGAGGAAACCTGGACTTAAAAGTCTGAAATCGCCAATCCGCCTTGAGCGCACGTGGTGATCAATGCTCATGCCTTCTCTGTATGAGAAGAGGGCTTTGAAACACTTCGTCTCAACATTTCATAAGAGCCTACAAAAACCTATTTGAAATTTAAAAAACGTCACGCCGTTTCCCGTCACGGCATACAAGTCTATAGTGACCATCGCTCTAGAAGTCGGTGTCTTGTAAGTTACTATTGTTTGTATTTCACCACCGACTTCGAAAGCGATGTTTTGGTCCTAAAGCGTTTAAATAAAAAATATTTTTTACTTTTCGGTTTTTGGAAGTCGGTTTTATTTTTTTTGTAAAAAGTTTTTTAATTTTTTCGCTTTTCAGTGAGACCGCAAGACCGAGCTTGCTATCTTAACAAAATAAACACACAACTTTTTTAGGTTGTAATAAGCGTAAATAACCAAATCATCTAAGTATTTGGCATATCAGCAAGTAGAGATAAATCGTTATTTTTGATATATTTATAAAACGGCTGAACCGGTAGTGATAAAATTTATATGGGACCACACGGGAAGCACCAGCTTTCAAATAAAAAAAGAATCATGAAAATCGCTTCACCCAGTCGCAAGTTATGAGGTAACAAACATAAAAAAAAAATACAGTCGAATTGATAACCTTATTTTTTTGAAGTCGGTTAAAAATAGTACTAACCTGGAATTCTTATTCTGTATAGCCAGGATCTGTTCATCCACCTCCTTCATGGACATCCTGCCTCGGAAGATGGTGGCCACGGTGAGGTAGCGTCCGTGGCGAGGGTCGGCAGCCGTCATCATATTACCAGAGTTGAACATCTGGGAACAAAGTTTGGGTTAGCGCCATCTAGGTGGGGAGTGTCGTACTATCTTCTTTCCTAAAAAAACCGACGGGCCACGCGAATTAGGGTTCCGTAGTAGGTCTCAGTTAGTCGACTATAACTCTGTAATCGGTTAAGCCTGCTTTGCCGTGATAGTTTTTCTTTTAAGTTCATTATCGTCTATGATTTTTTTCACATATCTAGGGACAGCCATTTAATAGTTAGGGGGTCGCTCGTTACGAACAAAAAATTGCACTTTACAGCTAGATATTTCGCAAACGGCTCTCTTAACCGAAAAGTGGTCTTTATACACCCATAATATTTTTGAAAGACCTATCGAACGATACCTCGCACGAAGGGATACGCGAGAAAAAAATATTTATCCCCACTTTAAGTGTCTGGGAGCTACCCTAAAAAATATTATTTTTGATAATTTTATTTTAGAGAGAAACGGCTGAACTGATGTGGATGGAATTTACTTATTTCGATGTCTACTTATAAGTACCACTTAAAAGTTAAGTGGCCCCATTATCTATACTTCTATACTAATATTACAAAGAGGAAAGATTTGTTTGTTTGTTTGTAGGGTTTTAACTCAAAAACTATAGGACCGATTTTAAAAATTCTTTCACCGTTAGAAAGCTACATCTTTACGAAGTGTCATAGGCTATATTTATTTCCAGAAATAATTAAGGATCCCTACTAAAATTTTCAATAATGTAACCCAAGATGTACAAATAATGTCTATAACTTAGGCTATAAACTTACCTGGCTCATGAGTTCTGGTACGGATTGTGCGCGGAAGGTGAGAGCATTTCTTGCTGTTAGAGGGGCGAAGCCTGGAAATAAAACAAGTATTTTATATTTGAGGGCATCGTGGTTACTTATATACACGCTGATAAATGTACATGGGAATAAGTTGTTTTTATTGAGAAATGTCACTTCTACCAAATGATTTCTACTATAGCTGTTTTCTATTAAAGGATTTCTACCGTCGCAATTTTGTGGTAAATTATTTTGGTAGAAAGGTGTTTCTTACAAATGATTTCTACCAAAAATACTTTTTAGCGATCACAATTTTTACTATGTGCGATTTAGTGACAAATTTTTTAACCCTCATGCGCATTTTTTCTTCACATTTTCAATCAAACTTCTCAACTACAACAAAATCCTCAACACCATCCAAAATTTCTACCAAATGGTTTCTACTATCACAGATTTCTACCACAGCATACCTGGCATGAAGAAGTGAAGCCTTGGGAATGGCACCATGTTGACTGCCAACTTCCTCAAGTCAGCATTCAGTTGTCCCGGGAAACGAAGACACGTGGTCACTCCAGACATCGTCAGCTGAAGATATAGAAACAAAAAACATTGGAATATAAATAATAAATGAATGTCTTTGGACAATTTCACACAGCGCCATCTAGCCCCAATGTAAGCAATGCGAGCATGCTTGTGTTATGGGTACTAGCTTAACGGATATACTACTTATATATTTTTATAAGTACATACATATTATACATAGTAACACCCAGACCCGTTACAGAAATTAAAATTAATCATTTCAATTTCTGCCCGGCCGGGAATCGAACACGGGACCTCTTGCGTGGCATGTTGACCACTAAACCACTCGGTCGTCGGAATGACAAAGTATTTTACTTTGATTTTCATTAAATGATATAAATGATATTTATTTTGCAAATAAGTTATAAAATAACACTTTTACAAGTAAATTTTCTTAAAGCTAGATGAGGCGGGTGTTTCCTTTCTGACTACCTTGAGAAGAAATACCGAAACAAACTCAAGGGTCAAAGTCTCTTTTACCGCCTTACTTATAAAGTCGGAATAATTTTTACACTGCTGTTACTCAACGAATTAGCAAAATTCTCACTCATAAATGCTATATAGCGTTGTTCCGAAGTTAACACAGGTATAAATAACTGTCAAAATTAAACCCCGCCGCGAGGTGGTACAACCTCCGATTTGAGACAAGATGGCGTATTTCATTTAAATCAGCTGATTGATTTCAGTGTAAAAGAATGAGATACCATGTATGACTGTTTTCAATGAAAAATAACTTCTCTAACATCAAGATAAAACCCCAGAGACGATCCTCCGACTAATTTATGTTTTTCAAAACGATGTTATTTTTCTGTCCACGGAACTAAATATAAACTGGAATAGAACTACGACACAAAGTTAATATTAATATTTTTATTTATTATTTATTTCAATGCAAGTTTGTATCGTATTTTATTTACAAAGTTTTTGCTGTCATGCAAGGAGCGGCACTCTCCTTTAGAATTGCTTCTTTTTGTTTCTAATATTCAGTCTCGAAAATTCTTGATTATATTTTATTTGACAATTATTTTAAAGATTGAATGAGCCAGGTAGACCTTGATATCACGTATTAGAAAAGAATGGATAAGGTTTTCAATTCAGTAAAGTTTCAAACGAGCGTACCCAGAAGATGCCTCATCCAGTTGTGTACTAGATCTTTTTATTTGTCAAATTTGCAACAGATGAATAATTGAAGTTTTTACGTCTTCATTTGTTCTTTAGTCGATTATTTGGATTATAGTCTATGGCGACAGAGGTTTTACGTACCATAAATGACCAACTGTTAAATTATGTTTATGAGTGAACAAAAAAATAAACCGCGATTTTGAGTTAAAATAGGGACTACGAAACCCGTGGTTAAACTTTAGATTACAGTTTTTTTATAAGTAAGACGGTTAAGGTCCAGACATAATGTAATTGCTTGGATGTACAACAAAGGCTCGAGACTATATTAGTATACTAGCTTTCCGCCAACGGCTTCGCCCGCGTGGACAAAACGAATTTGAATAAAAATGTCGGTTTCATACAAACTTTGCCGGCTAATATTATAAATGCGAAATAACAATGTATGTATTTTGTTTATTTGTTTCTCTTGTACACAAAAACTACTGCACGGATATGAATGAAATTTGGTACACACATAATATAACCTGGATTAACATAAGGATACTTTTTATACCGGTAAACAGATATATATGTTACTAAAGTAACTAGATGTGCAATCACCAAGCAAAATGCATGCCATAAAGGTTGCGACCAGTCATAATTCATGACATCTGTCACTTGGTAGCCAGCTTGAATCTATCAGAGTACAGCAGGACGATTTTAACAATAATATGGGCAAATTAGTAAATGCCATCCTTATCATACAGATGTCATGAACATTACGTTTCGGTTAGTGTGAGAGAGATAGATATAATTTTACATCAAAATGATTACTAGTTTCAAAGCTACGTGTGCATTCTAAAAAATGGTTACGTTTTTGTGACCGCGTAATGTTCGGGATTGCATCTCTATTGATATATCTCGATGCCGGTAAACAAGACTACGAGCGAAGCAGCGGGGAAAGACTAGTCAAGTCGGTAGGTACCAATAATTTTATGAAAAATGTAAACAAAGTCGTATTCGTAACATATTTTGTTCTAACTCCGCCAAAGAAATTAACAAAATAGCGTAAGGATGGCCCATTTATGTCAATGCCATGCTCTAAACATCATCATTCATAATTTAATGCCATTTTATTTATCTATATGGGAAAATTAGAACAAAATAGGTTATGATATTTTTTTAAACTTTGCCCCACACTAGGAATTACTCCTGTATCGTGGGTGCGTTTACAAACACGCACAAACACCCAGACCCGGAACAATTTTAGTTGTCCCGTGCGGGAATCGTTCCCGCGACACGCCGCGCAGCAGCAAATTTCTCAGCCACTACGCCAAACCTGCCGTCCTTGTTTACATTTTTCGTACAATCAATTGGTATATATGGCCATAATAATTTTTCGGTATGCTGCAAGGGCCATAACAATTTTTATAAGCAAACAGGTTTTTATTGCATTTCAATTACTATTGATTGTGTATTGTGAGACGTAACGACATCTAGTGTCGAGTAGTGATACTATGTACTGTTCTAGGTACTGTCTATTTCAGCTACATATCATTCTGTTTTCATTCTTGCATTCAACTTATCACAGCAATAGTAACAACAGTAAAACATTGGCTGTCGTGGGCCAGATTGATGACACTAGTCATAAGCTGTCGCGGGCCGGATTGATGGCAGTGGCGGGCCGGATTTAACCCGCGGGCCGGATTGATGGCAGTGGCGGGCCGGATTTAACCCGCGGGCCGGATTGATGGCAGTGGCGGGCCGGATTGATGGCAGTGGCGGGCCGGAATTGGCCCGCGGGCCGGATTGATGGCAGTGGCGGGCCGGATTTTACCCGCGGGCCGTATTTTGGTATAGCCTACAATGAACTCACCGATATCAAATGGTTGAGGTCTCCATAGCTCGGGCTGCTGAGTCGAAGGGTCCTGAAGCAGATGTTGTACAGGGCTTCGTTGTCGATGCAGAACGACATGTCGGTGTTCTCAACCAGCTGGTGTACTGAGAGAGTGGCGTTGTACGGTTCTAGTACCACCTCGCTTACCTGACGAAAATATAATGATATAATATAGGTCATCTCATCATCTGCCTAGCCTTTTCCCAACTATGTTGGGGTCGGCTTCCAGTCTAAACCGGATGCGATGATGATGACTACGATATGCAGTCGCTCCATGTAAAACACTAGTACTCACGGTCACGGTTTAGACTGGAAGACGACCCCAACATAGTTGGGAAAAGGTAGGTGATGATGAAAATCTACGGAAAGTTATTGAAAATGGCCGTTAGTGAAAATGATAAACCTTACCTTAGGAGAAGGTACAACACTAAATGTATTCATAATTCGGTCTGGAAACTCCTCACGGATCTTACTCAGCAGTAAGGTACCCATTCCGGAGCCGGTGCCTCCACCCAGGGAATGGGTCAACTGGAATCCTGGAAAAATCATTTTTATGAAATTTTCATGGAAAAGTAAATACCGTGGGCGTAGCATGGACTATGGCGTCATCACGATCACTCAGATGCGTAACACAAAAATTCTAAAAAAAAAAAAAACATGTTTCGCGTGACAAGAATAGCAGATTCTCTCTTCTAGAAACTTCTTAAGTGTATCGTCGTTTTTTTTTTACAATTCTGTTTTTTTTATTGCAGTCTTCATAAAATTATAGTAAACCAAAAAGTAAATATTAATTAGGTATATTTTTTGCGGCTTTACTTTTGTTTAGCGTGTGTAAAAAATTAGGGCCTACAAAACTTCTTAGTTCAATCAGTCGAAAATCTAAGAAGATTTATACAAACTTTCATCCCCTATTTTATCCCCTTGGGGGTAGAATTTATCAAAATCCTTTCTTAGCGGATGCCTACGTCATAACATCTACCTGCATGCCAAATTTCAGCCCGATCCCTCCAGTGGTTTGGGCTGTGCGTTGATAGATCACTATGTCAGTCAGTCAGTCACCTTTGACTTTTATATATATTTAGATTATGATAAATGTAAACAAAGTCGAAACCTATAATTTTAAAGAAAGAGACAGATATATGTAGCTTACCTTGTAAGCAGTCGCAGCCTTCAGCCTCCTTCCTGATGACATCCATGACGGAGTCCACGAGCTCGGCGCCCTCTGTGTAGTGCCCCTTCGCCCAGTTGTTGCCTAAACAAATAAATTTAATTAAATTCTTACTCATCATCATCAGCCTATATATCGTCCCACTGCTGGGCACAGGCCTCTTCTCATACAGAGAAGGCATTGATGACTGGGTTATGGAGATCAGATAGGCAGTCGCTTCTTGGTAAATACTGGTACTCAGTTGATTGTTGGGAAAAGCTTAAGCAGATGATGTCTAGCCGCTAGAAGGTGAAGGGGGCGTTTTGGGGGCTGTCTTTTGCTGATTTTCAGCCTCATCATCATCAGCCTATATACTGTCCCACTGCTGGGCACAGGCCTCTTCTCATACAGAGAAGGCTTGAGCATTGATCCCCACGCTTGCTCAAGGCGGAATGGCGATTTCACACTTTTTAAGTCCAGGTTTCCTCACGATGTTTTCCTTCACCGTTAGTCAGTGACGTCTAAGATATACTTAGAAAGTACGTATGACTTTATAAAAGTCACATTGGTACTGTTTTGAATCTGTACAATCGTACACGAGAGGCAGGTGCCTTAACCACTAGGCCACCACGACTCTCATCCAGACGATTTCCAGCCAAGTTTGAATAAATGACTTTTTAACTTTTGATGGCGTTCCTTAAGAGAGAGAGAGTTCCTTACCCGCTCCGCTTTGTCCAAACACGAAGTTGTCTGGTCTGAACAGCTGTCCATATTCTCCGGACCTCACGGAGTCCATTGTGCCAGGTTCCAGGTCCACCAGCACCGCGCGGGGGACATATTTGCCTAGAAATAAGGAATAGAGTTAAATTTATGGTTATGCTAGCTGTTTCCTGACGGTTTTACTCGTGTCCTGGGAAAACTACTTCGCGCACCTGGATAAAAAGTAGCCTTTATACTTCCCCTGGTTTTAATCTATATTCATGCTAAAATTCATCTGAATCGGTTCAGCGGTTTAAGCGTGAAGAAGTAAAAGACAGACATTTTCGCATTTATAAGTTTCTACCATGTACTGGATTAGAGTCCCGGATCTTCGGCAGGCGAACGTGTGGCCGAAGCCAACACGCAGAAACCCTTTGAGACAACTGTATCCATACATATAATGCTTTGTCCTGAATGACTGAATGATGAGACCTGAAACTTGGAGGGTGTGTTCTTTGTATGACGTAGGTATCCGATAAGAAAGGATTTTCCGAAATTCTACCCTTAAGGGGGTGAAAAAGGTGGGAAAAGTTTTGGTCTTAACGTGATGATATATAGCCTATAACCTTCCTCGATAAATGGACTATCTAACACTGAAAGAATTTTTCAAAGCGGACCAGCGGTTCCTGAGTTAGCGCGTTTAAACAAAATGGAGTAACTTCTCCCGTTTTCCCAACATTTCCCTTCACTGCTCTGCTCCTTTTGATTGTAGCGTGATGAAAAGTATACTATAACCAGCTCAGGAGTATGAAAAATAACTGTACCAAGTTTCGTTAAAATCCGTCGAGTAGTTTTTGTTTCTATAACGGTTATACAGACAGACAGACTAAATTTTTACTGATTGGATTTTTGGCATTAGTATCGATCCCTAATCACCCCCTGATAGTTATTTTGGAAATATATTTCATGTACAGAATTGACCTCTCTACAGATTTATTATAAGTATAGATAGATTGTATCACAGAACACTGTTCACCGTCAGAACAATACATGATAATTTGGTTGCAACTCAATCTTGATATAAATTAAAAAAAAATAAAACCCCCTATGCAAAAATGCCTTACATAATTTTGGAAAAGAGCTGATACTCTTACACTGCTGGACCAATATTAACCAAACATAGCTAAGAACCACCGCAAGGAAATTGGCTTTCAAATGAAAAAAAAAACCGCATTAAAATCGGTCCATCCGTTTGAGAGCTACGATGCCACACACAGACGAACATCGACGTCAAACTTATAACCCCCTCTTTTTGCGTCGGTGCGAGATTTTTTGATAAAATGAACCGCTAGAATTACCCCTCAGTTAGCATAACAACGTTATAAAAACATAATTAATTCATCATGGCGTTGCCTAGCAACGGCTTGTTGACGTCATGGCGATGACGCGCCGTGCGGATTACACGTAAGTGCTTATTATTTTTGTAAATTAACACTTTAGAAACTTGGAAAAAATACAGCAAACATTACGACAAACAGAAGGTTAGAAGGGGACGATCGAAACAAACAAAGATTTGCACTTTAAAGCTATATATTTCGCAAATGGCTTAACCGGAAAATAGTCTTTACACACATGTAATATTTTGGAAAGACCTATCTAACAATACGTGATAAACAGTAACGTATAACGGAACCCTATAGCGCGTATCCCGACACGCACTTGGCCGGCTATTTAGATAATAGGATCGCCAGTAGTGCCACAATAGTATTAAACGAGATGAAAGATCTTGGAAGTGGTGGTAGATAATAATTATGGTTCCTGCTGATGATGGGCGTAGGTTTAACTAATTAAACACGGAGCGACAATACATGTAGTTTAATATAGATTTTTATACAACCGCGGGAAAAACAAGTGACTTGACAATCATACTTTTTTATATCGAACCACATCAATGCTGCCAACATGAAAAAGAAATATAGTAGTAGGTATGACTAAATATTGAAACTCCTTGTGAGCAACAAGGAGTTTATAAAATGTATACAAACTATTTAATTATGAGAAATAAGAATAATACAATATTAGATAAAGAATTAATGATCATAGTGACGTCACTGCTTTCGCTGGTCCGAGTTGGTAGTTGCCAGCGCTTGTAACAATAGTTCTCTACCCTTGAACTTACTTGACATTTGCTAACGTAATTGATAAATTGGTAAGGCCCACTTCCATGACGAAACCCATAAATTTATTACCTACTAGCTTCTGCCAGCGACTTCGTCCGCGTGGAATAGTGGTGCTCCGCTCCTATTGGTCTTAGCGTGATGATATATAGCCTATAGCCTGCCTCTATAAATAGACTATCTAACACTGAAAGAACTTTTCAAATCGGACCAGCTGTTCTAGAGATTAGCGCGTTTAAACAAAATGGAGTAACTTCTCCCGTTTTCCCAATATTTCCCTTCACTGCTCTGCTCCTATTGATTGTAGCGTGATGAAAACTATACTATAACCAGCTCAGGAGTATGAAAAATAATTGTACCAAGTTTTGTTAAAATCCGTAGAGTAGTTTTTGTTTCTATAACGTTTATACAGACAGACAGACAAACAAATTACTGATTGCATTTTTGTCATAAGTATCGATCCCTAATTACCCCCCGATAGTTATTTTGGAAATATATTTCATGTACAGAATTGACCTTTCTAGATTTATTAGACTGGCAATGTCAGTAATTCAGGACAAAGCGTTTTATATGTATGGATGAAAGTTTTATCAAGGGCTTCTGCGTGTTGGCTTCGGGCCCACGATCGGGACTCTGTAGTCCCGTGATAGAGTATCAAGTAACACCCTTACCTGTGGACGCCTCATTGTAGTACACGCTGATACGTTCTAGCTGTAAGTCGCTCTCCCCTTTGTAGTAGCCATTGGGGTCGACGCCATGTTCATCCGAAATCACTTCCCAAAACTGTTGAAAGCATAGATATATATGTTACTAAAGTAACTAGATGTGCAATCACCAAGCAAAATGCGTGCCATAAAGGTTCTGACCAGTCCTAATTCATGACATCTGTCACTTGGAAGCCAGTTTGAATCTATCAGAGTACAGCAGGACGATTTTAACTATAATATGGGCAAATTTGTAGTAAATGTATGGGCAAATTTGTAGTAAATGTATGGGCAAATTTGTAGTAAATGCCATCCTTATCAAACAGATGTCATGAACATTACGTTTCGGTTAGTTTGAGATAGATAGATATAATTTTACATCAAAATGATTTCTAGTTTCAAAGCTGCATTCTAAAAAATGGTTACGTTTTTGTGACCGCGTAATATTCGGAATTGCACCCTATGGATATATCTCGATGGTTGAAGGTATATACTAATACTAGCTGTTTCCCGCGGTTTCACCCGCATCCCGAGGGAACTACTCAGCGCACCCGGGTAAAAAGTAGCCTATGTTGTTCCTCAGGGTCTATTCTGTATCTGTACCAAATTTCATTTATATCGGTCCAGTAGTTTTGGCGTGAAAGCGTAACAGACAGACAGACAGAGTTACTTTCGCATTTATAATATTAGTAAGGATAGTAAGGATAAGGAAGTAAGGAAGTAAGGATTATAAAGAGGAAAGATTTGTTTGTTTGTTTTTAGGGTTTTTTTACGCAGAAACTACTACTTCTCAGCGGTTTCACCCGCATTCCGAGGAAACCAGTAAACGCACCCGGATAAAAAGTAGCCTATAAATGTCTCCAGGGTACCATCTATCTTCATGCCGATTTCCATCTATGGTCTGTACCAAATTGATTTTAAGAAAAATATGTAAACTAAGTCGTAATCTATTTTGTTCTAATTCTGCCACAGAAATTAACAAAATGGCGTAAGGATGGCGCATTTACGTAAATTTCACGCTCTAAGCATCATTTAATGTTATATTATTTATTTATGTGGGGAAATTAGAACGAAATAGGTTATGATTTTGTTTACTTTTTTCGCAAAATCAATAGGAACAGACAAAAGTTAGGATTGTGACAAGTCAATGTCTGTGCATCTAATATGCAAATAAAGCTATTTCGCATTTATAGTATTATTTATAATGTTCAAACATATCTACAAAACAATCTACACAACTAGAAAGTCGATTCAAAATATTATTTTCCAAACCTTCTAGACGTTACACAAAATTAGTTCAGCTACTCGATAAGAGATGGCGCTAAACAAAATTTGACGGCACCGCGGCGTATTGCGACAAGAAAACGCGTTTCGTTATACGAATATTACAAAGAAAGTAGGTCAACCAACAAAATAATTGGGGTGCATTTTATTTTTATTATTACATCATTGAATGAAAGTTTTAAATTATAGGTTATTTAGTAATTATTCGAAATACTGCAGGTAGTCACAAATAAAAAAGACCTTGGTATTAAAATTTTATCACTACACCTCTTGTTAACGAAATTAAGCCCTAAATTTTTATGTCGTGATGCATAGGTATTTCCATCGCCGATACGACGCCTCTAAGATTATGGGCCATCCGCACACACAATGGCCCATCAAACACGCAATCGTTATTTTTCATGACTAGTTAATATGATTTCCATTTAAACAAATTGAAATTAAGAACGTTCAAATAGAAATTTCTTATCTCCTACGACAGATAGCGCTACTAAACACTTTGTCTTTAGAAATTATAATGAAAAAATCCACTAACCTTGGAGCCGATCTGATTTCCACACTGGCCGGCTTGTACATGCACAATTTCACGCATTTTGATGAACTTTTAATCCGGCTATAAAGAACCTTTTAATGAAACAGGTTCGTAACCGCACGTTGAACAAATATGAAGTGATTTTACGAACTTTTATCTCATATCGTCAATTCCAAGTAGTGTTTGATTGCCGAGTGAACAATGTTGCCGTTTTATAAATTTACACAATTTTGGGGAGAAAATAATTGACAGTAGCCAGGTGTAATATTTTATTACATTAATATTGAAATCGACTAAGAATTGAAGTTTTGAGTTTATTTTTAGTAGATTTTCTTTCAAATGGGCCGTAAATGTGGCCCTTTATGTTGTAGTACAATGTTAGGTAATAATATTTTTCCATTTTTTCGTTTGCGATTAATTTTGCGTCAATTTATGAAATAAACGTGATTTCGATTTATTGAGCTTTTTCTATAGATTGTTAATAGAAAATTTGGCAGTTAATCCATCTGCTTATTGTTTATATTATGTAAACTAAATATGTGAAATATCTTATAATGTTTATTAATACCAGCAATATTGTTAAATATTTATTTTTAAATATTGTTTCTTCAAAATTATTTTATTTTTGTATTTTTTTATAAATTTAATAACTTGTTAATATAAGTATCTAAGCATGACTAATAAGTCAAATTGGATGTGTGTGTAAATTTTAGTCGGATAGTTAGCAACCCCAACTGATAACCAATGCAGCAACTGATAATGATAAGTGATAAGGTTTTAGGTAATACGAATACCGTAATAGCCTATGATTAAGACATATCAATAAAAATCTTTGATGCACGAGTTTATTTTATGTCAGTAATATCGACCAATGACTTGGACCCCTGCGTGGGTAAAACATATTTCTTGATGAAGTTCTAATTATAATGGAGGTTTTATTAGTTAATAAATCAACATTTCGAATGGTATTAAAGGCGTGGCATTGTTTAAATATTTTGTTAATCTATTTTTAGATTAAAAATATGAACTTTGTAATTTGAACAATGCCACGTTTAAATATTTTGTTAATCTATTTTTAGATTAAAAAGATTAACTTTGTATTTTAGATTTGAATATCGAATGCCAAAGCGCTTTCACTATTTGGCGGGAAGGTACTAAAAGTTTTTTTTAGGTTTTTAAAAGTTTGGGTCAAGAAGTAATCGACCTTCTTGATAGAAATTATTTTACTTAATCAATAACATGCATCGGACATGTAATTCGTTTTCCGGAAACAGGATACTGATGGAATAATATTTTTTTTATGGCCTATCCATGAACATTGTCCGAGGGCGAACTATTATATAACTAAGTTTTTTAAGAACTGCAGTTTAATTATTAATATATAATATTGTTAGATTCTTTGTTCACTTCGTTGGGTATTCCTAACAATATAATAAATAAGCTGATCAACCTTGAAAAAGGTAGGTACTGCTTATGAATAAAAAACCTTCAATGTGCTGAATAAGGCTAACCTTATAATATTTATTTTCTTTCCATACTAAACATGGGCTCTTGTGATGTTGACTAGATTTTGGGCTAAAATAAGTTCTTAAGAATTTAGTATAAGCTACTTGTTTCAATTTTCCCTTTTCTTTTGATAGAAAAAAGAGGTGCTAATAAACTAAAGACATGGCTGTTTAAATTACCGCCTCTGCCCATGGCGAGAGAGCAAAAATAAAAACAGTACTGTCAACTCATGTGGTACGTTCGAAAACCAAGTTTTTATTACAATTTTTGCCTAAGTTTCAATGTTTAGCGTCATGGTTTATAACTAAACTTTTATTCAAAGAAAAGAAAATTATTCCAGTTACTGTATACTAACTTTGTAATATATTTTGGCATTGTTAATTTTTACTGGTAACGAAAATATTGTTTCTGGGATTCGTCCAAATATTAGTTGTTGAATGGTTACAAATTTGGTATTCGAACGCTAACCAAAACAATGTCAAAGTCATCCAAGTTTATCGTAAACAATCAAGTTTTACAAAAATAATTAAACAGCGCCTTATTAACCATTTAACCATGTTATTACAATAACAAACTACAAAAAAACTGCAACATGTGTTGCATACAAAAACATATCCCTAAAAATGCCTAACAATACAGCAAAATGAGATTTTTAAAAGTTTTTCTGACCATCGTAATAATTTTCATAGCATACATCGGAGACTATATAGTATTCCAATCAAAATACTCAACATCTACAGTATTTCGCGCCGTTACTGACAGTTTAGTGCACGCCAGTCTCGGATTCCTATCTTCGTTAATATTTTTCAGCCATGAACACAACTTTGATATGCAAGCCAGTGTTATAAACGTGACAATTTGCACTCTAGTGTCATCACTCATTGATATTGACCACGCTTTTGTAGCTAGATCAGTTTATTTGAAGGTAAGTTGATTATAATAAATAAAAATTGAGTGAAAAGCACACACACATACAACACATACTTACACGCACGCACATATACACATAAAAAAACACACACACACACACACCCACCCACACGCGTGCACTCACCCACACACACACACACATTAAGACGTACACACACGCACACTAAAATGTTGCTAAATGTTACATACAACTATTATGATTTTTGTAATGACTACATAGATAGTTTTTAAATTTCTCTCCAAACTTCTTTAAGCTGTGCCGTATCGGGTCCATATTGTGTCTATACTATAAGTAAATTGTACCACCAGTTATGTAACATATGGAATGCTAATAAAGATTTGAGTATTGAGTATAACGCCAAAAAAACAGAATGAAGCTACTTTCAGACTACGCTATAATATAATAGCATATAGTACATAGCTCATAGCTAGGGCTGCCATCCCCCAAATCGTCGACCCTGGACTAAAACTATAAAAACCCCGGACATTTTGAATGAGTTTGATTACTTCCCCGGACACTTTTTCATTATTTGTTTTAATTTTTGCTTAACTTTCAATCAAGCGGGATCGGATATCAGGTAAAAAGTGCGGGATTTTTCCGGACGCTCTTTGAAAACCCACCCGGACGCACCCCGGACGCCCTCTAATTTTGGCTATGTCCCATGTATATACATAGAGCGACTGCCAGACTTTCTGGCCTCTGACTACCTGTAACAACTGTTAAAGATCTACAAATGACAGCCGGGACCAACAGTTTAACGTTCTTTCCAGTGGCGGATCCAGGGGGGGCTAAGGGGCTCAAGCCCCCCCCCAAAAGCTAAGCAAGGAGACTGATTATGCGTTAAGCAACATAAAATGTTCAGTGCTTTTTTAGTGTTTCGCTTGATAAAACCTACCCTCACCAGAATCAAGCCCCCCCCCAAACTAAAATCCTGGATCCACCACTGGTGCTTTCCGAGGCACGGAGGAGTTTAGCTATGACATGGATGGTCACCCATCCACGGACTGACCGCGGCAAGCTCCTCATCTCCTATACTAATATCACTTATATAGTAATCCAAGAAAGGTATTGCAACTCCCCATTGGGTCCACCCACAGTTTGAAAAATTCCCCATGAGGCTGGCTGATATAACTTTATCTATACCAGGGGTCTCCAAACTTTGAAGCCTTGGGGCCATAATATTTTTTTCGGTATGTTGCAAGGGCCATAACAATTTTATTTTTTCTGCCCACTTAAGCAAACATAGGCTTTTATTGCATTTCAATTACTATTGATTGTGTATTGTGACACGTAACGACATCTAGTGACGAGTAGTGATACTATGTACTGTTCTTGGTACTATCTATTTCAGCTACATATCATTCCGTGTTTTCATTCTCTTCCATTCAACTTATCACAGCAATAGTAACAAGAGTAAAACATTGGCTGTCGTGGGCCAGATTGATGACACTAGTCATAAGCTGTTGCGGGCCGGATTGATGGCAGTGGCGGGCCAGATTTTACCCGCGGGCCGTAGTATGGAGACCCCTGATCTAGAGTGTTTGAAGCCTTATTTAAATAAAGATTTTAAATATTTTTTTTTAACCATTACAAAGCAGGTTGTATATCACTGTAAGTTTAATAATTTCTAAAAAGGTTTTAATGTTTTTTTTTCTTCTTCAGGACATGACAAACTTGAAGAGCAGAGGTTTATTTCATTGTACATCATTCTGGATACTTATAACTTCATTAATATTACTATACAGTTATATAGCAAAGAAATTAAATATATATCTTTTATCTTTCATGCTCATCCTTGCATATACAAGCCATCATCTTAGAGATGGGAATAGAAGAGGTCTATGGTTTTATCCGTTTGGTAGTTCACCGCCTATACACAAGAATTTGTATCTTTTTCTATTAGCGGTGTTGCCACATGTATTCGCTTGTTTATACCATACATTCAAAGGAGGTTTTACTAAAAATTATGTGGCGGATTATACTATGGTTGTTTAAATTTATAAAATTGTTTTTTTTGTTATTAAATTTTGTAATTTATTTGCGGTTTTTTTGCAAACTCATATCATGATTAGTTTATTAATTCATGTTTAAGGATTGTACCTAGAGATTTTGATATATCATTGTGCCAATTTTGCTCTAAAAACCTTCAGTGATTTGACTGTGACAGCATTTAATTATAAGGATACATACCAAATCTATTGTACCATTATTTATTGTAATTTAGTTAACTATTACAAGTTTTTACGTTATATTGACAATTCAACTAATAATATAGATGTGAATATGTACATACATATATAGTCAGTATTTTTTTTGGATGGGAAATTATGAAATGACCCCTCCCGCTGTGGGTGGGGCGGGAGAGAGTGTCACACTGTCTGACTCTGGCTGTCTCGCATTGCCGATCTAACGCTAGAATAAAAAATCTATGTATATATTCATAGCCCTAAAGGAAAAACCTGAAATTAAAGAAAACTTTTTTTTAAATACTGTTTATTTATTCTCCTGGCCACACAACACTTTCGATCCAGTCTACGTAGCTGGCAACCCTCGTGTAGACAGCAGGCCGACCCTTCTCCGCGCAATTTCTACCAAATGAAGTCACCCCTATAATCCGAAAGATGCAAGAATTTTCTTTCGACGCTATCTGTAGGGGAGAGCCGGAGTCGCCCTGAAAATAACAATGTCATCATCATCATCTGCCTAGCCTTTTCCCAACTATGTTGGGGTCGGCTTCCAGTCTAAACCGGATGCAGCTGAGTACCAGTGTTTTACATGGAGCGACTGCCTATCTGACCTCCACAACCCAGTTACCGGGTAACACGATACTCTTTGGTAAGACTGGTTGTCAGACTTTCTGGCTTCTGACTACCCGTAACGACTGTCAAAGATCTACAAATGACAACCGGGACCAACAGCTTATCGTGCTTTCCGAGGCACGGAGTCTCGCTATGACATAGATATAGTCATATCCACGGACCGCGCCAGGTGCATCTTAACCTATGATCGGTCGACCCGTGCGGCTGTTACTTAGCCACGAGCTCCTCAAATACATATAAATAAATTGGTTTATAAAACCTGGCATGTATCCTTCCCCCCTCTAAGCTCGCCAGCACACATTTGGGTCGGCTCAAAGCCATGCCAATTACGATTGAAGAATAAAGCGAGGGTGTCGTTACAGAACACGTTGTCTAGGATCGATAGCGAGACTTTTTGTAGCTCCTTAGCTGTCTGCTTACTGCCTGTGAACAAACAAAAAAAAAACGTTTAGAATTCAAATCTTAACTTCATCATCATCAGCCTATATATCGTCCCACTGCTGGGCACAGGCCTCTTCTCATACAGAGAAGGCATGAGCATTGATCACCACGTGCGCTTAAGGCGATTTCAGACTATAAGTCCAGATTTCCTCACGATGTTTTCCAGTGTGGTAGTCAGTGACGTCTAAGATATACTTAGAAAGTACATATTATGACTTTAGAAAAGTCACATTGGTACTTGCCAGGTTTCGAACCCGCACACTCGTGCACGAGAGGCAGACCACTAGGCCACCACTAGGTACCAACAGCCTAACGTGCTTTCCGAGGCACGGAGGAGTCTCGCTATGACATAGATGGTCTCCCATCCACGGACCGACCGCGCCAAGCGCAGCTTAACCTTTGATCTGTCGAGCCGTGCGGCTGTTACTTAGCCACGAGCTCCTCTCTACTTTTCGATTTTCAGTGTGTTTTGAAAGTCTGTTGAATTGTTTTGTAATGAGTTTTGCAGTCAAAATCTATATATAAAAATTAATCCCTTTTTCCCTTGGTCACGGCATCACGTGTGAACGGCTGGACCGATTTGTATAAAATTTGGTACGAAGATAGAAGAGACCCTGGAGAAGGTTCTAAGCTAAATTTTATCTGGGTACATGAAGTAGTTTCCTCGAGACGCGTGTGAAACCGCGGGCAACAGCTAGTCACTACGTAGTATAAAAGAGTCGCTTCCCACTGTCTGTCCCTATGTATGCTTAGATCTTTTAAACTACGCAACGGATTTTGATGCGGTTTTAATAGATAGAGTGATTAACGAGGAAGGTTTTAGTATATAATTTGTCAAGTTTTTGTATCCATTGGCTAAAATATCGCGGGCGAAGCCGCTGGCGGAAAGCTTAAGTAGTAAATATTACTTACGGACATCAACAACGCCCCAGCCTGTAGCAATAGCCTTGTTAATTCCGTTTAAGTCTGGCTTAGTCCATAAACAAGCCGGTCTGATGGCGGCTCTGAACTTGACGTCTGCCACCAATTCTAAGAGCGCTAAATCGTTGTACACTCTCGGAGAATCGTAGTCTGGATGCTTGTGGATAGTTCGGATTGCCACCTGAAGACGAGAATATTCCAAATTCATTTATTCAAATTAGGCTGAAAATCAGCCCTTTTTGAACGTCAAATTTACAAAAGACAGCCCCCAAAATGCCCGCCCTTCACCACTTCCTATGTGTTATTGCTGGGAAGAAGAAGTGGCGCAACAAATTCCCCAGCAACACATGTCTGTCTGTAAGGTTTAAAGAACCATCTTTATACTATATACAATATTAAAAACCGGCGAAGTGCGTGTCGCACCACGCGCAGTAGGGTTCCGTAGTAGGTCTTAGTAAGTCGACTATAACTCTGTAACTGGTTAAGCCTACTTAGCCGTGATAGTTTTCCTTTGATGTTCGTTATATATATGCTACATCTGTAATTTTTTCAGGTATCTACAGCCATTAAAAAGTGAGAGGGGGCGAACGCTCGTATCGAACAAAAATTTTCACTAAGTTAGATATTTCGCAAATGGCTCACTTAACTGCAAAATGGTCTTCACACACCTATAATATTTTTGGAAGACCTATCTAACGTTACCACGATTTAAATTAAAAAAGAATAATTCATACTTTACGTGTATGGGACAGACACATGGTTAATTTCGTATTTAAATTGTAAGAATTGGCGCCAAAAACAAAGGAATAGAGAGCTGTTGGTACCACGGCATAACCGAGCGTCATACCGTATCCTCCACACAAGAAGGTTTTAACACTAATTCGATATTCTTTAGAAACAAACTCTTACATCAACAGGATCGGCACCATCGTATACATTGTTGTCAATGTTCTGGTCACCAAGTCGGACGATGACAGGTTCTGGGTTCTGGGCACTGGGATCTCTGATACAATGCCCAGCTGTGAGCACAAACCGTGGGCTGATGAGGCTGCCACCACAGCTGAATTTGTAAACGCCGCCGAAATCTGCCCAGCCGATTGCTGCCTGAAAAATTGACAAATAACAATTAAAAAATACAAAAAAAAATAACAAATTAGTTTATTACATGTGCTACGTCTGTGATTTTTTTCTCATTTCTAGGGAAAGCTATTCAAAAGTTAGAGGGGGGATGCTCGTATCGAACAAAAATTTGCACTTAAAAGCTAGATATTTCGCAAATGGCTCGCTTAACCGAAAAATGGTTTTCACATACCCGTAAAATTTTTGAAAGACCTAGCTAACGATGCCCCACACGAAGGGGTACGCATGAAAAAAAATCATCCCCACTGTGTTTAGCAGCAACCCAAAAAAAATTAATATTTTACCACTTTCTCGGCGTGATCAATATACATATCCATACCAAATTTCAGTTTTCTAGTAACAAGAACCTCAGAGCTATGCCGCGGACAGACAGACAGACGGACATGGCGAAACTATAAGGGTTCCTTGTCGGACTACGGAACCCTAAAAACCGGCCAAGTGCGAGTCGGACTCGCGCACGACGGGTTCCGTACCATTATCTTTAAAAAACAGCAAAAACATCACGTTTGTTGTATGGAAGCCCCCCTTAATCCTGTCTTATCGGATGCCTACGTCAGACAAAGAACACACCGTCCAAGTTTCACGTCTCTACGATCAGCGGTTTAGGCTGTGCGTTGATCTGTCAGTCAGCCGTTGTTCCCGGCTGTCATTCGTAGATCTTGGACAACCTGTCTTACTAAGGGGTATCGTGTTACCCGGTAACTGGGCTGTGGAGGTCATATAGGTAGTCGCTACATGTAAAATTTAAACATTTTAACATTTAAATTGTAATTTAATTACTTCATTTTTTGTTGTATAGCATCATTTGTATTGTATAACTTGCTCAGAGATAACCTGTACTGTAAAAAGACAATTGTAAACATTTCCTATTGAAAATAGTGTCTATGGAGTTTCTTGCCGGTTCTTCTCCATAAGACCCACTCCTTGGAACCGTGCAACTAGCTTGACGTTTCATAAGTGCCTGCAAAGACCTATTTGAAATAAAAACATTTGAATTTTGAATTTTGTAAAACACTGGTACCCAGCTACATCCGGTTTAGACTGGAAGCCGATCCATAGTTGGGAAAAGGCTAGGCAGATAAACAAAAAAAAATTAAGTTATTAGACTCACCATATGTGGAAACTCTCCAGGGTTGGCATTCTCGCCTCCGACTATGAGTTCGACCCCCGTGTAGTCACATTTCGCCGAGGACACAGAGAAAGGCTCAGGATCCGGTATCAGAGGTATGTACGGAACCTTCTCGACCACACCGCGACTGTACTCATCGCATTCTGTAATTAGGATAACAATTAAAATACAATTTTCATTAGGAAATTAATTTACACTACTGTAGGAAAAGTTAAAAAAATAATCGACAAATATTCTAATAAAAAACTAACTAGAATATGGCGTCAAAAAATTAGTATTAGAAATAAATATTAGGGCTCCTTGTCGACTACGGAACCCCTTAACAAGTGCGTGTCGGGCCACGCGCAGTAGGGTTCCGTAGTAGGTCTAAGTTAGTCGACTATAACTTTGTAACCGGTTAAGCCTACTAAGCCGTGATAGTTTTCCTTGTAAGTTCATTACATGTGCTACGTCTGTGATTTTTTTTCACATTTCTAGGGATAGCCATTCAAAAGTTAGAGGGGGGATGCTCGTATCGAACAAAAATTTGCACTTAAAAGCTAAATATTTTGCAAATGCCTCACTTAAGCGAAAAATGGTGTTCCATATCTATAATATTTTTAAAAGACCTATCTAAAGATACCCCACACGAAGGGGTACGCGAGAAAAAAATAATTCATCCCCACTTTACGTGTTTGGGAGCTACCTTAAAAAAATATATTTTTCATAATTTTATTTTACCACTTTCTCGGCGTGGTCAATATACATCTCCATACTAAATTTCAGCTTTCTAGTACCAAGAACCTCTGAGCTATGCCGCGGACAGACAGACAGACGGACATGGTGAAACTATAGGGGTTCCTTGTCGGACTACGGAACCCTAAAAACCAGTCAAGTGAGAGTCGAACTCGCACACCGAGGGATCCAAACTTCGAGAGAAAAAATCAAAAAAATCTCTCCAGACTGATTTCTCTCACGGCGGCCAATCTCAATGTAGACTAGCCAGGTACGCAGGAGATATTATAGTGCACGCACGCTTGCAGACACAGGTGCACTCTCTACTCCTTCACTCTCACAGTCCTCGGGGACACAACCCGACACGATCGGGGAGAGATCACTAGCAGGACCGACAGCGACACGTGCTCTCCTAGGTACGGAAGGGTTGAGCTAAAGAAAGTTTTAATTAGGTGCGTGTAATTTTTAACAAGCTAGTATGAGTACTTACTTGCCAGAAAGTCTGGCATCTATGTCATAGCGAGACTCCTCCGTGCCTCGGAAAGCACGTTAAGCTGTTGGTCCCGGCTGTCATTTGTACATCTTTGACAGTCGTTACGGGTAGTCAGAAGCCAGAAAGTCTGTCAACCAGTCTTCCAAGAGGTATCATGTTACCCAGTAACGGGTTGTGGAGGCCAGATTGACGCTCCATGTAAATCACAGTACTCAGCTGCATCCTGTTTAGACTGGAAGCCGACCCCAACATAGTTGGGAAAAGGCTAGGCAGATGATGAGTATGAGTACTTACTTCTCTCGCTGACTCTTCTGCCATCATTAGTGGTCCCCCAGATAGGTCTCTGACTGTGAAAGCAAATTTAATTGATCGTTAATGCAAATCTTTTGCTGTGGGATGTTCGAAAGAGATACCGCGCCCCCGGAATACAAAGGGCTGAGGAAGGAACATGGATGGGTTTTAGTCAGTAAGAGACTGACACTCCATTCCGCCCCACCCACGGCGGGAGGAGCTTAACTTAACTAAAGATGCGTTGCCCGCGCTCAGAAACGCCAACATGAAATGAAGGCAATTGACCTAATCCCATTGATCAGCTTTACCAATAAGCATGCAGCAATCAGTCGCAACGTAACTAACGATGTATAGTCATCTCTCTCTAACAGGTACACCATACGCTGTCATTTATTTTCTTTACCTTTCATCGCGCGTTTAATTAATATAGCTATCCCAGTATTTACGCCACAGATATAAATAGACTAGATAACGCAAGTATCACGATTTGTATCGAAACCAAGCGTGGCGACTTTTTACACATACTGTGACGTTACAGCCGAAATTTAGGCCGCTTCCTGACTTGGCGGTACGGTATCGGTACGATTTCGTTTCGTTTTACCGCATCGGTACCGAAAGCTTACCGAGCGCCTATATTTGAATGCACGCTTCCTGACTGGCGCGGGCTGCGCGGGAGCGGGGCGGTAAGCGAGCGGCATACCGCGTCACGGGTCGGACAGCCAGTAAAAGCCTGCATGCTGAGCGCACACCGCGTGTATTTGGTAAACAAAATGGCGGCGGAAATAACGATTCTGCCAAGATCCTACTGTTTTATACCGAAAGCATACCGATAGTGTACCGCCTAGTGAGGAGATCTGAGCGACATTAGTAAAGTCGCGGTATAATATAAATTACTGCATACCGATACCGCACCGCCAAGTCAGGAAGCGGCCTTAGTGATGAAAAATCCAAACCGATTCAAAGACATCGATGCCGCCGATGCCCCTCCGCCCCGCTACGATTTTTTTAATTTTTGCGGCGTCCGGCTGCAACAACAGACGCGCGCGGACTGGGAGACGCGGCGGCCAACCTTGACGCTTGGTCGGGGTTCGGACACATGCATTTGCGTTATCTAGACTAGCTATATACAATAAGTGTATATTTAAAAACGTATATGATAGTATATCCGTTAATATAGCACCCATAAGACAAGCATATTAGTTGCTTACTTTGGGGCTAGATGGCGCTGTGTGAGATTGTCCAAAGATATTTATTTATTTATTTATATCTATATATTTATATCTGATTTACTCTGATCTTGAGAGCCGTGATGTTGGGGAATGACGAGTCTATATAATATTATGAGATAAACATAGTTTTTTATTCTCGTTTGATAAAATATAAATAATACTTACTCCCTATCCCGCGTGGTAGCTGACTGCAGTATTGTGGAGCCATCCCGACAGCATACTACGGCACCACCAAATGTCGTATAAGTACAAAATGTCGGACGGATCCCGTTCAACCTGAGAAGAAAAATAATTGTGTTCAAATGAGTTACCGCGCCCCCGGAATACAAAGGGCTGAGGAAGGAACATGGATGGGCTTTAGTCAGTAAGAGTCTGACATTCCCTTCCGCCCGACCCACGGCGGGAGGGGTCATTTGATGATTAAAAAAAAAAGAAAACCTCATACAATAAACTAAAACTGTACCTAGGCAGAATAAAAGCTTGTAGGTAGGTACTTATAATAAAAAATAGAAGTCTTGGTGGCCTAGTGGTTAAGGCACCTCCGATTCGTGTACGAGAGTGCGGGTGCAAAACCTGGCAAGTACCAATGTGCCTTTTCTAAAGTCATATGTACTTTCTAAGTATATCTTAGACGTCACGGACTAGCGGTGAAGGAAAACATCGTGAAGAAACCAGGACTTAAAAGTCTGAAATCGCCAATCCGCCTTGAGCGCACGTGGTGATCAATGCTCATGCCTTCTCTGTATGAGAAGAGGCCTGTGCCCAGCAGTGGGACAATATGGCTGATGATGATGGTAATAAATTAGAAACCTTACTGAAAGTCGGTTTTAGCTGATTCGCATTGATCAGCAGCTACACAACGACCTAACGTGTTGGCGTACTGGTCAACGCAGGATTCGCCCTCTGAAAAAAGAAAAAAAAACAAGCCCTTACTAATATTATAAATGTAAATGTTACTCTGTCTGTCTGTGTGTCATCATCGAGATATATCAGTAGAGATGCAATCCCGAACATTACGCGGTAATAAAAACGTAACCATTTGCATGCAGACGTAGCTTTGAAACTTGAATTTTGATGTCAAATTATATCTATCTCTCTCACACTAGCCGAAACATAATGTTCATGACATCTGTATGATAAGGATAGCAATAGTACTCCCAGGAAAATTACGGTTGGCGTGGTCTATGGGCTCAACCTTTATGGCTCGCATTGTGTTCGGTGATTGCAGATCTAGTTACTTTAGTAACATATATATATATATCTACGGTTATAATCTGTACAAATTGATTTTACGAAAATTATAAACAAAATCATAACCTATTCGTTCTAATTTTCCCAAATACATAAATAAAATGGCATTAAATGATGTATAGAGCAAGACATTGACATAAACGCGCCATCCTTACGCCATTTTGTTAATTTCTGTGGCAGAATTAGAACGAAATAGGTTAATTACGACTTTGTTTACATTTTAGTAACAAACATCCATTTATTAGACACAAAGTTGTTGAAGTCTGTTGTAATAATTGTACAAAATCATTTTTTGTCGCACATTATTATCTAAACGTTAATTTGGTTGCAAAAACAAAACGATTTCTAAAAGGAAAAATGATACACTCAATGTTATGCAAATTATTTAATTACATAAGCAAAACATATCTATCAATCAAAATTAACGAGTGCCATAAAAACTTTCAATAATCTAATCTATCTATACTTATAATAAATCTGTAGGGAGGTCAATTCTGTACATGAAATATATTTCCAAAATAACTATCAGGGGGTGATTAGGGATCGGAGGGTTGCCAAAAATGCAATCAGTTAAATTTTTGTCTGTCTGTCTGTATAAACGTTATAGAAACAAAAACTACTCGACGGATTTTAACGAAACTTGGTGCAATTATTTTTCATACTCCTGAGCTGGTTATAGTATACATCACGCTACAATCAATAAGAGCAGAGCAGTGAAGGGAAATGTTGGGAAAACGGGAGAAGTTACTCCATTTTTTAAGCTTCCGTCGCGTGTGCTAACTTAATGGTTAAAGCTCAGAAATCATGTATGACGGAAATGTTTTCCTTAAAATTATATAAAAAATATCCCGAGACAGCATATGTCTATCTTTTATGGTTGACTCACAATAACACGTGTAACTCCCGATAGCTTAGCAGTTCGAAGCTTTCTATTATACTATTCCACGCGGACGAAGTCGCTGGCAGAAGCTAGTGATTAATAAATGATTCATCATCATCTGTAGCCTTTTCCAAACTACCTTGGGTCGGCTTCCAGTCTAACCGGATGCAGAAAAAACTTATCTTCTATACATATAAAATGCTTTGTTCTGAATGACTGACGGATCAACGCACAGCCTAAACCACTGATCGTAGAGACCTGAAACTTGGAGGGTGTGTTCTTTGTATGACGTAGGCATCCGATAAGAAAGGTCTTTCCGAAATTCTACCCTTAAGGGCGTGAAAATGGAGGCAAAGTTTGTATGAAACTCTGTCATTTTTTATTTCAATTTGTATAGACCACGCGGGCGAAGCCGCTGGCTGAGAGCTAGTAATTAATAATTAACATTTGCATGCAATAATTACGTCTTTATATAAATGAATCACAGTAGGTATAGGTACTCTGACATGTTTTCCTTATTATTTTACCTATTTAGTATAAATGGATAGGTAGCTAAAATGCACAATTTATACGACTTTAATAAAAATAAGTTAAAAAACGGCATAGTGTGAGTCCGATTCACGCACCGAGGGTTCCGGTCTTCGGAACGAATATATATATTACTAGCTGTTTCCCGCGGTTTCACCCGCATCCCGAGGGAACTACTTAGCGCACCCGGGTAAAAAGTAGCCTATATTGTTCCTCAGTGTCTATTCTATCTCTGTACCAAATTTCATTTATATCGGTCCAGTAGTTTTGGCGTGAAAGCGTAACAGACAGACAGACAGACAGAGTTACTTTCGCATTTATAATATTAGTAAGGATAACGTAGAGCTGCCATTCCTCCGGATTTCCCCGGATTTGTCCTAGTTCAGGGGGCGTCCGGGGTGCGTCCGGGCGGGTTTTCAAAGAGCGTCCGAAGAAAACACGGACACTTTTTACCTGATATCCGATCCCGATTGATTGAATGGTGAGCAATAAATTAAAACAAAAAATAAAAAAGTGTCCGAGGAAAAATCAAACTCATTCAAAATGTCCGGGGTTTTTATAGTTTTAGTCCAGAGTCGATGATTTGGGTGATGGCAGCCCTAATTATCCTTATCCTTACTAATATTATAAATGCGAAAGTAACTCTGTCTGTCTGTTACGCTTTCACGCGAAAACTACTGGACCGATATAAATGAAATTTGGTACAGAGATAGAATATACCCTGAGGAACAACATAGGCTACTTTTTACCCGGGTGCGCTAAGTAGTTCCCTCGGGATGCGGGTGAAACCGCGGGAAACAGCTATACACAATAAAGTCGCAATTATCTTATTATTAACGACTGCATAATTAAGTTTGCTTGTAAAAGAAAATTGTTGATTATTTCAAAACTGTGAGACTTAGAATTATAGTTTATTTCTCCTGTAATATTTAGGTTAATGTCTATCAACCCTAATTATTTCAGTTTTTAAGCTTCACAACCTTCGGAGATAAGCCACACCTTGGGGGTTAGACAAGTGGCAAAACGCTAACGCTAACGCTCAATGTATGGGAATGACATATAGCTAGTCGTACACGAATGTCATTCCCATACATTGAGCGTTAGCGTTTTGCCACTTGTCTAACCCCCCTTATCTGACGGACTTTTTAGTGCAATTTTCATTATAATTCGATAACGGAAAGACAAAACAATTTTTTTTTATGGGAAAAGCCCGCTACATTATTCCCAACCACTGCAACTCCTTTTTTTTTTTTTTTTTTTTTTTTTTTTGTTTTCGCTGGGAAAAAATGCGTTACGCATACCCCCCATCCAGGGGAATTGGGGGGTATGTGGGACTCCCCGGGCAAGCCCGGTATACCCACTAAAACAACCCAGCGGGATTCCCGCATCGTCTGAAAGGAGAGGGACTGGGAAACCGGCGTAGCCTTTACGTCCAGTCCCCCTCGACGAATGCCCGCCCTACGCGGCGGGCCCCTCACGTCCTCCCCATAGGGGGAGGGTCGGGAATGTCCAACGGTGGCGGTGTGGAGTGCAATGCGGGCGGAGGTGCCCCCGCACCTGCCGCCCGCCCATCACCACCTTGAGGAGGGAGAGGATCTCCCCCCTCCTCTTTGCGCGGCGGCCACGCATCCAGGTCCCCTCTCTAAGAGCGAGAGGGGAGGGGAGTACGCGGGAGACCGCGACATCCGCGGGGGTGCGATAATCAGTCGGACATCGCACCTCTCTCATCGGCAGCCGCCGAGGTTCCCGCCACGGGAACAACGGCGCGAGAATCTTGAGACGCAGGCCCGACCGGCGCCCGCACTTTGCCTTTCTTGGGGGAAGGGTTGCAATTCCTCCCCGTCATAATATGCCCCGCAGGGCGGCCGCTGGCAGCGCACACAGCGCAGTGCGGCGTGGCAGCCTTGCAGGAGGCGGCTTTGTGGCCGTCCTTGCCGCAGCGGTAGCAGACATCTGACCTGTCTATAGTGGACGGACAGAGAGCCCGGGTGTGGCCAATGCCGAAGCACCTGTAGCAGCGCAGCGGCGCGGCCACAAGTGCCCGGACTGCACCCGAGCTGAAGCCCACAAGGAGCCGCCCTTTCACAAGGACGGCTTTGGCGGCGGCGACCGGGCACTCGAGCCGCATGGTGCCCATGCCGCCGCGGCCGGGTCTGATGTCCCGGCCTTGCACCGCTGCGACGCTGCAGCCCCCAATGGCCGCAACTGCCGCGACGACCTCTTCCTTGGTGACCGAGTCGTCGAGGTCGGTCACCTCCAAGGCCGCCGTTTTGACCGGTCGGGCCACCTTCGCCGAGTCCGCGATGGCCTCTCGTAGCTTATCCGCGAAGAGGTCAGCGTTGGCGCTGCCCTCTGAACCCGGGAACTCGAATATTCGAGCCCCGGTTTGAGTCTGCCGGCAAGAGACTCTGCCGATCCCCAGCTTGACGGGGTCGGCATTGGCACGCGCCCGCATCAATACCGACAAGTAGGTTTCGCCCCGCTCCGCAGCCTCCGCGGTGAGCGTGACGACGACGGCCGCGGTCTTTGGGGGAACAAGTTTTCTCCCTCTCTTCTTCTCCTTCCCCTTATCCGCGCCAGTCTTCGGCTGACTGGGAGTCGCGGTGGTGGGGGCAGCAGGCGCCGCCGGTGCCGACTTTTTGCCCTTCCCCTTCCCCTTACCCTTCTTTACCACTTTGGTCCAGCCCTCCTGGCAG
Organism: Pyrrhia umbra; assembly: GCA_963891755.1. NCBI lineage: Eukaryota > Metazoa > Arthropoda > Insecta > Lepidoptera > Noctuidae > Pyrrhia > Pyrrhia umbra. Next base: position 4,668,125 of record OY982946.1, read on the forward strand.
GTTGGAGTGGCGGAAGGAAGGGGGGCGTCCTCCTTTTGTGTGGAAGGACTCGGCTCGATACGCCTCTTGTCCGCTGCAAGCGGAGGCCGAAGGCGCTTCTCCGGCAGGAGCCGGTCCTCTATGCCTGCTAGGCAGGCTCTGGTGAAGGCCCGCTCCTCCATAACAACCTTTCGGACGACATCCTCAAGGTTGGAGGGCGGGGCCTCTGCCGCAGGCGACGGCGCGGCCTGGCTAGGCCGGGCGGTGACGTCGGCCAGCTTCTGGTGAAGCTGGCTCACCTCTAACTGCAAGCGGTCGACCTTCGCCTGCAGTTGTCTCGTTTCATCAGTGGCCTTTCTGGCCACCAACTCCTCAATGATGCCGCGCATGCTCGCGGCGCGGCATTTGAGGGCCTTTTGTATGGTCCCCTTGAGGTTGGAGGATTTGGACGCGACCTCCACGATCTCCTCCTCGTCTTCCTTCGCCATCCGTGCCAACTCGGCCACAGAGTGGTCAGCGTATAACAAGCGGGACGCGCCGTACCCGGACTTGACCCGGGCAGCTTGCGCCCGCTGCTCCTTCGCGGCAACCCGCTCCTCTAGCTCCTTCTGAAGCATCTCCCGCCGGGCCAGGTCCAGCTGGCGTTGGGCATCCGCAAGGCCCACGTCGTGGGTGGTAGATGCAACCGCGGGCTTCTTCGCAGAACCCCTCGAGGAACCCGAAGACCCTCCCCGCAAATAGGCGCGCTTGCGCGACATCGGCCTGGACTCGCCCGCGTCAGACCCGATTGAGCTGAGATCGTCGTCGGAGAACTCCGACAGCCCAATCTCCCCCTCAAAGAAGCTCGCCGCAGACGGCGCGCGGCTCGCTTCGGACGCCGAAGCGTCGGTTTGGCCCTGAAAAGGGCCTTTGGGGTGGCCCTGAAAAGGGCCTTTGGGGTGGCCCTGAAAAGGGCCTTTTGGTTGGCCCTGAGAAGGGCCTTTTGGTTGGCCCTGAGAAGGGCCTTTTTTCGGCTTTTTGAAACGCCCGAGGGCGTCCCGCGGGGATTGGGACATGGTCTCCCGCTATCGTAGTACGCAAAACACAATATAGAACTACGATGCACAGTGCACTTTGGCCGAGCCCAGCCTGCCACTCCGTTACGGTGGTCAGGACTGGGTCGTTTCCAGGGGACACGACGAGGACGTAAGCACTGTGGGGTGGTCCCCCAACCACTGCAACTCCTGCAAGCCAGAATCAACAGTGGCGACCACCAGAAAACGCCGAGGCAATGAAGCTTGACGAGTCCCAGAGATTTTTTTTATTGTCTTGGAACCCGCAACGAATTTAATCAGAAAATAATAGTGGAGGAGTAGAGAGTAGGACAAAAGAATATATTAGTAGTGTGCTAGCCAACCCTTTCCATATGATACTCCACATGACCTAGTGACTATACCTACTTGGAGATTTATTCAGAAACTTATCTCTATTATATTTACAATATTTAAATATACCTACTGCCTTAATATAAGTATATATATATACAAATACAAAATAAAATAAAACAAAACTTATTACTAACTACTTGGAGTAATTTTAAAACCCCACTTCCCCCCCACTTTTTACATAAAAGCAGTTTTATTTTTCATATTTTGCATTCGCAATATGCATGGGTCATTATTCTTTATAATTGTTCCAAATTTCAAGTCGATAGCATTACCTAGTAGTTCCTGAAATAAACAGTGGGCTTAGCACGAATCACTTTCGAAAAAGTATTCGAAAAGAAAGCGATTTTCGAATCGTAAATACAACCACACGAGAGCAAAATTTATATTTAAAATATGTAAATAACAACTTGCAGCTTACAAAGATATGAATCCTTACTAATATCCTTACTTCCTTACTAATATTATAAATGCGAAAGTAACTCTGTCTGTCTGTCTGTTACGCTTTCACGCTAAAACTACTGGACCGATATAAATGAAATTTGGTACAGAGATAGAATAGATCCTGAGGAACAACATAGGCTACTTTCTACCCGGGTGCGCTAAGTAGTTCCCTCGGGATGCGGGTGAAACCGCGGGAAACAGCTAGTAGTTCATAAAAGCGAGCGAATACCATTCAAAAATGGCTGCCGATACGAATACTTTTTCGAAAGTGATTGGTGCTAGGCCCACTGCTGTGACAGACGAATAGACAGACAGACGAAGTGAAACCTTAAGGGTTCTTTAACAATTTTTGGCACGGAACCCTAAAAATTCAAAAGGAAAACGTCAAGGAAAAACTGAAAAGTATTTAATAAACAGTAAATTATTCTTACCGTCATATTATAAGACTGATAAAAAATAAGATAAAAAAACTTAAACCTGACAAGGAAAAACTGAAAAGCTGCAACAAGGAGATACTGACGTCATCGCAAAGAGCAACATGAATAAATTTGAAGGGCTCGTAGCTAAGCAACAGCTGAGCCGTTAGACAGTTGAAATTTTCACAGATGATGTATTTCTGTTGCCGCTATAACAACAAATCATAGCCTTTTCACAACTATGTTGTGGTCGGCTTCCAGTCTAAACCGGAAGCAGCTGAGTACCAGTGTTTTACATGGAGCGACTGCCTATCTGACCTCCATAACCCAGTTACCGGGTAACACGGTACCCCTTGGTAAGACTGGTTGTCACTTTCTGGCTTCTGACTACCCGTAACGACTGTCAAAGATCTAGAAATGACAACCGGGTCCAACAGCGGAGGAGTCTCGCTATGACATAGATGGTCACCCATCCACAGACCGACCGTGCCAAGCGCAGCTTAACCTTTGATCGGTCGACCCTTGCGGCTATTACTTAACCTCAAGCTCTTCATATATAACAATAAATAAATACTAAAAAAACAGAATAAAATTAATGTTCAAGAGGGCTCCCACAAAACAAAGGTGATTTTTTTTAGCCGTTTTTATAGATAACTAGCTGTTTCCCGCGGTTTCACCCGCATCCCGAGGGAACTACCTACTTAGCGCACCCGGGTAAAAAGTAGCCTATGTTGTTCCTCAGGGTCTATTCTATCTCTGTACCAAATTTCATTTATATCGGTCCAGTAGTTTTGGCGTGAAAGCGTAACAGACAGATAGACAGACAGACAGAGTTACTTTCGCATTTATAATATTAGTAAGGATGGTACGGTACCTTTCGTGGGCGAGTCCGACTCGCACTTGGCCGGTTTTTATAAAGACTGAACTTGGCTCCCATTTTTTACATTACATATTTATGTTTTTGATGGGTAGTTTTTGTCTGCGTGCGTAAAATAGTTTACATAGGACGCGGGCTTTTATTTACACTTATAATTATCACTTAAAAACATTGAATATAGGTAGGTACCTACCTACAAATAACTTAAGTGCACTTTATGCACTTATCAAGTAATCCATAAAGTATTAATAAATATTTATATACTGACGTACGGATTGTTTATTTATTTTAATAATTATTAAAGTGTCACATTGTATCATGACTTGAAATTAGAGTTAAGGCAATATTTAATTCAATTGTGGTTAGAAGTTTATAGGTTTACTAGCTTTTCGCCAGCGACTTCGCCCGCGTGGGCTATACGAATTCAATTAAATTGTCCTTTCTTATCGGATGCCTACGTCATACAAAGAACACATCCTCCAAGTTTCAGGTCTCTACGATCAGCGGTTTAGGCTGTGCGTTGATCCGTCAGTCATTCAGGACAAAGCATTTTATATGTATAGATAGATATGTACAATATTGAAACATAAGGATATTAAATTATACTAAAGAAATTAGGCATCAAAATGTTCACCCGCATCGCTGTCAACGGGAATCGTGCCCAAAAGGCTGGCTGGGCCACGTTGGATGGCAATGCTGATTCTTTGACTGAAATATAGGCCAGCTTTTCAATCAGGCGTGGAAAAGTTAACCTAAGCTGTGTCACGAAATAGAAGACGGGCACTATAAGTTAGTGAGGTTATAGAATAGATTAAAAAAAAAATGAAAACAAAGTCGTAACCTATTTTGATCTAATTCTGCACACAGAATTAACAAAATGGCGTAAGGATGGCGCATTTATGTCAATTTCATGCTCTAAACATCACCATTCATCATTATTTTAATGTCATTTTCATCTATGTGGAAAAAATTACAACAAAATAGGTTATGATTTTGTTTGTCTTTTTTTGTAAAATCGATCTGTATTACCTTTTTTCGTATGTTTGTTTGCCTGTCACGCAAAAACTACCTAATGGATTTGGATAAAATTTGGTACACACATAGATTATAACCTGGATTAGCACATAGGATTTTTATCCCGGTATATAAGAATAGTTAAAGCTAATAAGAAATACATTTTGAATATAACTTACCTTTCTGCGCTCTAGCGGACGAAACGAAGATTAAAAACAGAAGAAAGTATGAATACATGATAATTCGTCTCTGTTTCTGCAAGTATGTCAACTCAACATAATATTATCTCCACGATCTGTAAACAAACAAATAACACTAGTTATAAATCATCCTTGACATAGCGAGACTCCTCCGTGCCTCGGAAAGCACGTTAAGCTGTTGGTCCCGGCTGTCATTTGAAGATCTTTGACTGTCGTTACGGGTAGTCAGAAGCTAGAAAGTCTGACAACCAGTCTTACAAACGGGTATTGTGTTACCCGGTAACTGGGTTGTGGAGGTTAGACAGGCTGTCGCTCCATGTAAAACACTGGTACTCAGCTGCACCCGGTTAGACTGGAAGCCGACGGTTTGAGAGATCTTAAATGACAGTTCTTCCGTTTCACGTATAAATTAACCGCATTTTTAGGGTTCCGTAGTCCGACAAGGAACCCTTATAGTTTCGCCATGTCCGTCTGTCTGTCTGTCTGCGGCATAGCTCCGAGGTTCTTGTTACTAGAAAGCTAAAATTTGGTATGGATATGTATATTGATCACGCCGAGAAAGTGGTAAAATAAAATTTTGAAAAATATTTTTTTAGGGTACCTCCCAAACACGTTAAGTGGGGATGAATATTTTTTTCTCGCGTACCCCTTTGTGTGGGGTATCTTTAGATAGGTCTTTCAAAAATATTATGGGTGTGTGAAAACCACTTTTCGGTTTAGCGAGCGATTTGCGAAATATATAACTTTTAAGTGCAAATTTTTGTTCGATACGAGCATCCTACCCCCCTAACTTTTGAATGGCTGCACCTATACATGTGAAAAAAAACAGACGTAGCACATGTAATGAACTTACAAGAAAACTATCACGGCTAAGTAGGCTCAACTGGTTACAGAGTTATAGTCGACTAACTAACTCCTATTACGGATCCCTACTGCGCGTGGCCCGACATGCACTTGGCCGGTTTTAAAAATAAGCAGATTCGAAACCAGACAAACACAAATGTGAATCATCTGAGTTTTTAAAAGTCAAAACTCCGATGACGTCATTATCGACTTTCTAAATAAGTATATCTTAGACGTCACTGACTAACGGTGAAGGAAAACATCGTGAGGAAACCTGGACTTAAAAGTCTGATATCGCCAATCCGCCTTGAGCGCACGTGGTGATCAATGCTCATGCCTTCTCTGTATGAGAAGAGGCCTGTGCCCAACTGTGGGACAGTAAATACTGCCTAATATTATCAATCAGAAAATTACTCTGTCTGTGAAAACGGCTGAACCGATTTGGCTGAAATTTGGTATGGGTATAGCTTGAACCCTGAGGTACGACATGGGGGTAGTTTTTATCAAGTAGTTTCTTCAAGACGCGCGTGAAACCGTAAGAAACAGCTAGTATCAATCCATACTAATGTGGAAGTGTGTCGCTCCGACTGTTACCTCTTCACGCTTAAGCCGCTGAGCCGTTATAAATGAAATTTGGTATGTGCATAGCTTGAACTCTTGAGAGACATGAATAGTTTTCGGAACAGCGAAAAACTTAGATATATATGTTACTAAAGGTAATTAGATCTGCAATCACCAAGAAAAACGCGTGTCATAAAAGTTTGAGCCCCCAGCCACAATTCACGTCATCTGTCAGCTTGACTTCAACTGAATGTCTGGAAAAACTGACTGTCGCCGTCTTAAATAGATGTCACGTATTAAATATTAGAATAGAAGTATAGATAGTCTATGGTTATCTACCACTTACCAGTGCATTGAAATGCAATAAAAAGTGGTAACATGACTCGAGTCATGACAGTGCCGGATTTATATTTTTTATGAGTATAGGCCACTTTATTTCCGCCGCCCTAAAATAATAATTTTACATTTGTAGTAAGGAAAACACTAAAGTTAAATAATAAACCGGCCAAGTGCGAGTCGGAATCTTGTTTTTTTTCGACCGCATAAAGTTTGTTGAGGAAAATTGCTGATTACTTAAAAACTGCAATACGATACATACGATACCAATCATAGTTTTATTTTTCCTGTAATATTTAGGCTAATGTCTATCAGCCTCAATTATTTCAGATTTTTCTGTTCTCAATCTTCGGAGATACGGAGATAAGAACGATTTTTTTTATGCGGAATCTATTATAACTCCAAAATTAAAAGACATACCAGAAAACTTAAAATTATATTCGAATGTGTAAATTATTTAGACCTTTCATTATGATGCCTAAATAAATTTTAAACCCCCACTTCCTCCCACTCTTTCTATAAAATATGTTTTATACGCATGCATTATTGTTCTTCATAACTGTTGCAAGCATGAGTAGTTTCTGAAATAATCAGCTGTGACAGATAGACAAACAGACGAAATGAAACCATAAGGGTTTGCCGGCGCGGACGGCGGGCGCAGGAAGCGGGTGCAGGCAGCGGGGCAGGCTGCTCGGTGAGTGAGGGCGGGTAGCGGAGGTGGCGACCAGTGGCGTAGCCTTTTAGGGGTCCCATATCAACTTTTGATCGGAGCCCTTGTATCAGACTGGGGCGCAGTCCAAATGGAAGGTAGACTTCACAAAAGAAACAAAACCTTTCGCATTTTAATAAACACTATGTTTTACATTTTTAACAGTATAATTATTTTTTTCATTTTTAAATATTCATTATAAAAAAAATATAAAAAAACATTTAAAAATATAAAAAACAGGGATCCACCGATATCGGGAACAGGGTCCAAGCTATCGGTGGTTAGGGCTCCAGAGACAGGAACCTCCTCACAATACGTGCAGTATCCAGGAGCACTGCCTTCTGAATCAGGCCCTTGACCCAGCCGCCTAACGAGAGCCTCGTGAGATGTTGATCGAGGCTCTCGGCCATCAGGCCATTGGCTGTCACGACTATCGGCACAATGACAGCAGAGTCCACATTCCACATGTCGACAACCTCATGCGCCAAGTCGAGATACTTTATTTGTTTCTCTTTCTCGGCTTTCACGAGATTCTCGTCATGCGGAATGGTGACGTCGACAATCATTGTACGGCGCGCTAATCGGTCTATCACCACTATGTCAGGCTTATTGGCTACAATAGTCCTGTCAGTGATGATAGACCGATCCCAGTACAACGTAACATGGTCATTTTCCAGAACTGGGTCGGGCGCATACCTATAGTACGGTACCTCCAGATCCACAAGTTTGTACTGCAAAGCAAGTTGCTGGTGTCTGTGCAAGTATTCACCGTTAGCCAAACGAGAACAACCAGAGATAATATGTCTGATAGACTCACCTGGACGATGACATGCCCGACATATGTCAACCGTCCCGTCTTTCATAATATATCTCCGGTAGTTGTTCGTCAAGACAACTTCGTCCATAATTGCGCAGACAAACCCTTCGGTTTCCCCGAAGAGGTCACCGAAGCGTAGCCAAGATACGGACGCTATAAAGTCTACGTCGGGCCCATGAAGGGCCCGGAAAAATCGTCCGTGAAGCTCCTTGCTTAGCCATACTTCCTTGCGGTCATTGGTAGTGAGTACTACTGGTATGCGCCAGTTCTCTTTAGCCAGCGACAGCGGGGTGAGTCCCTTGTTCACTGCAACCGCATCTCGATGCATACCCACGTCGGATTTCAGGAAGTATTCCCTGAGATTGCACACCTCACGGTTGTGGAGAGTCTTAGTAGCATTTAAAAAGCCTCGACCCCCGCACTTCCGCGGGATGTACAATCTCATCACCGATGATCGTGGGTGATGCATCCGATTTGCGGTCAACAGTGTCCGTACTCTTCTATCCAAGGTGTCAAGTTCAGTCTGGGTCCACTTGAGTATGCCAAAGGAGTACATCAGGACTGGCATGACCCAACCGTTAAAGGCGCGGACCTTATTGCCGCCTGATAAGGAACTTTTAAGAACCTTATTCAGGCGACCAAAGAAACGCTCCCGTAACGATTGTTACAAATAACAGTATAATATTATTAGGAATAATATTTTTCAAAAAATTGTAACAAAAACAGAGGTTAAAAAGCAATTCACACGTAATCGATAGCGCGAGCGAAGCGAGCGAAAATTTTTTTAGCATGTTAATTATAAGGAATAATATTTTAATATAAATGATATTAAAAACAGTGCTTGTAAAAAATACAAATACCCACCTATTACGATAGCGCGAGCGCGAATTTTTTTTAGCATGATAATTGAAGGGAATAACATTTTTCAATAAATTGTATCAAAAATAGAATCTGAAAATAAATAATATACCTACGTAATCAGAAGCGCGAGCGCTAACTTTTTTTTTCACATGATAATTATACTTTTCAATAAATTTTAACGAAAACAGAATCTGAAAAGAAATAAGAATATGTCATTGAAAACGCGAGCGAAGCGAGCGCGAATTTCTTTTTTAGCAAGATAATTATGGGGAATATTATTTTTTTAATGGGTTGCCATGATTGTTGATGTTGCGACCCATTTTTATTTAGTTTCCAAATATGGGAGAATTTTTTGCTAGTTCAATAAGGTTGGCTAATCAGGTTTTGGGGGCCCCGGGGCACTGTCCTGCCTAGCCCCTGGGTAGCTAAGCCTCTGCTCACGCTTTTATGTAAGTGATAACTGTAACAAATTTAAAAAGCGTATGTTGCTTTTCCGCGAAAACAATGAAAAATGCTACTGCCACCCGCCCCCCGCTCTCATCCAACACTCACGCAGTAACTAATATAGATAAAATAGGTACAATAACATAACAGTAGGTACCTAATGATAATTTTCGATAGGAATGAGTTTCTGAGGGATTTAACGTATTAGTATAAAAAACCATGAGAAAACCAGTGAACTTGTTTGACTTTACCCTCTGAAATCAAGTGAGCGTCCTCTGAAATCTGCCGCCCCCCTAGGACGCTGCCGCCCCTAGGCCGCGGCCTGTACGGCCTATTGACAAATCCAGGACTGAGTCATGATCTAGTTTATTTTTATTTTCAGATCATTAAAAATCCAATGTTATTTTTATTGCGTGGGTAATAAAAAAATCATTGGATCAGGCATCTTCTTACAAGATCAGGTTTAAAGGGAACGCAAGGTAACTAACTGGACTTTTTATTTTATTAAAAAAAACAGTCAAGTATGTGTTCAACCACGCGCGATAGGGTTCCGTAAAACTTAAAAACGTTTATTGAAATTAGACTTATTAAATTAGTACTTTTTCACGTCAAAATACATTATGACAGCACCCCAAAAAATAGGTTTTAGACTGACTTAAAAAAAACCCGACTGCGTAAAAATACTCTTATTATAAACTAAAAAGAATAAAACAAGTCTGATGGATCTGGGACCTTACCATGACGTGCAAAAACAAGATTATTTTCGTTATGAAAAAGAGACGGAGCTATACGACGTTAGTAGCTGTGTCACGCTCTCAAACTTGAATAGTGATTGCAAAAACACGTGGTGGTACAGCCCCTGAACTGAAGGACTTTGACAGTCGGGACCCATGTTGGATAGGAATGAGTCTAGGTTATTTAATGGGTCCCGACTGTCAAAGTCCTTCAGTTCAGATCAACCAGACTTGTTTTATTCTTTCTATTTTTACAGTCAGTCTTTTTAGTTAAGGATAAATGAGATCGTGAATGTCGCATTTTATTGGAGACGGTTTTTTTGAACTGTTCTTTTTACTAGCTTTCATTTGATACCCATATTGCCATGGTAAGAAAGAAAAAACAACTTCCTCCCCCCCCATTCCGCCATTTGCGGGCGCCATTTTAAAAATATATATAGCCTATGTCACTACTACAATTTAGACAAATCCAACGACACCTCATATGTCAAAAACCGTCCAGCCGTTTGGGCTGTAGGGCGTGCCAAAGAAATGGACATACATACATACATACTTGCATAGACTCGAAAAACATAACCCTCCTTCTGTCGCAGTCGGGTAATAAAGACTAGATCTTTCTAGATCAGTTGGGTACTTAAATGCTTTAAAATGAGGAAATTATTATTTATTTCCCTCTTGCAACGTGTCTAGGGAAACCCAACTATGCATTTTGCCATTGCCATGCATTAAATCCTTTATTATGTATGTCGCTATCTGCTAACCTAAAATTAAAACCCGCCAAGAGCGAGTCGGACTCGCGCACCGAGTATTCTTATCTTTGAAAGCAATTTATTATATGCAAACATAATAAATTTGATTTATAATAGAAAATTATTATCTATACATATAATAAATCTGTAGAGAGGTCAATTCCGTACATGAAATATATTTCCAAAATAACTATCAGGGGGTGATCAGGGATCGATACTGATGCCAAAAATGCAATCAGTAAAATTTTTGTCTGTCTGTCTGCTTGTATAAACGTTATAGAATCAAAAACTACTCGACGGATTTTAAATATATACGAAACTTGGTACAATTATTTTTCATACTCCTGAGCTGGTTATAGCATACTTTTCATCACGCTACAATCAAAAGGAGTAGAGCAGTGAAGGGAAATGTTGGGAAAACGGGAGAAGTTACTCCATTTTTTAACACGCTTTTATTAGCTCGGGTTGTATGATGTATGTATGTATGTAACGGAATCTTTGAACCTAATTTTCACTGGTTTCTAGACGTCTGATCAACTTGGAACTTTGCACACGTGTTAAGGACCGATTACAATGCAATAATCCGATAAAAAAAATCCAAAAATGGAAAATAAATAATAGTTTAAAAAACTAAAAAAACACGCTTTTATTGCTGATCGAACTAAAAAATGAAAAATAAATAATAGTTTAAAAAAACTAAAAAAACACGCTTTTATTGCAAGTAGGGTATGCCGTTGAGTTGATCGCGTTCGTCGCGTTCGCAGCGTCGCGATGCGTCGCGTACGTCGCTCACGCAGGACACCGCGTTAACGAAACTTGGTACAATTATTTTTCATACTTCTGAGCTGGTTATAGTATACTTTTCATCACGCTACAATCAAAAGGAGCAGAGCAGTGAAGGGAAATGTTGGGAAAACGGGAGAAGTTACTCCATTTTTTAACACGCTTTTATTAGCTCGGGTTGTATGTATGTTTAACACGCTTTTATATTAGCTCGGGTTGTATGATGTATGTATGTATGTAACGGAATCTTTGAACCTAATTTTCATTGGTTTCTAGACGTCTGATCAACTTGGAACTTTGCACACGTGTTAAGGACCGATGACAATGCAATAATCCGATAAAAAAAATCCAAAAATGGAAAATAAATAATAGTTTAAAATACTAAAAAAACACGCTTTTATTGCTGATCGAACTAAAAAATGAAAAATAAATAATAGTTTAAAAAAACTAAAAAAACACGCTTTTATTGCTGACCGAACTAAAAAGTAGAAAATAATTATTAATTACAGAGTTTATGTTACAGTAGTAGGAAGTCAAACAATCAATCGTGAGTAATTAACTCGAAAGAAAATTATAATAATATTTAAGTTATTAACAGAATAATTTAATTCAGAGTAAAAAGCCTGAGCCAAATGACTTCTTCATTTGGTGATTTCCCATCCGAAAAAAAAGGTTTCATTTTTTTAATTTTCGGTCGAAACCCAATACATGATTATCCTTTTTCCTCAATAAACGCTAATTTCCTCAAGAAATAAAAGGTATTTTGTTAAAAATAAATAAATTTGTTCAAAATCGACCAGAAAAAGGTTGTTGACATTTAGGATTTTAGTTTTTTTATTCTTTTTTGCTTTACAAAAAGATATTTTATCGGTTCATTATTTTATATTGGTCATAACTAAGTTTAAGTATTTTTATTCGCAATTTTTATTTTAACTACTTGTTTTTCGCAGCATTAACCGCGTCCTGAGGGAACACATCCAGATACAAACTATCTTATAACCATTCCTAGGGTTCAAGCTATTTCCATACCAAATTTCATCTAAATCGTTTCAGCCATTTTTCCAGGAATGGCTAACAAACAACAATCACATTCGTATTCATAATATTAAGATGTTTGCCGCGATTTCGCCCGCGTCCTTAAGGAACTACATCGTGTATCTGAATGAAAGCTATAATAAGACCTTTCCCAAGGTTCAAGCTATCTCCATACCAAATTTCATCGAAATCGGTTCAGCCATTTTTCCGTGAAAGCGTATCATACAGACAGTTACAATAGAATTAGTAAGGAAGTCAGCTTTAAAAATGCAAAAAAACTTTTCTGGTTATTTTTTATCCAAGTACATAAAAATATTTGCCTCAGGATGCGAGGGAATACGCGGAAATCAGCTAGTCTTATTAAAAAAAGAATTTCCCAAATCGGTCCAGGCGTTTTCGAGTAATCGTGTAACAGACATACAGTCAAATTAAGCCCTCTTTTTAGGGTTCCGATCTCAAAAGGTTACTTGCTGTCCTCCCCCAGCGACGCCCTAAGCCGAGGCCCGTACCCCACTAGGGGGTGCCTTTAGCGTGTAGTCGCTTAGTTTTGTAAGTTAAGCCCTGGCTGGAGGCCCTAAATTCATTTATTCACAGGCAAGCCCGGTTAAGCAGTCGACAACCTTCTAGGTTGACCTGCGAGATGCCATACACAAAAAATAATCTCAAAAGGTAAAAAAACAACCCTTATAAGATCACTCTCTTGTCCGTCTGTCTGTCCATGGGGGTTAGACAAGTGGCAAAAACGCTAGTAGAATAGAAAACAAAATGTATGGGAATGACATTCGTTTACGACTAGCTATCTATCATTCCCATACATTTTGTTTTCTATTCTACTAGCGTTTTTGCCTCCGATTTTTCTCAGGAACGGGTGGACCAGCAGGTTGAAATTTATACCAGATACTGAGATCTATAGTCCCTATTAGGTGTATAAAAATCAAGGCACTAAGTCAACGCGATAAAAAGATATGGCCAAACTTAGATTATCGCGAAAACTTGTAAGTAATCTACCTACCAAAATTTACCTTAATTTTCAACTATTTTTTATTTTTCGAAATGTTCCCTTTACTTCTTCGAAGTGTTTTAAAAAGTATGTGTTAAACAACAAAATGAACTTACCATATAAACGACAATATTGTTTTATAAACACAACTTTTAAATTTAAAACACGTCTTTCCTTATAAAAGCTTCGAAGCTAACTGGTCTTCACTGCCAAACCGGATTTACTGGGCAACGTAATCTTTATATTATAAGGCATTGGACATATTGAACAAATAAAAGAAAAAAGAAAAGAAAAGAAAAAGCATTTATTTCTGGACTCGCACAGGAAATAGACAATTAGTAGATAGTTAACAAAATAGAATTTAAATTGTAATTTAATTGTTTCATTATTATTTTTTATCTTTTTTGTATAGCATCATTTGAATTGTATAACTTTCTCAGAGATACCTGTACTGTAAAAAGACTATTGTAAACATTTCCTTTTGAAAAGAGTGTCTATGGAGTTTCTTGCCGGTTCTTCTCCATAAGACCTACTCCTTGGAACCGTTCAACTAGCTTGACGTTTCATAAGTGCCTGCGAAGACCTATTTGAAATAAAAACATTTGAGTTTGAGTTTGAGAAAAAAATAATAATTAAGACAAGACATTATACCTGTACGAGGCCAGAAAAGGCTCCTATCTCAGCATAATGCTGCAAAATTTACCTGAGTAAATGCCGCAACGCTGATCTTCCATTCAAATCATTAATCTCTATAAACTGTGGATGTCAGCCATACTCAACCCTTTTTATTATGGGGCCGCAAAAACGTTTCTGTCATGGTGTCGCGGGCCGCAAGACATTTTTTTTAGGTTTTAATAAAAAACTTAATAAGTTTTCCTCAGAAATGTTGATACAGTCCTCTTTATTAGTTGCCTGTTTTGTTACTTAAATGAAGTAGTCCCCCCACAGATATGGATAGCACCCATTTTAGCGGTGGGCCCACAGTTTATCTGATGGACGCGAAATTTAAAACGGTTTACAATTTTGTAACTCAATGTGGGCCAATCACAAAGGCCTGGCGGGCCGCATGCGACCCGTGGGCCGCAGGTTGAGTATATATATATAGCTGGTGTAGGTAATTAAATTCACTCATTCCAGAAAGGTCAAAGTCGAAACGTTCTCAGTCTATGCCATAGAACATTTCTAAAGCATTCGTGCATCAAAAAAAATATTAATAACTAGCTTCTGCCAGCGACTTCGTCCGCGTGGAATAGTGGTGCTCCGCTCCTATTGGTCTTAGCGTGATGATATATATCCTATAGCCTTCCTCGAGAAATGGACTATCTAACACTGAAAGAATTTTTCAAATCGGACCCGCGGTTACTGAGATTGGCGCGTTTGAACAAAATGACAACATTTCCCTTCACTGCTCTGCGCCTATTGATTGTAGCGTGATGAAAAGTATACTATAACCATCTCAGGAGTATGACAAATAATTGTACCAAGTTTCGTTAAAATCCGTCGAGTAGTTTTTGTTTCTATAGAGTTTATACAGACAGACAGACAGATGAAAATTTTACTGATTGCATTTTTGGCATCAGTATCTATCCCTAATCACCCCCTGATAGTTATTTTGGAAATATATTTCATGTACAGAATTGGCCTCTCTACAGATTTATTATAAGTATAGAAGAAGATTAGTAAACCTGGACAACTCCTTATAAAACGCGACAAGCTTATGATAAAATTAATAATGCCTGTTTTTACCCGAGTGCAAGGAAAGGGTTATGTTTTTTGCGCCTATCTTTGTTTGTTTGTAATATTCTTTATTCCCTCATACCTTCCAAACCACTCGACGGATTTCTTTAATTAAGGTATTGTCAGATTCGTCTCATTAGTCCAAGTGTTCTTAGATAGGAGACATAAAATAAATAAATATGGAGGTATGTACTAGGTTTCATTTTTTAAGGTGGATTTTTTCTCTTCTCTTTAAAGTTTTTATTCAATTATTTTTTTACGCACTTTTTATTAGTTTTATTTTTTAATTTTCACTTTTTTTTGCAGTCTGTTTTTTTTTGTTTTTTTTTTTGTGAAAACTTGTTTTAATCACATTTCCTTATTCCAATGTGAAGAACTCCTTACATTATGTATATTATATATTCATACAATTGTTATTTAGTATGATCTACCAAACGAGTGGGTTTCCTTTAATAAAACATGTATCAAGAAAAATACATATCTTTATCTTTACTAATATAATAAAGCGAAGAGTTTGTTTGTTTGTAGGGATTTAATTTAAAAACTACTGGACCGATTTCAAAAATTCTTTCGCCTTTAGAAAGCTACATATCTATGAAGTGTCATAGGCTATATTTATTTCCAGAAATAATTAGGGATCGATACTAAAACTAGAATAATGTAACCCAAGGTGTTAAAAAAATTGACCACGCGGGCGAAGCCGCGGCCGGAAAGCTAGTGTACTTATAAAGGACTAGCGTTTCGCGCGATTTTACCCGCGTCTCGAAGGAAAATGTATTTTATGTTTAAGTCCAAGTTATAAACCAAATCTAATGGTTTTTGCGCATAAGT
The DNA here is from genome assembly GCA_963891755.1 of Pyrrhia umbra. Classification (NCBI taxonomy): domain Eukaryota; kingdom Metazoa; phylum Arthropoda; class Insecta; order Lepidoptera; family Noctuidae; genus Pyrrhia; species Pyrrhia umbra. Next base: position 4,683,919 of record OY982946.1, read on the forward strand.
AAGAAAAAAAATTTAAATGAAATAGACAAAAAAGATGTGATTCCGGCCAGGATCGAACTGGCGGCCTTCTGCGTGTAAAGCAGATGTGATAACCACTACACCACGGAACCCTGTTGAATACACTGTCGAAATTATGAACCAGTTTCTAATATGTAGACAGTTAAAAGTCTTGCCAATGACGTCGCATCGATATTTGTTTTAAAATCTACGTAGTTGCTTGCTACGTATTATTTAACCTTGATATTTGATTTGGTTAGTTTCGAAATTGAGCATGAAATAGGTTGTTTACTACCTAGTAGTAGTGTTTAAATGTTTTTATTTGTTCGTAATTTATGGTTGAGATAATATAGGTAGGTACGTAGGAAGATGTCATATTAATTTAGTATATTAAAAGAATATCTTTTTAATGTAAATAATGATAATTATGATAATCTTTGTTCGATAAGATCAAAACAATAGATAGAAATCTACATTAATGTTGATAAAGTTTAATCTAGTAATAGATATTTTTACTTGTCGTATACCATTGTAAATTGAATAAAGTGGCTTTGTAGCGACATCTATAATCTAATAGCTGTAATACACACACAAGCTTTGCCAAACTTAATACTGCTACTCATCACGAGATGGCGCTGTCTTTAGTTTAAGTTATGAAATTATTTTTATTATCATTTTGAAACATGAACAGCAGAAATTAAAATTATTTAAGTCGTATGTATATTATCTTCTCAGATTAGTCTTTAACCGTCAATTGAATTCATTCCGTGTCGATATTTACAACTTTACTTACTTACCTTATTAGTTTCTTTTGTCTATTTTTGTGTTATATTTATTTTTTAAATAATTTGGTAGCATAATTTTGAATTCTACTGTTTAATATTCTCAAAACTGCTTTATTGTACTTTTTACATACGTACGTATTATTAAGGTAAAGATAGGCACCTCAGTTTTCTTCTTTAAAACTTTCTATTCTATAATACTCTACTTATTTTTATGTAGAAGGTATTTTTTTTATAATTTCTGTCATTTCTTACCAATGATAATATAATATGATAATTTAAGACGTTTAAATTCATGTTTATATCTAAAAACTATACTTAATAGGAATAGGAAAATGAAAACAACAATAAGTTTTTAAACTCTTTATTTTAATTAATCTCAAACATTTTACTTTATAATTATTTTCTAAAAATTGTTCTACATTTTCGATCATTATAATTATTTCACACTGAGATATGTTTTTCTTTATAATGAATTTACAATAAAATTCTATCATAGCATAAACTATTAATGATGTTTTATTTAATTAAAATGTTGAGCTTAGATAATTAATTTGTTAAAATATATTATAATATTTTTTTGTTAATATATTAATTTTATTTAGGTTAGTTTAAAAAAATATGAAATTATCTGGATAATAATCTATATATCATAATATTGTTTAATATTCTACTAATTAAAAAAACTTTTGAGGTAGGGTAACCATATTAAAGCATAATATTTTTTAGGATAGTTTTTTTATTGATAATAATTTAAGCAAATATTGTTTTATTTTGTGCGCAAAAAATAAATTTAAAGACTTAATTTAGAAATAAAATAATGTTTATTAAAATATTGAGCATTTATAAAAACAAAAAGTTTTTTCCTGTGTTGTATAGGCATATTGATGATTCTAAAATTAATACAAGTTGGGTTTATATTATGGAGTGTTGGTCTTAACTAAAAATTAATGAAAAAAATAATACTAAATAATATTCTGGTGATTGTAAGTTTTGTATTTTATATTTAATGATTTATTTTTATTTATATGGTTAAAAGCTGTCTTTTGACAGAATGAACAGTTTTCTTTATTATTCATCTTCTTTATATTGAAATATATCCCTATTTTTTTTCTGTATTTTACTAAATAATGTGTAATTTGAATATTTTGTAGATTTTCATCTGCCTAGCCTTTTCCCAACTATGTTGGGGTCGGCTTCCAGTCTAAACCGGATGCAGCTGAGTACCAGTGTTTTACATGGAGCGACTGCCTATCTGACCTCCACAACCCAGTTACCAGGTAACACGGTACCCCTTGGTAAGACTGGTTGTCAGACTTTCTGGCTTCTGACTACCCGTAACGACTGTCAAAGATGTACAAACGACAACCGGGACCAACAGCTTAACGTGCTTTCCGAGGCACGGAGGAGTCTCGCTATGACAAAGATGGTCACCCATCCACGGACCGACCGCGCCAAGCGCAGCTTAACGTGTGGTATCGGTCGAACCGTGCGGCTGTTACTTAGCCACGAGCACGAGAATATTTTGTAGATTTTGTTCTTCTTAAAAAAAACAGGCTTCGTGAATAAGCTTCAAATGTTTTTGACAATTCTTGCAAAATGATACTTTTTTGTCTGAAACGTGAAATGATATAATGTATTTTTTTTGTTCATTCTGTCAAAGAATTTGTGGTTCTTAATTTTAATGTTGATATTAAATCTATTTACATTAACCTTAATATTAATGGACGTATTTTATAATTCATTTTTTATTATTATTAATATAAGTTATAGTTATAATATATTTTTTATTATTTCTAAGCAAATTAAGTTTTCTTTTTATTTTATTTAAAAGCAAGTAATATCGTGTATTTTGTACTAAATTTTCGAGTGAATAAAAAAAATAATAATTCGCGAATACATTTTTAGCTTGACCCGCTATTTTTATTGTAAAATTTAATTTTACATATATCTCTTTAGTTAAAATTACTTCTAAAAACCCGTGAATTACAAACTACAGAAAACATTTAGAAAATCTTGGACCGAACGAAATTTCTAGAACTACTTTTAGTCGACGAAACTTCGGACCATCGTGTTTTCCATATTCTAGTACTGTTATTCTAAATTCTATTTCCGAAGTCCAGATTTTCCAAATAGTTAAAAAATGTGATGATCACAAAATTATATGAAATTATTTATGTGATTTTGAACAAATTAATTGGCTAAGATTTTCCTTATGCAAGATACTAGGAAGATGGCTAGCAGAGACGTCTTCAGTATATCCGCATCTGAAAAAGAAACAAATTATAATTTTGAAGAAATAAGCATACACACTACAAAGATAAGTCGTTATCCCCAACTGCCTTGATGGCAGTCATTGTTACAACTCCATGTCAGAGGCCGTCAGGCGGGTTTGAGACAACTCTGACACTAGGGCTTGTTAGGTTGGTGAACCTTCAGCCCACATGATAAGAAGGAACTAGAGCTTTGCTAGCTCAGTACTACAAGTAGCTCGTACGTGTACGACCGTCAAACGTATAACAGGTCCGAGTGGGCCTGTCCATTCTGTTGGCATGCAAGTGTCGGTCTTTGTTAGCTCAACAGTAACTTAGGAACAATACCCCTAGAAAGGACATTTGAGTAAGCCGCATGATATACTCGAACCGTCAGACGCAAATGAAACTTAACATAAAAGAAATATATTAAAGAAAAAAGGAATCCCACATTGCAAATCTATATTACTATATAATATTCTTTTCTATCTATATATATATAAATGTATCCTTATTTCCCTTGGTCACGGCATCACGCGTGAACGACCGATTTGTATGAAATTTGGTACAGACATAGAGGGGACCCTGGTGGTTTAGGCTACTTTTTATCCGGGTGCGTCAAGTAGTTTCCTCGGCAACAGCTAGTTCGCAATAAAATCTGAACTAATTTAAACAGTAGGTATTAATCAATATATATATTTATAAAAAAAATCCTTGGCCACGGCATCACGCGTGAACGGCTAGGCCGATTTGTATAAAATTTGGTACAGACATAGAGGGGACCCTGGTGGTTTAGGCTACTTTTTATCCGGGTGCGTAGTAGTAAGTAGTTTCCCCGTTAATAAAATCTGAACTACTTTAAACAGTAGGTAGTAATATCAATATTATAGATAAATAATAGGTACGGACCGTTACAGGTGTGCTCCTTCTCAGTGAAGCCGGTCTCCACGTCACAGAGGCAGATCTTGTCGGTCGGCGCGTGCACCCTGAGGTGGAGGGGCGCAGTCCCGGTGATATTAGGAGTGCCGCAGATAAGGCCGTCGTTACACTCGTCACTGTTAGCGCAGACGTGGTAGAGAGCTGGAAGGAGAAAAAAAAACGATTTAATAATCTCTCCAGACCGACTTCGGTCACGGCGGCCATCCTTAATGAAGACTAGCCGAGATATTGTAGTGCACGCACGCTTGCGCAGATACAGGTGCATTCTCCGATGGGTCGGCAATTGGACGTGATGGTGGAAAGATCAACTATACCGAGAGTGACTTCTCCTCCTTAAATTTTGATAGTTGGCTTGACGACATGTTCGTACGTCTTTCCAAGTTGACCACTGAAAAGCAGCGCTATGCTGTGGCTCCCCATAGCACAGCATCATGCTGAGTGGTTTACTGCTTGTCTCAGTCAGGACATGCCAAGATATTAATGTTGTTGTTTTTATTCCATTTTATTATCTGTTTTTTTCTCTTATCTACTATTTATATGCACGTGTTTTCTTTGACAAACATTTTTTTTTCTTTCTTTCTTCTTTCCTCCTTTTAGCCGCCACCTGTCATGTAGCTCTTTGACAGTCGTTACGGGTAGTCAGAAGCCAGAAAGTGTGGTGGCCAGTCTTGCCAAGGCGTATCGTGTTACCCAACTGGGTTCTAGAGGACAGAGAGGCAGTCGCTTTATGTAAAACACTGTAAATCGCTGTATCCGGTTGGACTAGAACTAGGTTAGACTAGTCCCTACTGTTATTTTTTAATTTGTATAGTTTCTGGTCGATATTATTTTAAAATTCCTTAGAACCGACAGCTTATAAACTGTTCTGATTTTAAAACCGAAACCTTCTTTTCTCAAATTAACCTTCATGCTAAATAATAAGCTTAACCTTAAATAAAGCAAGTTACACAGTACTTCATTATACTCAATACTTTCAAAATTAAACCCTAATTAAGTCTTGATAAGGTTCACTTAACAATATAACGTTAACAATAAATTTATTAAACCCAACCTTGAATGCTTATCGGGGACCAAATTAAAAAACTGTTTTGTGTCAAATTGTTAGCATTGTAAGCTTACGTGTTAAACACAAATAAAAGATCCCAATCTTTACTTAAGTGCTAAGTAAAAGTTCTCATTTAACTTATAATTTAGTTTGAGTCGCAACAATTATGAATTTCAGACACGAAATGTCATGAGAAGTGGGTTTTTGGAATGTATTTGAGTTTTAGATAAGGGTTAAGTATGCAGTGACGATCAAGTCGTGGTGGCCTAGTGGTTGACCTGCCTCTCGTGTACGAGTGTGCGATTTGAAACGTGGCAAGTACCAATGTGACTTTTCTAAAGTTTTAAGTACTTTCTAAGTATATCTTAGACGTCACTGACTAACGGTGAAGGAAAGCATCGTGAGGAAACCTGGACTTTAAAAGTCTGAAATCGCCTATCAGCCGAGCAAGCGTGGTGATCAATGCTCCTTCTCTTTATTAGAAGAGGCCTGCGCCCAGCAGTGGGAGAATATATACAGATGATTGGTTGTCTCTACAGAGGCAGCGAGTGGCAGGGTCATAGTGGGTGAGGAGTTACCTCAGAAGTTGCAAGTCTCAAAGGCGCTATAACAGTCGGGGCGCCAGGATAGACTTTACCTTTAGTCTGCGAGTCGCACTGCCCGTTCACTGGTGGTTGGTTGTCTCCACAGAGGCAGCGGGTGACAGGATCATAGTGGGTGCGGACGCAGGAACTGCTGCTTATTCCTGCACATTCCGCCTGGCGAGAACACGGTCGAGCTGCAACGTGATACACGAAAATATGAGAAAAAAATGTTTTTCAGACTTAGAGTTTGGCCTGGATATTTTTTTTATTGTTGGACGGTATTAAAACCTAAAGTGGTACTACACCAGTGGGTAATAACACTATTTTCTATGTACTACTTTATTAATACAGTCTCTAAACTACTGATCTGATAAAAGCTTCAGATATTATTTACTGCTAGAGTGAAATACTAAACGATAATTGAGTTAGCCGCAAATTAACAGTAATTTAAAGAATGTTGTATTTCATTATTTACTTAAATCTATACATATAAAATGTTTTGTCCTGAATGATTAACAGATCAACGCACAGCCTAAACCGCTAATCGAAGAGACCTGAAACGTGGAGGTTGTGTTGTTGGTATGACGTAGACATTCGATAAGAAAGGATTTTCTGAAATTCTACCCCTAAGGGGGTGAAAAAGGTGGGCAAAGTTTGTATGAAATTCTGATTTTTTTTATTGCAATTCGTATATCCCACGCGGGCAAAGCCGCTGGCGAAAAGCTAGTACATTATAATATGTCACCCTCTCCCCACTCTAAATACCACTTCCGATATACCTTCTATTAATCCCAAGATAATGTCAGCCATATTTATGTGGAAGGCAACCAACATTTGTCCCCACAACCAAGGATTGGGCCAACAGCCAACATCGCGTGCAAAGATATGCAAATTTCTGAAGTATAACATAATATATGACAGGGACTGTAAAGGTTACTAGGGGGACCATGAATGTTGCTAAAACGTAGACTGTCCCGTATTTTTATTAGCTTCATGTTGTTTTACGAGGTTGTGTAGGCCTTGGATAAAAATAGGACTGTTACTTAGTGTGCAAGGAGACTTGGTAACTTTATGTATAGCTAGTAACCCGCCCTGGCTTCGCATGGATGTAATCCTAACTAATATGTGTTATAAATGCGATAATGTGTTTGTTTGTTTGTTACTCTTTCACGGTAAAACGTTGGATTACAATACTGAATCTTTGACCGAAATATAGGCCAGCTTTTTGATCACGCATGGACTCGAAGTTGAATAGTATAATTTTCCCTACCAGTGACTCCCAAATACCTATTTAACTATGCTTTACTGACTCAGATCTAATATAAATACGATAATGAGTTTGTTGGTTTGTCACGCTTTCACAGTAACACAGTTGAACAGATTTGGATGAAATTTGGTCCGTAGATACAGTGGCCCTGGAAACAGTGTAATTTGTATCTGAATGCATAAAGTGGTTCCCTCGAGACGCGGGTAAAACAGTAGAAAACAGATGGTTTACAAATTAAATAATAAAGGAAATAAAGGATGAATTTTCTTATTTTACAAAAAAATAATATTATTGGTAAATGATTTTAATTTTGTAGATCCTGTGTCCTTCTCCAAATTTCAATTCATCTCTATACCAAAGCACATCTAAATCATCTATATAAAGTCTAACAAAACGACAGACGAAGTTTCATTCGTATTTATAAATAGGTTAGGATATTTTTAAATATTCATGAACAAATAAGAATTACCCATTATGTTTGTATAACACCGCATTTTAGTTCATTGTTTTATATTAATAAAATATTTTACTGCTTTTTTTATTTGATACTTGGTGTTTTTCACGGTTTTACCTGCGTCGCGAGTGAACTACTTAACGAACGTGAATATAAAGTAGAATATAACCATCTCCAGGTCCCTATCTATGTCTATACCATCCAAATCAGTTCAGTCGTTTTAACATGAAAGTGTAACAGACAAAAAAACTCACTTTCGCATTTATAATACTAGTTAAAATTAGAAATCATGTAATGTAAATAATAATAAAAATCTCCAGACCGACTTCGGTGACAGCGGCCAATCTCAATGAAGACTAGCCAGGTACGAACGAGATATTATAGTGCACGCACGCTTGCAGACACAGGTGCACTCTCTATTCCCTCACTCTCAGTCCTCAGGGACACAATCCGACACGACCGGGGAGAGATCACAAGCAGGACCGACAGCGACACGTGCGAGCCGAGGCACGGAGGAGTCGAGATATACTAAGGCAACACTCACCCATCCATTGACTGACCGCGACAAGCGCAGCTTAACCTTGCTAAGCTCGATTCGCACGACTGTTACTTAGCTACGAGCCCCTCAAATACCACTAATATTGTTCAACAGTATGAAAAATATTTTTAGAACACGTAAATTTTTGTCATATTTTATTTCTAATTTCTTCATTTAAATATTTCTACCCCAAAAAGATATAATACATGTATTTTTTTTTGTATTTTAATATCACTCATATTAATGTTAATAAAAATGTGTTTATTTTTAGCAAAAGTTTTGTCCGGAAAATATCGGAATTCATGGTGTGCCTAACCAAATGGCGTTTTAAGAATACTTGTGCATTTTTTCTTGGTACAAGTTAATGTAGGCCTTAAGTTGTGGTGTTAGTAATTTATTACAAGTACTAGTAGGTACAGTATGGTGGGCGTCTAGATATTTTTAGAATGGTGTGCCTATATTTTTCGGTTATTGGCCTTCGTAGTAAAATAATGGTAGCTTATGAAGAAAAATTGTAGCTATAAAATTATGGTATTTGTGCTGGCGACTTATTAAAAAAAGGAATAAAAAAAAAGATTTTTAAAACTACGTAGGTTACATATTTAAGGTTTTCAGTCAAATTAATTATTATGGTATTTAATTCAAGAAAAGAATAAATAAAAAATATATGAACTGACATAATATATTTTAAGCGTTTCAGTCAAATAAATTATTATTTTCAACATCAAAGTTATTTAAAAAAATACGTTGATATTTTATTGGTAGCAAACAATATGATTCTTTCTTTTCAAAGCAGAACACAATGTTTTTATTATACGAATTACAAAAAAGAGGTCGAACAACTAGATTAAAAATAACAAATCGCTTAAACACCTGAAAATTTACCTTAAATCAACTAAAATAGAGTCGAATTTAGCACAAAACGCTTCAATATTCAAATCCTGATTAAAATTTCAAATCAGCACAGTGGCCGCTTGCAGCCAACACATCCATTTTAGACTGACCTCGCAATCCATTATAAGGAAACATTTCAAGAGATCAAGATAGCCTGGTGATTGCTACGTGTAAATCTAAAATGCTTCCGATAGTTATCGTACAGCGCCATCTGTTATCGAGTAGCGGAACTAGGCTAGTGAATATTTACCGCGAAGGCTGTTTTGGCAGAAATTGATCTGTTTTTGTTAGGGTTCCGTAGTCGACAAGGTATCCTTATAGTTTCGTCTGTCTGTCTGTTTGCGGTATAGCTCAGAGGTGAAATTTGTTAAGGATATAAGTATATTGATCACGCCGACAAAGTGGTAAAATAAAATTATGAAAAATATTTTTGTTTAGGGTAGCTCCCATACACGTAAAGTGGGGATGAATATTTTTTTCTCATGTAGGTATCCCATCGTATGGTATCAATAATATTATAGGTGTGTGAAGACCGTTTTTCGGTTAAGACAGCCATTTGCGGAATATCTAGCTTTAAAGTGCATTTTTTTGTTAGATACGAGCGTCCCCCCCTCTAACTTTTGAATGGCTGTACCTAGACGAGTGAAAGAAATCACAGATGTAGCATATATAACGAACTTCAAAGGAAAACTATCACGGCTAAGTAGGCTTAACCGGTTACAGAGTTATAGTCGACCAACTAAAACGTATTATGGTACCCTACAGCGCGAGGCCCGACACGCACTTGACTGGTTTTTGGTGTATTGCGTGTTGTTGGTATTTTAGGTCAAGACTCTTGGAGTGTGAAGGGTTTATATAAGGATATATTTCATACTAGCTTCTGCCAGCGACTTCGTCCGCGTGGAATAGTGGTGCTCCGCTCCTATTGGTCTTAGCGTGATGATATATTGCCTATAGCCTTCGTCGATAAATGGACTATCTAACACTGAAAGAATTTTTCAAATCGGACCAGCGGTTCCTGAGATTAGCGCGTTTAAACAAAATGACAACATTTCCCTTCACTGCTCTGCTCCTATTGATTGTAGCGTGACGAAAAGTATACTTTAACCAGCTCAGGAGTATGAAAAATAATTGTACCAAGTTTCGTTAAAATCCGTCGAGTAGTTTTTGTTTCTATAGAGTTTATACAGACAGACAGACAGACAAAAAATTTACTGATTGCATTTTTGCCATCAGTATCGATCCCTAATCACCCCCTGATAGTTATTTTGGAAATATATTTCATGTACAGAATTGACCTCTCTACAGATTTATTATAAGTATAGATCTTAAAAGCGTAAAGTAGTGTTTTCAGAGCCCAGGTGAAACCGAATGAAAAAAAAGATTTATAAAACAATTTTTAAACATTACTCGACACAAAATCTGATATAACGTAATAATTTTCTTTTAAAACACCTCAAGTGCTATGCAATTATGCAGATAATATTACTGCTTAGTGTTTAACTTAAAAAGAAATTGTACATAATAGCACCTTTTCCTTATTGAAATAGTTGTATAAAACACTAGCTTTACGCCCGCGGCTTCGCCCGCGTGGAGTTATAGTAGGGATCCCTAATTATTTCTGGAAATAAATATAGCCTATGACACTTCATAAAGATGTAGCTTTCTAACGGTGAAAGAATTTTTAAAATCGGTCCAGTAGTTTTTGAGTTAAAACCCTACAAACAAACAAATCTTTCCTCTTTATAATATTAGTATAGAAAATACGATTGCAAATAAATTTGTTGCAAAAAGTCTCAACCAGTCTTACCAAGGGGTATCGTGTTACCCGGTAACTGGGTTGTGGAGGTCAGATAGGCAGTTGCTCCATGTAAAACACTGGTACTCAGCTGCATACGAATATATCGGTAGCTGATTATAACATAGTTGGGAAAAGGCTAGGCAGAAGATGGGGTTTAAAAAATATGCCTAATTCTTAGGTCCTGTACAATCTCGTTTTAGATTTTTAATGACATTTATGCTACTAATCTTTCATACATATAAAATGCTTTGTCCTGAATGACTGACGGATCAACGCACAGCCTAATCCGCTGATCGTAGAGACCTGAAACTTAGAGGGTGTGTTCTTTGTATGACGTAAGCATCCAATAAAAAAGAATTTTCGTAATCCTACCCCTAAAGGCGTGAAAAAGGGGGGTAAAATGTATATGAAACTCTGTCATTTTTAATTTGAATTCGTATAGCCCACGCGGGCGAAGCCGCTGGCGGAATGCTTGTATTATAATAAATGCGAAAATTAGCTCGTTGTATTTTTTTACATAAATATGAAGAAAACCGACAAAACCTAAACTACTACGCAAGCATGTCGTAGCTGCTACGAGTACGTAGCCGTGTCGTAGCTGCTACGGAGCCGTATCGTAGCCGAGTCGTAGCAATTCCGTAGTCGTTCTAGCTACAGCGTAGCGGTTACTACCACAAAGCTAATATTTTAGTACAAGCTTTCCGCTCGGCTTCGCAGTGTAGGCTATATGAATTCAAATTCAACTTTTTTCACCCCCTTAGGGGTAGAATCTCGGAGAATCCTTTTTTTATCGGATGCCTACATTTATACAAAAAACACACCCTCCAATATTCAGGTCTCTACGATCAGCGGTTTAGGCTGTGCGTTGATCCGTCAGTAATTTAAGACAAGCATTTTATATTGTATAGATAACCGCGAAATAGATAGCAAGAGCTTCACTAAGACCCAGAGTAGAATACAGGATACCTACTTCTAATTTTCTTTTGAATACAGTCGAAATATGTTTGTAACTCATCCACACAAAACCACGGAATGGATTTGTATGAGATTTGGTACACACATTGTTTATAACCTGGAGCTCGTGGCTAAGTAACAGCCGCACGGTTCGACCGATCAAAGGTTAAGCTGCGCTTGGCGCGGTCGGTCCGTGGATGTGACCATCTATGTCATAGCGAGACTCCTCCGTGCCTCGGAAAGCACGTTAAGCTGTTGGCCCCAGCTGTCATTTGTACACCTTTGAAAGTCGTTACGGGTAGTCAGAAGCCAGAAAGTCTGACAACCAGTCTTAGCAAGGGGTACCGTGTTACCCGGTAACTGGGTTGTGGAGGTCAGATAGGCAATCGGTCCATGTAAAACACTGGTACTCAGCTGCATGCGGTTAGACTGGAAGCCGACCCCAACATAGTTGGGAAAAGGATAGGCAGATGATAGTTTATTACGTGGATTAAGACATATGATACTTTTTACCCGGGTGCGAAGAGTAGTTCCCTCAGAAAGCGGGTGAAACCACGGGAAACAGCTAGTATTTATATACAAAACAAAAGGTTCATTGTTTTCTATACTAATATTATAAAGAGGAAAGATTTGTTTGTAGCGTTTTAACTCAAAAACTACTGGACCGATTTTAAAAAATTCTTTCACCGTTAGAAAGCTACATCTTTACGAAGTGTCCTAGCCTATATTTTATATCCAGAAATAATTAGGGATCCCTATTAAAACTTGAATAATGTCACCCAAAGTGTAAAATAAAATGTCCACGTGGGCGATGCCGTGGGCGGAGAGCTAGTGTTAATATATTTTCGTAATAACACCTCTTTTTGCCAAATCATTGTGAATAATTTCGAACATGATAAAAGACGATGTCATTTGAATAGAATATTTTTACCGATTACGAAAAAAGAGGTTACGTTTAGATAGTTTTTTATAGAGCGAAAATCTTTAATCTATATCTTCTATCTATATCTATACTTATAATAAATCTGTAGAGAGGTCAATTCTGTACATGAAATATATTTCCAAAATAACTATCAGGGGGTGATTAGGGATCGATACTGATGCCAAAAATGCAATCAGTAAAATTGTTGTCTGTCTGTCTGTCTGTATAAACTCTATAGAAACAAAAACTACTCGACGGATTTTAACGAAACTTGGTACAATTATTTTTCATACTCCTGAGCTGGTTATAGTATACTTTTCATCACGCTACAATCAATAGAAGCAGAGCAGTGAAGGCAAATGTTGTAATTTTGTTTAAACGCGCTAATCTCAGGAACCGCTGGTCCGATTTGAAAAATTCTTTCAATGTTAGATAGTCCATTTATCGAGGAAGGCTATAGGCTATATATCATCACGCTAAGATTAATAGGAGCGGAGCACCACTATTCCACGCGGACGAAGTCAGTCGCTGGCAGAAGCTAGTGCGGATTATAGTAGAATTTAACGAGTACAAATCGTCACGTAAGGAAAAAGCGTTATGCCCACTGTAATGTTGTCTAATTTTCTCCCTCTCTATTTATTTAGTGGCAGAGAAATAAATCGAATTCTAGCGTTCATTTAAAAAAAAACATAGACATTATAGATTCAAATGCGTAGATAAACCTTGTTCCAAATACAAATAAGAACCATAAACCCAGACCTTGCAACGAAAGAAGTTTTATGTCTTCGGAGGATTGTCTATTGTTTACGAATGATACAATATGGTACAAAAACAATAAAAAAATGTTTGCATGTCTAAGTACGGTTATAGCTATTTTTATAGTAAGTTATCAAATACATATGACGAACGAACGAATAAGAAAAACCAGAAAGTGCGTGTCGGGCCACGCGCAATATGATTTCGTTATACGTTTTAGTTTAGATTTGTTTGTTTGTAGGGGTTTAACTCAAAAACTACTGGACCGATTTTAAAAATTCTTTCACCGATAGAAAGCTTCATCTTTACGAAGTATCATAGGCTATATTTATTACCAGAAATAATTAGGGATCCTTACTAAAACTTGAATAATGTAACCCAAGGTGTAAAAAAAATGTCCACGCGCGCGAAACCGCAGGCGGAAAGCTAGTTGACTATAACTCTGTAACCAGTAAAGCCTACTTAGCCGTGATAGTTTTCCTTGTAAGTTCATTACATGTGCTACGTTTGTGAATTTTTTCACATTTTAGGGACAGCCATTCAAAAGTTAGAGGGGACGCATGTATCGAACAAAAATTGTATTTTAAAGCTTGATATTTAGCAAACGGCTCCCTGTATCGGAATATGATCTTCAAATATTTGTAATATTTTTGAAAGACCTATCCAATGATAGAGATATCTCACACTACGGGATTTATGAAAAAAAACACCACTTCTTCCCAGCAAAAACAAGAAGTGGTGAAGGGCGGGCGTTTTGGGGGCTGTCTTTTGTAAGTTTGACGTTCAAAAAGTGCTGATTTTCAATCTAGTTTGAGGAGCTTGTGGCTAAGTAACAGCCGCACGGGTCGATCGACCACGCCAAGCGTGGTCGGTCCGAGGATGGATGACCAACTATGTCATAGCGAAACTCCGTGCCTCAGAAAGCACGTTAAACCGTTAGTCCCAGCTGTCATTTGTAGATCTTTGACAGTCGTTACGGGTACTCAGAAGCCAGAAAGTCTGCCAACCAGTCTTACTATGAGGTATCGTGTTACCCGGTAACTGGGTTGTAGAGGTCAGATAGGCAGTCGCTCCATGTAAAATACTGGTACTCAGCTGTATCCGGTTTAGACTGGAAGCCGACCCCAACATAGTTGGGAAAAGGCTAGGCAGGTGATGACTTTAATCTAGTTTGCATAAATTATTTTAGCATTGCCATCCAACGTGGTAATGCTGCCAGCCTCTTGGGTATACTTCCAGTTGACGGCGATGATGAAGAATTTTTTGGCGCCATATTTTAGTTAGGTTTATATTAAAAATTTTAAATTTCCTTTTTTTTATTTTACCTAATGTAAAATACTCTCTGCAAATAAACCTTTTAGATTTTTTGAATTACTAAGGATGGATATCTATAAAGATTGCTTTCAAAACAATATCGTGTCTATTCTCAATGACAATATTAAGTGATCATATTTCATATTTGATTTGACATAACCCTATAATGTTTGAAGGTTGGTTCGACTGACATTATTATTTCATTAAAGATCATTTGTCAAAATGACACTCAGTCCCATGTTAATAATAATAGATTTTATCAGCCGGTTGCATGAAACATTGTTTCGTTTATACTTTATACTTTTACGAAAATCATAAAACATGATATCAGTTATACACACACACTTTTAATATGTTTTATGTTATCAATACCTAGATAGATGTAATAATTAAGTAAACATTTTGACAGATCTCGAATGAACCGGCTATTAGTATGTAATAGTTTTTTTTTTTAAATTGCGTTTTTGTTTTTGTCGGTTCAAAAAATATTTTTTCAACATGAATTTTGTTTTGGCATGGTTGTAGTTGTATAAAAGGAGGCGGTTAGATTTCTTCAGTGGCTCGTAGTAAAGCCACAGTATTACGATATCTCCCTACAGTAGCGCAACGCCTTTGATAACGCGCGATGCCGCTGCCGGCGTAAGTAGATACGCTAAGGTTGTTACAAAATCTTCTTCTATATCTATCTATCTATACTTATAATAAATCTGTAGAGAGGTCAATTCTGTACATGAAATATATTTCCAAAATAACTATCAGGGGGTGATTAGGGATCGATACTGATGCCAAAAATGCAATAAGTAAAATTTTTGTCTGTCTGTCTGTCTGTATAAACTCTATAGAAACAAAAACTACTCGACGGATTTTAACGAAACTTGGTTTAATTATTTTTCATACTCCTGAGATGGTTATAGTATACTTTTCATCACGCTACAATCAATAGGAGCAGAGCAGTGAAGGGAAATGTTGTAATTTTTTTTAAACGCGCTAATCTCAGGAACCGCTGCTCCGATTTAAATAATTCTTTCAGTGTTAGATAGTCCATTCATCGAGGAAGGCTATAGGCTATATATCATCACGCTAAGATCAATAGGAGCGGAGCACCACTATTCCACGCGGACGAAGTCGCTGGCAGAAGCTAGTGGGAAATAAAATAACAAGGAAGCGAAACAATTTTCAACAAAACACGACCGCGTCTGCCCCTCGCGCTCCGTCCCGCAAAGTAAGCGTGTTTGCGGGACGCGGTTGACACCGCCCGCCTCCCCGCGAGTCCCCCGCCGTTGCTCCGCGTAAGTACATTCGTTGCGCTACTGTAGGGAGATATCGTAATACTGTGGTAAAGCCCTTGAGATTGGTCTCATATGATTTCAAACGTGTAGCTATTATTTGTTAAAACAAAAAAGGACCTTAATCTAAGAATTCCTAGGCTACGTACAATAAACATAAAATACTTACGCTGGCTGTAAATATACAAAAAAGGTTATTTTGAAAAAAGAATGACCGTGAAATAGGTGCGATATTGTTTTTTTATGGCTGACTAACCATAGAGTATTTTATACAACACAATAAAATCCGTTTTTGAATTAATTAATTTATGAATTCAATTTTCGAGTTAGGTGGCATGAATAACAAGCTCACGATTTTTACTTTATTGTGTATACCAATTTACGTAAGAATTCGTGGTGGCTTAGTGGTTAAGGGGGTGCTGGGATCCAGCAGAATACCAGCGTCAGGTATAATACCTGACACATGCTGAGCTGGACTCCCATTCAGTGCAAACTTAAGACACTGCACCACACCGTCATTTTATTTTTATTTTCTGCCGTACTACCGTCAAATTTGCCACTTTATAAATGTATATGTTCTTATCGTTTGTTTTATTTTTGTTTTTTTTTGTCTTTATGTTGTGAAGTGTTATTATTTTTTTTTTACTTGGTAATTTTATGTTGTAAAAATCTTTTGCACTCATTTTTTTTTTGTTCTCTTTTGTTCTCATATTGTAAATAACCTGTGTCTTGTTTGTGCTGAATAAATGTTTTATCTATCTATCTATCTAAGGCACCTGCATCTCGTGTACGAGTGTGCGGGTTCGAATATAGGCAGTACCAATGTGACTTTTCTAAAGTCATATGTACTTTCTAAGTGTATCTTAGACGTCACGGACTAACGGCGAAGGGAAACATCGTGAGGAAACCTGTTACTTAGCCACAAGTTCCTTAAAAATAAGTTTGTAGTATAGAATTAGTATTCTCTGTGGTTAGTCAGTGTATTATTATTTGTGCATGTATTTGTATTATTATGTGTGGTATAAGCTAACGTGCATAATAAGGAAAAGAAAGAGAAATATTAGAGACGTTAATTTGAATTTAATATTTAATACTTAACATAAACATTATTAGTAAAAGAATATGTGGCCGTAACGAGACGCACCACATGGTCGGCGACTTTTGAAAATCAAGTATTTTCTTCTAATTTAAGTATGTATACATCATTCACAATAACATTAGAAAAAAAACCACTCTTTTTGCAGCTTACTCAACCGATTTTGAGTTCTATTTCGTACAGATAAGGATTACGTTGAGAACAAAATAATGTTTGTTTTGACTATTTTTTAGGCAAAAGCATTTTCTATATATTTAAAATTCGAATAAACGCCTTTTAACAAACTTACCGGGTACCGATGTTGGTGCTACGGTGGGCCCAGCAGTATTGCTTTTCCCAAAAGTAGTGAGGCCGTCTGATCGGCCAGTCATCCAGCCAAATATTAGCATCATTAATAAGGCTGCGTGCTTTCGCTGACACCACATCTCAACGCGCGAAAAGATATACATCCTCTTTTTATGTACACTTTTTTATTCGCGTCTCTTTTATCTATGGTTCGAATTTGGCGGGAAAATTTTGACGTTTAGTTGTTTGTTTTGAATTTAGAATTTTATGCACACTTTTGTTAGTTTTATTTTTGATTAATTTAAGTGAAATTACTAATGCCAAATCTATGATCTAGACTATCTAATCTAATGTAAAGTTAAATTCAAAACTTTATTCAATCTATACACTGAATAATGTTTGGTTGAGCAATGAGCAAAATATGGTGCCTGTAGTATGAGACTAAGACTAGATTTGTGGAATACGAAATATTAGAACAGCAAATTGTGGCTGGACCAAATCATCCCCAGTTTATTATCAATTACTAAAACTACTTTTTTGATATCTAGGCGTTCACGAGATTTAAAATTAACTAAATCGCATGACCAATAAGTTCGGATTGCATCTGTAGGATTGCATTAAATTAAATATTTCGATATTAAGATGTGGTGTGTTGCCAGTAGTAAATTTTTTCGTTTGCATAATTTGTATAAAAGGTCATTTAAGATAGTATTCAAACAAAGTTGTTTTATTAACAAGACGTTATTTGTAAGAAGTGTACAACGTCTGTTAAATAAGCCATTAAAACGCTAATAATTTTCTTTGTTTCGTATGTACTACCTTAATTTTCAACCTTTTTTTTATATGTCTACGTCTACTACAAAAAAATATAAAATTTAAAAACCTTTATACCTTCTGTCTTGTTGTCGAATGCTGTGTTGTATATCTGTAAAGGAGTGTCTAAAACTCTCACCTTATTTTACAGTAATCCTAAAACCCTAGACCTAGAAAATGGACTAAGACTTCCCATCCAGCTTTAAAATAAATACGAACAGAAATGTATGAAAGAGATAATGCGATCGTGTAGCTACACCCTAATTATGTAAAAAATGGATACCCAATTGACATACCTTTCAAAAGCATTTTAAAATATATCGATGCAAATGTTAGAATTTTTATTTTATTGATAGTTATAACAACACAATGTATATCATTGAAGTTGAAGTTGAATTGTTGAATTTTTTGACGCCATATTTTAGTTAGATCTCTTCATTCATTTATTTGACATAATATTAACATTTAAAAAAATATATAAACTTATAGAAAAAAAAACATTTAAAAATATAAATTAGTTAGAGTTTAATGACAAAATAATTATTGTTTCTTTTTAACTTTTCCTACTCTAAATAATGTGAATACTTCATTATGTTTTAAATTATTAAGTTCAGTGTGATTAAAAAAAAACTTTACAGGGAGTAGTAATATTTATTACTTGATGCTGATTGCTGCAGATAATTTTCTTTTTACTTTCACTGTTAAAATAAAAGGTATTGTCATTAATATCTAAATATTATGAGCTACTTAATTAGAGTAACTGTCTTTTTCTAGAAATTCAATAAACCTACGTCACAGTCTTGGCTAGAAGCAGATGAAGTGACAGATCTACTGAAAAGAGACAGACTACGCGGTCGCTTCCTCTCTTTCTATAAAGTTGACAATTTCATTAATACTCAGTCCATTCACTAAGACAATGCCTAAAACAGAGATTTCAAGCGTAACAATATTGACAGCATTTGACACATGCTTTGACAGCTCGCCCGTATGTATGTGTGTGTGTGTGTGTTTAGCTTGTATGATTGTATGGAAAGCAGTTTTCTGTATGAAATATATTGTTTGAATTCTTACCAGGAGCAGCGGAGGTAGTTGCCGGCTTTGGCGGGTCTGTATTAGCCTTCCCAAAAGACGAGATGCCAAACCCTTCTGTGCACTGTATATTTAGCCATCCGACTATAATAAGAGGCAGTATGGCTACCAAATGCCTCTTGCACCACATTTTTTGACACTGGTAATACCTTGTTGAGTATTCGTTTGTTATATAAAAAAAAGTTTTATTACTGGTCTATAAGAAAGGTTATCTATGGTATGACAGTTGTCTGTGGAATCAAAATGGCCGAGTTTTGGCGCCAATTTTTCTGTCATTTGTCGTAGTACCTAGTTGTGGTGGTAAGCAGTGTTTTTTGAGCGGTATGGCTAAATTTTTATTGTGTGTCAGCCTAAATAAATATAAAAGTTTTTTTTTGTTTCGTTAAAAGGCACTAGATGTGTTTTTCGTGTTTTTTTATTCCTCTGAATTACTATTATTGCAAATATGTTGTATGAAAAACATAAATATTTAATACAAAACTTTATTTTTGCAATATTTTTATAATAAAAGTTCTTTGTTTAATATTCAGAGGAATTGTGTGTTTATATCTAGATTCTAGACTAAACAGACAGAGTGAAGTAATTTCGGTCTAGATTTAGTGTGTGTATGTGGTTGACAAATGAATTATATATGTATTTCGTTCTTTTCCGCCATAACTGTTGTATTTATATAATGAGACAAATAAATTAATAAAAATACAATGTTTTTAAATACAAATCAAAAATTTTCAAGTCTTTATACATACATTCAAATTAATTTAAATTTTGAAATTGATCTGTAAAATAAAAACGAATAATTTTTTCTTAATCTTAAAAGAACTATTAAATAAGTAAATAAAAAAATAATGCAGATATTTACAAGCATAAGGAAGAAATCATTTGAATTCTTGCAATATTAATTTTATCTGTACACGTTTTTTTTTATAAGTTTTAAAATTTTAATAAATAAAAATGGTCCCATTATATAAAAAAAATCTTACCCGACGGTGGTGTAGGCGACGGTATTTTGAGAGGAGATTCAGTTTTAATAACGCCAAAAACAGGACTAAACGCCCCGAAACATCGTCCAATCAGCCAGATTAACAAGAAAATTGGCAAAAAATTACCATTCACTTGCCACATATTTTTTTTTCTATTTTATTACCAATTCTGCAAAATCAACATCGTTTTAATTTTGAATTTTTCGATACGTGTATATGAAAACGTAGTATGTGTTATAAAAGTATGTACAATATTTACAGAATGTTCAGTGTTTTTAACGTTATTAGTTCTGTGAATGCTTTGTAGGTAATTTTTAATAAAACCTACTTTGGTTTGGTCGCTCATGCTTCCACCAGTGCATTAGGCAAACATTTTTTTTCATATAATGGGACAGAATTATCCTCTGTATGTACCTGTAAGTATTAAAAAATAACTCGTGCGTTCTAACACTTAAAAGAAACACATGACTGTGTAAATAAAAATGTGTTGTTTTTTTACCATGTTTTGATTTTTAACAGTGAATAAATCGGTGTTTTTTTGTCTAATTCCAATCAAAAACTGTGGGGTGTGCAGTGTGAAATGTCCCATTATATAAAAAAAATATATTTACCGGGCGGTGCTGTTGGGGCGGCCGACGGCGGCTTCGTGTTGGAAACCCCGAATGTGCTGAGTGCTTCTGAGGAGTAACCGGTGAGCGATGCCAACACGAGTGGCAGAATGAGAGCGGCGACTTGTTTCCGGCACATCTCGAAAATTCCAAACATTTTTCGTATTTGAAACGCAACAGTTTACGTTCACGAAAATCGGATGAGCGACGAATGGTTACGTTTTATGTCCTTGTTTATGGTATGGCGGTTCGAATTTAGAACTGCGATTTAGGTTTTTTGTTGATAAGAATTATGCGTCAAAAAACATTGTTGGAAAAATTATTTTTTTAGTAAAACCTTTAATAATAAAACGTAATAAACTTTAAAAACTTGAAAATCTATAAAGAGAGAATATTGCAGAAGTGTCAAAACTGTTATTTGGCGCATTATTGAAAAACGACTCGTACTAAAAAAACAATCGAACATTTTTACAATGACACCTTTTTAGTACGAGTTGCCATAAGTAATAATTAACTATTCTGACAGCTATACAAAAAAAAATACAATACAAGTCAATGACTCGCATTCTCAAAGGCAAACCGAGGTCTGCAATTATTAAAATGGCCAAACCATTCTTTTTCATCGGCCTTTTTAGCTAATAGTATACGTAACAATATAGCGGCCATTTTGAATACATTAGCTGTCAGAATATAAATGAATGTACCTAAATAATAAAATGGTGGATGAGGGTGATTTGAGTATATTTTTGTTTGTAAGAATTAGGAAAAAATATTTATAGAAGTTTTATTTTTAATGGTCAGACCGAAAATGTATTTTTCTTAGTGGATTGAGTTTAAAAAAAATATAGAATAAATATAGTTTTGACGTCAGAATTAAGCCAAATACATTTATATTGGTGTAATGGTTGAGTTTTCAACCATTACACCAATATAAATGTATTTGCGACTTTAAAATGCGACTACTGAACTGAACAAGCCGACATTGTTTTGTGGATTAAAAAAAATCACAAAAGCTGTCCCGGAGTCAAGTAGTTGGTGGTGGCGACCCCTGTGCCTGGGAGAGAATGTTAAGCCGTCGTCCCCGGCTGCTATCTTGATAGCAGTTGTTGTTACAATTCCATGTCAGAGGCCGTCAGGCGGGTTTGAGGAAACTCTGACACTAGGGCTTGTTAGGTTGGTAAACCTGAGCCCACACGATACGAAGAGTTGATATTTCAATAATTGACTGAAAGGCATTTGAAGACGATGATGTCGTCACTTATATATATTTGAAACTTTTGTAGAAAGTAAAAATACATTAATAGTCTGGTTGTTTTATTTATATTTTTTTGTCGGGTTTGATCAATATTTAAATTTGAATACGTGAATTAATTAACTTGAATAGAAATAAAACAAAAAAAACGGCCAAGTGCGTGTCGGGCCACGCGTAGTAGGATTCTGTAATACATTTAGGCATATCGATCACGCCGACAAAGTGGTTCCATAAATGAAATAACAGATAGACAGACCGACATGGTGAAACTATAAGGGTTCCTTGTTGATAACGGAATCCTAAAACAGTCGAAAATCGCCAATCTGGCGATGGCGATGAATTTCAGACAAGCGATTGGCTATCGATGCTCTGCCTTCTCTGTATGAGAATAAGTCTTTGCCCAACAGTGGGACAATAAACAGCCCTTTATAATTAATAGTTGACAATAAAATAATAATTATTAATATTATTGATATAAATTAATAAACTTAAATATTGATCAAGCTGGACACAAAGGATTCAAGTAATAAAAAAAAACATTTAAATTAAATTTGACCACACACATGTCAAACATTTTGTCTTTGGTCAAAATTTAAATTTAGAACAAAGCCTAGTTCTGTCTTTTTAAAGTTAGACTATGTTTCCCGCGAAAATCGTAACTGACATATTTAGACTTTATTAATTCACATTATTAATTCTTTTTCTACACAGTCTGTTTACATCTCTTATTCTAACTCTCCTATCGCAGGTCTAGAAAAGATAGCTTTAGAAATAAGCAGTATCTTTGTACGATACTTTCCTATTCTTTCCTTTATTCTTATATTCTGTGCACATGAATTTGTTCAATAAAAAAAAAAATTAATTAACTCTCTGACTCCTATGTTATTTAGCCTGTTTAGCTCAAAGACAGCTCAAGCTACAGGATTTAAAGATAATCTAATTGTAACTTAATGCTTACATGTGTGCAGTCTTTGTAAAAAAGTAGATAATTTTAATTCAGCATTGCTGGTATTTTTTTTAATTGTTTCATTACTCTGATTGGTCAACTAATTGTTGGCTAATTGGCAAAACGGCTGCACCAATTTAGGTGGTAAGTATGAAGATAATTTGAAACCTGGTGAAAGACATATAAGGGATACTTTTTATCCGGGGGCCGCGAAGTAGTTCCCTTATTATGCGGGGACGCCGCGGAAAAAGCTCTAAATCATAATTAGTTGATCAATATAAGTATTAATAGTGATTTTAATTATTTACATTGTAAGTAAAATATTTAATAACCAATTTCACCCCTTCTAGATAAGAAGGTTAAAACAAAAAGTTTCTATGAGTCTATGGTTAAACTCATCTGTCATATGAATGATACGTTACAATTATGAATTAATTTGACGGATATAAATTGCTATCTAGAAGAGGTGAAACAGGCACTTTATAGTTGCAAAAAGCAGCGGTGCTTCCTTATAACTATAAAACAAGCATTTAATTTAACGTAGTGTCTTTAAATTGTAAAAAAATATGTATTTTTCTAATTATTTATTAAAATATTGTTTTTTTTTTAGCCAAGCAGCTTGTTGACAATTCCCATGACCCAAAGGCTGGCTTTTATTTTGGCCATCCAACGTGGCTGCCAAACTCTTGGGTACACTCTCAGTTGATGGCGATGATATAGAATTTTTAGACGCCATATTTTAGTTAGATTTTTAATTATTATGTAAATGTATTTATATAAATAAACATATTTTTATACTCAAATTTTAGTAAACACATTAGACTATAGTTTACGTCAGTTAAATAATCAGAATCGTAAAGAGATATGATAACTCAGAATTGTCAAAAATTACTTGGTCTAAATCTGGCATATACACGCTACATATCAATGGTCTGCCATAAAAATATAATTAAAGCGGTAATATATCTAGGCTTTGCAATCAATCCTGCTTCTTGAATATTCATTAAAAATACTTTTTCACTTATACATTAAAACACACACAAAGCTATAAAAATAAACATTTCAAGAAGCAAAATCGAAACGCACTGAAAAAAACAACAAAAAAAAGTCAAGTGCAAAAGCGTGCGTTCGCATTTAAAAATTGTATTTTAAAAAGTTCAATTTTAGAATTCCATTTTTAATTTAAGTTGAGAGACAAACGTTTTTTTTTCTTTCTTTCTTTGTATTTAAAACTTTTTGGTTACTCTTTTTTTAGTTAATTAAAATGTCTTTTATTCACGGTTAGACTATGTGGGGTCTAGAACTAGACTGAGTTTGGTATATAGTTACTGTTACGGTCGTCTGAGTCGCACGGTGCTTGACGCGGTACTAGCGAGCAAGGTAGCTAGCAAGGTTGTAGTTTCTTAACATACAGGCGGGTGTAAAAATATATTTTTGCTGTTTTTATATTAAAAAAAAATTGACCAAAGGATAATGTTTGCGCAATTCTTTCTTCAATATTTTTGCTAGTAAACGCTTATACGTTGCTGTAATTTCTTATTGTGCATTTAGGGAATTTTATTTTGATTGTATTATAAAGTTACGTGCGTACAAAGCAAATTATCAATTTGAACACTTAAATAAACAAAAATGACCAGAAGTATGCAGTAGCGGATTTGAAGGCCCCAGTAGGCCCGGACCTAGGGCTGCCAGATATTTGGGGCGGCCAATCGTGAAAAAAAAATTTGGTCCTTATCTAGTCCTAAAGCATACTCAGGACCTTCTTTAACATACTGGTCCTTCGATCCGCGTCACAACAAATGATGTCCATAGTGAAACACCCTGTACATGGTATTAAATTAGGGGTCGCCCCACCGCTGTATATTATATCCGACTTAACGTTTCGGGGTCGAATAGGGGGGAAGTAATTCTAATATTACCGTATACTTACCCCTTCGTTACGAAACTTACTGCGTACAATGAAAAAAGGTTATGTGTTTAAACGGCATTGACTTTTATAAAATGTATTAAGTTTTCGCTAGGCAGCGGCTTCGCTGGGCTATACGAATTCAAATTAAAAATGACAGATTTTCATTCAAACTTTGCCCCCCTTGTTCACCCCCTTAGGGGTAGAATTTCGGAAAATTATTTCTTATCGGATGCCTACGTCATACAAAGAACACACCCTCCAAGTTTCAGGTCTCTACGATACACTCTCTACGATCAGCGGTTTAGGCTGTGCGTTGATTCGTCAGTCATTCAGGACAAAGCATTTTATATGTATACATACTAGATGTTTCTCGCAGTTTCACTCGCGTCCTGAGGGAACTAATTCACGCAAACGGGTTAAAAACTACTCCATGTCCTTTCCCAGGTTTCAGTCTATATTTGCTCAAAATTTTATCCAAATCAGTTTAGCTGTTCTCTCGTCAAAGCGTAACACACAGGCGGTCAAAAAGTGTTAATATCCAGACTTATTTGAATTAACTCATCATCTGCCTAGCCTTTTCCCAACTATGTTGGGGTCGGCTTCCAGTCTAAACCGGATGCAGCTGAGTACCAGTGTTTTACATGGAGCGACTGACTATCTGACCTCCACAACCCAGTTACCGAGTAACACGGTACTTCTTGGTAAGACTGGTTGTCAGACTTTCTGGCTTCTGACTACCCGTAACGATTGTCAAAGATGTACAAATGACAGCCGGGACCAACAGCTTAACGTGCTTTCCGAGGCACGGAGGAGTCTCTCTATGACATAGATGGTCACCCATCCACGGACCGACGGCGCCAAGCGCAGCTTAACCTTTGATCGGTCGAACCGTGCGGCTGTTACTTAGACACGAGCTCCTCACTTATTTGAATTAACTATTTTTGATAAATTTTTGGACCCTAAAACATTTCAGGTCCAATCCGTAGGTCAGTCAGCTTGGGAATCTGGACTTAACGGAGTAACTAGCTTCTGCCAGCGACTTCGTCCGCGTGGAATAGTGGTGCTCCGCTCCTATTGGTCTTAGCGTGATGATATATAGCCTACTAGCTGTTTCCCGCGGTTTCACCCGCATCCCGAGGGAACTACTTAGCGCACCCGGGTAAAAAGTAGCCTATGTTGTTCCTCAGGGTCTATTCTATCTCTGTACCGAATTTCATTTATATCGGTCCAGTAGTTTTGGCGTGAAAGCGTAACAGACAGACAGACAGACAGAGTTACTTTCGCATTTATAATATTAGTAAGGATAGCCTTCCTCGATAAATGGGCTATCTAACACTGAAATAATTTTTCAAATCGGATCAGTAGTTCCTGCGATTAGCGCGTTCAAGCAAACAAACAAATGGTTTTTCCTACTTTCATATGAAAAAGAACCCAATAGCATTTTGCCCGACTCATAGACCAAACCCGGGACTGCATACTCCACCGTACTTACAGTCACTATACCAACGAAGCTGTTATAATTCGAAGTAGGTACATGAATGCCCTACGAATATGGCACCTGCCTCTCGTGCACGAGCGTAAGGGTTCGAAACCTGGCAAGTACCAATGTGACTTTTCTTAAGTCATATGTACTTTCTAAGTATATCTTAGACGTCACTGACTAACGGTGAAGGAAAACACTGTGAGGAAACCTGGACTTAAAAAGTGTGAAATCGCCAATCCGCCTTGAGCGCACGTGGTGATCAGTGCTCGTGCCTTCTCTGTGTGAGAAGAGGTCTGTGCCCAGCAGTGGGACGATATATAGGCTGATGATGAACAGGAATGCGGAGCTTTGACTGAAGGGTATACTTTAAAGGAGATTTCAAGCCTACCTTCCAAGGGAATGACTTTACGCACCCCTATAAAAAGCCTACAATAGTCTTCAAGGTTCCATCCATCTATAATACAAATTTTATCCAAATCGGTTGAGTCGTTCTCAAGTTATGGCGTGACCAAGGGTTATATGGATTCGTACTAGTACTAATGTTATAAAAGCGAAAGTTTGTGACGATGTGTATGTTTGTTAATATTTTAAGCAAAAACTACTGATTGGATTAAGATGAAATCTAAATATACATATATCTAATCTAAATCTAAATATATATAAAACTCAAAGGTGACTGACTGACTGACATAGTGATCTATCAACGCACAGCCCAAACCACTGGAGGGATCGGGCTGAAATTTGGCATGCAGGTAGATGCTATGACGTAGGCATCCGCTAAGAAAGGATTTTGATAAATTCTACCCCTAAGGGAGTGAAAAAGGGGGGCAAATTTTGTATGAAACTCGGTCATTTTTTAACTCACGCGGGCGAAGCCTCTGGCGGGAAGCTAGTTTGGTATACGCATCGTTTATAATCGGGATTAGCACATAGGATTCTTTTTATCCAAGTGCGCTAATATAACCGCCCGCGACTGCGCCTTGCCTGCGTCATTAATATGTCTTATGTTAATTATTTTTATTTATAGTTTAATATATTCCCATTTCAACTAAGTCTACGATTGCAGTAGTTTTATAAGTTTTCAGAGGTCAAGACTAACAGCCGGTTGCAGCAATCTATACTAATCTATACTTATAATAAATCTGTAGAGAGGTCAATTCTGTACATGAAATATATTTCCAAAATAACTATCAGGGGGTGATTAGGGATCGATACTGATGCCATAAATGCAATCAGTAAAATTTTTGCCTGTCTGTCTGTCTGTATAAACGTTATAGAAACAAAAACTACTCGACGGATTTTAACGAAACTTAGAGCAATTATTTTTCATACTCCTGAGCTGGTTATAGTATACTTTTCATCACGCTACAATCAATAGGAGCATAGCAGTGAAGGGAAATGTTGGGAAAACGGGAGAAGTTACTCCATTTTTTAAGCTTCCGTCGCTTGTGCAACCTTAATGGTTAAAGCTACACAGAAATCAAGGCTATAGGCTCCCTACTAAAACTTGAATAATGTAACCCAAGGTGTAAATAAAAAATGTCCACGCGGGCGAAGCCGCTGGCGGAAAGCGAGTACTTTTTTATACTTTTACGAATATCACAAACCATGATATCAATAATTAGCATACTTTTATTTTTTTTATGATATCAACACATAGATATTATTAATTAAGTAAACATATATCACACATATTAAGATGATAAACATAAAATAATAGCAAAATTATTCAATTTTATCCATGACAATTCTTCCGTTTCACGTATAAGTAACCGTATATTTTTTTGATGCAACCGGCTGTTCCAGTGAGTTGCAGTACTAAAGTTTAGAAAACCGATAACCAGACTGCGAAAAATTATAATATAATAGCTTTTCCCGCAATTTCATCCGTATCCTTAAAGAGGTACTACGAGCACCCGGATGAAAAGTTTTTCGAAATTTTGTGCATCAATGCCACACCTCCCCCATCCTCTCTCCCTGAGAACGCGAGAAAAAATAAATAAACTGTAACAAAAACCAGACTACTTAAATAGACTGCAAGCTAAGCGCAAATTTCGTCTATGATTTCCTCCCGGGCGAAAACTCGTATGATGCTTTTAGATAGTTTTATTATTAACCGACTTCTAAAAAAGAAGGAGGTTATCAATTCAGATGTTTGTATTTTTTTTTATGTTTGTTCGCGCAAGCGACAGAGTTATCTCTGTCGCTTGCCAACCGATTTGAAAAATTATTTTTTGTTGGAAAGGGTATACTTCCCAAATGGTCCCATGATAAGGACACCAAGATCTGATGATGGCATCCCGGAGAAGTCCAAATAATTGTTAAATTTAATCGTAGATTCGGTTAGGTTTATTAATGTAGGTAGGTTTCAGTATTATTTTTAACTTTTTAGTGCTTTTTTATAAAGCCTAGTGAACGTCAACTGCAGTTAAGTCGGTGGGTTAAGGGTTTATCTACATACTTCGGAGACTACCGCTGCTTATCCCACCAACCAAGCCGCAGCTGACGTTCACCAGGCTTATAATAAAACTATCTTAAGCATGTTACAGGTTTTTGCCCGGGAGGTTATTGGTCATCAAAATCTGTTCCAGGCTAGCGGCCTATTGATATTTAGCTGAGCCATCCTAAAGCTGGCTGAAATACTTCTGGTTCTACGTTATTAGCAGTGATCGGACTAGGTAGATTGATTTGAGGTCAATGAACTGTCACGTATATATTAATATGGATATGCCTTCGGGATTCCGGGATTTTGTAATAATTAAGATTTTTTAGGAATTTCAAATATTGTTATGTGTAGGATGAAGAATATATCAATATGAATAAGATATGTTTAACCCTTTTGCTGTCTTTTTAAAAGAATATGTGATCGGCCGGATCGGCGGATCGGGAATATTATAAAGAGGAAAACTTTGTTTGTTTGTAATGAATAGGCTCAAAAACTACTGGACCAATTTTAAAAATTCTTTCACCATTCGAAAGCTACATTATCCACGAGTAACATAGGCTAAATTTTATTTTGGAAAAAAATAGGGTTCCGTAAGATATTTGGGTTTTTCGGACACAAGATGTAAGAAATCAACCAGAAAAATTACTTTTTTGCGTACGCTACTAATCTCAGGAACTACTGGTCCGATTTGAAAATTCTTTCAGTGTTAGATAGCCCATTTATTGAAGAAGGCTATAGGCTATATTTCCTCACGCTAAAACCAATAGGAGCGGAGCACCACTATTCCACGCAGACGAAGTCGCGGGCAGAAGCTATGCCATGTTATGATTTCTATGACTATAAATGATACAAGTCATCATCAGCCTATATATTGTCCCACTGCTGGGCACAGGCCTCTTCTCATACAGAGAAGGCATGAGCATTGATCACCACGCTTGCTCAAGGCGGATTGGCGATTTCAGACTAAAGTCCAGGTTTCCTCGCGATGTTTTCCTTCACCGTTAGTCAGTGACGTCTAATATACATATACTTAGAAAGTACATATGACTTTAGAAAATTGGTACTTGCCAGATTTCGAACCCGCACACTCGTACACGAGAGTCAGGTGCCTTAACCACTAGGCCACCACGACTATTAATATGATCCTTACTAATATTATAAATGCGAAAGTCACTCTGTCTGTCTGTCTGTTACGCTTTCACGCCAAAACTACTGGACTGATATAAATGAAATTTGGTACAGAGATAGAATAGACCCTGAGGAACAACGAGCTACTTTTTACCCGGGTGCGCTAAGTAGTTCCCTCGGGATGCGGGTGAAACCGCGGGAAATAGCTAGTATATATTATAATGATACAAGTACGTAAAACTATTATAATGATACAATACGTAAAATCAATCTACCTCCTCCAATCACTACGTCTAGTAAACTTGTTCTAACAATTACGGAGTAGGTTCACGCTTGCAAATTATTGTACACGAATGCGTTGCATGACGATAATAGGTCTTAGGTATATTATATACTGTAGGTACCGTGACGTCATTGGGTTAGGTATAAGAAATGTGTATGCAACACATCACAATACAAACATCCAAGTATTAAATATATATAAAACTCAAAGGTCTGACTGACTGACTGACATAGTGATCTATCAACGCACAGCCCAAACCACTGGAGGGATCGGGCTGAAATTTGGCATGCAGGTAGATGTTATGACGTAGGCATCTGCTAAGAAAGGATTTTGATAAATTCTACCCCCAAGGGGATAAAATAGGGGATGAAAGTTTGTATGAAACTTTGTCAATTTTAAACCGATCGGGCTGAGAATTCATATAGCCCACGCGGGCGAAGCCGCTGGCGAAAAGCTAGTATTATTATAAACGCGAAAGTTTGTGGGGCTGTAGTCTATACTAATATTATAAAGAGGGAAAATTTGTTTGTTTGTAGGGTTTTAACTCAAAAACAACTGGACCGATTTTAAAAATTCTTTCACCGTTAGAAAGCTACATCTTTACGAAGTGTCATAGGCTATATTTATTTCCAGAAATAATTAGGGATCCCTACTAAAACTTGAATAATGTAACCCAAGGTGTAAAAACAAATGTCCACGCGGGCGAAGCCGCGTGCGGAAAACTAGTATGTGCATATTTTTAGTGTTTGGATGAATCTTTTAAATTTTTTACATATCAGTTTAGACTGGAAGGCGACCCCAACATAGTTGGGAAATGGCTAGGCAGATGATGATGATTGTCTCACTGCTGACGTACAATATATTATTTTTTATGTATGGCATCTCGCAGGTCAACCTAGAAGGTTGTCGACTGCTTAACCGGGCTTGCCTGTGAAGTGCCTTAAATAAATTTAGGGCCTCCAGCCAGGGCTTAACTTACAAAACTAAGCGACTACACGCTAAGGGCACCCCCTAGTGGGGTACGGGCCTCGGCTTAGGGCGTCGCTGGGGGAGGACAGCAAGGGACAGGCTGGATCAGAATATATTATGATTATTATAATCGGGAATTTTAAAGCTATTAGCTCAGCTCGCGGGCTGGCTCGTCGAGCTAGGACTGCTGACGTACGCAGCCGGATAAAAACTACCCTATGTTCTTGCCCAGGGTCGGGTCATTCAATCAGTTAATCCGTTTTTCCGTGAAGGGGTAACTACTTAGTATTAATCTTCTATATACATATAAAATGCTTTGTCCTGAATGACTGACGGACCAACGCACAGCCTAAACCGCTGATCGTAGAGACCTGAAACTTGGAGGGTGTGTTCTTTGTATGACGTAGGTATCCGATAAGAAAGGATTTTCCGAAATTCTACCCCTAAGGGGGTGAAACAGGGGGGCAAAGTTTGTATGAAACTTTATCATTTTTGATTTGAATTCGTATAGATACCGCGGGCGAAGCCGCTGGCGGAAAGCTAGTGGTATATATAGACAAAAATGTATCAAAATTCTATCTTTAGTATAAAAACCTAAAAAATTATAGGTTACTAGCTGTTTCCCGCGGTTTCACCCGCATCCCGAGGGAACTACTTAGCGCACCCGGGTAAAAAGTAGCCTATGTTGTTCCTCAGGGTCTATTCTATCTCTGTACCAAATTTCATTTATATCGGTCCAGTAGTTTTGGCGTGAAAGCGTAACAGACAGACAGACAGAGTTACTTTCGCATTTATAATATTAGTAAGGATTGGAAATGGATGTAAGATAGTGCTTATTGGATAGAAATGTGACACTTTTTCAGCGTATTAGAACCTCCTTTTCAGCTGTAACCTACAAGCTTCTTGGTTGTACACTTTCGACATGCAAAAATAATTTGTAATGCCATCAAAATTGTGTCAATCCAAAAATAGATCAAATATCTATTTAAAAATTACTTTAGATATAGAAATGGTAGCACTTAAAATAATTGTACCTCAACCTTCTTACTCAAACACGGAGCGCGCGAAACTTGACAGCCTGATGTGTTTACAAATCCAACATGGCGGAAAAGAGACCAGCTGTTTCCCGCGGTTTCATCCGCGCTTTTTTTGTATGGCATCTCGCAGGTCAACCTAGAAGGTTGTCGACTGCTTAACCGGGCTTGGGTCGGAAGATCCGATAAGAAAGGATTTTCCGAAATTCTAACCGTAAGGGGGTGAAAAAGGGGGGAAAGCCTTCCAGTCGAACCGGATGCAGCTACGTAACGACTGTCAAAGATCTACAAATGACAGCCGGGACCAATAGCTTAACTTTTGAACAGTCGAACCATGC
Organism: Pyrrhia umbra; assembly: GCA_963891755.1. NCBI lineage: Eukaryota > Metazoa > Arthropoda > Insecta > Lepidoptera > Noctuidae > Pyrrhia > Pyrrhia umbra. The sequence continues at coordinate 4,716,363 of OY982946.1, forward strand.
GGCTGTTACTTAGCCACGAGCTCCTTCAGCTGTGGGACATTAAACAGGCCGATAGTGTAAAAAGTAATCGGTACTTTTACCTTTTCATATTATATTTCTAATAACCTCACCAAAAAGGTCTTTAAACTTTAAATGTCGTAGTAACCTTTTTTGATATCAAAGCGTTATGTTTTTTACTAAATATCGGTGGCGAGGCATAATCTTAATGATTTAGGAATTAACTAGTGTTGTACTCAAGGATTTGGGCCTAGGAAGTTAAGATCTAGATATTATAAAAATCTAGATTTTTTTGTAAAAAAACAAACATTCGTTTGATCTAGTAAGTAGAAACTGACTGGCTGACTGATCGATCAACGCACAGCTCAAACCGCTGGTTCTAGAAGGATGAAATGTTGCACAATGTTCCTTAAATGACGTAAGTGTGCACTAAGAAAGGATTATTCTAAATTCATATCCTAAAGGGTTGAAATAGGGGACGACATTTTGTATGAGGCTGTAATTTTTTTATTTAATTCGTAGAGCCCACGCGAACAAAGCCGTGGGCGGAAAGCTATACTCCATGTGGGAGCTTTTAAATGACTATTTAACCACAAAACAATATTTAAGATTAAAAAGTTTTATAGAATTATATAATACTAGCTGTTTCCCGCGGTTTCACCCGCATCCCGAGGGAACTACTTAGCGCACCGGGTAAAAAGTAGCCTATGTTGTTCCTCAGGGTCTATTCTATCTCTGTACCAAATTTCATTTATATCGGTCCAGTAGTTTTGGCGTGAAAGCGTAACAGACAGACAGACAGACAGACAGACAGAGTTACTTTCGCATTTATAATATTAGTAAGGATGTTTTCTAATTACCCTGAATAGTATAAAAAACATGTTTTTAATAGATATAAAATTATATCTAGCAAAAAGAAAAGATACGTTTCGTTACACGTTTAAGAGATAACAAAAAAAAATGACAAAAATGTTCACACTTATAACCAACCCAAAAAAAATTAAGAAAGTATTAAGTTTCCGTAACCAGGAACAACCAGTTTCCAATTAAAGTCCGACTAAACGATTTAACTGTTAAAAATTCATTCCCCCTCACTAAAGAAAGGGCATAATAAGCCTAACAATCTGACCTTTGGCATAACACGACACATGCTTTGCACTGCCGCTAATTTAAAAAAAATAAACGCTACCAACCTTCCGCGCGCAACTGTCAAACTTACCACAGATGACACAGAGTTTATTTTCGCGCCATAGCATTTGTTCGAAGGAGGTTTTCTTACAACAACTAACCTTCTTTCGTGCCACCATATGCGTGTTTGCCCTTTACTGGGTAATTAGGAATTTCGGAGTCGTATTATAGCGCTAACTTACTAGGAGAAATGTAAGGAATGAAGTAAATATCAAAAGAAATAAAGAAATACAATTTAAGACTTGAATTTTGTTGGATTTAGAGATTAGAGGCTTATTTGATGACTCTATTTTGTAACTATTTCAAAGTGGAGGGTGATTTAGTAGTTTCTGTGGGTCGAAATAATGGATATAATCTGTACAAATTGATTTTACGAAAAATATTTACAAAATCATAACCTATTCGTTCTAATTTTCCCACATAGATAAAAAAAATGGCATTAAATGATGAGTGATGAGAGCGTAAAATTAACATAAATGCGCCATCCTTACGCTATTTTGTTAAGTTCTGTGGTAGAATTAGAACAAAATAGGTCACGACTTTGTTTACATTTTTCGTAAAATCGATTGCTACCGAGTATTGTTATACTATGGTATTTTGATGTCATGTATAGTAATTAAGATTTATCTTTAGAAAACACTTACTTATTGTGGTGATCCTTTAAGGCCTGAAAAAACAGAAAATATAGATGTTTATCATTGTTAATATGTATAATACTATATCCTACATACGTTTTCACAGCAATACTTAACATGAAAGCTCAAATCTATACTAATATAATAAAGCCGAAGAGTTTGTTTGTTTGAACGCGCTAATCTCAGGAACTACTGGTACGATTTGAAAAATTCTTTCAGTGTTAGATAGCCCATTTATTGAGGAAGGCTATAGGATATATATCATAACGCTAAAACCAATAGGAGCGGAGCACCACTATTCCACGCGGACGAAGTCGCGGGCAGAAGCTAGTTTATGAATATGGCTGAAAGGTGAACCAACGCTAGCCACCATCTTGAAATGTCATTTTTAGTGATAATGATACCAATTAATGGAAATTTTAAGTAAACCAGGACATAATTAATATCAATTTATTAATTCATCATTTACGTTTTAATAATAATCTTAAATTGGAAACAATATAATGCAATATTTAATCATTTAACACACATTTGGATGTTAGTAGGTGGCTCACAAGCCGGAACCCTCCTGATTATTAAGTAGTCACCGCGGCCGATGGATATCTACAACACCAGAGGCATCGCAGATCATCATTGCCCTTTCTAAACTATTTCAAGGACAAAATCTAGTCTTATTGAATAGCGCTATATATATTTTTACTAATAGTTGGGCCAGAATTTTCCCTTGGCCGGTATCACCAAAATGACATTTGAAAATGGTGGCTAGCATTAGTTCATCTGTTAGCCACGTTCATAAATAGCCATGTCGTACTATATGTATACTGTGTAGGCCATACTACCAACCTTCCGAAACTGTAGTAAAACGCTACAAACGGTTGATAAGCAGTAGCCCCGCTCAAAACTTCCGGAGCAGTCGGTTAGAAAAAGATGTATATCGCACGCAAATTGCTCACGTACACTCTAAAAGGTCAGGAGTTTGGTATCATCACGCTAAACTGTTGAGAGCTCGGCAGAATTAGAACCAGAAGTTTGTAACGATGTAAATAATATGTTTATTACTTTTTTTTGTATGGCTCTCTTTTGGTACACACTTATTTCATAAGCTGGGTTACTTACAGAGAATACTGTTTATCAAGTGCACGAAATAGTTCTCCCAAGATACAAGTAAGATCGCAGGAAATAACTAGATCATAATATACCCCCAGACAAAGAAACTGCATCAAAGTTTTTGTTTAAAAAAAATTGAATGCCCCTTTCCAGTATAAAAACATACACTTAGGGATAATGATACTACGCTGTTATGAAGTTAACGAACCAAACTATAGTAGGTTTCAATAGGTTTCAATTTAAATGTGTATAAAAAGTTGGAATACTTGGTTAAAATGTTTTTTTCTAAGGTAGGTGCGTGTTGAACATTGATGCGGTTTTATAGTCCGTCAGTATATAAGCAAGGAGATTTACTTGTAGGCCATCGTAACCGTCCATTTTCAATTTTAAAGTCGGTCAAACCTTATTCTACTTTCTTATCAATGTTGCCAATCATAATATATTTTTAATACACCTTTGGTGTTGCAATTAATTGTAAACGAATTCTTAATTTGACATTTTCGTGCTTAAATATGATTAAAAATCAATTAAGTTCGCCTTGTAATATATTTTGTCTTTAATTATACGTATTTAGCGGTTTTCTACGACATTGTTTCGCTTGGGAAGTTTTTTTAGTTTTTAGGGTTCCGTAGTCCGACAAGGAACCCTTATAGTTTCGTCATGTCCGTCTGTCTGTCTGTCCGCGGCATAGCTCCGAGGTTCTTGATACTAGAAAGCTGAAATTTGGTATGGATATGTATATTGACCACGCCGAGAAAGTGGTAAAATAAAATTTTGAAAAATATTTTTTTCGGTAGCTCTTAAACTCGTAAAGTGGGAGTGAATATTTTTTTCTCGCGTACCCCTGATCTCTTTCCCGAAAACTGGTTGACACACCTATAATATTTTTGAAAGACTTATCTAACGACATCCCATATAAAGAATACGCGAATATAAAAAATATTTATTCAAACTGTGCATGTACGGGGCCATCTATTATTTTTATAATTTTTAAATTTTATTTAACCTCTTTGTCGGTGTTATCAATATGCATATCAATACAAAATCTCAGCTTTCTAGTACTAATAACCTCTGAGCTATGCCGCGGACAGACAGACAGACGGACATGGCGAAACTATCAGGGTAAGGAACCCTGATAGTCGTGTACGGATCCTTGAAAATATTAATCCTAATTATTATCATCCTTTACCATGCACGAGATTACAGAGTCCAGGACCAATGGGAGGCGAACGTGGGGCCGAAGCCGACACGCAGAAGCCCTTTGAGCCACCTTTAATGAAATGTGATCATCCTATCTTCTCATTCCAATTATTATTATCCTAAAAAAAAATCGCGCTCGATTCGCTCGCGTCTTCCACCATTCACATTACTTTTTGCCCATTTGGATTTTGCTACAATTTACAGTTCTTTACTACAAACATTATCATGCAACAAACAAAACCTAAAAAAAAAATTGTTTTTATTTTGATAAAAAAAAAATCACGCTCGCTTCGCTCGCGCATCAACTGTTTCTATTTTTTTATCAAATAACTTTATTTATGCAAGTACTATTAATTGTTGGCAATTTTTTTTGTGGCCCTTTTAAAGCTTTGGAATATTGTTAATTGTAATTTATGACTCTTTAGACTCAAAAGGTTGCCGACCCCTGGTCTATACTAATTGATTTTACGAAATATGTAAACAAACTCGTAATCTATTTTGTTCTAATTCTGCCACAGAAATTAACGAAAGGGAGTAAGGATGGCGCATTTATGACAATGACATGCTCTAAACATCATCATTCATCATTGAATGCCATTTTATTTATCTACGTAGGAAAATTAGAATAAAACATGTTACGATTTTGTTTACATCTTACTTAAAACCAATCGGTACAGACTATAACCAATTTGGCTAACCCTCCAATTCACGAAGAACTAAACGAAATAAAACACAAATTCTTTTCTTAAATATAAATAAAAAAATATTAGAATATATTTACAAATTGAATTAAATTAAAATTAATCTAAGTAATAAAGTTTTATTCATTAATTTAATATAACATAACACAAAGCTAATAAAATGGTGAAGATACTGCTTGTAGCCAAGGCCGCTGAAGACGCTGTAATTAAAAAAAAAACAATAATTAGAAACATTTTTAAACCATCATCAGCCTATATATCGTCCCACTGCTGGGCACAGGCCTCTCCTCACACAGAGAAGGCATGAGCATTGATCACCACGTGCGCTCAAGGCGGATTGGCGATTTCAGACTTTTTAAGTCCAGGTTTCCTCACGATGTTTTCCTTCACCGTTAGTCTGTGACGTCTAAGATATACTTAGAAAGTATTTTTATCCCACTAAAAAACATTTTCATGTAAAATGTTGCCAAGACTAGACCATATGACTCGCACGGTCAAAATGTTATCAGATCTTGTGTAGAGCTTGAGAGCAAAGCTTTTAACTTCACACGCCCTAACCACAGTATTAGGATATCTCCCTACAGTAGCGCAACGCGTTTGATGACGCGCGATGCCGCCGCCGGCGTAAGTAGATACGCTAAGGTTGTTACAAAATGGGAAATAGAATAACAACGAAGCGAAAAAAATTTCAACAAAACACGACCGCGTCTTCCCCTCGCGCTCCGTCCTGTAAAGTAAGCGTGTTTGCGGGACGCGTTTGACACCTCCCGCCTCGGCGAGTTACGCTACTGTAGGGAGATATCGTTATACTGTGCCCTAACTCTGCCTAACTTCACAAACCCTACATCTTAGTCAAAATATGTGGCTTGGCCGTATCGCTACATTCACATGGTGAAAAATTTATCCACTGTTCATTTCTTTGTATTATACAATAGTTCTTGTAGCAGAGAGTTTCATACAAACTTTGCCCCTCATTTTCACCCCCCTAGAAGTTGAATTTCGAAAAATCCTTTCTAATCGGATGCCTACGTCATACAAAGAACACAATCTCCAAGTTTCAGGTCTCTACGATCAGCGGTTTAGGCTGTGCGTTGATCCGTCAGTCATTCAGGACAAAGCATTTTATATGTATAGAAGATTGGTTTAAACGATACTTACTGCAAGTGTGTAGTTCTTCAGAATAAGGGTATTCGAATGAACATTGACATAAACTGTTTCTGCATTGGACTCTGTTTGAGAGATCGTTCAAGTAACACTCGCTACTACGAGTGCAAACGTCAAAAAGACCTGGAAAAGATAAAAAATATATTTTTGAACGCCGACGCAAAATAGTCTAGTCGACAAGTTAAAAATGGTGTTAATTCGACATACTACTGCTAAAATTATGTGGTTTAGCTCATTCGATTCGGAATAATGTCTAAACCATTGTGCTAAAAAATTGAATTAGCACATAAAAAAATCCAAAAGTTATTAACAATTAAACACCTTCAAAAAATAGCGTTTCGTTTATTGCTTATTGTCCGTAAACTATAAATATTTTCGAAATTTGAAAAAAAGATCCTTAAAGAGGAGGAAATTTAGTAAAAAAAAGTTCCAACTCCCGGAACTGTAGCTCCATTATTTATAATTTTAATTTAACGCTGAAAATAGCCCGCCGCGCGCCATTGTTAGGTTGCGCGCACGGCCTCGAAAGCGAGTACGTCACTTAAAATTTTTTTTTCAAGTACTTAAAGTTAATTGAAAAATCTAAAAAAAATATTGCATAATCTAATGGTAGGGGAGCCCTAGAAGGGATTTCGGGATTTACTAAAGCGCGGCAGATTAATATACAGGGGGATACCTTGTACCCGTTTGAGTACCTCCACCAAATATGAGCCCCATATATAAGGACGCGCGTCAAGGATAAAGGATCAGATTAGTAAAAAAAAATCGATAATCAGACAATCTCGAGCGCGTCAGATTAAGGTAGGGTGAGTTAATTACATGCTAAAAAGTGTATATTCCACTAATCTGACAATTTGAGAGAGACGCAAAGAAAGGGGAGGGCGGAAAAGTTGTAAAAAAAAAACGTCATCTCGACATTCTCGAGCGTGGCTGAATTTTTTTTTATTTTGTAGTAAATTATTCAAGGATAACGAAAAATATATAATCTGACCATTTCCACAAGCCGAAGTAACAAAAATTCGTCGATAAAGTTTAATGCGTGCAGCTGCGTGATGATGATTATCCTCTCCGCGTTTCTATTCCCCTCTCACTCTTTCTCTATCTATTACTATCTCACTCCGTCCCTACTCTGGTTTCGGTTGCTATGACGCCTTCACAGCTGATGACACAGAACAGACTCGTTCGTGGCATAATATTATTAACAGTATTTCCAACGTTTTGGCTTTTCGTTTACGTTTTTTTTTTGTTCGAGCACGAAAAAGATGAAGATGATTCTACTGATGAAGATGATGATTAATTAATCTATTAATTATAAAAAAAAATATTTTTTTGAGCATTTAAAAAAAAATATTTTCGAGAATACTTGTAGTATTCTACTTAACAAACGTACACGTTTTTATTTGCATGCTATTTCCTGAGCTTTTCAATTAATTAAGTCCAATGGTTTGAATAAAAATGTTTTTTTTTGTCAGATTAGGCGAATCCCTCTAGATAATCGTCAGATTATGAGACAGCACGTCTAGGACATAAAGATGAACCATATATATCTTAATCTGACGCGCTCGAGTATTTCAAAATGGCGATTTTTTTTTGCACATTATAATAATGGCCACGAGTTTGCGTCACATCGAAATCGTCAGATTATTGATTGAGAGCGTTTTTTTAGGTTCACTTAACACCCCCTTAGAAAATCTGACGCGCTCGATTAAATTATTATTTTTTTCATTTTCAACCCTTACGTACGACCACCCCCATCATGCAAACGATCAGATTAACATACATACATTCTTAAAAATACGTAGGACATTGATGCTATCAATATCTGACGCGCTCGATTATGTCCATGCAACAGTTTTTTTTTACATTTTTGAAAATCTATAGCTGCTCCCCCCACCGATGAAAACGATACATTATATAACATTTTTTTCTTCTTATCATCTAAGCTTTGCATCCCAATAGGTCTCTATGACGCTCGAGTAAATCCCCATTTAGCATCGTGGGCTCCCCTACCATAAACACTTTAAAAAATTTATTCCCGTTGGAATTTTTTATAAAAACATATTTTTCAATATTCTAGACGATTGTTAATTAAGATTTCTTTTTCCAATTTCCATCATCCTTCTAAACTAAAAAAAATGTTTAAATAATTACCTTAAAATTATTTCGCTTCGTGGACCTCTTCTTATAAATATATTAAACAAGATTGCGTCGTCTAAGTTATGAAATTGTTAATATTTTGTTAATAATATTTTTTTTAAGTTAACAAAAAAAGAAAAAGCACAATTATGTTGTAAAGAAAATTTTTTTCTTTATTTATTATTATATTTTCGTTTTTATGTCAATAAAAGACATCTTTTAATTGAAAAATAAATAAATTTTATCCATTTGTTTATAAACATTTTGTTAACAAATGGACTATTTATATATTTTTGAAAAAAAATTTTTTACAATTTTATAGAGAACTGTCAATTATGATTTTTAGAAAAAAAAATTTCTTAATAATTATTTTTAATTGTTTATAATCGTTTTTTTTTATTTGTTGTTTAAATTATTAGTTAAGAATTTTTTTTTCTAAAAATCATAATTGACCTTTCTCTACAAAATTACAGAAAAAAATTTTTTTTTCGTTAACAATAGCATTGTTTATTAACTTTACAATTTGTTATAAACAAATTCTCAACTTTGTTTTATTTTTTTTCCTGTAAGTAATAATAATTACAAAAACGACCTCGTGGCCGTGCATTAAAATACTGAAAAAAAATTATATCATTTTTTATGTAATTTTGAAAATACACGTGCTACAAAACTTGCAGCAGCTGATCCATTTGTTGACTTTAAAGTTAATATAACTTTTGAACTATGAAAAATACGACCATTAACATTCAGGTCATTTTTGTAGGCAATAAAATTATCTTTCAGATAATGTTAGTCATATATTTTTTATTTATTATTTACTTGTTGTTTTGCGCATTTGTTTATAAAAATTGAAGATTTTTTCAAGTTTTTCGAACTTCTGCGGCTTCTAACTCTGTAAATAATGCGAATTCGGTTATTACGTACAAATACATAAATACAATACATAAACATTATCTGAAAGATAATTTTATTGCCTACAAAAATGACCTGAATGTTAATGGTCGTATTTTTCATAGTTCTAAAGTTATATTAACTTTAAAGTCAACAAATGGATCAGCTGCTGCAAGTTTTGTAGCACGTGTATTTTCAAAATTACATAAAAAATAATATAATTTTTTTTTTCGGTATTTTAATGCACGAGGTCGTTTTTGTAATTATTATTACTTACAGGAAAAAAATAAAACAAAGTTGAGAATTTGTTTATAACAAATTGTAAAGTTAATAAACAATGCTATTGTTAACGAAAAAAAAATTTTTTCTGTAATTTTGTAGAGAAAGGTCAATTATGATTTCTAGAAAAAAATAATTCTTAACTAATATTTTAAACAACAAATAAAAAAAAACGATTATAAACAATTAAAAATAATTATTAAGAAAAATTTTTTTTTCTAAAAATCATAATTGACAGTTCTCTATAAAATTGTAAAAAAAAATTTTTCAAAAATATATAAATAGTCCATTTGTTAACAAAATGTTTATAAACAAATGGATAAAATTTATTTATTTTTCAATTAAAAGATGTCTTTTATTGACATAAAAACGAAAATATAATAATAAATAAAGAAAAAAATTTTCTTTACAACATAATTGTGCTTTTTCTTTTTTTGTTTACTTAAAAAAAATATTATTAACAAAATATTAACAATTTCATAACTTAGACGACGCAATCTTGTTTAATATATTTATAAGAAGAGGTCCACGAAGCGAAATAATTTTAAGGTAATTATTTAAACATTTTTTTTAGTTTAGAAGGATGATGGAAATTGGAAAAAAAAATCTTAATTAACAATCGTCTAGAATATTGAAAAATATGTTTTTATAAAAAATTCCAACGGGAATAAATTTTTTAAAGTGTTTAGATTATGCAATATTTTTTTTAGATTTTTCAATTAACTTTAAGTACTTGAAAAAAAAAAATTTAAGTGACGTACTCGCTTTCGAGGCCGTGCGCGCAACCTAACAATGGCGCGCGGCGGGCTATTTTCAGCGTTAAATTAAAATTATAAATAATGGAGCTACAGTTCCGGGAGTTGGAACTTTTTTTTACTAAATTTCCTCCTCTTTAAGGATCTATTTTTCAAATTTCGAAAATGTTTATAGTTTACGGACAATAAGCAATAAACGAAACGCTATTTTTTGAAGGTGTTTAATTGTTAATAACTTTTGGAATTTTTTATGTGCTAATTCAATTTTTTAGCACAATGGTCTAGACATTATTCCGAATCGAATGAGCTAAACCACATAATTTTAGCAGTAGTATGTCGAATTAACACCATTTTTAACTTGTCGACTAGACTAAAAGTGTACATGAAACGGAAGAACTGTCATTCAAGATCTGTCAAAATGGAGGATAACATTGAATAATTTTGCTGTTATTCTTATGTTTATTGTCTTAATTTTTATGTTATATGTTTAATAAATTATTATGTCTATGTATAAATAACATAAAAATAATGTAAAAATATGCTACTTATTAATATCAGTTTTGTGATATTCGTAAAAGTATAAACGATAAAAAGTTTGATGCAAATGGCCATTAGTGTCATTGATATGGTAGGTATGTTATTAAATATTATTATTATTGTTTTTTTTTTAAACTAGCTGTTCCCCGCGGTTTCACCCGCGTCCCGAGGGAGCTACTCACGCACCCGGAAAAAAGATCTATCCTTTATCTATCCTTCTCCATTTTATCCAAATCGGTTAAGTCGTTCTCAATTCATGGCATGACCAAGGTAATAGGAATTAATTTTTAATTGAAGAAAAAAAAAGGAGTAGGTTTACAAGTCGACGCGTATATATTTTTTTATGTATACCACGCACCACTTTTTACAGAGTAGTCCGATTTTGATTATTTTTTTAGGTAAGTCATACTTCAGAGGTGGTCCGGTAAAAAAATATCAACGTAGGTTCAGCCGTTTTGTATATTTAAAATAACGGTCTATGTATATCTAAACATACGCCCAAACTTAGCTGATTTGGTTATTTAAGCTTATTCCAACCTTAAAAAGTGATGTGTAGGTCTAAGAACCTAAAATTTTTACTGATACGATAATAAGGTCGAGACACTGAAAAGCGAAAAAAAAACCGAAGTCCAAAAACACTGAAAAACGAAAAATACATTTTATTAAAACGCTTGTCCAAAACATCGCTCTTGAAGTCGGTGTCTCGTAAGTTACTGTTAGTATTTTGCCACACTTCACTTTTCAGTGTTATTGGAAGTCGATTTTTTTATGCATAGTTATAGTATAAAGTTTGAAGCAATCTTATAACTTACCGATCTGAGGCCAACAGCGCCCATCTCTCAAATGGTAGCCCTCCTCACATTGACAGACGCTGTCAACACAACTGCTGTCGTCTCCCAGCAGTCCTGCGCACTGAGCTGACACCGTGCACTTCTCTGTTGCTTCCAGCAGTACTGGAAAACACAGGATATAGTTTAGATATACATAGATAACCTACATTGTAACATCCATTACAATTCGACACTGTCGTAGAACAAAGTCGGATCTACAAAATAGCTACTTTACAGGAGAGCACTTTAAAGATTTGATTTTCTTTGATGATATTGATGATATTGGAAATACAACTTTGTTCGTTTTAATATCTCAGAAAGTACCAGATATATAATTATTTTTCTTGCTTATATCGATAGATTATGTTTAGTTGAAGCTGATTTTGAAAAAATCACAATTTCATTGTACATATATTATTTATATTATGTTTTTTTACATATATTATTTATATTATACACTGTGTAATTGAATTCATTATTTTCCGGAAGGGTATATACTCAGTCCTTGATATAGAACCTTTTTAGAACAGTTCAACAAAATTATTCATCAAAATAAAAATATTAACAAACACTATCTTTCCGCCAGCGGCTTCACTTTGCCATACGAATTCAAATTAAAAATGACAGAGTTTCATACAAACTTTGCCCCCTTTTCACCCCCTTAGCGGTAGAATTTCATAGCGAGACTCCTCCGTGCCTCGGAAAGCACGTTAAGCTGTTGGTCCCGGCTGTCATTTGTAGACCTTTGACAGTCGTTTCAGGTAGTCAGAACACAGAAAGTCTGACAACCAAGGGTATCGTGTTACCCAGTAACTGCATGGGTTGTGTAGGTCAGATAGGCAGTCGCTCCATGTGAAACACTGGTACTCAGCTGTATCCAGATAAACTGGAAGCTGACCCTGAATAGTTGGGAAAAGGCTAGGCAGATGATAATGAATTATTGAAGGCCTAAATTAAGTTATTGTACTTACCAGGCCAACACACATCGCTGTCTTCTAAATAATTCTCGCCACATTGACAGGTCAAGGAGGTGTCATTGCAAACTGTGAACTCTATGGTGCAGTCAGAATCTCTGACGCAGGTGCCTCCAATAGCTGGAAGGAGAGAAAATCTGGTATTAAAAACCTACCTTGATATAAAAATATGCATTTAAATAAATTTTGACGACCTGAGTGGTTTAGTGATCAAAATGGAATACCACACAAGTAGTCCCGGGTTCGATTCCCGGCTGGGCAACAATTGAAATGATGATTTTTTTATTTCTGTGACGGGTCTGGGTGTTACTATGTATAATATGTATGTATTTATAAAAATATATAAGTAGTATATCCGTTAAGCTAGCACTCATAACACAAGCATATTAGTTTCTTACTTTGGGGCTAGATGGCGCTGTGTGAAATTGTCCAAAAATATTTATTTATTTAAATAGCGAAAACCCCATTCAAATCGGATCAGTAGTTTTTGAGAACATCGCGGACATACAAACATACGGACGAACTTTTACACTAGTGCATTAAAAATGGCTGCGTTACATATCAAAGTCGACGTTTCCCGCTGTTCCACCCACACACTGACCTGCAGACCCGGATAAAAAAGAATCCTATGTATTAATCCAGGTCATAAACTATGCGTGTACAAAATTCCATCCAAATCCATCCAGCAGTTTTTGCTTGAAGGAGTAAAAAACACACATACATACCATTCTCACAAACTTTGCATCTATACTATACAACGTGTAAAAAAAATAAGCAATAATATTCAAGGGTATGTACATATAGCAAGTATAGATGCTACTGACAAAATCTTATTATTAAATCTGTTAACTTTTTTTTTATATTTTTTTTTTCACTAAATTTTAATAGGCTTATTAGGCTAGTTGCCGAATAGGTAGAAAATAAGGGGTAACTTATTTGCAAACTCGGCATTATTGATCTTCAAATTTGAGTTTATTAACCCAATTTTTAGGGCTGTAACCTATTTTTTTTAACAAAAACTGTTAATTCTTTTTGTTCTAAAACTATAAGATCCCATAAGATTTCCAGTTCCTAATACGGCGCAAAAGATTTGTTATCACCGTATGTGTAGCCCGCTTAAATTTTATTGCTTATTTTTTTTACACGTTGTAGAGTAGTAAGTAAAGAATTGACTTACTTGGAGCGCAGATACCGTTGAGTTCCTGATAACCCTCGCCACAAGAGCAGCGACCACTCTCACAGATGGTGTGAGGAGTTTCTGTACACTCCGGAGTAGCCTGGCATTCATCGCCCAGCTCTGAAAACGAACATATATTCATGTAGGTGGACTAGCTTCCCGCTAGAAGCTTCGCCCGCGTGGGCTATACGAATTTAAATTAAAAAATGATATAGTTTCATACAAACTTTGCCCCCCTTTTCATCCCCTTAGGGGTAGAATTTCGGAAATTCCTTTCTTATCCTACAGCATACAAAGAACACGCCCTCTAAGTTTCAGGTCTCTACGATCAGCGGTTTAGACTGTGCGTTGATCCGTCAGTCATTCAGGACAAAGCATTTTATATGTATAGATTGTCAACTTGGCTAAGGCCCCTGATGTGCGTCAGGAATTCAAAAAGACAGCCCCAAAATGCCAAAGAATAGTAGTTGGTTATACAAGAAGCGTAAATAAACCATTTTATACAAGGTAGTCAAAGACAAGAAAGTCTGACAACCAATCTTACCAAAGAATATCGTGGTAACCGGGTTGTGGAGATCAGATAGGCAGTCGTTCCATGTAAAACACTGGTACTCAGCTGCATCCAGTTAGACTGGAAGACGACCTTAATATAGTCGGGAAAAGGCTAGGCAGATGATGACTTACGTAGACCGCTGGTAAGGCATAGACCGTCCATGTTCACGAGACCCTCAGGGCATGTGCAGACTCCCTGACCTTCTTCATTGGCCACACACTCAATCTCCAGCTCTCCAGCTAAGCAGTCGCTGTTTACCTCACAGAATTCACCAACACCTGGAGAGGAAAATAAAGATGATTACGTACTAATCCTTTATTGGTTTGCAAATTGGTCCCGCTTATCGTGGGAGTGTCAGACTCTTACGGTATGAAAAAAGAATGTCACAAAGAAATAATTTTTTGACGCCATTTTTAATTATATTTTTATATTAGTAAAATATCCATATATTATATAAAAAAGTCGTCGTGGCCTAGTGGTTACAGCACCTGCCTCGTGTACATGAGTGCGGGTTCGAAACCAGGCAAGTACCAATGTGACTTTTCTAAAGTCACATTACTTTTTAAACTGTATATCTTAGACGTCACTGACTAGCTGTAAAGGGAAACATCGTGTGGAAACCTAGACTTAAAAAAAAAGGTCTAAAATCGCCAATCCGCCTTGAGCGCACGTGATGATCAATGCTCATGCCTTCTCTGTGTGAGAAGAGGCCTGTGCCCGCCCAGTAGTGGGACAGTATATAGGCTGAAGATGAGTAAAATATCTTATTTTTTTTTTATGTTTCATAATGCTTGTTATGTTAATATATTGCTTGTATCATCCAGAAGATATTCTAGTTTCTCTACTAATGCTTACCAGCGAACAACCGGCACATAGACCTAGCCTGATCCCATACAGCATCCTCAGTAATACACTCGCAACTCCTGAATCCCCACGGCAGTTGAGGTTCTCCACACCTGGATGCGACACCAAACGTGTGACACATCTGGTCAGAGACACAGGCATCTGTGAGGCGGCGCGTTGCTGGGCAGAGAAATCAAGTATTAAATTAAAATTTTAAAATATCCCCTACGCAAAAATGCCTTCAATCATTTTGGAAAAGAGCTGATACTCTTAAACTGCTGGACTGATATTAACCAAACATAGCTAAGTAACACCGCAAGGAAACTATTGCTTCCAAATTTAAAAAAACCGCATCGAAATCGGTCCGTTTGAGGGCTACGATGCCACAGACAGATACATACACAGACAGACATCGACGTCCAACTTATAACACCCCTCTTTTTTCGTCGGGGGTTAAAAATAACAGGTATAGAAATCTATATCTATACTTATAATAAATCTGTAGAGAGGTCAATTCTGTACATGAAATATATTTCAAAAATAACTATCAGGGGGTGATTAGGGATCGATACTGATGCCAAAAATGCAATCAGTAAAATTTTTGTCTGTCTGTCTGTCTGTTTAAACTCTATAGAAACAAAAACTACTAGACGGATTTTAACGAAACTTGGTACAATTATTTGTCATACTCCTGAGATGGTTATAGTATACTTTTCATCACGCTACGATCAATAGGAGCAGAGCAGTGAAGGGAAATGTGGTCCTTTTGTTTAAACGCGCTAATCTCAGGAACCACTGGTCCGATTTGAAAAATTCTTTCAGTGTTAGATAGTCCATTTATCGAGGAAGGTTATAGGCTATATATCATCACGCTAAGACCAATAGGAGCGGAGCACCACTATTCCATGCGGACGAAGTCGCTGGCAGAAGCTAGTTGTATATTAAAAATGTATACGTAAGTTTAATTCTATGAAACGGATAAACTGATATACATACATGAAATTTGGTATGGAGATACATTGAAACTTGGGACAGACCAAAACGCAGTTGCTACGTAGCCGAATCGCCGTCACTACGTTACCGAATCGTAGCCACTACGTAACCGAATCGTAGCCACTACGTAACCGAATCGTAGTCACTTCGTAACTAAATCGTAGCCATTGCTACATAGCTACGGCGTCCGTAGCCATACCGGTGTCACCGTTGTACCTACACAGTAGCTACAACAAAGTCTGTGTCTGGGATAACAGCTTGTGGTATCAGGAGATCTTGTTCGGCATCGTAAACTACTTGATCAAGAATGCTCTCAAAAAAACCGTATCAAAATTGGTTCGATAGTTTTGAAGGAAAATTGTAACAGACGAACGCATAAATAAATAAACAAAAAACCTCTTAGGCCCAAATCATATGTCTTCTCTGTTCCGTCTTGGTTAAAAATAGTTGAACTATGATTTGCTTACCTTTCACACAGTCCCTCATATTTTCATCGAAGTATACATTGGGGGGGCAGGTGCACACGCCATTTATGACTTCAGCCAGGAAACCAGTGCAGGTGGCATCGGTAGACGGAGACCCAAGTTCTGGAAAAGGAAAAACCGGTTAAGCCTACTTAGCTGTGATAGTTTTCCTTTGAAGTTCGTTATATATGCTACGTCTGTGATTATTTTTACATGTCTAGGTACAGCCATTAAATAATTAGAGGGGGGACACACTCTTATCGAACAAAAATTTGCACGTTGGGATCGGCTTCCAGTCTAAACCAGATACAGCTGAGTTGCATGAGAGAGCTGTTTTACATGGAGCGACTGCCTATCTGACATCCACAACCCAGTTACCGGGTAACACGGTACCCCTTGGTAAGACTGGTTGTCAGACTTTCTGGCTTCGGACTACCCGTAACGACTGTCAAAGATGTACAAATGACAGCCGAGACGAACAGCTTAACGTGCTTTCCGAGGCACGGAGGAGTCTCGCTATGACAAAGATGGTCACCGCGCTAAGCGCAGCTTAACCTTTGATCGGTTGAACCGTGCGGCTGTTACTTAGCCACGAGCTTCTCTAATTTCTTTAGTATAATTTATTCTTGTAATGTTTTTATTATTTCAGTCAAACTGGTCCTTACCTGCCAAGCATACACTGCCATCGATACTGCCGTAGTACCCTCGAGGACACACACAGATACCGAACGAAGAACACTGGAAGGGTGATGGGCAAGCGTTGGCTGAGTCGCAAGCAGTACCGTGCGATCTGATGGCAGATCTGGTAGTAACGTTATATCTCACTACATCTGCGAATGTTGCAGCTGAAACAAAAAATAATCACTTTAAACAATGAAGTCTTGCACCCCCATTTTTTTTATCGAACACTTGGATAAATGAGACGAATCTAACGATACCTTAATTAATTAAATCCGCCGAGTGGTTCGGAAGATATGAGGGAATAAAGAATATTACAAACAAACAAAGATAGGCGTGAATAAAATAACTTTTTCCTTGCTGCAGGTTTGCCAACCTAACAAGCCCTAGTGTCAGAGTTTCCTCAAATCCTGACGGCCTCCGACATGGAATTGTAACAACGACTGTTATCAAGCAGCCGGGGACGACGGCTTAAAGTGGTACGGGGTTTTTTTCGGATAGGAAATCATCAAATGACTCCTCCCGCCGTGGGTGGGGCGGGAGGGAGTGTCAGACTCTTACTGACTAAAACCCATCCATGTTCCTTCCTCAGCCCTTTGTGTTCCGGGGGCGCGGAAACTCTTGCCAACTGAATGGACAGGCCCACTCGGATCTGTATGATTCTTTCTTCAAAAGGTCATTTCAGACTCGAGCCTACGTTGTACATCCATGATGCAATTACATTATGTCTGGACCTTAAAAGAGACTTTGACCCTTGAGTTTGTTTCGGTGTTTCTTCTCAAGGCAGTCAGATAGGAAATACCGGCCTCATCTAGCTTTAAAAAATAATTGACGTGTAAAAGTGTTATTTTATAACCCATTTGCAAAATAAATATCATTTATCATTTATCTTTCGAACATCCCACAGCGTACTTTATGATCTACGAATCTGTAGGAATCTTACCGCTGGTGCTGTCGATACATCTGAAAGAGCTCGCGTCACAGACTCCGTTGATGAACTGACAGTCTTCGTCCAGAATACACCCTTCGCCCACAGCTGGAAATAAAAATATAAGTTACTATGGTTGTATATTACTATGGTTGTATATGTATGAATATAAGTTACTATACTTATAAAAATATAAGTTACTACGGTTATCATGGTATGGGCATGTGATGAGGAGGAATGAGGATTATGTAGTGAGAAAGGTTTTGGACATGAATGTGGATGGATATAGAGGAAGGGGACGACCGAAGAAACGATGGATGGATTGTGTGAAGGTTGATATGATTAGAATGAATGTTACTAGCGAGATGACGGCAGATAGAAGAGTATGGAAGAAGAAAACATGCTGCGCCGACCCCAAATAAAATTGGGATAAGGGCAGGAGGATGATGATGGTTGCAATTAATTAATGGCCAGTTTTCAGCACCTCCGAAATACTACCATTTAAAGTTATCTGCCAAATAACTACCACCTTTTATTTGGATGAGAAATCATCAAATGATTCCTCCCGCCGTGAGCGGGGAGCGCCATGAGGGAGTATCAGACTATTACTGACTTAAACTTATTCATGCGTGCGGCTGTTACTTAGCCACGCGCTCCTCCGCAGGACCGCTCACCGCGGGAAATGTATAGTTTACAATATTTGTTTATATAAACACTTAGCCAGGAGCTCGTGGCAAAGTAACAGCCACACGGTTCGACCGATCAAAGGTTAAGCTGAGCTTGGCGCGGTCAGTCCGTAGATGAGACCATCTATGTCATAGCGAGACGCCTCCGTGCCTCGGAAAGCACGTTAAGCTGTTGGTCCCGGTTGTCATTTGTAGATCTTAGACAGTCGTTACGGGTAGTCAGAAGCCAGAAAGTCTGACAACCAGTCTAACCAAGGGGTATCGTGTTACCCGGTAAACTGGGTTGTGGAGGTCAGATACGCCGTCGCTCCATGTAAAACACTGGTACTCAGCTGCATCCAGTTTAGCCTGGAAGCCGACCCTAACATAGCTGGGAAGAGGCTAGACAGATGATGATGATTTGATTATAAAGGCTTGATAATATATCTTGATAAAATAAAGAAGATATTCCCGCAAAAGAATATATATATAAAAATCAATGCCACTTTTCATTGTAATTTTATAACTCAAGAACGGGCTCACCTATCTAAACCAATTGTTTAGGCTTTGTTCGGACTATTTAGTAGATGGTTTATGTGAAGTTTGCACAACATCGGTCGAGCGGTTCATTTTTAATTTGAGTTTATATGGCCCACGCGGGAGAAGCCGCTGGCGGAAAGCTAAATAGGTTATCGTATAAAAGGATTTCTCACCAGCTCCAATTTTTCTGCACTCTCCCCTCTGCCGCTCGTAATAGCCATCAGCACAGCTACAGGTGTTTTCCTTACAGGCCAAGTTGTAGGGATCCCTTAAGGTACCCATACACTCCTCATCCCTGCTGCAGGTGCCTCCGAAGTCCACAGACCTCCAACACCGGCCGAGGAAGTAATGGAACCCGGTTTGGCAGAAACAATGGCCTTCTGGAAGAAAGAAGAATACATTTTGAACTATAACCGTCTTACTTATAAAGTTTGATTAGTTTTAATCTGCAGCTTAGCAATGGATTACCAAAAGCCTTACTCATAAATGCTGTTTGGCGTTAACCCGAACTTAAGTTAGTAGCTTAATCCTGGATTAGTTAAGTAAGGATTAGGTGAGAAATGGATAAACTTCAGATTACAGATGTTTAATAAGCAATATTTCGTACTCCTCCGTTCGCGCAATTTTCGTAAAAAGCGGTGCAAAGTTAAAACACTGGTACTCAGCTGCATCCAGTTAAGACTGAAAGCCGACCCCAGAATAGTTGGGAAAAGGCTAGGCAGATGATTCTTGCAACGGTATTGGCTTCGGACTGGCTCGGGTATACCGACTTCGGCATAGTATTTGTCGCCGCATTTTACAAGTACACTGGCGGTATCTGGTCGGAGCAGCGCGGAGACTTTCATTAATTTATGGGTTTAAAAATTACCGTTTTCATCTTCGGAGCGGCGGCACTGGAAGTTGGTGACCAGATTCGAGCACTGGAAGTCTTCTACGCAAGGAGACGTGAAGTATGGTGATGCTGAAACAACAGATGTTATTATAGTCTGTTCCATTTGAGTTTACGAAAAATATAAACAAAATTATACTTTGTGTTCTACACTTGAATCTTAATATTGTCACGTGTATTATCCTCATTAAAGGCTAGGTACTATCGCGGGCACACCCGCCTGACCACTACTAAGTAAATTTTTGCTTGCACTCAAAAATAGAAGCGCTCTCTAGCCCCGCCCCTTTGACATTGAATAGATGAATGAAAGACAAGATCGGCCGGCGGCCGGTCGAGCACACTGCAAAGATATTGAAACAAATAGTGCGTGTGAGAGAGAGATAATGTAAGGGGGCGTGGCTTGGCGCCGCCGTAGGATTTAGGCGAAAATATTTTTAAGTGATCAGGTGGCAATGACCGCGATAGTACATCAGAATGACCGTCAATTTAGACCAGATTGACAAGTACTGGCTTACCTCGAGGGGAGTGATCCCAACCCGTGTGGGAATCGAATCCGTACGGGACAACTAAAATTGTAACTCGATTGTAAAAAAAAATATTTTAAATACCTATACAAACTTACTAACGGATTTCTACTTACATTCGGTACAAGCAGACCCGCTTAGCACTAGCTGTTGGCCGGTAGGACAGACGCAGTTGCCAGAATAGCAGACCGACCCCATCGTGTCGGTACAATCGGCGTCTTCCGTACAAGACCACAAAGCCAGGGCCGTATGACTGTGTAGGATACAACCTGGAAAATATTTCATAATTTTGACATATGTATATAATAAAAATAAAATAAAAAGGCTTTTATTTCTTGAAGCTAATTACAGTTTACATTGAAATATTAATTAAAAAAGTAATGATGATTGATAATTATTGATTTGCAAAGTTATATAAATAAAAAAATATTATACAAATTAAATTAGACGTGCAGGAATGCAAGAACCATATTATATACTTCAATTCAAATCATTTATTTCAATTAGGCCTAATAACAAGCACTTTTGAAAGTCAACAAAAAAAAGAATTTAGTTGCCCGTTCCAAAAAGTTTTTCCTATGGAGAAGAACGGGCAAGAAACTCCGTGGTTACTCTTTTTAAATAAGTTTTTACAATTATCTTGTAGGTACACATAAAATTAATGACACGCGAAGATTGTAGAATCAAAATTGAAAAAATGGCAAGGTAGGAAGTCTATTTGGTAGCTACATGGTATTCACCAGCCCTGGATTTGTCAATAGGCCGTATAGGCCGCGGCCTAGGCGCGGCAGATTTCAGATTCAGATTTCAGGACGCTCACTGGTTTTCTCATGGTTTTTTATACTAATACGTTTAATCCCTATATAAACTCATTCCTATCGAAAATTATCAATCCTAGGTACCTACTGTTATGTTATTGTACCTATTTTATCTATATTACTGCGTGAGTGTTGGACGAGAGCGGGGGGCAGTAGCATTTTTCATTGTTTTCGTGGAAAAGCAACATACGCTTTAATTTGTTACAGTTATCACTTACATAAAAGCGTGAGCAGAGGCTTAGCTACCCAGGGGCTAGGCGGGGCAGTGCCCCGGGGCTCCCAAAACCTGATTAGCCAACCTTACTGAACTTAACCTTATAGAACTAGCTAAAAATTCTCCCATCTTCGGAAACTAAATAAAATGGGTCGCAACATCAACAATCATTGCAACCCATTAAAAAAATATTATTCCCCTAATTTACTTGCTAAAAAAGAAATTCGCGCTCGCTTCGCTCGCGTTTTCAATTACATATTCTTATTTCTTTTCAGATTCTGTTTTCGTTACAATTTATGGAAAAATATAATAATTCTGATTAAAAAAAAGTTAGCGCTCGCGGTTCTGATTACGTATATTATTTATTTTCAGATTCTGTTTTTGATACAATTTATTAAAAAAAAATCGACACTGCCGTAGAACAAAGCCAGATGTGATAATACAACGAAATTGAGATTTTTACAAAATCAGCTTCAACTTAGCATAATCTATCGATATAAGCAAGAAAAAAAATTATATATCTGATACTTTCCGAGATATTGAAACGAACAAAGTTGTATTTCAAATACGTTCCAAAGAACATCGTCGTAAGGTCAATAGCGCCACTGTCGCTTAGGTATCAGCGCCGCGCGCCGTGCGTCGTTCGTCACAAGCGGCGATGTTCAACGGAAAGCGATGGTGCTTATCAACAATATGATTGACGATTGATTTGGGTGTTATTGCTTGTACTATGTAATCTTTTTTTTACTTTCTGTATTAAAATCGACGTGAAAAATGACACGAATACAAAAAATATTAAATTTAATTATTAATAATGAAGAAATAAGAAAGCGATTCGCGGAGCACTCTAGTATTTTAAGAAAATCTACGGAAAATGCACATTATTCTGGTAAGTTAATTTATAAATATTTATTTGTGATGAATAACAGTACTATTATTTTCGAGTTCATTGTTTTTGAATCATTGGTTGACATTTTATGCCGGAACATTCAAATTTCATATCGTATCATAACAACCGACAGTGTTCTTCGGAATTTAAAAAAAAAATAATTACTAGATAAAATTATTTTTAATGCTGTTTGTTTTATGTACATTCGTTACGTAATTTATATTTTTGTTTTCTGGGATTTGATTTTTTAGACCTCGTATGTAATTATGCTTCGTTTTTCTTCTCAATTATATGGATTGCTTGTGCACATCCGACGTTATTCTTCGAAATTTTATCACGTTTTTGATGTAGCATATTGAGAACTAACTATGTACTTCGGTATAATAACACATAGGTTTTTGTTCAGCATGTTCAAACGCCAATAAAACACGTATAAATTACCCGATTTATTTTATTGTTATTCATTTATTCCATTAATATGTATCTTTAAATATTTTACTATGTTGCAGGTCCGGGGGTTGAAAAACCCGAATCACCATTACTACCAGGGGGTGTTACCACCATTACACCATTACTACATAACTCATCGAAAACGAAGATTCGATTGATGTTCCGTTCGTTTTCTTATAAATGTTTTATATGGGTAGTATAAGTATATCCCTCTATGTGCAGAGCATCAGATTGCACCTTAGGTACTGCACCACAATATATAATAATAATAAAGTTATCACCTATTCTTGTCCTTGTAGGCTCCCAGGATCGGAAACATAGCCAATCAGTTAAGCGAAGTAGCGCAGGAATATGTGTTATATTTGGAGATGGTGAGGAACACCTCAATTAAATTAACTTAAATATAGTAAATTTAAGTATCACTTCTTGGCATAGATTATGTTTTGACTTTGGCTTCCCCACCACTGAATATGGAGTAAAAGATTTTTTTGGACAGACATTTATAATCAATTAAAAAATAAAGATGATATTAAATGTATGGGTTAAAAATTAGATATAGGAAGAGAAGAAGAGGCAGATAGAAGAAGTCCATGTTAATAAAAATGAGCCCAAAAAATTATATTATAAATATAATCTCAAAGAAAGTAATACTACAATGAACTAATAGCTAACTAGCTATATGATTATTGGATCTAGTACCAGATACTCATCACCTTTACCTAATTTGGAACCTATTTCTAAAAGTTTGATAAATATAGAAAGATAAAATTATAACGACCTTTTTCATATGTGCAAACCACTAGAATAATTATTTCTGAACAACCTATTATTTCAAACCCCTATCTTTTGTAAAATAATCGTGGTCTTATTTTGATAATAAGACCACGATAATGATACAAATGATGAGTGACTTTACAAATATTCCTTTCTTACCAGATTCAATTACATTTCATTTTAAGTTGATAACATGTGATTCATTTGATTCGGAATGAAAACTCATTGTTTTTTTATTACCTATATAAAGAGATTTCAGACAGCTTTGGGTCAAGTGCAATTATTACATACATTACTATATTTTTGGCGATATGACCTGACTGAAGGTTGATTTTTGTATTGTTAGGATTTTTTGGAAATGCTTTTTAGTATTTCAAGGTTACTTTCTTTAATCATAATTGTTGTTTTCTTTAAGTACCAAAATAAAAGTTTATAATCATGTTGTAAGTTAAATGTTATTTTTTTTTAATAATTTTATACAACTAGGTAAACACTCATACTATATCTATTGTTATTTTGTCTTATAGGTATAGCAGAGATAAATAATATTGTGTTTATGATTGATTTCAATTGTGATAAAAATTGATTTAAGTTACTTTTAAAATCTTTTAAAACTGATTCAGACTGATTATCTTGTTACCTACTAAGACTGATGAAGAGCCATACTATGTATTAATATTACGACTTCTAATAACCTAGGTATTTGTTTGATGTAGAAATTTTCAAAATATATTTGAATTAAAAATAAAAGTATTGATTGTAATTTTATGTTTCTCTCTATAATATTTTTGATATAATAGAATAAATAATGTATAATAAATATTATATGTGTGTGTATAATAGTTCCTCATAAAGTTTTTTTATACATATCAATATTTTTTATTTACTCAGAAATAACATACGACATCATTTTTTTATGTAACTCCATAGAACAGTGTGGCATGTATACATACGTCATAGTAGTTTCCGTAGAAAAACGTCGGAAAGTCACAAAAAACATCCTAAGCTACGTAGTACAACGTCGGATTGTTACATGTGAAGGCATTTTTTTTATTTAATAAAGATTTTTTTAATATCATTATCTATTAATAACCCTTAATAAGAGACAAAAGGCTATTGCTAATTTTCTTTTCATTTATATGATAACAAAAAATATTATGCCGAAAATTGTGAACTCAAAACTTTAAAGTGCTCTCCTGTAAAGTAGCTATTTTGTAGATCCGACTTTGTTCTACGACAGTGTCGAAATATTCCCTATAAATATCATGCTAAAAAAATTCGCGCTCGCTTCGCTCGCGCTATCGATTACATGGCTATTTGTATTTCTTTACAAGCTCTGTTTTTGTTACCATTTATTTAAGAATATTATTCTCTATAATTAACAAGGTACAAAAAAAAAAAAGTTTTGTTTCTTTTGTGAAAAGTCTACCATCCATTTGGACTTCGCCCCAGTCTGTTTCAAGGGCAAAAGTTGATATGGTGCCCCTAAAAGGCTAGCTACGCAACTGGTAACCACTTCCGCTTCCCGCCCGCACTCAGCTGCCTGCGCCTTATGATTTCACTTCGTCTGTCTGTCTATCTGTCACAGCTGATTATTTCAGGAACTACTCATGCTTGCAACAGTTATGAAGAACGATTGTGCATGCGTATCGTAAATGAAAAAAGTTGAAAAAACATCTTTTATAGAAAAAGTGGGAGGTAGTGGGGGTTTAAAATTTATTTAGGCATCATATGAAAGGTCTTAAATTATTAACACATTCGAATATAATTTTAAGTTTTCTGGTATGTCTTTTAATTTTGGAATAGAGTCCGCATAAAAAAATTCGTTCTTATCTCCGTATCTCCGAAGATTGAGAACAGAAAAATCTGAAATAATTAGGGCTGATAGACATTAGCCTAAATATTACAGGCAAAATAAAACTATGATTCGTATCGTATTGCAGTTTTTAAGTAATCAGTAATTTAGCTCAACAAACTTAATTATGCGGTCGAAAAAAAACAAGATCCCGACTCGCACTTGGCCGGTTTATTTTATTTAACTTAAGTGTTTCCTTACAACAAATGTAAAATTATTATTTAAGGAAGGTACATGGGCGGCGGAAATAAAGTGGCCTATACTCATAAAAAATATAAATCCGGCACTGGTATTCACATTTACAATTTTTGTGTCGAATATAAATGCAATTACCATCCTAAAATAAAAAACTGGCCAAGTGCGTGTCGAGCCACGCGCAGTAGGGTTCGGTAGTAAGTTTTAGTTAGTCGACTATAACTCTGTAACCGGTTAAGCCTACTTAGCCGTGATAGTTTTCCTTGTAAGTTCATTATATGTGCTACGTCTGTAATTTTATTCACATTTCTAGGAACGGCCATTCAAAAACTAATGGTGTGTTGCTCGTATCGAGCAAAAATTTGCACTTAAAAGCTAGATATTTCGCAAATGGGGGAGCCATTCGACAACAAAATCAAATTTTGTTCATCCGTTTAGGAATCATAGCTCCTAAACGGATGAACAAAATTTGATTTTGCCAAACACACAGACACACACGTTCGTGATAACATACTGTTTAAGTTGGGGTTAAAAAAAGGTTAACCTAAAATCCTAGTAACACTTACTGCAAATTCGAAAGTTGAGAATATGTGAAAATGGTCGTATGTATGTATCTTTGTTACACTTTCACGCAAAAACTACTGAACGGATTTCGATAAAATAAAACCGACTTCCAAAAAAAAACTGAAAAGTAAAAAATAATTTTGATTTAAACGCTTTACGACCAAATCATCGCTGTCGAAGTCGGTGGCGAAATACTAACAATAGTAACTTACAAGACACCGACTTCGAAAGCGATGTTTTGGTCGTAAAGCGTTTAAATCAAAATTATTTTTTTTATAGAAAGTGTAACAAAGATACATAGGTACATACGACCGTTTTCACACATTCTCTCGCTCTCTCTTTCAAATAAAAAAAGAATCATGAAAATCGGTTCACCCAGTCGCAAGTTATGAGGTAACAAACATAAAAAAAAAACAGTCGAATTGATAACCTCCTCCTTTTTTTGAAGTCGGTTAAAAATTTGGTACAAACATAGTTTATAACTTGTATTAACATATAGGATACTTTTTATCCAGGCACGAGAAGTATTTCTCTCAGCATGCGGGTGAAAACGCGGGTAACAGCTAGTTAATAATTTGAGTGATAATAAAAACATTGTGACTCACCTAATATTAAAAATACATAAGCCGCCCACATTTTGTCTTAATTAAAACTATTTTAATTATAATCCTAACACTACACCCGACACTCGACACGCTAAAACAAAAAGTAAAAAGAATAAATTATATCTTTTATATCGATAAAAGTAAAAAATTATGATAGGCTCGTAATTTGCCATAGATAACATGATTTATAGACAGAGGAGCTCGTGGCTAAGTAACAGCCGCACGGGTCGACCAATCAAAAGTTAAGCTGCGCTTGGCGCGGTCGGTCCGTGGATGGTTGACCATCCTTGTCATAGCACGACTCCTCCGTCATCCGTGCCTCGGAAAACACGTTAAGCTGTTGGTCCCGGCTATCATTTGTAGATCTTTAACAGTCATTACGGGTAGTCAGAAGCCAGAAAGTCTGACAACCAGTCTTACCAAGGGGTATCGTGTTGCCCGGTAACTGGGTTGTAGAGGTCGGATAAGCAGTCGCTCCATGTAAAACACTGGTACTCAGCTGCATCCAGTTTAGACTGTAAGCTGACCCCAACATAGTTGGGAAATTGTTAGGCCATCTGCCTAACAATTCATAATTTATAGACTAGTACCCGGAACCCCTTATCTGCGTAACTTTCCTCAAATTAGTTTTTTTTCGGATGGGAAATCATCAAATGACTTTTCCAATCGTGGGTGGGGCATGCAGCAATCAATAATGCTTATTACTCAAGCTAGAGAATTGAATGAGAGGTTAATTCATTTCATGTTGCCATTTCTGAGCGCGGGCAACGCATCTTAAGTGCATTTTATCACTAACTTTGCGCTCGCGTGGGTTATACAAATTAAATTTAAAATGACAGAGTTCCATACCAACTTTGCCCCCCTTTTTCCACCCCCTTAGGGATAGAATTTAAGAAAATCCTTTCTTATCAGATGCCTACGTCATACAAAGAACACACACTCCAAGTTTCAGGTCTCTACGACCAGCGGTTTAGGCTGTGCGTTGATCCGTCAGTCATTCAGGACAAAGCATTTTATATGTATAGATTGGAGGTCCCTTTCTAAATATTCTTAGCTCTACGATATGCAGGTGTTAGAGATTACCAAACGCGGCGATAATCGTTCACCATTTGAGTCGCAGCTGTGCGATATGATAACATTTTATCTAAAATACAATGTATTAATCGTACATATATAAAAACGCAAGTGGTATTCTAATGAATCACCTTTAGTGGTTCTTGGTGCTGCCTATATCTAAATTGAATGGCAAATAGTGCAATAAAAACCCGTGAGGAGCTCACAATTAGCAACAACAAGTAACAGCCGCACGGGTCGATCGATCTACGCTTGGGGCGGGCAGTCCGTGGATAGGTGACCATCTATGTCCTAGCGAAACTCCTCTGTGCTGTGAAAGCACGTTAAGCAGTTGCTACCATTTGTAGATCTTTGACAGTCGTTACGGGTAGTCAGAAGCCAGAAAGTCTTACCAAGGGGTACCGTGTTACCCAGTAACTGGGTTGTGGAGGTCAGATAGGCAGTCGCTCCATGTAAAACACTGGTACTCAGCTGCATCCGGTTAGACTAGAAGCCGACCTCAACATAGTTGGGAAAAAGCTAGGCAGATAAATAAATATCTTTTGGACAATTTCACGAAGCGTCATCTAGCCCCAAAATAAGCAATACACTCAAGCATGCTTGTGTTATGGGTGCTAGCTTAACGGGTATACTACTTATATATTTTTATAAATACATACATATTATACATAGTAACACCCAGACCCGTTACAGAAATTAAAATTCATCATTTCAATTTCTGCCCGGCCGGGAATCCAACCCGGGACCCGTGCGTGGTATTCCGGCACGTGGACCACTGAACCACTCAGTTCGTCATGATGATGATGCACAAACCCTTTTTTTTTCAGTATTTTTTCGTAAAATCCTTGTCCTAACAATCACAATGAATTATTAATTTACTATCCCACTGCTGGGCACAGGCCTCTTCTCATACAGAGAAGGCATGAGCATTGATCACCACGCTTGCTCAAGGCGGATTGGCGATTTCAGAATTTTCAAGTCCAGGTTTCCTCACGATGTTTATCTTCAGCGTTAATCAGTGTCTAAGATACACTTAATAAAATTCAATAAGATACTGTTGCTGAGCATAAGACTAAATACAGGGTTCAATTCCTGAGTCGAACAGTTTATAGGAGTTTTTTCATCAATTGGATCTAGTATATATAAGCTCTGCGAACGGCTAGGACAGTTACAAATTTCTTAAGCTTATTGTGGGATAATTCGCACAATCGCGTACCATGGGAAGTCAGCTTTACAGATGTGGTAATTAAAAAAAATACTGCGTTCTTTTCATATTCTAATTTAGTAGAATTAATCGCCTTCTCCCCCTTTTAAATACAAACGTCTTGCCATAAATTAACCCTCATGGTTGGTCATCACTCTTTCGTTTCGTCTATGAATCAAAAATAGCGTGGAGCTAAAAATAGTTTGCGAAACAATTCGTTTTATTTTTAACACGTTGTGGCGTCATAGGTGCTTATACTTCATCTATACTTATAATAAATCTGTAGAGAGGTCAATTCTGTACATGAAATATATTTCCAAAATAACTATCAGGGGGTGATTAGGGATCGATACTGATGCCAAAAATGCAATGAGTAAAATTTTTGTCTGTCTGTCTGTATAAACTTTATAGAAACAAAAACTACTCGACGGATTTTAACGAAACTTGGTACAATTATTTTTCTTACTCCTGAGCTGGTTATAGTATACTTTTCATCACGCTACAATCAATAGGAGCAAAGCAGTGAAGGGAAATGTTGGGAAAACGGAAGAAGTTACCCCATTTTTTAAGCTTCCGTCGCGTGTGCAACCTTAATGGTTAAAGCTACATAGAAATCAAGGCTATAGGCTATATATCATCACGCTAAAACCAATAGGGGCGGAGCACTACTATTCCACGCGGACGAAGTCGCTGGCAGAAGCTAGTTTACAATAAAATTATATAAACTTCCAAACTCTTTTTGCAGCTTATTCAACCGATTTTGAGTTCTACTCCCCAGTTATAAGGATGGCTTTGAAAGCAAAATAATGTTTACAATAACAAATATATTCTGCATCTGTTCTTGTCTTGTCTCCTTAGTAATAGAGCTTTAAATCGTTTGAACAAACAGTAAATAGGGTGCGTTTAAATGTCTAATCTCATAATAAATCTCATAATAAATGGAGTATAGTATATTTTAACCGACTTCACAAAAAAGGCTCCTAAATTTACTCATAAGTCAGCATTTTCCCAACTATGTTGGGGCCAGCTTCCAATCTAACCGGATGCAGCTGAGTACCAGTGTTTTCCATGGAGCGACTGCCTATCTGACCTCCACAACCCAGTTACCGGGTACCACGATACCAATTGGTAGGACTGGTTGTCAGGATTTCTGGCTTCGGACTACCCGTAACGACTGTCAAAGATGTACAAATGACAGCCGGGACCAACAGCGTAACGTGCTTTCCGAGGCACGGAGGAGTCTCGCTATGACAAAGATCAAAGTCTAAGGCCCAAGTTCACCGACGAGATAACGCTTCGTTTAACTTAAAACAGCTGTTTACCATAAATTCAAACGTCCAACTTTCGATGGGTAATGTATTATTTGAGATTTTTATTCCTGAAACGGTCGGGGCCAAACTAAAAATGGGCAACACGAAAAATCCGGCTTCCTGGTATAAAAATGCTTCGTTTAACGGACTGATTACGAAACCAACAGTCTTTTAATAGGAGTGAGGCATATTTATCGTAACAGATAAATGTAACAGGTATCTTCTAGTAACAGACTGTTACTGTGAGACACAAACTGAAATCACTGCGACTGTTCCACGAGATAACAACATCCCATAAAAGACAGTCACAAGCTTTTCTCTATTCATGCCTATGACCGTTACCTTAGTTAGGATAAGATAAAAAAATTACACTGTAACAGCCTGTTATATCGTCACTAGCTCTTTCCTTTTCTCGCATAGGTGTAACACCTTAGTTAAAAAGAGAAGTGGATGTGCTTGTTTGAGTTGTTACTTAATACTATATGGGAACTAATCACATAGTATAAAATAACGGGCTGTTATTTCGTAACACGTATTTGGAACTGTTATTTTTGTGTAACAGGAACAGATGGAACAGATACGCGATATTACCTGTTACAACCCACTACTGTTAAATTGGCCCTAAGCATAGCAACCCTCCGTTCTCATTGTAGGTTAAATATAGATTATGACGAAGCTGTACGTCATAACTATTACGTCAAAATGATGTAGGTACCTTTCGTTTATAGGCGCAAAGGTCATATTATCGCCTTGAACTATTTTAGTATATATAGACTAGCTTCCCGCCAGCGGTTTCGCCCGCGATATTTTAGCTAATGGATACAAAAACTTGACAAATTATATACTAAAACCTTCCTCATTAATCACTCTATCTATTAAAAAAAACCGCATCAAAATCCGTTGCGTAGATTTAAAGATTTAAGCATACGTAGGGATATAGGGACAGAGAAAGCGACTTTGTTTTATACTATGTAGTGATTTTGAGATAAACAACGTTGGGTGAACACAATTGATAGTTTTTACCCGACTGCAAGAAAAGAGTTATGTTTTTCGCGCCTATCTTTGTTTGTTTGTAATATTCTTTATTCCCTCATATTTTCCAAACCACTCGATGGATTTCTTTAATTAAGGTATCGTTAGATTCGTATCATTAGTCCAAGTGTTCTTAGATAGGTGACATAAAATATGGGGGTGCTAGATTTCATTGTTTAAGGTGATTTTTTAATCGACTTCAAAGATAGGAGGAGGTTCTCAATTCGGATGTTTGTATTTTTTTTTTATGTTTGTTCGCGCATAACTCCGTCGCTTGCCAACCGATTTGAGGAATTCTTTTTTTTTTGTTGGAAAGGGTATACTTCCCAAATGGTCCCATGATAAGGAAACCAAGATCTGATGATGGCATCCCAGAGAAGTCCAGGGGAATTTTTGAAAATCCTAGGCTCCAAAAAGTTGTTATGCGTTAATCGTAGATTAGTTTAGGTTTATTAATATAGATAGGTTTTAGTATTATTTTTTAACTATTAAGTGCTTTTGGGGTTTTTTGAATTCGGTTTTTTTTTGTTTTTTGTGTAGGTAATACGGGTATCAAATTAAAGGGCTCATAACAAGAATTACAAAAAGGTATAACATCCCTGTATTACTTCAAATAATGATAATTAAAACCACATTTTTTACTACCATGCTTACAATTCCATGTCAGAGGCAGATTTTGTTTTTTTTTTTGGTTAGTCTATTTATTAGACTCTCAGTCCCCGCGAGGGTTACGGGCGGCTGAGGTCTTTGTTTCTTATGCAGAATTGAATTTCTTTAATGTGTTTATGATGTTTTCTATGTGTTCTGTGAATGAATTTAATGTGTCTTCTTTTTTGATTATATCTTGTAATGAATATGGTTCTATTGAAATAGTCAAGTGGATTATGTTTAGAAGCTAAAATATTGCTTTATAGTTTAGAAGCTTTTTCGGATACTAAATCATCAAATGAGTCCTCCCGCCGTGGGTGGGGCGAGAGGGAGTGTCAGACTCTTACTGACTAAAACTGAAAAGTAAAAAATAATTTTTATTTAAACGCTTTACGACCAAAACAACGCTTTCGAAGTCGGTGTCTTGTAAGTTACTATTGTTAATATTTCGCCACCGACTTCGAAAGCGTTGTTTTGGTCGTAAAGCGTTTAAATAAAAATTATTTTTTACTTTTCAGTTTTTTTTTTGGAAGTCGGTTTTAATTTTTTTGTAAAAAGCTTTTTTATTTTTTCGCTTTTCAGTGTCTCGGTCTTGCAATCTTAACAAAATAAATACACCACTTTTTTAGGTTGTAATAAGCGTAAATAACGAAATCATCTAAGTATTTGGCATATCAGCAAGTAGAGATAAATCGTTATTTTTGATATATTTATAAAACGGCTGAACCGGTAGTGATAAAATTTAAATGGGACCACACGGGAAGCACCAGCTTTCAAATAAAAAAAGAATCATGAAAATCGGTTCACCCAGTCGCAAGTTATGAGGTAACAAACATAAAAAAAAAAAAAAAAAAAATACAGTCGAATTGATAACCTCCTCCTTTTTTTGAAGTCGGTTAAAAACCCATCCATGTTCCTTCTTAAGCTCTTTGCGTGCCGGGAGCGCGGGAACTCTTTCGAACATCCCGCAGCCTCGGTAGGCTATTGATGGCCACAGACGCCATCGACACGAACCAGGGGCCTGGGGCCTCACCATGACGTACCAAAACAAGATTATTTTCGTTGTGAAAAAAAGACGGAGCTATACGACGTTAGTAGCTGTGTCACGCTCTCAAACCTGAATAGTCATTGCAAAAACACGTGGTGGTACAGCCCCTGCTCTAACTCAACGAAAATGAAGATTCGATTGAAATTTCGAACACACGTAACACTTACTCATGTTTTACCGACTCCATAAAAAGGAGGTTATCAATTCGACCCGTTATTTCAGTTAGTATGTTAAACATTAATATGTAGGTACATAAAAGTGTGCTTTCTCCCCAGTGGCGGATCCAGGATTTGGGGGGGGGGGTGATTCTGGTGAGGGTAGGTTTTATCAAGCGAAACACTAAAAAAGCCCAAAACATTTTATTTTGCTTAAGGCATAATAAGTCTCCTTGCTTAGCTTTTGGGGGGAGCTTGAGCCCCTTAGCCCCCCCCCCCCCCCCGGATCCGCCACTATTTCTACCTATGCCCTCGATGGTTAAGCGTAATATTTACCCAGTAGGTAAAGTTGAACTTTGATAAAATCAAGTTAAAGTCCGCAGCTAAACTAAATCGATCAAGATAATCGTTTACAAGTAAAAATGTAGAGGGTTATCGTGGAATAAGAAAGGGCAGGACACGCGAACCTTTTTATAACCAAGTAGCTTTAGCCCGCGACTCCATCTACGTGAATTTCGAAATATTAGGCCTACTAACTCAACGAATCGGAATTCGGAAAGATAAAGAATAGACGATAACTTTTTTGTGGAGCGGTAAGGTGCGATCTGCTGGGTCCGCTGGTGCGAAAGATAAGCAAATAAATCAAAACAAATCATAAAAAGTGTCCAGAAAAAAACAAAATCACAAAAATTTACGGTTTTTTTATAGTTCTGTTTCGGGATCGGCGATTTAAGTGATGGCAGCCAGATACGAGGCGTTAGGACTGGTGTCAAACCAGTTTTAATAGTTTAATTATATTTATATTCTATAAACAAGGATTATAGTCATACATTTGCTATTAACATACATAATGAAAGAAAACCTAAAATATTGCATGTCGGTATCTATAATCACGTGATGAATGACTAAGGCCCAAGTTCACCAACAGATGGTTACCTAATCGGCCCGTTAAATAAAACCATTTTTTAACCAGGAAGCTGGAATTTTCCTGTTACCCACTTCTAGTTCAACCCTGGTTTGGTAACCAACTGTTTCAAGAATAAAAATCTCTAATAATACGTTAACCATCGAAAATTGGAAGTTTGAATTTATGCTAAACAGCTGTTTTAAGTTAATCGGACCGTTATCTTGTTGGTGAACTTGGGCCTAACTGTGGTAATCATGACTTTAAAAGATAATGAATTATTGAATAACACCTAGCGTATCGTAGAACAGTTTGAGAGAAATTGCGTTTCGTAGGTTTTCTCTACAGTTAAATGTGTTATGTAGTGCCATCTATTGGTTATATTAGATAATATTTTCAGCAACTTTTGGGGTTCAGCTACTCGATTTTAGATGGCGCTTGACGAAAATGATTCTTAATTTTTTATGGGTCGTTATTATAAAACATTTTATTTTATTTGATCTTATATTTAATTGATTTTAATGATAGTTATAAAGTACTTTTTATAGTACTTGAAATGTTATTTCAACAAAAGCGTCAAGGAATCTCGAGTAAAACTAAACGCTAACACACTATCACAATGTCATAATGACAATGTCAGATTTTATCAAAATAAAACGCATTGTGTAGAGGTTAGATTTTCTGAAATTTGCAAATAATAACAATGGCAGCGGATCCACTTGACGAATTACTGCAATTCTTGAAGCCTGAATCGCGGATAGACCTAAAACATATAGCTGTGGACCACTTAGTAGGACTATCAGGGAGCGAAGATGGTATAAACACATTGTTATCGCACGAAAAAATTATGCTAAGTATTCTCACTCTAACCGACGATAAAGTAGACGAAATAGCTAAAAACGCTCTCCTAATTCTAGTAAACATCACAGCGAGTGCAAAAGGCGTTATAGAGCTACTTAAATTCAAATCGGAAGGAGACAAAAACATTGTCAAATTATTTATAGGTTATGTTTTGAATCCGGAAAAAAAGGACGCAGATGCGGCCGCGATGATCCTATCGAACATCACCCGAGTGGAAACAGAACTAGACTCTATTTTAGACGCATTTCTACCTCACCTAAACGATATATTGAATGCTTACGTCAATGTTAGTTTCAACAAAAGAGGTTCTAACTTAAACTTCATTGGACCGATGTTTTCCAATCTGTCATGTTGTCATCGTATAAGAAGATGGCTGACAGAAGAAAACCCTCACATTCCTTTAATAAAATTGCTACCGTTCTGCAGCTATGAGCTTTCAAATATACGTAGAGGTGGTGCCATGGGTACGCTCAGAAACTTATCCTTCGATCCTGAATTCCACGATTTCTTACTTAGCAATGACTTAGAAGTACTTACTTACCTTTTAAACCCTATAATGGGTGGCGAAGAATACATTGACGAGGAAATGGACATGCTACCGATATCGTTGCAATATCTGCCTAAAGAAAAACAGAGGGATACCGATATTGATATACGGAAGATGATTTTGGAGACACTGAATAAGTTATGCATGAGGCGTAAAGGGAGGGAGGTGTTGAGAGATAACGGAGTTTATTACGTGTTACGGGAGTACCATAAGTGGGAGAAGGACCCGAAAGTCAGGCTCGCTTGCGAGAACGTTGTGGATATTCTCATACAGAAGGAAGACGAAGTGGGTGCGGAAGACTTATCCACCGTTAACGTTCCGGACGATATGAAAGATAAATTTGAAAAGATGGACCAAGATTATATTCAAGAAGAATAAATGTATATACTTACATAGTAGTTTTTTTTTTAAACATCCTAAGGGGACTTTTTTTGCAATTGTATGAAAACTACACTGACGGACTAATAAACTGCATCAATGTTCAACACGCACCTACCTTTGAAAAAAACATTTTAACCAAGTATTCCAACTTTTTATACAAATTTAAATTGAAACCTATAGTTTGGTTCGTTAACTTCATAACAGCGTAGTATCATTATCCCTAAGTGTATGTTTGTATACTGGAAAGGGCCATTCAATTTTTTTTAAACAAAAACTTTGATGCAGTTTCTTTGTCTGGGGGTATATGTACTTCCCAAATTTTCAATCTTTAATCTATACCAATCGATTTTAAGAAAAATGTAAACAAAGTCGTAACCTATTTTGTTCTAATTCTGCCACAGACATTAACAAAATGGCGTAAGTATTGCGCGTTATGTCAATTTCATGCGCTAAACATATACATCATTTAATGCAGTTTTATTTACATGAGAGGGAAAATTAGAACAAAAAAGAAATGGCCATACATACATACACTCGAAAAACATAACCCAAGGAGGGTCGCAATCGGGTAAAAAGGTTATGATTATGTTTTCATTTTCTTAAAATTACAGACTTAGGTTACAGACTATAATATTTCCATTGACCTTTAAGGATCTAATAAGAAAATATATATATATATTATAATACTATAAATTAAAGAAATTAAAACATATTTTTAAGACATTTATTTCACATTTAGGTAACATCTGATTAGAATAGTCACTATGTACTACATAATATATGAAAGTCAAAAAAAATAATAATACCTACAGTTAAAACTTCAAAAGTGGCCTAAAAAGACTAAAAACTAAGATAGATGGCGGACAAATAATTTTCAGTTACCTAAATTTTTTTCTCTCTTTCTCTCTTCAACTTGGCACATAGCGTTATCTCGCTCATTCAAGTTAAATAGATCATTTTTAACCCCCGACGCAAAAAGAGGGGTGTTTTAAGTTTGACGTCGATGTCTGTCTGTGGCATCGTAGCTCTCAAACGGATGGACAGATTTCAATGCGGTTTTTTTTCATTTGAAAGCCAGTTTCCTAGCGATGGTTCTTAGCTATGTTTGGTTAATATCGGTCCAGCAGTGAAAGAGTATCAGCTCTTTTCCAAAATGATGTAAGTATTTAAATTATTAATTATAGCTTATAAATACATAGAAGTCAAAATGGTAACCCTCTTTTTTGCTTCGCTATGCTCGGGTAAAAATTAGCTTTAGGCTAAATAGACCACTTTCCTAAGCCTTAAAATAAAAACAATATTTATGAAACATACAACCATAGATATTAAGTCTCCACGCTGCTCCGACTAGATACCGCGCTTCCTAAAAACAATAGCTCCGTGAATGCGGCAACTTATTATTGTAGTGTGTGTAAGTGAACACAGTGTTTTTCTTATTTTATTCTAGTATTATTTTCACTACAAAAACTGGCATTTTACTTCGGATTATGTCTGAAATTATTTAAATCATTCGGGACGCCTTCCTTGCAACGGGATTGGCTTCGGACTGGCTCGGGTATGCCGACTTCGGCATAGTATTTGTCGCCGCATTTTACAAGTACACTGGCGGTATCTAGTGGGAGCAGCGCGGAGACTTTTATTATACATTTATACACACAACATTCATTTAACCACCAAATGTTTTTACCCAGTGAGGTTTTCAAGCAAAATAATAAACAATACTATACTCCATTTACAATAAGATTAGACATTTAAACGCACCCCATTTACCGTTCGTTCAAACGATTTTGAGTTCTATTCCGTATAGATAAGGATGGTGTTGAAAGCAAAATAATGTTTACAATACCAAATGTATTCCGCATCTGTTTTTTGTTTTATCACCTCAGCAATAGAGCTCAAAATCGTTTGAACGAACAGTAAATGGGGTGCGTTTAAATGTCTAATCTTATTGTAAATGGAATATAGCTGTTTTCTGCGATTTCCCCCGTGTCTCAAGGAAACTAAACGCATTCGATAAAAAGTAAAGCGTAAAACCTTATTCTGAGTCTCATCTATCTCTGTGCAAACTTTCATCGAAATTGGTTAAGTTGCTCGAGTTATAGCGTGACTGAAGGAAATAGGGATTCATTTTTAGGGTTCCTTATCCAAAGGTTAAAAACGGGACCCTATTACTAAGACTCCGCTGTCCGTGTCTGTCTGTCTGTCAACAGGCTGTATCTTATGAACCGTACTAGTTAGACAGTTAAAATTTTCACAGATGATGTATTTCTGTTGCCGCTATAACAATAAGTACTCAAATGTAAACCAAAAACTTCATTCAAATCGGTTAAGCCGTTTAGGAGTTAGC
Source organism: Pyrrhia umbra (assembly GCA_963891755.1). NCBI lineage: Eukaryota > Metazoa > Arthropoda > Insecta > Lepidoptera > Noctuidae > Pyrrhia > Pyrrhia umbra. The sequence continues at coordinate 4,754,886 of OY982946.1, forward strand.
TGACAAACACATATATAGAAAAAATATATAATTACGAAAAGATAGATTTGCTTATTCAATACCAATCATTAAGAATATTGAGATTCAAAATGTAATGTCAAAAATTTCGTTGTGGCTTAGAGTTGCAGGTTCGAAACCCGGCAAGGAACAATAAAGGTCTTTTTTCGAAGTCACATATACTTTCTAAAATACTATTTGCAACTTATCAACTTAACTTAATGTTTAATTAAGCCTATAATTAATTTACAATAAGATTAGAAAAAAATGCAAACTTTTAGCAGCTTATTCAACCGATTTTGAGTTCTATTCCGTGCTGATAAGGATGGTGTTGAAAGCAAAATAAGGTTTACAATACCGAAATATGTTCTGCATTTGTTTTTTGTCATGTAGTCTTAGGAATAAAGCTCAAAATCGTTTGAACAAACGGCAAATAGGGTGGTGCGTTTACTTTTAAACTTATTAAAAATGGAGTAAAAAATAATAAAATAGAAATAAGATATTTTATTGTTTGTTTGTTTGTTTCTAACGAGTCGATGACGAACTAAAATATATATACATATTATGAAAAATAAAAAAATTGTGCCATCTGTCATAATGTTAAACACAGTTCTGTAAGGACCAAGTTCACCGACAAGATATCATCATCTGCCTAGCCTTTTCCCAACTATGTTGGGGTCGGCTTCCAGTCTAAACCGGATGCAGCTGAGTACCAGTGTTTTACATGGAGCGACTGCCTATCTGACCTCCACAACCCAGTTACCGGGTAACACGGTACCCCTTGGTAAGACTGGTTGTCAGACTTTCTGGCTTCTGACTACCCGTAACGATTGTCAAAGATGTACAAATGACAACCGGGACCAACAGCTTAACGTGCTTTCCGAGGCACGGAGGAGTCTCGCTATGACATAGATGGTCACCCATCCGCGGACCGACCGCGTCAAGCGCAGCTTAACCTTTAATCGGTCGAACCGTGCGGCTGTTACTTAGCCACGAGCTCTTCTACCTCTTCTCTTCTACTTCTCACCGACAAGATAATGGTCCGATTAATTTAAAACAGCTGTTTACCATAAATTCAAACTTCCAACTTTCGATGGGTAATGTATTATATGATATTTTTATTCCTGAAACGGTCGATTACCAAACCAGGGTTGAACTAGAAGTGGGTAACACGAAAATTCCAGCTTCCTGGTTAAAAAACGTTTTTGTTTAACGGGCCGATTTCTTAACCATCTATCGGTGGCCTAAGGGCCAAGTTCACCTTGAGGTTCTTTAACAAGGAAGCTGTAATTTTCCTGTTACCCACTTCTAGTTCAACCCTGGTTTGGTAATCGACCGTTTTTGAAATAAAAATCTCAGATAATACGTTACCCATCAAAGTTGGAAGTTTGTATTTATGCTAAACAGCTGTTTTAAGTTAATCGAAGCGTTATCTTGTCGGTGAAATTGGCCCTAAATATACTATACCTAGATAGATAGATAGATAGAATATGCTTTATTGTACACCAAAAATAAATTCAGACGAGATACAATTAAAATTAAAATATGGGTACAACAGTGGTCTTATTCCAGACAACCTTTGGATGGACAGGAAAGACAAAAATGTAACTGAGGGTAGTCCGCGATGTACAGCGATATAATATAAATATAATATATAAATATATAGTACATAATACATATTATATTAAATACTACTAATACAAATTATTTTATAAGGAGTCCGTAACATTTTCCGAGAGGAAATTCTTTTGACAAGACTTTTAAAACTGACAAGTGTCTGATACATATACCTATTTTGAAAGCTACCTATTTTGAAAATATATACCTATTTATAATATATACCTATTTTGAAAGCAGATAATAACTGATCTTCACTGGGGAAAAACATTAAACTTTATACAAAAAGAGACAGTAATTGGGCATGATATCACTACATAGTATAAAACAAAGTCGCTTCCCGCTGTCTGTCCATATGTATGCTTAGATCTTTAAAACTACGCAACGGATTTTGATGCGGTTTTTTTTAATAGATAGAGTGATTAATGAGGAAGGTTTTAGTATATAATTTGTCAAGTTTTTGTATCCATTAGCTAAATAGTTAATGAAATACATTTAAATATGTAAAAAATTGCAATGTACCAAAAGGAAATATTTTTAATTTTTGCAAAAAATGGAACAGACTCCCAAAACACTACAAACTTTAAATACTACACAACTAAAACCTTCCTTGAAAAATATGCATTCAAATAACGAAAACCCCATCCAAATCTGATCAGTTGTTTTTGAGAAAATCTTTGACATACATACTTACAATACGGGTCGAATACAGAACCATCTTTTTTAGAAGCCGGTTAAAATTAATGGATGGTTTAGATATGTCAAAAATATTCAATATTGTGTCCAATCATTGTCTCTTGATGTATCAGTTTTTGGTATATATACATATGTATATATATATATATATATTTATTTATTCCAATGGTCGGTATGTCTTGATATTCTCCATACGGGCCTTGCGACGCTCTGAGGGGGTGGCGCCCTTAATTTTCTGGATGACATGGGCCCCCTTCTTCGAGTAATCCGGCTTGTAAGATGTGTGACATTCCTGAAAGAATGATAATATTATGAAAAACCTGCTTCTTGTCCCTGACGAAACACGGCAGAGATAGCGGCTAAGACAAATCCATCATTGTACGCCACATTGAACCAGCATGAAACATCCTTACTATCCTTACTAATATTATAAATGCGAAAGTAACTCTGTCTGTGTGTCTGTCTGTTACGCTTTCACGCCAAAACTACTGGACAGATATAAATGAAATTTGGTACAGAGATAGAATAGACCCTGAGGAACAACATAGGCTACTTTTTACCCGGGTGCGCTAAGTAGTTCCCTCGGGATGCGGGTGAAACCGCGGGAAACAGCTAGTCTTCTATATATAAACATCTTCTATTCATAATCTTCTATGAAATAAAATAATTGAACTCACATTGTCCCAATCGTCGGTTGTGTCTGGCGCTGACTGGTGTACCACAGGCACTACGGGCCGGTGGTCGTCGTCCATCACATACAGTTGAGTGTCCAGCATGTGACGTTTAGGGCATGTGGTTACATGGTACTGTGAACAACATAACATTTATAGAAAGAACAATTTAAAAATGATAGTTTCATACAAACTTGGCCCCTCTTTTTCACCCCCTTAGGGGTAGAATTTTGGAAAATCCTTTCTTAGTGCACACTTACGTCATTCAAGGAACATTAGCGCTAAATTTCATACTTCTAGAACCAGCGGTTCCAGCTGTACGTTGATTGATCAGTCAGCCCGGCAGTTTCTTCATTTTATTAGATATCAACGCAATATATATCATGAATCTTATTGAAATCAAAACATATTAGGCTATGTGGTAAGGCTGCAAGACTTATATAAATAAACAATAAACATATAACAATAAACATTAGTATTAGATTTAAAACCACTCTGTATGAGAAAAGTGTTTTTAATATGGCACCTAGGATATATAATAAAATACCAAGAAATATAAGGGAATATAATAATGTTAATATTTTCAAACATAAATTGTTTAATTTTTTGTTAGAAAACTGTTATTACTCTGTTGGTGACTTTCTATCAACATCATTAGTTGTAGTAGTCATTTATAGTTGTTTGCTTAATTTTTGTTTAATTATTATGTTAATTAGTTTAATTCTATTATTTTATATTTTGTATGCCCCATGCGGCTGATCACGGAATGAACACATTTGTATTAAGACCTTTGTAACTGTGTATCACAAATAAACGATTTGATTTGATTTGATAAAAGTCTGAAATCGCCAAACCGCCTTGTCTGTATAAGGAAAGGTGTAGTACTTACATCTAATTCCACTTCGTTGACTACATGTGTAGCGTCAAATGGGCAGTTCACTTTCCCACTGTTGGGATGCTGCTTCCGACACTTCTGGAGGTGGATGTGCATGCGATAGTGCTCCACCTGGTGGGCCATGTTGTAGGGGCAGGAGATCATATCGTGGGGGTTGGGATCCATCGTCACTAGAATAAAAAATAAAAAAAACTATAAAGAGGAAAGATTTGTTTGTTTGTAGGGTTTTAACTCAAAAACTACTGGACCGATTTTAAAAATTCTTTCACCGTTAGAAAGCTGCATCTTTACGAAGTGTCATAGGCTATATTTATTTCCAGAAATAATTAGGGATCCCTACTATAACTTGAATAATGTAACCCAAGGTGTAAAAAATTTACCACAAGGGTGAAGTTGCGGGCGGAAAGCTAGTAAAAAAAAAACTTAAAAAAAAAATCACCGTGAACAATGAAATCTAGCACTCCCCATATTTTTTTTTTAATAATAACTAAATAAATACTAATTTATTTTTTTCTAAGAATCCATCGAGTGATCTGAAAGATATGAGGGTATAAAGAATATTACAAACAAAGATAGGCGTGATAAACATAACCTTTAAGTTTTACCGTTAACATTTTTTTTATTTTTTTTTTATTTATTACAAACAAGTTTTCTTAGTATCTATATCTATTTAAAAGAAAGTATTTACATTATTTACATTACGAAAAATAAAAAAAAGTAAATATATTCTAATATAAATCTAACTAAAATATTGCGTCAAAAAATTCTTCCTCATCGCCGTCAACTGGAAGTGTACCCAAGAGGCTGGCGGCATTGCCACGTTGGATGGCAATGCTTAGCCTTTGGCCAAAGTAAAAGCCAGCCTTTGGGTCACGGGAAGTGTCAACAAGCCGCTTCTATATCTTAAATCTATGCCCCACAAAACCGTTGACTGCAGGAACGGAACATACTTTATTACATTAGCAAATTTTTTTTAATATTGCGGACACTGGCCGCGATTCTCTTGACACCATCTAAATTAAATTTAGTCTATAATTCTCTCTTTCCATCAACAAATATAAGAAAGGGATAGCAAACTTTTAACACCTGTCAAATTAGAAAAAAAAATTGTTTTCCATACAAATTAAACATCACGACATAACATCTCGACTAAATTAACAAACCTATACGAACAAAATGTCATCTGTCATTTAATTTGACAGCACTGAATTACTTGCTATCCTCTTCTTGTATTTCGCAATAGAAAAAGAGCATGATATTTTAAAATTAGTTTAGTCGTGTGTAAGTCAGAATCGGCACCATAGTCTTATAGTTAAGAAACAAAAAAATAAAATAAAAGCAATGAACACTAGTAATTCTGCAAGTTTACAGCATGCTAAGAAGGAACTGCTTAAGAAATTTGGCAAATTTACTTTTCCCCTTCTGACGTCTTATATCGGTAGGTCTTATATTTATCTAGCACCCCCATATTTTTTTACTAGCTTCTGCCAGCGACTTCGTCCGCGTGGAATAGTGGTGCTCCGCTCCTATTGGTCTTAGCGTGATGATATATAGCCTATAGCCTTCCTCTATAAATGGACTATCTAACACTGAAAGAATTATTTAAATCGGACCAGCGGTTCCTGAGATTAGCGCGTTTAAACAAAATGACAACATTTCCCTTCACTGCTCTGCTCCTATTGATTGTAGCGTGATAAAAAGTATACTATAACCATCTCAGGAGTATGACAAATAATTGTACCAAGTTTCGTTAAAATCCGTCGAGTAGTTTTTGTTTCTATAGAGTTTGTACAGACAGACAGACAAAAATTTTACTGATTGCATTTTTGGCATCAGTATCGATCCCTAATCACCCCTGATAGTTATTTTGGAAATATATTTCATGTACAGAATTGACCTCTCTACAGATTTATTATAAGTATAGATAGAAGATGTCACCTATCTAAGAACACTTGGACTAATGAGACGAATAAAACGATACCTTAATTTAAAAAATCCATCAAGTGGTTTGGAAGATATTATGAGGGAATAAAAAATATTACAAAAACATTGCAGATTGGTGACAATTATGATCACCTCGTGCCTTGTTTTTTCCCAACTATTGGGATTAGCTTCTAGTTAAACCAGCTAATCGTCGGCATCAGTGCAGGACCTTCTAAATGTAAAAAAATATGTTTTTGAAAAAAGTTGTATTAATTTGTTCGCATCGCTTTTAAGAAAGTTTTTATTGTATACTCTAAAACATACTTGTTTTTGTATTTAGGAGGTCCTGCACTGACGCCGACGTAATATAAAATTCTTTATTATGTACACCAAAACAAAAACCTATGACATTGGAAAATTAGTTACAAGGGTGAGACAATGGGCGGTCTTATAGCTAAAAGCAATCTATTACAGACAACCTTTGGATGGATTAAAGAGAGATGAAAAAATTATGCTGTAATTAGTAGTAAGTGCTATTTAAAAAAAAGCAAAACTTATTATAAAGAAAAGTTCTTCAAGTTAAAATAAAAAATTAAATAAAAAGGTTTATTTATTAATTATTTATTTATTTATTTTAGCTCAAATTGGAACGGCCTAGACCAATTACACCAACTGAATCAATTATCCAGAATCAATTTCGGCACAAATGGACTATAACATTATAATATGTAGTAGGCGAAAATAACCTAACTAAAATTATGTCAACTTTACAGTTCTGGCAGTTATCTTATATGGAGAACCTTTTCTTAAGTATGAGACATAGCTGTGCAAGGACGCCCCACCCTTCATAACATATAACATGATTGTAAAATATATCTATCTGCCTAGCCTTTTCCCAACTATGTTAGGGTCGACTTCCAGTCAAACCAGATGCAGCTGAGTACTAGTGTTTTGCATGGAGCGACTGCCTATCTGACCACCACAGCCCAGTTTTACTGGGTAACATAGTATCCCTTGGTAAGACTGGTTGTCAGACTTTCTGGGTTCTGACTACCCGTAACTGTCAAAGATCTATGAATGACAGACAACTGACCAACGACGGACCAACTGCTTAACGTGCTTTCCGAGGCACGGAGGAGTTTCATTATGTTATAAATGGTTACCCATCCACAAACCCATTGTGCCAAGCATAGCTTAACCTTTGATTGATCGACCCGTGTGGCTATTACTTAGCCACAAGATCAATTAAATAAAAAAATAAAGAAAAAATAGTGCTCTAAATTAAAAACATGAATCCCTATATATAAAAATGAATCCCTAATTCCCTTGGTCACGGTATCACGCGTGAACCGCTGGACCGATTTGGATGAAATTTGGTACAGAGATAGAGAGGACCCTGGAGAAGGTTTTTGGGTACTTTTTATCTGGGTGCGTGAAGTAATTCCGTCGGGGCGCGGGTGGAACCGCAGGCAACAGCTAGTTAGGTCACAAAAAAGATTTTTTTTTCGCTATTTTTAACAACTTTGACACAGGCAAGTCAATTGCTTAGCGCAGAACTCTTTTTAAGAGAGTTTCGAAAGAGATTTAAAACAAATAAGGTTCAATTCTTTATCTATGAAGAAGCAAAGAAAGCTCTTATTTTTTTAAATACTCCAACCACATTAAAAGGCCAGCCTGCCTCAATCTACCAAACAATAAAACAGGTTTTATTCAATTGCTTCTATGGGCATCTAAGAAATATTTTTGAGGAATTCTGTATTAAAATTTAGGCTACCCAGAAAGAATTGTGTTCTTAAGGTTGATAATCGCGTAAATTTCGACAAAAAGCCGCAATGCGAACGACGCAGGTCGATCCGAGGGTATATAAGGGGAGGAATGAGGGCGCGCGTCTCTGTGGCGCGCGGGTACCCGTAAGATTAACACTCCCGACCGAATTTTCCTTAAATTTCGTCCTCAAAACAGTTATAACAATAGAAAGTTTGTTTTCTTACAGAATCCGGTGGGTACGCGAAGAAAATTCACAGTTAAACCCGAAATTAAGGTTTAGGAATAACTTTCAGACTTGCGATAGCTGGAGGAGTATTGATTGTGTGGTAGATTCGTTGGAAGGGGGAAAGGCTGCGCGAAGCGGAAACAAAGACGAAGGAAAACGCATGCGTGAATTCGTCAATCGATAAAGGTCGGTAGGTCAAATTTGGGACGCCCTTTTATGTTAATAACCCTAAAAAAAAAATCACGTAATTTTTGCTGTGCTTTAAATAAGTTATACCCGCCAAAGCGAACATTGCTGAGCACAGTAACATTCCTGTCACATTTTTGTAGTTATTTCAAAGTTTGATTAGTAAAAATAATTTGTTTTTACTTACATTTTTTATTACTAGGTGTAGGCCGAGAATCCGAGATGAACGGGTAGGAAAAGTTGATAACTTTTTAAAAATGCACGCAAAAGTATGTTGCACTGAATTCGATATTTTGTTTATTTGACAATTTCGATTGAGAGATTGAGATTGAATGCCACACAGATAAAACACTAACTGATAGTGTAGTGCTGAATGGGTGAATGATTTATAATTTATGGAACAGGACAGGCGTCTTTTAGGCCACACATATAAATCTACATAAAATCTACATAAATTTTATAAAAACAAACCTAATATTATAATAGTTATTTAATTTTAGATGACTAATGATGTACTTAGATGGGAAGGAAAATTTATCCTTATTATTTTGAACCATGAATCACAGAAATATTAATTGTTATTTCCTTGTTCAAATTAAATTGCATTTTATCAAGGTATAATATATATATATATATATATATATATATATATATATATATATATATATATATATATATATATATATATATATATATACAACGTGTAAAAAAAATAAGCAATAAAATTTAAGCGGGCTACACATACGGTGATAACAAATCTTTTGCGCCGTATTAGGAACTGGAAATCTTATGGGATCTTATAGTTTTAGAACAAAAAGAAGTTACAGTTTTTGTTAAAAAAAATAGGTTACAGCCCTGATAATGGGTTAATAAACTCAAATTTATAGATCAATAATGCCGAGTTCGTAAATAAGTTACCTCTTATTTTCTACCTATTCGTCAACTAGCCTAATAAGCCTATTAAAATTTAGTGAAAAAAAAAAAGTATGAAAAAAAAAGTTAACAGATTTAATAATAAGATTTTATCAGTAGCATCTGTACTTGATATATGTACATACCCTTAAATATTATTGCTTATTTTTTTTACACGTTGTATATATATATATATATATGCGAACAGTAGAAAAATGGCATGTAATGAAATAATATCATTATTTTATTTCCCAAATATAATTAATGCATAATCGTCAGAAATTCTATAGGTCTATTCAAAACTATTAACATGCATAATAAGTGGACTAGGTAATGCTATAGTAAGTATTTATGTTTATCTTACTTGATATCATAAATGCATTTTTTGGCCGGATGGATATTTATTACTAATAAAAAACTACTAACACAATTTTTATGAAATTTTGGATAATTAATTTTTATCTTAATCCAATTCGAAAACCATGCAGACAAATTCACGGGCAATCATTAATAATTTTCTAACCATAGGTCACTGACATTAAATTGAGTAAGCTTGTGTGACAATATCGATTTGCATAACCGCAGATGGTGATGCTAAAAACGATTCACGAACAGTGAAGGCTATTTTACATTTACATGACCTCAATAGTAACCTATGCCACCCCGCTGTGCTTCATTAATCATTGGCAACACACACGTGGTTTATTTACGGGAATGCCCGAAGGTCCGACCAACACTCAAAGCGAGGTCTAACATTCTGTAAGTTCTTTATTCTGCCAGCAAACAAAATATATTACCTACGATGCGTAAACTAATATTTGTTAACGTTAAGGTCCCGCAACGCCTCGCCGCGATGAATTCACACCGCAGGTAGCGTCTCTAGCGGCGATATTGAAGACTAAGGTCACACGAAATTTCTTTATCTGTTTTATCAAGGATTTATACAAATTAGCTACGATTGTTGCTAAGATCTTGCCATTCCTGATTAATTATGTAAGACATACTTACTGTGCTTACAGCCAAATAAATATTAATACTAATAAGATACGTTTTTACATTTTTACTTTAACAGTATCTAATTCAAAGGTAGTTGCAGTAGTAGTATGTAGTAGTAGTTAGTACCTGTGTCATTACAGTGTATTATTAGTTAAAACTAGTGCTAGCTAATTTTGTAGAGCTTTGAGCTTTGTTTTTCTGCTGACTGACAAAATCTCACTCGCCAGTGTCGCCATCTGGTAACCACAAAATTATGGCCCTTATTCATGACCGAATGAGGATCCGTAACGTTTTTAGTTGACAATGCAGATTTGTAGAGCTAAGTAATCCTTAACATACAGTGCAAAAATTTTTGATCTACGATAAAAATTGACGAAGTTATGACCAAATTACTAGCGAAGTTCACCGAGCGGTCGCCGCGATAGCTGTGACGTCACTCCAACGGTTAGCCGTTGGCAGCAGTATGGCGCGCAGTGTTTTGTTTGATTAATTGTGACTTTCAAACAAATTAAGTGTCCGATTTGTGTCTAATTCACCTTTTCAAACATGTATTAATATTGTATAGTGCCAAAATGTACAAATACTTCTATTATTACCTTAGAAAAATTATATTTAACGTGCCGAAAAACGCAAAACTTCTTCAAAATGGTATCCTGTTGTAAAGAGATGATTGATGATGATTTTTTCAAGCCATCCTAAGTAGGTACATACTGAATGAATTATTTGTAACAATGAACGAGGTGGCAAAAAATAGCCATTGAAAACCAATATTAAGGTTTCCGTTATAGATCGACAAGTATATAGGGAACTATGAACTAAATAAAGCGCAAGTTGGTTAAATAGCCATCCGCGAAATGATCCGCATAGGAATGAACGAAAACAACATTTGTTTATCAAGATTTCTGTACCAATACATTATATTCATTATTTTTTACACCTACCTACTGCTGCCTCCACACAATCACCGATGATGGCGGTGATTTGCTATACATTGCTGCGTTGGATGAAAAACTCTCAAGAGTTTTTGAGAGTTCACAGCAATGTACAGCGATTCACCGCGCTAATAGCCGATTGTGTGGAGGCCTAAAGATTTTAAATCAATATCTTAAGATTACTAATAAGTAACGTAGATTAACTTAGAACTAGATTACTGAGATAATCAAATGTCATGAAAGAATCCACCTTTGGAAGATTATCTGACTGAGCTCGCACAAAACCAGCCTCTACTTTATTAGTACTCATATTTTAGGACGTTTTATACTCAAATATCACAAAACACACTCTAACAACACTTTACGTAAAATAAATTGCCAAATATACTGACCAACCGCGTCGCAGCTCCGCCGAATAGTGAAATATGAATGCAGACTGCGCTCGGTTCCGTTGGAGTGACGTCACACGCTCCCGCGGACATTAATTTTTAGCGGCCGGAACGGCAAATGTTTATTACTTAATATCTTCATAAGTAATGGTCCGATTTCGATAATTCAAAAAGATATATCATTCTTATGTCATAAAGAATAACATAGATACTAGTTTTATTGAATTTGCTATTACATTACTGATCCTCATTGTATTTTGAAAATAAAAAAATGAATGATTGAACGATAAGGTAAGCTTAAAAGACAAGGTATTAAAAAAAATAAAAAAGTTGAATGTTTTAGATATTTGGAGGGAAGGGTTTGTAGGTAATTCAATTTTTTACATACTACTTAGGTTTAAAAAAACAAACAGATTTAAAGGTAATTTATTCTAATAAAATATGATTATTTATCAATAAAACAACAATTGTACTTCCTGCTAGTTTAAAATGCCTCAACTTTTCCACTGCACGACAAAACCCTCCTCTCTTTCCATTTTTCCTCTTCTAGTTAGATAACAGGCCATTCCTTTAGGTAAGCAGTCTAGTTCATCCCGCCAGCTTCTAGGCCTGCGAATGCCCACGTTCTTAATAACTGCTATTTGAGACGCAAAGAGCTATTCTGTTAGAATGAAACATTAGGTATCTACCTATTAATAAAAATACAACAATCAGTGCCGGTTTTACCCCCATCAGCGCCCTGGGCGAGATTTTTGCGGCGCCCCCTAACTGCAATTTAAACCCATACGGAAATAACTGGCCAATGAGGATCAGTAATGTAATAGCAAATTCAATAAAACTAGTATCTATGTTATTCTTTATGACATAAGAATGATATATCTTTTTGAATTATCGAAATCGGACCATTACTTATGAAGATATTAAGTAATAAACATTTGCCGTTCCGGCCGCTAAAAATTAATGTCCGCGGGAGCGTGTGACGTCACTCCAACGGAACCGAGCGCAGTCTGCATTCATATTTCACTATTCGGCGGAGCTGCGACGCGGTTGGTCAGTATATTTGGCAATTTATTTTACGTAAAGTGTTGTTAGAGTGTGTTTTGTGATATTTGAGTATAAAACGTCCTAAAATATGAGTACTAATAAAGTAGAGGCTGGTTTTGTGCGAGCTCAGTCAGATAATCTTCCAAAGGTGGATTCTTTCATGACATTTGATTATCTCAGTAATCTAGTTCTAAGTTAATCTACGTTACTTATTAGTAATCTTAAGATATTGATTTAAAATCTTTAGGCCTCCACACAATCGGCTATTATCGCGATGAATCGCTGTACATTGCTGTGAACTCTCAAAAACTCTTGAGAGTTTTTCATCCAACGCAGCAATGTATAGCAAATCACCGCGATCATCGGTGATTGTGTGGAGGCAGCAGTAGGTAGGTGTAAAAAATAATGAATATAATGTATTGGTACAGAAATCTTGATAAACAAATGTTGTTTTCGTTCATTCCTATGCGGATCATTTCGCGGATGGCTATTTAATCAACTTGCGCTTTATTTAGTTCATAGTTCCCTATATACTTGTCGATCTATAACGGAAACCTTAATATTGGTTTTCAATGGCTATTTTTTGCCACCTCGTTCATTGTTACAAATAATTCATTCAGTATGTACCTACTTAGGATGGCTTGAAAAAATCATCATCAATCATCTCTTTACAACAGGATACCATTTTGAAGAAGTTTTGCGTTTTTCGGCACGTTAAAAATAATTTTTCTAAGGTAATAATAGAAGTATTTGTACATTTTGGCACTATACAATATTAATACATGTTTGAAAAGGTGAATTAGACACAAATCGGACACTTAATTTGTTTGAAAGTCACAATTAATCAAACAAAACACTGCGCGCCATATTGCTGCCAACGGCTAACCGTTGGAGTGACGTCACAGCTATCGCGGCGACCGCTCGGTGAACTTCGCTAGTAATTTGGTCATAACTTCGTCAATTTTTATCGTAGATCAAAAATTTTTGCACTGTATGTTAAGGATTACTTAGCTCTACAAATCTGCATTGTCAACTAAAAACGTTACGGATCCTCATTGCGAGTCAGACTAGCGCACCGAGGGTTCCAACATTTGGAAAGAATCGGCGTCGGCGTGATCAATACTGGAAAAGTTTTTAACCAGTGCGCATTTTTTTTGGTAGTTCGGTATCAGTAATTGAACACATTTCTATGTTTAGTAAGTAAAAGTCAGTAAGTAAGTAAAACGTAAGTAAAACATGGGCATAATCTTTTCGTAATAGCACTACACTGCCTAAGCATGCAAGAGCGAGCTCACAAGTACAATACGACTCAGCTGATATCTACACACAAGCCGAGTTTTAAACAAATTAAGTTCTTAAATGAATATTTTGCACAAACGACAACTTTTTTTAAGTACTAAGACCTAATAAACTGAAAAATACGTGTTTGTTAAAAAGTATTGAAGTTTATTTAGACAAAATTTGCGCACTGGTTAAAAAAATCTTGTACATATCCATACCAAATTTCAGCTTACTTGTACTAAAGAACGCTTAGCTATACCGTGGACAGACAGACAGACAGAAGGTCATGGCGAAACTACAAGCGGGGTGTCCATTATAAATACCAAAAATAGTTCCCTGACCATTCTACATCATTTCCCTGATCCAATATTGTCGTCTTATGGAAAATATTATATTATTTTGTTTTTTAACCAGAGTGTATACTTTGGACTATTTATGTTAAAAATTTAGACCATGTGCATAGGTAGGAAAAGATATATTATCTGTTTTTGGAGTTATAAACCATACACAGTAAGCTAAGAGAACATCAAAGCAATATGAGTAAGAGCGCGAGCGAAGCGAGCGCGAATTTTTTTTTAGCAATATGAGCAGCAATATTCTTAGGAATCATATTTGTATTTCATGACTCTTACATTTCCCTGAAAATCCGTGAATACCTATTGCTTCCCTGATTTTCCAAATAGTGGACACCCCGATTTTTAAAAGTTTTTCTAGTCGCCTACGGAACCCTAAAAATTATAAATAAGAAGGTGAGAAAATACCAGAGGAATAAGAGTTAGAGCGCGAGCGAAGCGAGCGCGAAATTTTTTAAGTAATAGGTATGGGCAACATAATAATCCTTACTAATATTATAAATGCGAAAGTAACTATGTCTGCCTGTTTGACGCGTTTTCACGCCAAAACTACTGAACCGGTTTAAATGAAATTTGGTACACAGATAGTCTAGAGCCTGAGAAAGGACATAGGCTACTTTTTACCCGGGTGCGCGAAGGAGTTCACTCGGGATGTGGGTAAAACAGCTAGTAACAATATTATAATAATTGAATGCTTCGTTTTTGGGGGGCCCCGTGACAATGGCGCCCCGAGTGCCCTTATGGTAAAGATGATACTGGAGGGGCACCAACACGCCCATTCTCATTTGCCGGAAAATTGACGACAGCTTTTTTCTTGTCAACTTTTGCATTCTAATGTCAATAACGCAGAAAAGCCCGAAATTGATAGACATATTGGATGAAAAATTCAAGAAGACTTGCTAAGCAAACTATATGTATGAGGGTAAGTAGGCCCCAAAGAGTGAGAGGATATAAAAAGGGCGCCTGCGGCGCCCCTTCCGATCCGGCGCCCTGGGCGGTCGCCCCACCTCGCCCTACCCTAACGCCGCTACTGACAACAATACCAAATCAAAATAATTATTTATTTGCCCGCGATTTCGCGTGTTTTTTGGACTTTTCTACACAACACATACAGCGCCATCTATAACCTACGCGTTGAATTAAAGCGAGGTCCAGAGGTATCGTCGAAAGCTTAATACAACAGTCTTTTAAACTTTAAAAGTAGCCAGTTTCCCACCAGACAAAATACGTACCAGTTACTGGCGTAGACTATAACAGTTTCCATTCGATTCCGCACGTATTTTTCTAGTAGTTTGTTTTGATTACATCATATAGGTTGACTCTTGAAGGGAATAACTGATAATTATGAATAATAGCTGTTTCCCGCGGTTTCACCCGCATCCCGAGGGAACTACTTAGCGCACCCGGGTAAAAAGTAGCCTATGTTGTTCCTCAGGGTCTATTCTATCTCTGTACCAAATTTCACTTTCGCATTCACTTTACTTTCGTATTTATAATATTAGTAAGGATTCAAAAGGTAATGTATAGGTGCACATTGAAAGAGCGTTTAATATTATACAAAGTGATTTATTTTGATAAATGTTAATACCAAAATAAATTTTCAAAAATAAAAAAGTAGAAAAAGTGGCTTAAATATAAAAGTTAGTTAAATATAAAAAGTACAAGTTTTTGCTGTGCCCGACAGGGTCCACAATTGACACATCACTTTTTTTTCTTACCTACCACGTAAGTATATACAGCCTTGGCCAAAAGTATTAGGCACCCCTCTAAAACATAGATATCTCAAAAAGTATTTAAAAAACAACATTTTTTTCTTATCAAAAGCCAAGCCAGTGTCGTCAAACTTTAATTAAAACAATAGTTAGCCTATTTCTATGGCCCATAAAATATCTGGCGAGCTAACTCCAAATTATGATTATTTTATAGAAAATATTCATAAACATGATCAGTCTTCATTTACTATTCACAGCGTAATGAAGCTTCCGTGTGTGATTTAATGGTGAAATTTACATTTTCCTTATTTAAAAATGCCGAAAAAAAGTGAACTGTCCTACGATAAACGTATGAAAACCCAGTTGTTACAAGAATAAGGAAAGTCCCAAGTAGAGACTGCCAAACTCGTGAAATATTCGCGGAGCGCAATGCAATCTGCTATTAAACGGTTTGCGCAGACTAGCCTCATGCAAATAAAATAGAAACTGGCAAAAATCGCGTGACTACTGACCGCCAGGACATAAAACTCATCGGAGAGTCTTTGAAGAACCGCAAAAAAACTTCTTCTGAGCTAGCTGCCATTCTAACCGTAGAAGTTAGGCACACGAATAGTGCTCAAACAGCAAGAAGAAGGATTGCAGATGCTGGTTCAAAGAGGTGTAAAGTAAAAAAAAAACCGTGGCTTTCGGAAAAGTAACAAACAGAACCGCTTAGAATGAGCTCTACGATACCAACACTTCTCGGAGGAGGATTGATCAAATGTTGTGTGGTTTGGTGAATCAAACATTGAGGTCAGCTTATACACTATTTCTAAAGCATTAACACTCATCATTTGTATTCTAGTCTGCTTCTATAAAAAAAATGAGCACACATTTAAATTCTTCTTTTTTTCCATTGTTACGGCTATTTTGAACTGCGGGTGTGACGTACGTGAGGCGGCGCATTGACGAGGAATATGATCCAAATGGAGTGGTGTCCACTGTTAAACACGGGGGAGGTGGCATTATGGCTTGGGGCTGCATGGGAGCCGATGGTGTCGGCGAAACGTTCGTTTGCAAAGGTCGTATGAACAGTGAAAAGTACATAAATGTACTCGAAACTGCGCTTTCGCCTTGGATTATACTAATTTTTGGCGTCACAAACATGGATGGCATCAAATTCTAACAAGATAATACTCATTCTCATAAATCAGCGACCATCATGCGTTGGTTTAGAAACCACAGTATTGTCCTGTTATAATGGCCGGTACAATCGCCAAATCTGAAAACTATTGAGCATCTTTGGGGTATTCAGAAGCGCAAGATCAGAGAGCACCGGACTACATCCAAAAAATCGTTAAAAATGCTGAAATTCAAGAGTGGGACGTCAGAAATGCAGCCGAATCTAAAAGGCTTGAAAGCAGCATGCCCCAAGAATTGCTGCTGTGATCAATGCAAAGGGTGGAGCAACTAAATATTTGTATTTTTTGTATTTTTTTGTTAATATAAGTAATTTGAAAAAAAAAATAGTCTTATTTTTTACTTTAAACACGAATAAGTCAGTAAATTTTAGGGTGCCTAATACTTTTGGCCAAGGCTGTATATACATTGTGGAATGCAATAAACGATTGAGTATTGAGTACATACACAGTGTAATTTAATTCACTATTTACCCGAAAGTATGTAATCAGCCAATGAATGACTACATGACTAAGAACCAAAAAAAAGAAAATTAAAAAATAGGCTTTATTAATTTTATCATAAGCTTGTCGCGGTACCATTTAAACACGATATTTAAGGAGTTGTCCGGGTTTGCTAATTATAATCTATCTATCTATACTTATAATAAATCTGTAGAGAGGTCAATTCTGTTCATGAAATATATTTCCAAAATAACTATCAGGGGGTGATTAGGGGTCGATATTGATACCAAAAATGCAATCAGTAAAATTTTTGTCTGTCTGTCTGTATAATCGTTATATAAACAAAAACTACTCGACGGATTTTAACGAAACTTGGTACAATTATTTTTTATACTCCTGAGCTGGTTATAATATACTTTTCATCACGCTACAATCAATAGGAGCAGAGCAGTGAAGGGAAATGTTGTCATTTTATTTAAACGCGCTAATCTCAGGAACCGCTGGTCCGATTTGAAAAATTCTTTCAGTGTTAGATAGTCCATTTATCGAGGAAGGCTATAGGCATATATCATCACGCTAAGACCAATAGGAGCGGAGCACCACTATTCCACGCGGACGAAGTCGCTGGCAGAAGCTAGTTTATTAATATTTTTAATTTGATGAATAAATGCTCTAGAAATTTTCTATTTCATGGACTGAGTACATACCTGTCGGGAAAACAGTGTTTCAAATACACAGTGTATATGTTTAAAAACATATTGGACTTTTTTGTGGGCAATGATGAGTACTATAAATATGTAGTAGGTACATTTTTTAGGTACAATCAAGTTTAGCAGCGCACTCCTAATAATGACGAATACGGGAACATTTAAATCATACCTTAGTTCACATTAACGCAATTTTCGTAGGGATCTCAATTTTTTTTTATAAATAAAAAAAAACTTTTTACAAAAAAATAAAACCGACTTCCAAAAAAAAAACTGAAAAGTAAAAAATAATTTTTATTTAAACGCTTTACGACCAAAACATCGCTTTCGAAGTCGGTGTCTTATAAGTTACTATTGTTAGTATTTCGCCACCGACTTCGAAAGCGATGTTTTGGTCGTAAAGCGTTTAAATAAAAATTATTTTTTACTTTTCAGTTTTTTTTTGGAAGTCGGTTTTATTTTTTTGTAAAAAGTTTTTTTATTTTTTCGCTTTTCAGTGTCTCGGTCTTGCTATCTTAACAAAATAAACACACCACTTTTTTAGGTTGTAATAAGCGTAAATAACAAAATCATCTAAGTATTTGGCATATCAGCAAGTAGAGATAAATCGTTATTTTTGATATATTTATTAAACGGCTGAACCGGTAGTGATACAATTTATATGGGACCACACGGGAAGCACCAGCTTTCAAATAAAAAAAGAATCATGAAAATCGGTTCACCCAGTCGCAAGTTATGAGGTAACAAACATAAAAAAAAAAAATACAGTCGAATTGATAACCTCCTCCTTTTTTTGAAGTCGGTTAAAAAATAGCTCACGTTACTCGCAGATAATGTAGCTAGGTATCTATTGGTGAAAGATTTTTTAAAATCTGTCCTGTAGTTTTTAAGTTTATTCGTTACAAATAAAAAAAAACAAATCTCTGAGCTAAGTTTTTTTAACATATAAGAAATAGGAAGCCATTTAAAATAAACTTTCTTAAATTAAGACTTAAAGCCATATAACAACGAAAACTTTTGAGCCTTTACAAAATTCCTTAAACACTTAAAAAATATAAAAAAAAACAGTAACCTCATAGGCTTAGATCTATTGGGTGTTAAAAAATTAACTGCAAAAATTACCTGTCCTTACTCGGTATCAAAAAACAAATACACATTTATTGTCATTTTGATCACATAAAAAACAGCGTCATCATTATCTGCCTAGCCTTTTCCCAACTATGTTGGGGTCGGCTTCCAGTCTAAACATATTTTACATAAAAATAACTGTACAGTGTGCATATTCAATATTTTACTGCGTAATGAAAATATTGCACACTTTGAAACGGATTCCGAAAATAATATTTCGTGATTGCAATTGAAAACAACTTAAATATCTTGCATTAATTTTTTTACACTTTGTATAAGACCTTATTTACTAGAAAAATGCATTTTTTATAGTCCAATACAGACATTTAGACAATATAATCAACTTACGAAAGTATAGTGATCCTTAATTCAAATTGTAAAAAATATTACTATTTTTTTTTTTGCAAAATTGTTAATATTATTTGGCACATGTATGTACAATACTAACAATATTATAAATTTAGAAGCACGGTAATATTATCTAACAGTATTTTAACTTCATACAAACGGATGAAACGCGAGCTATACCTACGCGCCTCGATCTCGGTATGCGCTCGGCACGCTGACAGTCGCGTGTGCCGCAGTGACGAACGGACGGTGTTGTTTTTTTAACAATAACCGCGCGTTTTTTATTAAAAAGTTCCTATTTCATTCTCAAAAAAATATAAAAAAAAATAAAAATATAATACATATACATTCACAAAATTAGAAAGACGCTCAAATAGGTTGATGAAATTATAACACTATGGGTCAATTTATACTAGCGCAGAGTCGAAGCGCATCGAAGCGTCTATCCAAACCTGAACATAACAAATTCAACCTTAACTCCACAGCGTAACGCACACATTTCTTCTGAGATTTAAAAAAACCACGCGAATTCGCGCGTCTGCGCGTGAACAACGCTGATTGGTGCGCGCGCATTCGCGCATATCCATGCGCCAACTGGCGAACCTACGCGTCATCAGTCGGAAATTGGCCTACGTCGGTGTTGATCACGACGCATATTCTGGCGAATACGCGCGCATTCGTGCGGCTTCGCTTTAGTTGTAAAGAATTTGACGCTTCGATGTGCTTCGACTCTGCGCTAGTATAAATTGACCCTATAGGCGGGCATCCCTATCGCGTGTGTGAGTACCGCGCGGCTGTAGG
This sequence comes from Pyrrhia umbra, assembly GCA_963891755.1. NCBI lineage: Eukaryota > Metazoa > Arthropoda > Insecta > Lepidoptera > Noctuidae > Pyrrhia > Pyrrhia umbra. The sequence continues at coordinate 4,775,089 of OY982946.1, forward strand.
TAGTTATTTCTCGAACAGGGTCGTATGGATAATATTATTATGAGTTAAAATACTGTATAGATAATATTACCGTGGTAGAAGTTTATGAGGATGTGACTTTTAAACAATTTAATGGTATTTTTAAATAAGAATCCTCTAGTTTTTTTTTTCAGATATTATTTGAATGAATAATTGTTTAATAACACCGTGAAGCGTTGAACGGAAATTATTGAAGAAAAAAAGTAAACACAGATTTCTTAGAATAAACTTACAAATGGAAATCACAACTTTTTTTTGTTCACTGTACTTTTTATCTTATTCTAAAGATATTTGGAATAAATATTCTTGTGGTATGTTATATGTATGTATCTATGATCATATAGGATTATAGGCCATAAAAATAGGAAATTAAATACTCTAGAAATATCAATCGTTGAGTAAATTCTTAGTCTTACTTATAGTCAGATTAATTTTAAATCTGCTACTTATCAGCGGATTATCAAAAATCTCACTCATAAATGCTGTTTAGCGTTAATCCGACTCTAAGTTAGTAGCTTAATCCTGGATTACATGTTTTTTATAAGTAAGACGGTTAAAGTCTTAATAATATACTTATTGTAAAAACCGGACCCAAAGTGTCCGGGCTTTACGCTTAAACTTGAAAACCCTGCTCGGACGCACCCCGGACGCCTTCCAAACTAGGACAAATCCGGGGAAACCCGGACAGATGGCAACCATAGACTAGAGCGACCGCTCTTTTCACTCTTTCCCAGAGCCGTCGCTGTACGAGATTAACTTAATATTCGTCTTTATAAAACCTTCACATAATTACACTTGCATTATTACCGAATCACAAAAATCTCAGATCTCAAAGTGTAATAAATTTACAAAACAAGATATCACGCCCGATAACCAAAAAGGGTTAAGCAGAAGTGTGTTATAACCTTATTTACATCACCTTTTTGATAATAGAAACTTTCTTTTTCCTCCCATCCCCGTCTTCCTGAACAGCTAAGCAATCGAACTTCCCAATCAAATCTTTAATACAATCAATTTCATCTTTCGTCAAACCCATTGGTAAATCGAATTTAGCGTAATCACTCCTTCCCGCCAATTCCTGACACATGTCAGCGACGCCATTTTTAAAACCATCATCGACATTATAGACAAACTTTTTTTCTTCGACAGGCGGATTGCATAAAGCCTTACGCCACATAACTTTTTCGTTAATCGCCGACTTTTTAGTTTTCTCGTCTAAATCCGCTAAAATCTGACCGATCTCTTTATTTTTCGGTTCTAACTTTAGTGCTTTTTTGTAACAGGCTATGGCTTCGTCTGTTCTGCCTAAAAGTTCGTACGCTCGTCCGTAATAAAAGATACCTTTACAATGTTTATTTATGTCGATACAGCGATCAATATGTTCACACATACCAATAATATATTTGGGTTTATTTATTTTATAGTAACAGATAGCTAAATTGACATAGATTTTGACTTTTAAATCTTTAATTTCATCTTCTTCTGTCTTATTTTCGGGCTGAGAGAGCGAGAGGACCGACATAGCTTGCTGGTAGCTTTTTATAGCTTGGATATATTTGCGTCTTTGGAATAAATCTTTAGCTTCGGCGCGAATGTCTTTTATAGTTTTGACTGTTGTTTCGAATTTCGCTTGTTCGGCCGTTGGGAGATCGTTAAATCTGAAAATAGAACATATTCATTGAAAGACTTTTCTTTCCAGATGTGATATGACCAAATGACTCCTCCCGCCGTGGGTGGGGCGGAAGGGAGTGTCAGACTCTTACTGACTAAAACCTATCTCATAGAAAGACCTTGAACACAGCTAACCACATTTTTTTCGGAAAGGTAATCATCAAATGACCCTTCCCGCCGTGGGTGGGGCGGAAGGGAGTGTCAGACTCTTATTGACTAAAACCTATCCATGTTCCTTCATAGAAAGACCTGGAACACGGATGACCACCTTTTTTTCGGATGGGCAATCATAAAATGACCCCTGCCACCGTGGGTGGGTTAGGAGGGAGTATCAGACTCTTACTGACTAAGACCCATCCATGTTAACCGGTAGAAGGTAACTATGGCAACTGCAATAGGCTATGGCACTGATTATTAATTTTAAAATCAATAAAAACTTTAAAAACCACATTCACAAATTCTGTGAAAAGTCACAACATTGGATCCATTAAATATCTTCATCATCACCAGCCTATATATTGTCCCACCGCACAGGCCTCTTATCATACATAGAAGGCATGAGCTCACGCGTTTTCGTTTAACGTTTAAAGTCTAGTCTATACTTATATTTTAAAGAGGTAAAGTTTGTGAGGTTTTAGGTTGTCTCTGGTGCTTCTGAACCGATTTAGATAAAATTTGGTACGGAGATAGAGGGGACCGGGGAGAAGGTTAAAGGCTATTTATCATCCAGGTGCTTGAAAAAGTTCCCTCGGGACGCGAGCGAAACCGCGGGAAACAGCTAGTCTATACTAATATAATAAAGCTGAAGAGTTTGTTTGTTTGTTTGGACAAAGTCGCGGGCCGAAGCTATAGTATTTTTATAAATTCTAGCTTCTCCCCGCGATTTCGTCCGCGTGGAATAGTGGTGCTCCGCTCCTATTGGCTTTAGCGTGATGATATATAGCCTACAGCCTTCCTCAATATATGGGCTATCTAACACTGAAATAATTTTTCAAATCGTACCAGTAGTCCCTGATATTAGCGCGTTCAAACAAACAAACAAACTCTTCAGCTTTATTATATTAGTATAGACTAGCTTTCCGCCAGCGGCTTCGCCCGCGATATTTTAGCTAATGGATACAAAAACTTGAAAAATTATATACTAAAACCTTCCTCATTAATCACTCTATCTATTAAAAAAAAATCGCATCAAAATCCGTTGCGTAGTTTTTAAGATTTAAGCATACATAGGGATATAGGGACAGCGAAAGCGACTTTCGTTTTTAACCGACTTCAAAAAAAGGAGGAGGTTCTCAATTCGATCGGTATTTTTTTTTTTTTTTTTTCTATGTATGTACACCGATTACGCTGAGATTTATGATCCGATTTACGTGATTCTTTTTTAGTTTGATGCGGAATAGATGCCATTTGGTCCCATAAAAATTTCACATGGTTTGGCCCAGTAGTTTTCATTTTGTGAACATTTTTTACATTTTTGTTTACATCGATGACGTAATTGTTTCGGAGTCGATTTATATTTTCCGTTCCCGTTTCTTGATCTATATTGTTTAAAGCTGCACCTTTCGTAGGCCTACCCATAGCTACTTAAAAAAAAACTATTTAACATATAATTATGACAATAAAAACAACGAAATGTTATAGCCTTCCTTATGTAATCTATAAAAATCCTGTAAAAAATACTGTAGTTTACAGAGCAACTTATTACAGACACTAAAAAGTAAAAAATAAATTTAAAAAAACTACGTTTAAAAAAACCGACTTCAAAAAAAAAACTAAAAAGTATTAAAAAAGTATAAAATAACTTAATAAAGATTTAACACAAACCTAATACCTTTAATATTAATAAAACACCATTATTTGTATGTGTTACCTATTGACAGGTTTGAAGTCGGTGCCAAGTCCTAAACAAAATGAAATTCCTAAAGATTAACCTACGTAAATAAACTTAAAGAACAATGTGAATTAATGTGAAACAGATGAAAACTTTTTAATACCTGAATGAGTAACACTATTACATTTGGCTTGGCACCGACTTTAAACCTGTCAATAGGTAACACATACAAATAATGGTGTTTTATTAATATTAAAGGTATTAGGTTTGTGTTAAATCTTTATTAAGTTATTTTATACTTTTTTAATACTTTTTAGTTTTTTTTTGAAGTCGGTTTTTTTATACTATGTAGTGATAAATCTGATTTTTCATTTCCCACTCACCTAGAAGCAGCGTCCACACATCTGACATCATACAGCGATATCACAAACAACACTGGCTTCGGCTGTATCCTGGGCGGTATACCGCGAGGGCCCCAAGCCACTGCCGGCTGCAGGAGAAGGTGGAAGCGAGCTGTGGGGCCCTTGACATGACTCATCCCTATTTCTAAACCGGGTAGCATTTTGCCAACACCCATACGAAGACGCTGAAAAGAAATAAAAATAAAAATATTTAAATATCACCTAACAATCGATACATATAAAATGCTTTGTCCTGAATGACGGACGGATCAACGCACAGCGTAAACCGCTGATCGTAGAGACTTGAAACTTGGAGGGTGTTTTCTTTGTATGACGTAGGCATCCGATTAAAAAGGATTTTCTAAAATTCTACCGCTAAGGGGATGAAAAAGAGGGGCAAACTTTGTATGAAACTCTGTCATTTTTAATTGGAATTCGTATAGCCATCGCGGTCGAAGCTGCTGGCGGAAATCTAGTTACTTATAAATGCGAAAATGTGTGTGTCTGTCTGTCACGGTCTCACGGGAAAACTGCTGACCTGATTAAGGTGAAATTTGGTATGGATATAGATGGGCCCCAGGAGAAGGATTTTTTAACCGATTAAAAAAAACTTTTTACAAAAAAATCAAGCCTACTTCCAAAAACACTGAAAAGAGAAAATAAATTTTATTTAAATGCTTGTCGACCAAAACATCGCTCTAGAAGTTGGTGTCTCGTAAGTTACTATTAGTATTTTCCCGCCGACTTCTAGAGCTATTTTTCAGCAGAAACAATTTTTTTCCCCCTTTTTTGACACTGTGTGCCAGCCACATCACTATGAGGATCAGCCACTTCTCTATGAGTGTCAGGCGACTCACTATGAGTGTCAGCCACTTCACTATGAGCGTCGGTCAGTTTACTGAGTGTCAGCCGGTTTACTATGAGTGTCAGTCACTCCACCATAAGTGTCAGTCAGTTTAGTATGAGTGTCAGTCACTCCACCATGAATGTCAGTCAGCTCACTATGAGTGTCAGCCACTTCACTATGAGCGTCGGTCAGTTTACTGAGTGTCAGTCGGTTTACTATGAGTGTCAGTCACTCCACCATAAGTGTCAGTCAGTTTACTATGAGTGTCAGTCACTCCACCATGAATGTCAGTCAGCTCACTATGAGTGTCAGCCACTTCACTATGAGCGTCGGTCAGTTTACTATGAGCGTCAGGCAGTTTACTATGAGTGTCAGTCAGTTTACTAAGAGTGTCAGTCACTCCACCATAAGTGTCAGTCAGCTCACTATTAGTGTCAGGCACTTCACTATGAGTGTCGGTCAGTTTACTACGAGTTGTGTTATGTTAGCCACTTGTGTTCTGTTTTTAAACTGTGATTAAACTTGTACTCACCGTTGGCTTACCCCTATTCATAGTTAGGGTGGTATCGAATGGTATGTCAGAGCGCTCATAGTATGCTGCGTAATGTATCGTCACTTCCGCATCCGGAGGCACCAGGGGCCCGTCTCCTGCAATAACAAAAATAGTATGTCATCATCATTATCTGCCTAGCCTTTTCCCAATATGTTGGGGTCAGCTTCCAGTCTAAACCGGATGCAGCTGAGTACCAGTGTTTTACATGGAGCGACTGCCTATCTGACCTCCACAACCCAGTTACTGGGTAACATGGTACCCCTTGGTAAGACTGGTTGTCAAGACTTTCTGGCTTCTGACTACCCGTAACGACTGTCAAAGATGTACAAATGACAACCGGGAGTAACAGCTTAACGTGCTTTCCGAGGCACGGAGTCTCGCTATGATAAGAATCACCCATGCTCGGACCGACCGAGCCAAGCGCAGCTTAATTTATGATCGGTCGACCCGTACGGCTGTTACTTAGCCACGAGCTCCTCCTACAGACACCACTGACTAACGGTGAAGGAAAACATCGTGAGGAAACCTGGACTTAAAAAGATTCAGACATCTATACTTCATTAACAATAAGATTACAAAAACTTCCAAAATCTTTTTGCAGCTTATTCAACCGAATTTTAGTTCTATTCCCTACTAATAAAGATGGCGTTGAAAGCAAAAAATATATTACTACACCCCCCCTTGTGATATTTCGTGATTTTTATGGACCCCTTCCCCCCCTTTCAAGCCTCACGCGATTAATGGACAGCCCCTAATGGTGCGGAACCCTTCGTGCGCGAGTCACGAGCCGGTTTTTTAAATTATTTTTTTAGTATTTTACCTTCTTCAATGATCAAAAGCTTCACGTCTCCATTGGGCAGGCAGTCCACCATCTTAGAAGCGAACTGATCAAATGAGTGGTACTCCGGAGAGGAGAGCAGCATCTTTTCTGCTGACTCTTCTACGCCTTTGAGAGCATCATCAGGATCACTGGAGAAATTATAGAATATATTAAGCTTACACCACAAACAAGGAAGGAAAATAAAGTGAAATCTGAGGCCCATGTTCACCGACAAGATAACGGTCTGATCAACTGAAAACATCTGTTTAGCATACATCAAACTTTAACCATACGATGGATAACCTATCATTTGGGTTTTTAATTCCTGAAATGGTCGATTACCAAGCCAGGGTTAAACAAGAAGTTGACAACACGAAAATTCCCGCTTCATAGTTAAAAAAACGTTTTCGTTTAACGGGCCGATTATATAACCGTCTGTCGGTGAACTTGGCATAAGAAGAAAGAAAAAATATTTTCAATATTAAGGGCGGATTCAACCAAACAGGAATAAATTTTATTCTCGGCGTAAATCGCTTATTACTCGAGAATAACTCAATTTCACGTTTAACCAACTACAATTCGAGGAATAACGAGTCTATTCGGGAATATTCACTATACCACCATTTTGCATGGAATAAGAAGCTAATTCCAAGAATAAAAAAAATGTCATTAAATGACAGCATAATTCACTGACATTTATTTATTATTATTTTTTATTAATTTAAAGGGCTTTGTCGCTTGGCAGCTACTTTTCCACACTATAATACGACAAATCAGAGTTGACATGAGTTATGCTTCTGCACCCTCCCATTTGTAGAACAACTTTTTTTGGCCGCGTATTACATTCGTTCACATTCACTTCGCTATTCGTGAGTAAGCGACTCCAAGTATAGCTATACGCTAGATTGCATGGAAAAACGACTGATGATTTACTCGAGAATAAAATCGTGGTATATATTATCTTCCGTATAGTTATTCTTGTATAAATTCAGGTTTGGTCAAATCTACCCTAAGTTGAATACATATTCGTAATCTGATTTTTTCCTGATTTCGAATATGTACTAGAGATGTGCGCCGATCGGCGTGGCGCACGCCGCCGGTAATTTTGGCCACGCCGACGCCGCCGGGATTTTCATCGGCGTCATCGGCGTCAAAATTCAAATATTATATTATTGACACGTTTAATCTAAAATACTAACTGCTGCCAGCCTGCCCACACAAAACCTGGACATCGATGTGTCTACTCCTACAGAGAGGGAGGTAGTGAAGGCTATCCGCAATTTAAAAAATGAGAAAGCCCCGGGATTCGACCTCATCACAGCGGAAATGCTAAAAGCCGACGTACCCACCGCTGCAAACGCGCTGACGCCCCTTTTGCGGAACATCTGATCAGCCGAAGAGTTACCCGACGACTGGAACAAAGGCCTTCTTATCACCGTCCCCAAGAACGGAGATCTGAGTGAATGTGGCAATTGGAGAGGTATCACTTTGCTGTCGACTCCTTCCAAGGTGCTCTGCCAGATCATCCTGGACAGGTTGTCGGGGGCCGTCGAACCTCTTCTTCGCAAAGGGCAGGCTGGCTTTCGACCCAACCGATCGTGCACCGACCAGATCAACACATTGCGCATAATCCTCGAACAGGCATCAGAATGGCAGAGGGAAATGTACTTTGACCTTTGTGGACTTCGAAAAAGCCTTCGACACGCTGCGATGGAATTGTATCTGGGACCGGCTTCGTGAAATTGGAGTCCACGAGAAGATCACGACCATAATTAAGGCCATCTACGGGAAATATTCTTGTAGGGTGACTCACGACGGCCTCGTTTCGGAGGACATACAGGTCCATGCGGGTTTGCGCCAAGGGCGTCTCCTCTCGCCTCTCTTCTTCCTTGTCGTCCTCGATGGCATCATGAATAATACCACCAAACCAAGCGCCGCGGTATAGAGTGGGGGCTGTCCAACGTCTTGGAAGATTTAGATTATGCTGACGAATGTCTATTGAGCCACACGCGCGCCGACATGCAAGCCAAATTGGACGACCTACGGCGAGAGGCTATGGAGACGGAACTAAAAATTAACATCCGGAAGACCCAGGAAATGAGATGCGGAGTGTCGTGCTCATTACCGTTGCTTATCGGTACAGAAAGGGTGGAAAGGGTCCACAAATTTACATACCTCGGCAGTGTTGTGTCAGAAACAGGAGGGACCGAAGATGACATCACTTCGAGGATTGCCAAGGGGAGAGCAACCTTTGCACAACTCCGTCCTGTGTAGCAATCGCGAAAACTGACCAGGAGAGTTAAACTCAAGATATTCCGGTCCAACGTCAAAACCGTATTGCTGTACGAATGTGAGACGTGAAAAGCCACAGAAGACATCTCGCGTAAACTCCAGGTCTTCGTCAATCGCTGCCTTCTTCGTATTCTCGGTATTTACTGGCCCGAAAAAAATCTCCAACATCGAACTGTGGGAACGCTGCGGTGAGACACCGATCGACTAGCAGATCAAACGTCGCAAGGGGAACTGGATCAGCCACAAGATCCGAAGCGACCCCGATCACATACCGAGGCAAGCCCTAGACTGGAATCCCCAAGGAAAGCGGAAACGTGGTCGCCCTAAACAATCCTGACGGCGGACGATCATCGCAGAAGCGGCGACTATAGGCAGGACGTGGAGTGAGATCAAGCGCGAAGCTCAAGACCGGACGCGATGGCGGAGCACTGTGGCCCTCTGCCCCAACTAGGGGACATAGGACTATAAGTCAAGTAAATCATAAGTGAATAAATAAAAAGTTTAATATGGATTGACACGTCTTTTACTTATTTTGACCATCCACGCAGATTACGCCGATGACGCCGCCGCCGCCGACAAATTAGACTCTGGACGCCGCCGCCGGTTAAATGAGCATCGGCGCACATGTCTAATATGTACTCAACTCAATATTGAAAAAAATGGTAAAATGCACCTGATGCATGTGCCTTAATTACTAGGCCACCACAATCCTATCCTTGTGTGTAGGATCATGGTGGCCTAGTGGTTAAGGCGCCTACATAGTGCACGAGTGTGCGGTTTAGAAACCTGGCAAGTACCCTACTGCAGGGTTGTATGTGTGGAAGGAACATGGACGGGTTTTAGTCAGTAAGAGTCTGACACTCTCTTCCGCCCCACCCACGGCGGGAGGGGTCATTTGATGATTTCTCATCCGAAACAAAAGGGAATATGTGAATAAACTCACCTATCATCCTCGTCATCCATCTCCGGGAACAGATCCTCGTCATTAGTAGAATTAAACATTGCGTTTTTCTTCTTCTTAAAATCCAGATCTATAGAAAATTCCACAGACTTCTCCTCCATCAGCTGCCTGAAACAAAATAAATCGAAGTTTAACATTGTATTCTTGTTTTTAGGGTTCCGTAGTCCAACAAGGAACCCTTATAGTTTCGCCATGTCCGTCTGTCTGTCTGTCTGTCTGTCCGCGGCATAGCTCCGAGGTTCTTGATACTAGAAAGCTGAAATTTGGTATGGATATGTATATTGATCACGCCGAGAGAGTGGTAAAATAAAATTTTGAAAAATATTTTTTTTAGGGTAGCTCCCAAACACGTAAAGTGGGGATGAATATTTTTTTTCTCGCGTACCCCTCCGTGTGGGGTATCGTTAGATAGGTCTTTCAAAAATATGATGGGTGTGTTAAGACCATTCTTTAGTTAAGCGAGCCATTTGCGAAATATCTAGCTTTTCAGTGCAAATTTTTGTACGATACGAGTTACCCCCCCCTCTAATTTTTGAATGGCTGTACCTAGAAATGTGAAAAAAATCACAGACGTAGTACATGTAATGAACTTACAAGGAAAACTATCACGGCTAAGTAGACTTAACCGATTACAGAGTTATAGTCGACTAACTAACTCCTACTACGGAACCCTACTGCGCGTGGCCCGACACGCACTTGGCCGGTTTTTTTTTTCATTTACCCAGATAAAGCTTTTTTTACTTCCTACCATCATCTGCCCAGGATATTCCCAACTTAGTTGAGGCCGGCTTCCAGTCGAAACTAGATGCAGCTGAGGACCAGTGTTTTACATGGAGCAACTGCCTATCTGACCTCTACAACCCAGTTACCGGGTAACACAATAGCCCATGATGAGACTGGATGTCCGACTTTCTGGCTTCTGACTACCCGTAACATCTGTCAAACCACAGCCAGGACCAACAGCTTGAATTACTTTCCGAAGCGCGAAGGAGTCTCGCTATGAATTCGCCAATCCGTCTTGAGCGCACGTGGTGATTAATGCGCTTTCTGAGGCACAAAGGAGGCTTACTATGAAATTGCCAATCCGCCTTGGGCAGCGTGGAGATTATTGCTCATGCCTGTATAAGAAGAGGCCTGTGACCAGCAGTGGGACAATATGTAGGCTGATGATGACTTTTATGAACATGACATCAATAATCAGCATACTTTTATTTTTTTTTATGTAAAAACATATAATAATACAAATCTATAAATAGGTACATAGAAATATATAATAACTAGCTGTTTCCCGCGGTTTCACCCGCATCCCGAGGGAACTACTTAGCGCACCCGGGTAAAAAGTAGCCTATGTTGTTCCTCAGGGTCTATTCTATCTCTGTACCAAATTTCATTTATATAGGTCCAGTAGTTTTGGCGTGAAAGCGTAACAGACAGACAGACAGAGTTACTTTCGCATTTATAATATTAGTAAGGATTAAGTAAACATTTATCATAAATATTTAGACGAAAAACATTAAACAATAGCAAAATTATTCAATTTTATCCTCCAATTTGACAACACTTTTTTGGAGCCACTTTTCGGGTGTAAGAGACACACAGGTGGACAAAGAGATAGTTCTGAATATATATAAAAATCTAAAAGTAGCTCTTGTCAGTTTGTTACACTTTTACTGGCAAACGGCTGAACCGATTTAGATAAAATTTGGTATGGAGATAGATAGATACTTGGGGAAGAATTCGAGTGAAGACGCGGGAAACAGAAAGAAATATGAAATTGAACCAAAATCTTTTGATTTTGATAATAAGATTATGATGTTAACATGCTGATTAGTTTCGTATTACTTAAAACCTCATATTACAGCTATATAGAAGCTTAGAAAGTTATAACTTCATTTATTTCACCAGTAACTTAAAATGCGTTAATAAGCATTTTTCTAGATCTGATTACATGGTAAGTAATAGGAGAATTACCTGATATTTATCCCGTCAGCTAAATGAACGGGGTCTTTAAATAGTTCATCCATCTTCGCAGTTGTTTAAGACTTGATAAATCACTAAAAAATGCAAAATAATCGTACTCACAATCGAAATACGATTTATTGATTTTTAAATTACGTCAAAGTGACAGATAGGCTGGCACGAATTAAAGTTTTTAATTTTAGTATTGATTTCTCTGTATAACTCGACTTCAGCTTCCTGTCTTTTAAGAACTGATTCATAGTTGACATAATTATTGACGCACGCTAAGGGTGCGTTCCACTAAGCGCCCACAACGATCAAAACGCTCCTTTAGTCGTTCCACATGGCGACCGCGGTCGTTGTGGTCGCGGCGTAAACGTCACTCATGACGTCATGACTTACGCTCACGCGAAGCTCACGACGACCCATCTAAAAAGGTGGGTCGAAGTGATCGTTGAGAAAATTAGCGGCATTTTCAAAAGTCAAAACATAAAAAATGGCGACCGTAAAGCTTACGTTATTTCATGCCGAAAAAGATATATTAGTAGAAGTAAATATCCAAGTGCCGCCGCAAAAGACATTTTAATTACATTTGAACGTAAATTAATTAAATACACCACTATTATTAAATATCAAAAAATTAAATTATAAATTTTTTCAATATAAATCGATTTAAACGATAATTAATTAAGTTTATTTTCAAGGCTTACAGATTATAACCTAACCTCTTAAATCTTTTGCATTTTTTTTATTAACTCGCCAGTTGTATTATTGACCTCTACGCTCAAAACGCTCTATAATCCATTCCACTTGAGTTTACGACAGTAACGCTCACAAGCAAGTGGAACGGGAAAAACTGCGGTCGTGAGCGTGATCGTTGTGAACGCTTAGTGGAACGCACCCTAAATGTTAGTCGGATCTAACCTTTAAAACTAGGTTTATACGAAGTTGCAAAAAATTACACGGTTTTCGTAGCATCTTATACGTGTGTTCTTGTCTAATTTAAAGAGAAAGATATTTTTTACGTTTTTTTTTTAAACTTAGAACAAAGTTATCGAAAAAATTTGAGACAATGAAAGTTTAACGTTAAAACTTTTTTTGCTTCATCAATAATTCGGATTGAACCTAAACCGTAATCGATTACAAACCATAGGGAAATTTGAATCTTTTCATTACATTTATAACAAAAATGCCTAATTATATATTACAAATGACGTTCCAATTTAATTTGAAATAAATTCCTATCCAGTGCCGAAATAAACCCTAACCAAAAATATGAAGCATAAGTTGCCTGCAAGTAAAATATTCAGCATTCATTTGTTTCAATTACCCTTTGATGTTGTTTCTTTTATTGATTCACTTTTCACGCATGCGTATTTCACTCCGCGCGGTATGATAAAACTTTTTGAAGACATTTATTTCATCTCACTGCACCTAATTGATAAATTAACGACACTTGATAACACAAACACTTCGTGGCATAATTTATAAATAGTCTCTGATTTATAAGCGAAGTAGACATATTTTTTTAATTATTTTTTTTGTTATAATTTTGAAAATGGAACACAATGCGACTGTTTCCTTTGAGGTTTCGTTCAAAGTATGGCGCCGCGCGGTAACTTTCCCGCCTTATATATGCTGCTGTTGGCTGCGTAATGGTTTTGCGTCTTTCTAGTTTCGACCGATTTTCAACTTAAGTTTGCGGCGGCTAAGCTACCGCGCAGTTGACCTAATCAGCATTGTTCAATGATTCAACGCATGTCTCTCAGCCGTAATATGTTAAGTAACTAAGGGTAAAAAGATATCACCAGTATTTTAGTTCATGCTAAAGTTTTTAGTATCTTTAGTGGGTTGGTTGGTTTGTTTTTACGATTTCACGATAAAACGGCTGAATCAATAAATTTAGAAAACATTTGTGTTAAGATGAGACCCTGGAGTCTGGAGACAGTCGATTATGTTATTTTAAGGTAGTAGGTTACAAGTTTTTCTATAACCTTTATTGAAGTAAAAATTGAAAGTATATATATATTATATATTTATTTTATCTTAAAATCATAGCTGTTTCCTCCATGGTTGGGTAGTGGCATAACTATAGTACAACCAGATTTCGCGGATAGGTATACCTATGTAATGGGCTGTTTGGCTTTTAGAACTGTGTTTCTGCATCAATCTAGATGATTGATGCAGAAACACAGATATTATGTTTCTGCTTGTAAAAAGTTGAGCCTGGAATTCTCTAACCTCATACATAAATAATTTTAATATATTTTTTTACAAATGACTGAGCACTGAGCAAGGGTAATCTTTAACGAGGATTATTGATCGGCATCATGATACACAGGATGTGCCTAAAATCAATACTTATATTATACTAACCACGACCCGTAACGTTGCTATATAGCGTGGACTTCGACATCAAGATAAGACACTTTTTTATTTCCATTTTGGATAAATAGTTTAAAAAACTATTTATCCAAAAACTATTTATTATTTTGGATAAATAGTTTAAAAAACTATTTATCCAAAAAACTACGGGCTGCGATGCACGGTGAGTGTAGATAACGTTGACGCATTGAAGGCTGAAAAGACTAGGTGCTAATTTAAGTGAATTCGAATAATTAAAGAAAACCTTTTTTTTATATATAGCTTGGCAAGAAAGTCTAGAAACGGAACTAATTTTTTTTATTGCTGGCAATTAATGTCGTTCTCTGTGGTTCTGTGTCGTTCGATGTAAACAAAGCTCGCGAGTTACTTATTTTTTTATTTCGACCATCAAAACGTTAATAAAACCACGTTATAATAAATAAAACCATTCGGAGTACTAGCAAGGAAACAATTTATAATGTTTATAGGCGATATCTGGTCGAACATGAGGCTTAAACTCTTCTTTCCGATCTCGACGATATTTACCAAAGTACCGCCATTATGACAGGTATGTAAGAGTTTGTTTTGATGTATTTAGTTGTATCAAGTGTTAATTTATGATCTCTATTTGGTTTTGAATTGCTTGAATACGAAATAAGTGAAATTTTGAACAATAAACATCGAGCATATAGGTTATGTTTACGTTTTGTCTTTGACACTTTGGTATAGCGCGACTAGATTATTTTGATACTTGAGTGGCTTGAGCCTTGATACTCTGCAATATGTAAATTCGCATAACATTATCTATGAGTGTGATCACAAGATAATATAATACTTGTTATAACTAGCATTTAAAAATCACAAAAAAAACTAGATAGGTACCGTAAACTTTTTACATTAATTATTGATAGAGCTTTAATCATTTTGTTTTATCTTTATAGGAAGCACCGAACGTGCATTTCAATCTATAACCGAGTAGGAGTTCAAAAGAATTCATGCCAGCATGTTAACAAAATAGAAAAGGAGTACATATTATGAATTTATGAGAGGGCTCGTACTTGGACATAAAACGTTTAGGAATCAATCTCCAACATGATAGCGCAGTGCCTTTGAATCTGAGTGTGACTCAGATGAGTTTATGGCTAGCTCTAGCCAAGACATGGATGTGGCGGGCGTGGAATATTTAGAGGAAGATTTATTGCAATCAAATATAATAACGCTATATTCATACGCCTTTTTTTTATACCCAAAAAAAATTGTAAACACAGGAGTGCTTACATTATTAGTGCTTATAAGTAATTTGTATTCAGTTACATGACGTGAATACTTGTTCTTACATTTTATAATACTTACTGATTTTAATTAATTATAAAAATACAGCTTAGTATCAAGACGATAGCATGGTACGCTATACGGTCGCAGCGGGTTGCCACACGAACGGTAAAGTGGCGCCCCTATTAATTTCTACTATTTTTTGCCAAGCTGTATATATTTGTATTAATTAACCTTCTGATAAAAATTGATTTCATAATTTACATAATCATATTGCTATTCAAAAATCCTGTTTTTTGATGTAACGTGAAATGAAACACGGATGTCAATGTCAAAACGTAAATGACGTGACGTGTAGGTATTCCCAGAGGTATCTTTTGAAAACGTTTGCGAAATATCTCGACATACGGATATAATAGTGTAATAATAAATTATCAATACATTGATTCGATAAGGATATTATCATCCATATTCCACGTCACAAGTTTACATTCACAGGTATAATTAATTTTCCATACATTTCTTTCACATAGAGTTTAAATTAAAAAAAAAAAGAATTCTTAAATTTTATTGCTTTTGCCTGCCGCGGTAAATGTTAATTCAAAAAAGTTGTTTGATCAGTTCTTTGGCATTTGAGTTCATAGTTCATGTGGTATTTAATTTTCAGATATTAAAATGTTGAGATTACTATTTTTGGCTGCTTTGCTGCAGTGCACAATTTCTCAACAATATCAGCAGAAAGTCGCCCCGGGAGTTCCACCACAGAACTATCAGGTAAGTCACCAAAAAGTTTCTAATTCTAAACAACCAGTAGGTTAGGCTGAATGTGTAAAAGTGTTGTGCTTGTATAATAGATAAAAGTGAAAGTTGGCATGTCAAATACGCATGTGTACCAAAAATTAAAAAACTTACAAAATGATTAGAAATATTGACTTTTAACCTAATTTAGGTATTAAAACATACAGTATGCCTAAGATATGAAAGAAAAAAATAATCAGAGACATAAATCCCTTTAATCATTGAAGAATTTAATGAATATCTATTGCAATTATTTTCCTTATACAATTTAGTTATTCTATGCTATTAGTATTATAAAGAGGATCTATACATATGAAATGCTTTGTCCTGAATGACTGACGGATCAACGCACAGTCTAAACCGCTATGTGTAGAGACCTGAAACTTGGAAGGTCTATTCTATGACATAGGCATCCGATAAGAAAGGATTTTCCGAAATTCTACCCCTAAGGGGGTGAAAAAGGAGGGCCATCAACACTCATCTATCTCCATACCAAATTTCATTTACTGTGAAAAACAAATTCACTTTCGCATTTATTAACAGACTTCAAAAAAGGAGGAGGTTCTCAATTTGATCATTTTTTTTTTAATGTATGTACACCAATTATGATCTGGTTTACGTGATTCTTCTTTAGTTTGATGCGGAATAGATGCCATTTGGTCCCATAAAAAATTCACATGGTTTGTCCCAATAGTTTTCATTTTATGAACATTTTTTTACATTTTTGTTTACATCGATGACATAATTGTTTCGGAGTCGATTTATATTTTCCGTTCCCGTTTCTTGATCTATATTGTTTAAGGCTGCACCTTTTGTAGGCCTACCCATAGCTACTTAAATAAAAACTATTTAACATATAATTATGACAATAAAAAAACAACGAAATGTTATAGCCTTCCTTATGTAATCTATAAAAATCCTGTAAAAAATACTGTAGTTTACTGAGCAACTTATTACAGACACTAAAAAGTATAAAATAAATAAAAAAAAACTTCGTTTAAAAAAACCGACTTCAAAAAAAAAACTAAACAGTATTAAAAAAGTATAAAATAACTTAATAAAGATTGAACACAAACCTAATACCTTTAATATTAATAAAACACTATTATTTGTATGTGCTACCTATTGACAGGTTTCAAGTTGGTGCCAAGTCCTAAACAAAATGAAATTCCTAAAGATTAACCTACGTAAATAAACTTAAAGAACAATGTGAATTAATGTGAACCAGATCAAAACGTTTTAATACCTGAATGAGTAACACTATTACATTTGGCTTGGCACCAACTTCAAACCTGTCAATAGGTAACACATACAAATAATAGTGTTTTATTAATATTAAAGGTATTAGGTTTGTGTTAAATCTTTATTAAGTTATTTTATACTTTTTTAATACTTTTTAGCTTTTTTTTTGAAGTCGGTTTTTTTAAACGTAGTTTTTTTATTATTTTATCTGTATATGTCTATGGGAAAATTAGTTAGACAAAATACATTATGATTTTGTTTATATTTTTCGTATAATCAATTCGTACAGACTATAGTTAGGATTTTAACTGGTATAAAAAGTACCTTTTAAATAATATAACACACTTAGCTTATGTTGCATTAGTTCCAACTGATAAGTGTGTGAAATCAATGGGTTTATTGATTTTCTGTTGATAAGATTTTTAATATCACTAATATAACTACTTCACGCACCCAGATAGCCTAAAATCTTCTCTAGGGCTCCCTCTATCTTCGTACAAAATTTTGGCCAAATTGGTCCAGCCGTACACGCTTGATGCCGTGACCAAGGAAATAGGCATTAATCGTGTCGCCATGTCCGTCTGTCTGTACTATAAAGCTGAAATTTAGTACAGATATGTATATTGATCACGCCGAAAATGTGGTAAAATTTTATTTTACCACATTTTCAAATTATGTTTTTTTTTATGGCAGCTCCCAAACACTTAAAGTGGGGATGATTTTTTTTTCTCGCGTGTTTGGGGCATCGTTAGATAGGTCTTTCAAAAATATTATGAGCGTGTGATTACCATTTTTCAGTTAAGTGAGCAATTTGCAAAATATCTAGCTGTGTAGAATTTCAGAGACTTCTGACGGTCCCAGTTATTTTGAACGCGAATATAGATGACGTCACGCACTTAGCGACGTGTAGTAACATATGCTAAATATGTTTTTTTTTGTTTAGTGTAAAATTTTACATACGCTGTGTATGTAAAATTTCACACTAAACAACTTTTCTTTGACAGATATTGTATGAGTTGTTATATACTTGTAATCTTGATTAGTCACGTATGATCTCAAGGTTGTATTCAAGAATGTATTATGTATATTCTTCTACACTAATCTACACTAATATTATAAAGAGGAAAACTTTGTTTGTTTGTAATGAATAGGCTCAAAAACTACTGGACCGATTTTAAAAATTCTTTCACCATTCGAAAGCTACATTATCCACGAGTAACATAGGCTAAATTTTATTTTGGAAAAAAATAGGGTTCCGTAAGATATTTGGGTTTTTCGGACACAAGGTGTAAGAAATCAACCAGAAAAGTTACTTTTTTTGCGTACGCTACTAATCTCAGGAACTACTGGTCCGATTTGAAAATTATTTCAGTGTTAGATAGCCCATTTATTGAAGAAGGCTATAGGCTATATTTCATCACGCTAAAACCAATAGGAGCGGAGCGGAGCACCACTATTCCACGCGAACGAAGTCGCGGACAGAAGCTAGTCACTAATATTATTAATGCGAAGTCTGTGTGTCTGTTCGTTACAGTTTATAATAACCAAACCGATTTCACGAAAAGATCATGAAAATCGGTTCACCCAGTCGAAAGTTTAATATAGAGATCCATGTCATACCAAATTTCATTCACAGTAGGACATAGGACTTTTTATTTAGGTGTATGGCAATCCATATATGTATCTACTAGCTGTTTCCCGCGGTTTCACCCGCATCCCGAGGGAACTCCTTAGCGCACCCGGGTAAAAAGTAGCCTATGTTGTTCATCAGGGTCTATTCTATCTCTGTGCCAAATTTCATTTATATCGGTCCAGTAGTTTTGGCGTGAAAGCGTAACAGACAGACAGACAGACAGAGTTACTTTCGCATTTATAATATTAGTAAGGAAGTAAAGATATTAAATTAAAAAAAATACAGTCGAATTGAGAACCTCCTCCTTTTTTTTTAAGTCTGTTAAATATGTGGGCGAAAACAAAGAACGAAAGTATTATGATGAAATCGCGGGATACTAGCTGTTTCCCGCGGTTTCACTCGAATCCTGGGGCGCATCCCGGAAAAAAGTATCCTATGTGTTAATCCTAGTCATAAACTATGTGTGTACCAAATTTCATGCAAATACGTTCAGTAGTTTTTGCGTGAAAGAGTAACAAACATCCTTTCATATAAACCTTCGCATTTATAAGGGGGCGTCCATAAATTACGTTAGGCGTTTTTTAAAATTTTCTGTCCCTCCCTCCCCCCCTGGTGAGATGTCGTTCGATTTTATTAATATCACGTGAGATTTTTCAAAATGTGGGTTTCTTACGTAAACGCGTTGGATTGTTATTGTTATTTTTTGTTTTTTGACAGAATTACCAGCAGCCCCCGCCCCCGCCGCCCCCGCAACAAGTAAGTTTTTATAAAATAATATTTTCGACTAGCCGTTTTCCGCGGTTTCGCGTGCCCCGTGGGATTTACTAAAGGCAACTGGATAAAAATTACCCTATATCCTTCCATGGGGTCCAGGCTATTCCCATACCAAATTACATCTAAATCGGTTCAGCGGTGTAAACCGGCCTCAACAAAGTTGGAAAAAGGCTATGCAAATGATCTATCAGAACATGTATCGAAATTAATTTAAAAATCTGAAAACTTGTTTTTAATTCCTATTAACATTTTCACATTTTTTGTAGCAACAATACCAGCAACAACAACAGCAACAATACCAACCACCACCCCCGCCCCAACAACAACAGTACCAGCCCCCGCCCCCACAGCAGCAGCAACAACAGTTCCAACAACAACAACAACAACCCCCACAACAGTTCCAGCAGCCTCAACAACAGCAGCAACAACACGGGCATGCTCATCATGGCGGTAAGTTTTATTACTCTTTATCCCCACCCCACTCACCCTCACAGCCGCAAAAGCAACAACAACATAGACATGTTTATCATGTTGGTAAGTTTTATTGCTCCTTAGCCTCACCCCCTCAGCAGCAACAACAACAGTTCCAACAGCAATAATTTCAACAACAACCACCCGCACAACATCTTCACCAACGCCAACAACAACATAGGCATGCTCATCATGGCGGTAAGTTTTATTACTCTTCACCCTCACCCCAACAACAACAATTTCAACAACAACAACCCCTTAAGTTGGTGGTAAGTTTTATTACATTTTACCCCCACCCACACAGAAACAGCGCCAACAACGACATGATTATCATGGTTTTTTTCATCTTTATTTTTAGGGTTTCAATGTTTTGGAAGTTGGTTATATATATATATTTTTTAATTTTCAGATCCTCAACTCCTGAATCCTGCCAACATTGCTCAGGAGAGAGAGTAAGAATTTAATTTATCATTACTGCAGTTTAGTCATTCACTTTCCATATTTTCTTTTAGCTAAACTGTGGACCAGCCTGATTATTTTATTAATTTTATACATACCACTTAAACACTAGTACTCAGTTGCATGCAGTTAGACTAGAAGCCGACCCCAATATAGTTGGGAAAAGGCTAGGCAGATGATAAATAATTATATTTTTTAACTATTCATTTGGGAGCTCGTGGTTAAGTAATAGCCGCACGGGTCGATCGATCAATGGTTAACCTGTTTTAGACGCGGTTGGTCCCGGCTGTCATTTGTAGATCTTTGACAGTCGTTACAGGTAGAGGCCAGAAAGTCTAAACCAGTCTTATCACCCGGTATCTGTTACCCGGAGAGTTGAGTTGAGTCAGTTTGGCAGTTGAGGTCAGATAGGCAGTCGCTCCATGTAAAACACTGGTACTCAGCTGCATCCGGTTAGACTAGAAACCGACTCCACCATAGTTGAGAAAAGACTGACCATTAATTTGTACTTTGGTTTTAAGGATTTTTGTAGTTATAAAAGTAGGGCTGTCATCCGTCCGGGTTTCCCCGGATTTGTCCTAGTTTAGAGGACGTCCGGGGTGCGTCCGGGTGGGTTTTCAATGAGCGTCCGGAGAAAACCCGGACACTTTTTACCTGATATCCGATCCCGATTGATTGAAAAGTAAGCCATAGATTAGAACAAATAATAATAAGTATCCGGGGAAAAAATGAAGCCTGTCCCTTGCTGACCTCCCCCAGCGACGCCCTAAGCCGAGGCCGTACCCCACTAGGGGGTGCCCTTAGCGTGTAGTCGCTTAGTTTTGTAAGTTAAGCCCTGGCTGGAGGCCCTAAATTTATTTAAGGCACTTCACAGGCAAGCCCGGTTAAGCAGTCGACAACCTTCTAGGTTGACCTGCGAGATGCCATACACAAAAAAAAAGGAAAAAATGAAACTCATTCAAAATGTCCGGGGTTTTTATAGTTTCAGTCCAGGGTCAACGATTTGGGTGATGGCAGCCCAATAAAAGGTGATTTTTAATAGCTTTTAACAGATTCTTCCAGATAGTGATTTAATCTTCTCTTCCTAACAGCCATATTCAAGAACACATGGAAGTACCCATAGACACTTCCAAAATGTCGGAACAAGAGCTCCAATTCCATTACTTCAAGATGCATGATGCTGACAACAACAACAAGTTGGATGGCTGTGAGCTCATTAAGTCACTCATACATTGGCACGGTGAGTTTCATACATTTTGTTTCCGTATTGCACAGTGAACATTATGCTATTAGTAATAGGGTTCACTTTGTGTTTATAAAATAATGCGATTATTTGGACCAATGACACGTGAGAGCAAAACAAATGAGTTAGTTTTTTTTTGGTGGGATAATATTTTTTATGATGTAAGGGGATTTATACTTTGAGAATTATTTGTAGGGTTGGATGTGGGTTTAATATGAAAAGTAATGCTGGTGTTAGAATTTTTTAAATTGAAAATCCAAGTGTTTTAAAGTCGGAAGAGTTTTTTTTCGTAGACATTCCTACTTATTTATTTTGTTTATATTAAGTTAATATTATGTTATCTTTTTTTACCTAGTTTTGATTTTGTTAAGGCTAGATTTATTTTTGGAAATGGGTGGTGAAAGAGGGTGTATCTTTTTCAGTATTTTTTTTTATTATTTTTATTTTGACTTTTTTTGGGTTGAGGTAGTTTTACGGTTAAATAAATGGTTCAAGGTATTTTTAGATGTGGTTCAAGGTGGTTGGTTGTATGGTCTAGTCATAGTAAACAAAAATATTTTTCTTTTTTCATGATGGTTTTTTAACTGTCTATGAAATAAAAATATTTTTGTTCTTTTAAAGACCTAGCTAGATTTTTGTCATTTAAATTTAATAAATACATTTTTTTAATAAATGACAAAAATCTATCTTTAAATAAGTATCTATAGGTACTTCATTTATTATGAGATTAGACATTCTTTACTGTTTGTTCAAACGATTTAAAGCTCTATTACTAAGGTAACAAAACAAAAACAGATGCAGAATATATTTGTTATTGTAAATATTATTTTGCTTTCAACGCCATCCTTATCAGGAAGGAATAGAACTCAAAATCGGTTGAATAAGCTGCAAAAAGAGTTTGGAAGTGTTTCTAATCTTATTGTAAATGAAGTTTATATATTTATAATAAAATACTTATGTGTTTGTTTGTCTCCTTTTTCTATGTGTGTCGTCGCCGCTGCTTGGGATCATACCATTTCGTCCGCCATATTGAAAATCTTCGTTTCGGTAAACAATATGGGTATTTTTTACTTTATTATACTTTTATTCTTCAATATTATATCTAAAAAAATCGTCAAAAATATAAAAAACAAAATTAATCCGCCATCTTTGTTCAAAAAATTTCGCGCCAACGAACTGTCAATTTGACATTTTAACTTTTTAAATTCAGAGCAAGGACACAAACAGGCTCCGCAAGGAGGCACTCCGCCAGTAGGCGAGAAAATATTCGGCGACGATGAATTAGTGAATTTAATAGACCCCATTTTAAACATGGATGACCATAACAGAGACGGGTACATAGACTACCCAGAATTTGTGAGAGCGCAGCAGAAAAGTCAGCAAAAACAGGGACAATAAGGTTTTAAGCGTAAAATAAACACACCTATAGTGGGACTAGATATGATTCGATAACAAAAAATTGTGATAAAATTATATTTAGTCACTTTCGGCTACTGGCTGGAATTCGACCGTATTTTTTAATATTTTTTTATGTTAATAAACCTTTTTGTACTTATTCTCCATGTAAATGTTAACAGCCAAAACTGTCTTCCGTGCGCGTATTATTCTTAAAAAGCTATCCAAAGTTTTCGCTTCATGTATAACAAATTTATTAATATTTTACACAAAAAAGATTTCGATAAAAAAAATATTTTTCGTTTCCATGGCTTCTTAACCACCTATAGATGTATTTTTTTTAAATATTCGGCTTTAAATAGATGGACATTATGTATACAAAAATAAAACCTATTTTCAAAAAGTTTGAAGTTATTGTCGAACGCCTTAATATCTCCCGACATAGTCCGTCCGTATTACAGATGGTGACTATAAAACAATTTTGAGTTTTATAGCATTTATATTGCATTTTCAACTTTCGACTAAAACATTCCAATACATTTTTTGTTACAATAATATCTAGTCCCTACTATAAGAAGTCACTTCTGATAAAAAAACTTTAACCTCAGGGCACAGCTCGCATAATATGTCCCCCACTTTTTTTTTTTTTAAGGTTTATTTCGTCTACTTTTACAATATGTCCCCCACTGTCTTATAAAACCTAGTATTTTAACATACTGTTTCCCTATATTTACAATAAGATTAGATATTTAAACGCACCCCATTTACCGTTCGTTCAAACGATTTTAAACTCTATTGCTGAGGTGATAAAACAAAAAACAGATGCAGAATACATTTGGTATTGTAAACCTTATTTTGCTTTCAACACCATCCTTATCTATACGGAATAGAACTCAAAATCTTTTGAACGAACGGTAAATGGGGTGCGTTTAAATGTCTAATCTTATTGTAAATGGAGTATAAGTGTGTACCATAATTCATGAACGAGCAACAAACATACAAACACAAACTTCTTTTTTGCGTGCATGTGTTCTGAGGTTAAATATAGAAAAATGTACTGAATGAATTATTGTATAAAATACTTTTTGATGCAGTTTTTAAAACGTTTAAGATTAATGTTGTAAGGATTGAAGACATGTAAGACTAATTCGCATTAACACGTTTTTGAACATAAAACTTTTTTCATTTTTAAACTTTTTTTTCTCTCATTTTATTCGAATATTTTTTTTTTGTATATTGAGATTATAACGACTGATTTTGTCTTTTAAAACTGCCAAAACCTCTTGGGTTGTTCACCGAAAAATGGTAGTCAAAAGCAAAATGAAAAAAATAATTGCATTCGTCAAAACGATACATATGAGCCCAACCTCGAGGGGTTTAAAACTAACCACTGAGGAATTCCACTACCAACTCCTGGTTCCATCAGATCAGATACCAAAAACATGCAATACAATTTTGTTTAGCCAACATGACAAAAAATAGTGAAAATAAGCGTGTCATCAAACTTTGACGAAGTTGGGATCTGTTTTTATTGTGAAATGCGGCTCTCATATGTGGTTAATTGATTTTTCGAGTAGTAAATAATATTTGTATATTTTGTTTTCTATATTGCCTGCTCAAAAATGATCTTCCAATATTTTTTTTAAATTAAAATTCCCGCCATTATTTTGAAATTTAGACTTATTGCAAAGGTATTTGGTAATTACTGTTTTTAATGCCAGAAATATATATTTGGCTCTCATTTAAATAAAAGATCTGTTTTTCGTCATAAGTGATTCTATGTAAAAAAATACATTAAAATAGTTTTTATAAAAAACTTTTAATTTTATTTTCAACTTCATATCTTAATATAATTCGACTGTTTATTTATTTCTTGAAAAAAAAAGAATACTTAATTTTATACTACTTTTATACAACAAGAAGTGGTAAATGACATTTTTTGCACACATTAAATGTGTTATTGAATAAGAAAAGATGGCTCAAAATGTTTTTGTTGATTCTAAATCTATTTTCTTTAGTTTAAAAGCTCTATCGTTATTATAATAAATAAAAGTATGTAAGATAAAAAAACTATGCGGTTGATCATTTTTTAACCTTATTACTTAGTGCATAAAGTTGATAAGTGGTCGACCGCTAAGTTTTCCGAGTGTATATGTAAAATGTCTATTAGTATCCTCTATTATGAATTAAATGTATTTATTTTTCTATCTCTTTTTTTACATAAGTAGGCCTAAATACATATTTCTTCCTAACAAACAAAGATGTTTCTTAATTTTTTCCGACTTTATGTGGTAAAAAGAGTGTTATGTTTTATTTTATTTCTCTTTAGTTCATTGGTTGTGTAATAGTACGAGAGCCCACGACCAAAATTTTTGTCTCATAGCAATACGGCCAAAACCGCATCAAATCGATAGATACGATTATCCTGAACTCGAAAATACCAATATCAGACATTTTCCGCGTAGCGTTTGATCTGACCGAATTTTCAAAATTGTCAAAGAATTTTACCGAACTGCATCATAGCAATATGTCTGATTTGCAGACTGTAGTTGAATGATAGTTCTGAGATACCGGAAACATATTTTTCAGACGTTAGTGGTGTAGCGCAAACCCGTAAAATCACTAAAAAAAATAAAAATGAGACAAAAAAAATGTCTCATAGCAATACGTCTGAAAATCTTTTTTATTAGCAAATTTTGGTTATTTGATGCGAACAAAACAATTTTCAGACGGAAATGTGAACGCATTAAATTTTGAGACCGTTTTGAAAATGTTAACAAATTTTACCGATCGGTATCATAGCAATATGTCTGAAAATTGTTGGACATGATAAAATAAGTTGTCCACATGTGCAAAAAAATTATATCAGACAAATTAAGTGCAGCACCTTCTCTATCAGACAACTTTTCGATACTCAGATATCATTTAAAAATCGTATTGAGGCATCTTGAACTTTCTGTTACAAACCAATGAATACGTTGCGACCCTGAATTTATTAGATGATAATTAACAAAGAATTTACCCGAAACCGTAACATTGAAGTTGAAGGACTGAAATAAATTGCACAAAAGGAAACTGGTATGAAGTACATATAATAGACAAGGGAGATTCTTGAATATCTATGAAGGCTGTAAATTTAAAAAAACATTTAACAGAGGCGTCGGCCAGGCGACTCCGAAACGTTATTTTCGTTTTTGGGAGTATATGCTACACTTAAAGTGTCTGAAAACAGGTTTTTGGTAATCATGGCAGCAATACGAAAAGTTGAAAAAAAAATTTATCCGTATTGCTATGATACAGGTCGGCTAAATTTGTTGACATTTTCAAAAATGCGCTCAGGCTATATGCTACGCGCAAAATGTCTGAAAACAAACTTTTTCGTAATACAATTATAAAATCTATGTACATTTTCACTATCAGACGTATTGCTATAATACCGACTGTCTTTTTTTTTTGACACAGCAGAAATGGCCTCCCACGCAGTTGCTACACTTTCGACCGTTACTACACACCTAGTCGGGTTCAGAATCATACAATCTAACGATTTTATAGGGTTTTTGCCGTATTGCTATGAGACATGGTTTTGGTCGTGGGCTCTCGTACTATAAGTAATAGTGTAAGAAGGTCTTGACATCAATAAAAACTTTATATTGATAAACATTTGATTTTATTTTACTTTGTTCAGTTTCTTGGTTTTGTATTGTATCCAGTTACTGGGTTGTAGTGGTCAGATGAAATAAAATGCTGGTTCCATGTAAAATTCTTGTTGCTCTAATTAAATGGGAAGCCGACTCCAATGTAGTTGGGAACGTTAGTCATGTGGGTCTATTTTTATAAAAATATTGGTTAAGTATTTATGTAACTTTCTAAAATATATCGTAACAAAGTAAGTACTTACTTCTATCTGCTTAATTAATTATATTTTTGTTTTCCCTAAAAAAATACGCAAGATAAAACACATCAAATATATTTGTAGATATTTTTTCTTGCCTTACAATAAATTAAGGATCATAAATATTCTATTTCAGTTTACGAAAAAAACGAGGTAACTGCGTTAAAAGAAAATGATTTAGAAGAAATGACAGATAATACTATGAAACATATGGATGTTAACGATGACGGGTTCATATCGTGGGAGGAATATAAGAAACGAAACGCTGAGCTTGAAAAAGAAAATAAAGTTTAAATAAAGTATCGTAAAAAATATAATTTATTTATTTATTTATTTATTTATTTATTTATTGAACACTTCTTGCACAAACTCAATGTACAATGGCGGACTTAACGCCTTAGGCGTTCTCTACCAGTCTACCTTTGGGTGGTGGAGAAACAGCAATGGTAGGTGCACGACACTATTTTTGTTAATTTTAAATACAGATAGAAAAAAAATAATAAAAATAATAAATAAATAGGTACATAATATCATATAAATAATACATATTATATACATGTACATAATATATTCGATTCATATAGTACTTATATATATATATATACACACATAAATATACATAAAGAATAAAAATAAGAATTACTGCAATGAATGATTCTGCTAATTTCTTATGGATGTGATCTCGAAGTTTTAGTTTGAAGGTGTTACGGCTATTTACCAACCTGATTTCCAGAGGTAACTCATTCCATAGAATGATAGATTTTACAAAGAAGGAACAGTGAATGAAGTCAGTACGGTGTGAAGGGCAATGTAGAAGGCGATTATTCGACGAGCGAAGATTTCTGTCATGTTGAGCACAGACGTATTGAAATTGAGAGGTTAAATAAGAAGGTGAAGAAGGGGTATGAAGGATAGAAAACAGAGTAGTCAATGCTCTCATCGCACGCCGATGTCTTATCGGTAGCCACTTAAGCTGTGCTCGATACGCTGACACATGATCGTACTTACGGAGATTGAAAACGAATCGAATGCAATTATTGAGAAGGCGGTCAAGTTTATTGAGTAGATCTGCATTCAGGTCATAATAGCAAACATCACCATAGTCGATCACAGGGAATATTAAGGTTCGCATAAGCATCGCTTTGACATTGAACGGAAGTAAATTTTTAAGGCGATAGAGGAACCGCAGCGAATTAGTGACTTTCTGACTTACAGCTGCAACTTGTGATTGCCAATTAAGAGTGGTATCAATACTTAGGCCAAGATTTTTCACGTTACAGCTATACGGTATGTTCAAGCCATTAAATACTAAAGGTGGCAAGTTGAGGGTATCCACTCTAGTTAAATTTCTCGAGCTCCCAATAATAATGGCTTGACACTTCCCAGGATTAACTGTCACTCCAAACTTGTCAGACCAAACCTTAACGACTGCTAAGTCCTGGTTAACCCTACTAATCGTATCGACTAACTCGTTTGGCCTGGAATGACGATATAGCTGCAAGTCATCAGCATACAGATGATACGCACACTGAAGTTCAGGAGTAAGTAAATTTATAAATGAAAACAGCAGAGGTGAGAGTATACCGCCTTGTGGGACGCCAGCATTTAGTTTACACCAGTTTGACGAAATGTCATCAACCCGTACCGACTGCTGGCGATCCTGAAGATAGGAAGAAAACCAGTCCAACGCCTTAGAAGAGACCATTAGGTGGGACAGGATGGATAAGAGAATTTCGTGACTGACGGTATTGAAAGCATTTGAAAAGTCAACTAGCACCAATACGGTGAGCTTAGTGTCTTCCAAGGCAACTCTTATATCGCCAGTCACTTTCAGGAGGGCAGAGGAAGTACTGTGGCCTGGCCTAAATCCAGATTGAAAAGGACTGATGAGCTTGTTATTATATATAAAGCGAGCAAATTGCTTATGAGCACAAGCCTCCAGTACTTTGGATAGGAAAGGTAAAATTGAGATTGGCCGAAAGTGACTGGG
The DNA here is from genome assembly GCA_963891755.1 of Pyrrhia umbra. NCBI lineage: Eukaryota > Metazoa > Arthropoda > Insecta > Lepidoptera > Noctuidae > Pyrrhia > Pyrrhia umbra. The sequence continues at coordinate 4,803,975 of OY982946.1, forward strand.
AAGGGTAGGGTTAGGAATTTTGGGGAGAGGACGTACGTAAGCGTTCCGCCAAACCGTAGGAAACACTCCAGAATAAAAGGAAAAATTAACAATATGGGTGATTGCAGGAAGGATTGGGACTAAAATAGTGATAATCATTTGGCGGCATATATTATCACAACCCACCGCTTTAGATTTGATGGATAAGATAACCTTTTTGATCTCTTCTTCACGGACTGGAAAATAATTAAAATTTTCAATGTTGGGACGCGTTAGACCAGATATGTAGTTTAATGTATCCTGTCTGATTAAACCATCTAAAGTGGAAGAAGTTGCAAAATGACTATTCAAAGTGTCTAAACTGATTGAGTTAGGTAGGTCTAAAGAACGCGATTTACCAATACCTAGAGTTCGTAAAAACTTCCAGATATCAGCAGAAGCAGATGATGAGACATGGTTAAGAATATGGCGGCGTTTGGCGTTACGTATCATCATGTTACACCGATTCCTTGCAGTCTTAAATTGTGCCCAGTTCTCATCCGTCCGACTTTTTTTAAATTTGCGAAACGCACGGTCCCTTCTTCTCATTGCGATCCGGATTAAATTAGTCATCCAAGGTGCTGGTGGCCGTTTCAACCTAACTTTTTTAACCGGCGCATGGACATCATATAATTTGTTGACCAAGTTATTAAATATGCAAACTTTATCATCCACGGAGTCAGCCTCCGTCAGAGGTGTCCAATCGATATTAGATGCATCTTTTAGGAGGTTATCCACGTTCATACGCGCAAAGCAACGCCTATGCAAAATCTTAGGTTTAGGTTTAGGGGGTTTTAGGATATAGGAGAGGAAAATAAGATCGTGATGAGAAAAACCGGGAGCAACATATTGACCGTGAGCGGATATAAGGGAGGGATTAGAAATGAGCATAATATCCAGCCAGGCATCATCGCCAATAGGACTATGATGTGTGGCCTGAAGTGGTGGGATATGTAGGCTGGCTGATTCTACAATATGCAGGAGTTTACGGGATCGAGGGGAGTTAGGTGAAAGGAGGTTTGTATTGAAATCACCCATGATGATGTAATGTGCATATTCTGTACCCAAAGATTCTAATACCGATTCGATATCAGTGAAGTAATCAACAGAAGGGGGACAATAAACAACACCAACGACGGTCTTGGCACCTTTGACTGAAACCTCTACGAAGAGGAACTCAGCAGATACAAGAGAAACAGAAGAAGAAGCCAAGATCTTAAACTGAAGGTCCGATCGAAGGTATATTGCTACTCCCCCCCCTCTTCTCCCAAGCCGATCATTACGAATAAGAACGAAACCAGGAAGAGAATACGATGTAGATAAAAGATTAGGTTTGAGCCAACTCTCGGAAATCAGGATAGCATGCACATTGGTATTAGAGAAGGTTTCAAAAAGTTCACTATAGTGGCTGGGAACACTTTGCGCATTAATGTGACACACATTAAACACTTTGTCCCCCTGATTAAATTGATGCCTCAATGTATCTCCAAGAGTATCAGCCAGAGAACTAAAACTATCATCACCAGACGCAAGAGATTCATTAGCAGAATGAAAACTATCATTATCAGATATCATAGATACGGAATATATAGATAAAATAAATATGTTTTATATAAATAATATATTATATAACTAACTAAAATAAATTATAAATGCAAAAACAGATGGGTAGCTATTTCTACTCCACCCGCCAGCTAACATCAAACACATATTTAGTATTACCAAAACAAACATTGTCACTATAAGAAAATAAATAGAACACAGTATGAAGTCATCTTTAGAATACCAAAAGACAGAAAAATGAGACGGAGTAAATAAGGAACAAAATATAATAAGAGTGAAAAAGTTTCGGAACGCACCGCATTTCACAATTTTTTATCTGTGCATTAGTCATTGACATTCAAGTGACATTTGACAGTTTGACAGAATGGTCAATAAAGTGACAGTGGTTTTGTGCATATATCAAAATAAATCATATTCAACAACAAATTATGAAGAAAAGTTATATTTAATTGAGGGTGACTGAAGATTGTGCGTTATACATGAGATATATAGTTAGAAAAGAAAGAATGAAAATACTAAACATGAAAGATAACAATGCATTCAAAAGGGCTAATGCTAAATAGACTATTAGAAATGAGGTTAATAAATATAGTTAAAGATTAAAACGGTAAGTGTACTATTGTTGAATATATATGAGTTCTGTTAAACATATTTGAAAACAAATACTACATACACATATTGTTCACAGGGCATCTCTAGCAGACGAGGAAGCAGCGGATCTTATTGGGAACTTCTCTAACAGCGGCTTCAATTCACCCAACGACGTAATCTTGTGCCGACTTCCATCCGTGGCCTTGATGACGATCACACCGTCCTGCGTCCAACATGATCTCATTCCAAAGTGCTGCCTAGCCTTAGCGAAGACGGATTGCCTGTCCCTAGTCAGAAACTCCTTAATAGAGATTTTGGACCCCTTCAAGCCTGTCTTTGCTCTCCAAACAGCTGATTTCACGTCCAGACGAGAAAACCTCACGAGTATGGGTCTCGGGTGATCTTTGCTAGTACTACCAAGACGATGGGCCACTTTAATGTCTGACGTTGAGATGTTCTTAAGAGCCAACTTATTATTAAGGACACCAAGGACCAAAGAGGGGCAGTCTTCTTTTTCAGCTTCAGGAAGTCCTTGGAAAATTAGTGCCTTCCTCCGGTGCCTCATTTCAAGATCATCAATGTGCAGGGCACATTCACTGATTTGTTTCCTCAGCAAGCCAAGCACATTATAAATTAGCTCCCTGAAGGTCCGGAACTCCTCAGCAACCTTGGCAACAGTATCTTTAGCCGGTCCTGCAGTCTGTATTTGAGCTCCAAGCTCATCCATCTTCCTATTGAAGTTCTCCTCAAGACTCCTCTGAATGGACAGAATCTCCGCCAGTTGAGACATTGTGATAAAAGTTTCGGTTGACCAAGTGTATTGTAAATAAAATTGTAGATGGTTATCTGGCAGGTGGTGTTTATAGTGCTCAAATGTTACATAAGTGTCACACTAATGTAAGTATCTAATAATTTAAGCATTTACTATAACTTTTAGTAAAAATACTTATAAAAAAACAATAAAATATAATTAAAATAAATTGAACAGATCTAAGACACGTATTTACTTTTTTCACACCTACCGCCGAAAAAAAAATATTTATATTTTAATTAATATTGTCCGACGTTAAGAACAAAAGAATAGTTGTGTAAACAACAAGAAAAATATTAATTGATATTAAACCTAAAATTATTAGGTTTAATATCAATTAATATTTTTTTTACGAAATCTGTCATACAATTTTTGGTTATGGTAAAAATCCATGTGCTTAAATCATTGTTTGCTATGTTTTGCTGTTAATTTATAAGCTTTTATTGAGAACATTGTTTTTTGGGGATGGTTTTAGGACTAGAGGAAGGCTAAAAAAACCCTGGATAGGCTGAGTTAAAGACGACAGTTAAATTTAAATCATTTATTTCAATTAGGCCTAATAACAAGCACTTTTGAAAGTCGAAAAAGAAAGAATATTTTAGAAGCCATTCCAAAAAGTAGTTTCCTATGGAGAAGAACGGGCAAGAAACTCCATGGTTACCCTTTTTAATAAGTTTTAGACATATCTAGAAAAAGGATGGTGGATGGATTGAGGTGAATGATAAGATGATTGCTCATAAGAGCAGTCTGATAATGATGAAGGTTATTAAGACAAAATGCTTTAAGTACACATCGCGTCTGGTTGCCGTAAAGAAATAGACTTTGGTCTGCCTAGGTATATATTGCCTGTTGTGTTTATGTTGGCATCCCCATATACAGTGTGTTCATTAGGTTATCACATTAAATTGAACAGCATGTATTACAAGTTATTATCAGTCCCTTAAAATAATAAAATAAATAATTTTACTAAAATTAAGAAAATGCATTTTTGAAACAAAATAAATGGCACTATAACTGGTAAAAAATAAATCAGCCTTTATAATATTAGGTTACTGACCTGTAGAAGCGGCAAAGCCGCGGCGCCGCCGCACAGTGGGCTGGGATTACAAGGTTGGGTCTTAAGAGATCAAATGTATTTTTTTGGTATCTAGGCATAAATTTAAAACGTTTTTATTCTTTGACTTTTTTTAATTTAACGAGTACTTTCGGAGATATAGCCATATCAAATTTGTATGAAGAGTCATGTTATTTTAGTTAAGCAATATATTCCAATTAAATTGAAATTGAAAATAATGTATACTAAACGGCCTGTAAACCTCAATACCTACTTAGTTCTTTAAAAAAAACAATGTTCGACATTTTCCACCACCTTAGGTAGGTATGGCGTAATTTGTTTTGAGACTTATTTCCGGGAATCAAGGGATAAGAGTGCGCGAGCGCAACAACAAGTTATGACGTGTCGTAACGTGATTGGTGCAACGATAGGGTACCTATGGAATGTTCGGTTGCATTCAAATGTACTTTTAAAACATCAATTTTATGTGATACTTCATCTCAGAGATGCGACATTTGTAAAGCCACTCCAACAGAGATGAATAATTTGCCCTTAATTGCATCAAAACCGACTGATCCAGATCTCTGTAAATACGGATTGTCATCATTGCATACCTGGATACGAATGATGGAATGCATTCTGCATATAGCCTACAGATTAACGATACAGACATGGACAGTAAAGGGAGACAACAAGTGCATCATGGAAAGAAGAAAGAAAGACATACAAGACGCTTTTAAAAATAGAATGGGACTTCTGATTGATGTTGTTAAACAAGGGCACGGCTCCACGAATGACGGAAATACTGCTAGAACATTTTTTGCAAATCCAAACATGACTGCTGAGATAACTGGTGTTAGTGAAGAATTAATAAGGCGATTTGCAATCATTTTAGAGGCAATTTCATCAGGTTACCACATTGACACAGCGAAATTTCACGAATATGCTCAAGTGACCATGCAACTGTATTTGGAATTATATAGCTGGTATTATATGCCTTCAAGTGTTCATAAAGTTCTTATGCATGGTGCAGCTATTATTGAAAGTTTTGGTCTAATATCAATTGGACAGCTATGTCCGTACGTGGATGGGTGACCATCTATGTCATAGCGAGACTCCTCCGTGCTTCGGAAAGCACGTTAAGCTGTTGGTCCCGGTTGTCATTTGTACATCTTTGACAGTCGTTACGGCTAGTCAGAAGCCAGAAAGTCTGACAACCAGTCTTACCAAGGGGTACCGTGTTACCCTGTAACTGGGTTGTGGAGGTCAGACAGGCAGTCGCTCCATGTAAAACACTGGTACTCAGCTGCATCCGGTTTAGACTGGAAGCCGACCCCAACATAGTTGGGAAAAGGCTAGGCAGATGATGATCAATTGGACAGCTATCTGAAGAAGCTGCTGAAGCTAGAAATAAAGACTTTCGTAGGTACCGCCAACACCATTCCAGGAAATGCAGTAGAAAAACTACAAATGAAGACATTTTAAATTATTTATTGACCAGCTCTGATCCACTCATCTCAGCGAAACGTCACAAACTTAGCAGAAAACATAAAACTTTGTCAGTAGAAGCACAAAGTTTATTAGTAATTAAACAAGCGGAAACATTTGATGATGACGAATACGAACATTTTGCATTCGTTAATGTGGATACCCTTGACAGTGATTAAATTAAAACAGTGCAGTGACCAGTAGTGATTATGATTTTTACTTATTTATTTATTTATTTTATTAGTCCTTAGTGGATTAGGCCTAAGGGGAGACCACTACATAAAAAAAAACGCGCCTAGTTCTTAACCTCTATGGTGGTGTGGAATAGAGAACAAAATTTGAAATTGCGACCAAATCGCAGAAAATCGCAACCCGAGAATAGGCGCTAAAATAGGACAAATATACATACTATGCATACGTAGAGTCAATTCTTTGAGAAAATTTGAGAATTTCGAGATTTTCACATTTTTTTCTTTTGCTTCATACAAAAATTACTTTGGATATTTATAACTCCGAAAATACTAAGTTATCTGAACAACCCTCATAGAAATAATTACTTATAATCGATAGATAAATCCAACACAATATTTAAAATTTCATTTTTTTAGAGGTTAAGAACTAGGCGCGTTTTTTTTTATGTAGTGGTCTCCCCTTTAGGCCTAATCCACTAAGGACTAATAAAATAAATAAATAAGTAAAAATCACAATCACTACTGGCCACTGCACTGTTTTAATTTAATCACTGTCAAGGGTATCCACATTAACGAATGCAAAATTTTCGTATTCGTCATCATCAAATGTTTCCACTTGTTCAATTACTAATAAACTTTGTGCTTCTACTGACAAAGTTTTATGTTTTCTGCGAAGTTTGTGACATTTCGCTGAGATGAGTGGATCAGAGCTGTTCAATAAATTATTTAAAATGTCTTGATTTGTAGTTTTTCTACTGCATTTCCTGGAATGGTGTTGGCGGTACCTACGAAAGTCTTTATTTCTAGCTTCAGCAGCTTCTTCAGATAGCTGTCCAATTGGTATTAGACCAAAACTTTCAATAATAGCTGCACCATGCATAAGAACTTTATGAACACTTGAAGGCATATAATGTGCATGGCATATAACGTGTCAATGTGGTACCTGATGAAATTGCCTCTAAAATGATTGCAAATCGCCTTATTAATTCTTCACTAACACCAGTTATCTCAGCAGTCATGTTTGGATTCAAAACAAATTACGTCATACCTACCTATGGTGGTGGAAAATGTCGAACATTGTTTTTTTTTAAAGAACTAAGTAGGTATTGAGGTTTTCAGGTCGTTTAGTATACATTATTTTCAATTTCAATTTAATTGGAATAAATTGCTTAACTAAAATAACATGACTCTTCATACAAATTTGATATGGCTATATCTCCGAAAGTACTCGTTAAATTAAAAAAAGTCAAAGAATAAAAAAGTTTTAAATTTATGCCTAGATACCAAAAAAATACATTTGATCTCTTAAGACCCAACCTTGTAATCCCAGCCCACTGTGCGCCGGCGCGGTGGCGGTACACGCACCGTACCTACACAAGGTAGGTACGAACATCTACTTGTGGATGTAGGCACGCGCGCGTGTTGCGATAGTAAATCAACATTTTAACAACATACTTTATGATATTGTTTTATGAAATAATCACAAATTAAATTCTCATTTAAACAATCACAACAATAATTTCCACTTAAATGTTTAAATTATGCATTTAAAATTTTTAAATTTTGTATAAAAATCCGTGAATCTGTAGGACATACACGTGTGGTATGATACCTCTCTCGGTATGTTCGTAACGCCAACGCTGCGTTTTGCTGGCATTCTCCATAAATTAAAATCATATTGGTGTATTCCGAAGCTGTGAAATTGATGCAAGGCATCATGCAAACAATAAGACCGTGAAAACACACAAATAAACACAGAAAACACAAAAGATTTAAGCGTCTGATTTCGCATGAACTGTCACACAACACTTTAAATACTATAGTATTTAACCTATCCTAATCCTATTCTAAAAAAACACACACTAAACAATGTCCACAAAATAACAACAATAACAATAAGTACCGAGGAAGGGCGCGCGCGCGGATAATAAACTCGTCAACTGTCTCTCAAGGATTTTGGCGGCGGACTGAGTGACTCATCCGTCGCACGCGCCGAATAAACATAGTAACGAAAAAGCATAGAAATTTTAACCTTAAGTCGTCAACCGAAAGAATATTTTTGGATATTTTTTCATACGTCCGATGCGGTTCCTTTTCATCTTTTAATTTTGCACGCAAAAAAACACCTTCACCTATTTGCCGTAGGACATTTTTCGATTGAATTGTTTAAGTTTCTTTTAAAAATAGTTTGTACAATGGGGTAGTTTACTGCTTGTAGGTAATTCGGAACGGCAACGTTTGAAGTTAGGGAGCGTCCATAAATTACGTGAGGTGTTTTTTTTTTTAATTTTCTGTCCCTCCCTCCCCCCTGGTGAGATGTCGTGAGATTTTATTCAACCCTCCCCCATCCTCCAATTTCACGTGAGATTTACGTCGAAAAATGAATGAAATTATTTTCTTTCGAACGAATTAGTGAATGATCTTAATCGTATTTCGATTACATAGATTAAATCTTAAGCATGTACAATCTGGATTAAATGGACCAAAATATGTTTTTTTTGTTTCAATCAGAATAAAAATTGCGTGATATTTGCCGAGACCCCCCCTCTCTCCAATATAAGATTAGATGAGATTTGACTCGATCCCCTCACGTAATTTATGGACGCCCCCTTATGAACTATCTTCACCGGCCACGGGTCTTTGACCTACATTTATTGGTCACCTGATTGTGTTCATGCAATACAGGATGTTGGGAAATATTAAAATGGAAAAAAAGGTCCCACGGCTATACTATTGATTGTTAATAAATTATGTTGGTTTTATATGATTAATTGCCTAATATAGAGTACGTGGTTTCAATTAATGTGATAGCCTAATGAACACACTGTATATAGTCGTCAGCCAGATCACATAATATAAAGAATACAGATTATTTGTTCTAGTTCTGCCACGGAAATTAAAACTAAATGGCGTAAGAATGGCGCATTTATATCAATTTCATGCTAAACATAGTTATTCACCATATAATGCCATTTTATTTATCTATGTGGGAAAATTAGAACAAAATAGGTTATGATTTTGTTACCTTTTTTCGTGAATGCAATTAGTACAAACCATAGTTGAGTTGGTGTTGGGTTTTTTTTTTAATAACCGGGCGTTATCTGTCAATCCATGATTATGACATGAGACAGAAATGTTTTTGTGAATGTGTTGGTTCAAGGAAACCCTACTTGAAACTGGGGTAAGTAATCTTTTTATCAATTTAATTTTTTAGCTTTTTTTCAAAAGTGCTGGTTAAACTTACCTGTCAAATATCTTCATTCGAATGATGTTTCTATTATGAATATCTCTTATTAGGAAGTTGTCATTTGTACATCTTTGACAGTCGTTACGGGTAGTCAGAAGCCAGAAAGTCTGACAACCAGTCTTACCAAGGGGTACCGTGTTACCCGGTAACTGGGTTGTGGAGGTCAGATAGGCAGTCGCTCCATGTAAAACACTGGTACTCAGCTGCATCCGGTTTAGGCTGGAAGCCGACCCCAACATAGTTGGGAAAAGGCTAGGCAGATGATGATGATCTCTTATTAGGAAGTTCTAAAACAGGCTCGGTATAGTCGGTATACAGGCTGGCGATTTAAAAATCTGCAGAAATTTGAAGGCAATGATTGACCAGTATGAAATGGTTTCTAACTTGAAACTTAATTAAAAATAAACTAGCTTTCCGCCAGCGGCTTCGCCCGCAATATTATAGCCAATGGACACAAATTATATACTAAAACCTTCCTCTTGAATCACTCTATCTATTGAAAAGAACCGCATCAAAATCCGTTGCGTAGTTTTAAAGATCTAAGCATACATAGGGACAGACGGCGGGAAGCGACTTTGTTTTATACTATGTAGTGATAATGCCGTAATTCAAATAGAAAAAACCATGGAGCAAATATGGAAAGGCTACCAGCGCTTGGCAACCCCTTTTGGGAAGCCTAAGCATAAGCTGACGCTCGAACCTTTTGTTTTCGGTATTATAGCCTCCACTAGCTTCTGCCAGCGACTTCGTCCGCGTGGAATAGTGGTGCTCCGCTCCTATTGGTCTTAGCGTGATGATATATAGCCTATAGCCTTTCTCGATAAATGGACTATCTAACACTGAAAGAATTTTTCAAATCGGACCAGCGGTTCCTGAAATTAGCGCGTTTAAACAAAATGACAACATTTCTTTTCACTGCTCTGCTCCTATTGATTGTAGCGTGATGAAAAGTACACTATAACCAGCTCAGGAGTATGACAAATAATTGTACCAAGTTTCGTTAAAATCCGTCGAGTAGTTTTTGTTTCTATAGAGTTTATACAGACAGACAGACAGACAGACGGACAGACAGACAAAAATTTTACTGATTGCATTTTTGGCATCAGTATCGATCCCTAATCACCCCCTGATAGTTATTTTGGAAATATATTTCATGTACAGAATTGACCTCTCTACAGATTTATTATAAGTATAGATAGATAGATAGATAGATAGAAGATGTAAAGTGTTTATTTTTTCTGTTTCCTGTAATACTGGAAACAATAAACTTCTATTCTATTCTAAAGGAAAAAACTTTAAAGTTTTTTTTTCAGTTTTTCGTTTTTCGTCATTTTAAAAACAAACGCGAATATCGCAGTTACCGCGACCCCAGAATCAAAGGGAAGGAACATGGATGGGTTTTACTCAGTAAAGGCCAATTCACCGACAGATGGTTTCGTAATCAGTCCGTTCAACGAAAACGTTTTTTAACAAGGAAGCTGGAATTTTTGTATTACCCACTTCTAGTTCAACCCTGGTTTGGTAATCGACCGTTTCAGGAATAAAAATCTCGAATAATACGTTACCCATGGAAAGTTGGGAGTTTGAATCTATGGTAAACAGCTGTTTTAAGTTAATCCGACCATTATCTTGTCGGTGAACTGGGGCCTAAGAGTCTGACACTCCCTTACGCTCCGCCCACAGCTGGTCGCCAAAAAATATCGCGCAAAATGGCCGACACAGTTTTAATAGTTAAATCGCCAGTCTGTATACCACACGTGGCCCACATCAGATGCTTATCGCGATTATTGTTGCCAAATCCTTCATTCCAAAATTGAAATATTCTCCTTACCATCACTATCTTCTCTTTCTGGTCGTTCCCTCAATGCTGAGGATCGTGACTGTATGTCAATCTTCTCCACTCAGTCCGGTTCTGCGCCATATGTATCCCTCCCTGTATCTGGCCTCCAGTCACGTCCTTGAGTTGGTCCACCCATCTAGCTGGCGCTCTTCCTCTAGCGCGCTTCCCCTCCATTTGTCCGAGAATGATGAGTTTCTCCAGGCTGTGCTATGGGGATCGCATTATGTGCCCAAAGAAACTCCGGATCCTTTCCTGGCTATTAACCAACACTATAGACGGAACTTACAGACTATTTTTAACATTTCCAGGTCAAGTAGATAAGAATCACCAGTCGTACACCGATCAGCAGCTTGAACAATTGCTGGAACACGTTTTTAAGCATACAGATATCAACAAGGATGGCTACATTGACTATCTGGAGTACAGGATCAGCGATTACAAAGCGAAAATTGCTGAAAAGGAAAAAGAGAACGCTGGGGCTAGATAATTTTTCTTTATAATCCTGTTTCCTGCATTTTTTTTTATTTATATAGTCTGTGGTTGGTACCAATCGATTTCAAGAAAAATGCAAACCTATTTTGTTCTAATTTTCCCACATGGATAAATAAAATGGCATTACACTAGCCGCTAGCGCCTCTAGCGATGAATTTAAGCGTGTTAGTCTTCATTAGCCACTGCCAATTGCTGTCTACTATTTGACTAAAGGCCAAAACAGATTATTAAAACGCGACGCGACCTGACGCAACGCTACGCGTGTTGATTCAAATCAAATATACTATTTTCTATGATCAGAATCACATTAGGAACATCCGACGCGACATGACGTGTTGGTAATTTGTATGGGTTCGACACGTGGTATCACGTCGCGTTTCAATAATCTGTTTCGGCCTTAACTCACGCTTCTATCGTACACCTCATCAAAATAAATATTTCCTTTTGTATTTGTGTCTTTAGCTGTAGAACCAAGGTCCTTCAATACCTCATATCTGGTAGTGAAATGCGCTCGAAAAGTTATTTTTATAAAATCTAGTACCAACATAACCTATTTTTATTATTTGTTGTTTTTTTTACATTTGTTTTTTTATTAATTATCGGTATTTATAAAATGTTTGACACAAAAAAAAATATTTTTTTTGTTTTATTTTACAATTCATTTGCAGAAGTCATAGGTTTTAATTATTTTAGGTGAGTATTATAATTTTAACTGTATATTTCCCGCGGATTTTCCCACGTTCTGAGGAAACTACTTAACGTACGCAAATAAAAGGTAACCAATGTCCTTAAACAAGGTTCGCGGTTTCTCCTTACCAAATTTTGTCTAAATCGGTCTAACCGTTTTGCTGTAAAACAGTAACATACCCTCTAACTTCTGAATGGCTGTTCCTAAATATGTGAAAAAATTCACAGACGTAGCTTTTATGACGAAATTGATAGGAAAACTATCACGGCTAAGTAGCCATTACCTACCGGTTACAGAGTTATAGTCGACCAACTAAAAGTTATAACGGAACCCTATTGCGCGTGGCCCGACACGCACTTGATCAGATTTAGGGTTCCGACCTAAAATGGTAAAAAGGAACCCTTATAGTTTCACTCCGTCTGTCTGTCTGTCACACATGATTATTTCAGGAACTACTAATGCTATCGACTTGAAATTTGGAACAGTTCTAAAAAACCATTGTTGATGTGTATAGCAAATAAAAAAGTTGCAAAATCCATAGATTTATTATACTAGCATTAGATTGGCAATAGAGTCAGTAGGGCGAGACCAAAACAAGTACACTAGTGTGCGTGTAACGTGCATTTTCTTTCCTAGATGAATTACAACCAGGTACTGCACACGTAACCATAATTGTTTGCGTCTATTTACACCAAATTTACACTTAAACGCGAGATTAAATAAAAAAAATCGGGATTTTTTTCTTTCACAACTGGCGTTGGACCGATACAGGCCGCTAGCGTGTACGCGATTGGTCTCGCCTATCTATCTCGCTCTAATACACGAGTACCTATGTTTTTTCTCTCGCATTGCCGATCTAACGCTTGTATAATAAGGCACTATCCACACATTTCCGGGTCAGTGCTATCCGTGTTCCGCGTCGTCCGTGTCAGTGTTTCCGTCAGGGACGTGCCATCCGTCACCCGTATTCAAACACGATGTCTTTATATAACAATGAAGAATTATCAATGATTGCAATAGCGCTAGAAGAATAAGCAGATCACTAAGAAGACTATCAGCCGGCAAACGTACCTATAATTTAAATGTAGGTACTTTGATAAAAATCGTATAGCACTGTCAGAGCGTCCGTGCGTCCGACACTGACGATCCGGATGCCCCTGACACGGAGATGTGTGAACGAGTTCATACAAGTTGCATGTAACCGATTTTTTCCCCGTCCCTGACGGAACACGGCAGGGACGGGTACCCGGAAATGTGTGGATAGCGCCTAAATCTATGGAAAAACCATATATTTAAGTATGAGGTTTAGAATTTCACGTCACGAACTCATTTTTTTGGTATTTCTATTTCAGAATCTGACAAAGAGGGTGGCATTGTGTACAAAGAAGAAGATTTGCAAGAAATGGTGGAAGGCGCTTTGAAACAGACGGATAAAAATAATGACGGATATATTGAGTATTCGGAGTTTAGAGCAGTTACTGATGTGAATGTAGTTAATAATAATTAATTTAATGATTTTTTTATAATGACTTTTTGTACTGACACTAATAAATAAATCATCATCTGCTCAGCCTTTTCCCAACAATAACTTCCAGTCTAAACAGGATGCAGCTGAGTACCAGTGTTTTACATGGAGCGACTGCCTATCTGACCTCCACAACCCAGTTTACCAGGTAACACGATACCCTTTGGTAAGACTGGTTGTCACACTTTCTGGCTTCTGACTACCCGTAACGACTGTCAAAGATTTACGAATAACAACCGGGACCAACAGCTTAACGTGCTTTCCGAGGCACGGAGGAGTCTCAGTATGACATAGATGGTCACCCAATTCACCCATCCATGGACCGACAGCGGAGCTTAAAACTCGCTTAATAGGCCAGTGCTTTTAGCCTCTAAAAACGGTAAAAAGTGAATTAAATAATAGTAGGATGAAACCCATTGGAAAAGGAGGAGAATACAATAAAAAAGATAGGAAAAATAAATTACGGGCGATCTGAGGTCGAGAAGTGGGGGGGAGGGGGGGTTAAAGTTAAAAAAACGGTTTATCTCAATTTCCGGCAAAACTACAAGTCTTATGAAAAAAAGTTAAATGGCAAAGTTGTAGGTAATAAAAAGATCTACAACTTTTGGATTGACACTTTTTTCACATAACCTCAAAATTTATGTGAAAAATTCAACAACAACTTTACAATAATTAATTTTTTTTCACGAAATTTGGTGAAAACTTACCTTTTTATGTCCCAAACACACAGTAATTTATTTGATTTAAAATAATTATTTTTTCACCCTTATTTTGACTTAATATCGAAAAAACACCCTTATTTTCAATCGAAAATTCTCGTGTCAAAATATCACTTTTTTTTTAAAAGTCGATGGTCTTTTTGTTTGTTGAAATCTCTACTTTCAGATGGTATAAAAAATATTTACATTGCTATGGTAAATGTTCTCAGAAAATATAAAGAAACGCTACGAAATAACAGGTACAGCTTGGCAAAAAAGTCTAGAAACGGAACTAATTTTTTTTATTGCTGGCAGCCCCTGGCAATTAATGTAGTTCTGTGTCGTTCAATGTAAACAAAGTTCGCGAGTTACTTATTTTTTTATTTCGACCATCAAAACGTTAATAAAACCACGTTATAATAAATAAAACCATTCGGAGTACTAGCAAGGAATCAATTTATAATGTTTATAGGCGATATCTGGTCGATCATGAGGCTTAAACTCTTCTTTCCGATCTCGACGATATTTACCAAAGTACCGCCATTATGACAGGTATGTAAGAGTTTGTTTTGTTGTATTTAGTTGTATCAAGTGTTAATTTATGATCTCTATTTAGTTTTGAATTGCTTGAATACGAAATAAGTGAATTTTTGAACAATAAACATCGAGCATATAGGTTATGTTTACATTTTGTCTTTGACACTTTGGTATAGCGCGACTAGATTATTTTGATACTTGAGAGGCTTGAGCCTTGATACTCTGCAATATGTAAATTCGATTTCTACATAACCTTATCTATGAGTGTGATCACAAGATAATATAATACTTGTTATAACTAGCATTTAAAAATCACAAAAAAAACTAGATAGGTACCGTAAACTTTTAACATTAATTATTGATAGAGGTTTAATCAATTTTTTATCTTTATAGGAAGCACCGAACGTGCATTTCAATCTATAACCGAGTAGGAGTTCAAAAGAATTCATGCCAGCATGTTAACAAAATAGAAAAGGAGTATTATGAATTTATGAGAGGGCTCGTACTTGGACATAAAACGTTTAGGAATCAATCTCCAACATGATAGAATTGAATCTGAGTGTGACTCAGATGAGTTTATGGCCAGCTCTAGCCAAGACATGGATGTGGCGGGCGTGGAATATTTAGAGGAAGATTTATTGAAATCAAATATAATAACGCTATATTCCAATAAAATTTGAAAACACAGGAGTGCTTACATTATTAGTGCTTATAAGTAATTTGTATTCAGTTACATGACGTGAATACTTGTTATTACATTTTATAATACTTACTGATTTTAATTAATTATTAAAATTCAGCTTAGTATCAAGACGATAGCATGGTACGCTATACGGTCGCAGCGGGTTGCCACACGAACGGTAAAGTGGCGCCCCTATTAATTTCTACTCTTTTTTGCCAAGCTGTAGTAAGGCCTAGACCGGCTTAATTTTTTTGCGTAGATGCCTATTTATTGCTATTTTAAGATAACTTATGTATCTGAGTGACCTACGGAACCTCGGACCTCTCTATGAAATACCTTTTAGCTCATCAAAAGGTATTTCATAGAGAAGTGGGGAGTTGCTAGAAGGATCTAGGCCTTGCTAACTGTTATTTCGTAGCGTTTCTTTATATTTTCTGAGAACATTTACCATAGCAATGTAAATATTTTTTTATACCATCTGAAAGTAGAGATTTCAAAAAACAAAAAGACTAACGACTTTTTTAAAAAAAGTGATATTTTGACGCGAGAATTTTCGATTGAAAATTAGGGTGTTTTTTCGATATTAAGTCAAAATAAGGGTGAAAAAATAATTATTTTAAATCAAATAAATTACAGTGTATTTGGGACATAAAAAGGAAAGTTTTCACCAAATTTCGTGAAAAAAAATTAATTATTGTAAAAGATAAAAATAAAAAACCAAAAACTTGGTTTTTTGAATTTTTCACATAAATTTTGAGGTTATGTGAAAAAAGTGTCAATCCAAAAGTTGTAGATCTTTTTATTACCTACAACTTTGTGATTTAACTTTTTTTCATAGGACTTGTAGTTTTGCCGGAAATTGAGATAAACCGTTTTTTTAACTTTAACCCCCCCTCCCCCCCACTTCCCGACCTCAGATCGCCCGTAATTTATTTTTCCTATCATTTTTATTGTATTCTCCTCCTTTTCCAATGGGTTTCATCCTACTATTATTTATTTTGTTTTCAAAAGTTATTGGCACTGGTCTATAACCTTTGATCGATCGACCCGTACGTGTGTACCAAATTTTAATTTCTGTGACGGGTCTGTTACACCCATAACACAAGCAAGCATTGCTTGCATTGCTTACTTTGGGGCTAGATGGCGCTGTGTGAAAATTGACCAAAGATATTTATACATCCTACTAGTAGGACTTTCAGGGTTTAAAATTAAACACAATATTTCCGCAGTAAAACTTCTTATTATTTAATTTATCTTTATAATTTGGCATCAAACTCAAAATATAATATAATTTAAAATGTAAGTCAATATTTTATACAATATATAAATAAGATTAATCTATACTAAACACACAGGGCCGGTCCCACGACTTCTCGATAGAATAGAATAGAACAGAACAGAACAGAACAGAACAGAACAGAACAGAACAGAACAGAATAGAATGGAATATTTTTAATTGCACACAAAATAATGGACATTAATACCAGTATCATACAGTAACAGTGTTATGGGCGGTCTTATCGCGATCAGCGATTTCTTCCAGACAACCTTTGGATAAAACTTATCTACCAAATAGAATCATAAAATAAACAAATTATTTATGAATTAACTTCTAGATAAGGTAACCGTTATATTTCAGAGGTGAAAACGGCCATAATTAATCTATAATCTTATGCTAAAGTCTTTTTATACTTAAACTAGCATTCTTCCAGCGGCTTCATCCGCGTGGACTATACGAATTCAAATTAAAAATGACAGAGTTTCATACTAACTTTGCCCCCCCTTTTCACCCCCTTAAGGGTAAAATTTGGAAAATCCTTTCTTATCGGATGCTAACGTCATACAAAGAACACACCCTCCAAGTTTCAGGTCTCTACGATCAGCGGTTTAGGCTGTGCGTTAATCCGTCAGTCATTCAGGACAAAGCATTAAAGAAAATCAGTAAAACGCTCTTGTGACGTCACAGAGAGTAGTCATAAAGCGACACGCTTGGTTTTCATACAAATGACGGAACTTGCGTTATCTATTTAAATATAATATCAGCCGGTTGCACAAAAAAAAACAGGTTACATGAGTAAACGTGAAATGGAAGAACTATCATTGAAGATCTGTCAAAATGGAGAATAAAATTGAATAATTTTGCTATTATTTTATGTTTTTCGTCTAAATATTTATGATATATATTTACTTCAATATTATATCTATGTATTGATAACATAAAACATATTAAAAGTATGATAATTATTGATATATTATATATTTTTTGTGATATTCGTAAAAGTATATACTACTAGCAGTTTCCCGAGGCCGAGGGAACTACTCCGCGCACCCGGGTAAAAAATTTAGTATCCTATGTCCTAATCCAGGTTATAAACTATGTGTGTACCAAATTTCATGCAAATACGTTCAGTAGTTTTTGCGTGAGAGAGTAACAAACATACATACATACATTCTTTACAAACTTTCGCGTTTATAATATTGGTAGGAGGTAAGGATGGTAGATAGTACGACGGTAGGATGGTAGGATGGTAGGATAGTAGGATAGTAGGATAGTAGGATAGTAGGATAGTAGGATAGTAGGATAGTAGGATAGTAGGATAGTAGGATGGTAGGATTAGTAAGATAAATGAAAAAAGTTTGGTGCAACCGGCCATTTATCTTTCTTAATTACCAATCGAGTGTATTTTGATTAGCCTCTCTAAAGGACAGGCTATGTTCACTATAGAATTGGGAAAACCAATTCCTAAAAGAACGTATTGTTTTGTCAGTTTTGACGTAAGCCGGAGCAGAAACGAAACGCTTGCTATTCCATATTGTGATGTCTCGTTCGAACTGAAAAGAAATATAATTAAAAAAATAAATTCTTGGTTTTATTTATTTTGGGGTCGGCTTCCAGTCTAACTGGATGCGGCTGAGTACCAGCGTTTTACATGGAGCGACTGCCTATCTGACCTCCACAACCCAGTTACCGGGTAACACGGTACTCCATGGTAAAACTGGTTATCAGACTTTCTGGCTTCTGACTACCCGTAACGACTGTCAAAGATCTATAAATGACAGCCGGGACCAACAGCTTAACGTGCTTTCCGAGGCACGGAGGAGTCTCGGTATGACATAGATGGTCATCCATTCACGGACCGACCGCGCCAAGCGCAGCTTAACCTGGTAAGTATTGGTACTTTATCAAAGTCATATGTACTTTCTAAGTGTATCTTAGACGTCACTGACTAACGGTGAAGGAAAACATCGTGAGGAAACCTGGACTAAAAAGTCTGAAATCGCCAATCCGCCTTGAGCAAGCGTGGTGATCCATGCTCATGCCTTCTCTGTGTGAGAAGAGGCCTGTGCCCAGCAGTGGGACAATAAAAACGCCGTAAAGACGTACTCACCATGGCTCCTTCAGATTTCACCAGTAGGGCTGCGAATGGCGCGTTGTAAGCTGGTGAGAACATACGATGTATGACCTTTTGTAGAGAAGGGCCTAGTGGTGTGACCGACTGGGACACTAGGATAGGCCCTACGGGTGACTGCATGAGCAGGCGAACGTGGCCTGGGCCTATCTGGAAGACGAAATTGCCTTAAAAAGGATTCAGCTGGAAAAGAAATTGTGTACAACAAAAAATATCAGATAAGCGCGAGTCGGAGTCACGCACCGAGGGTTGCATTTAATGCAATAACCAGCGACTTCGCCCGCGTGGAATAGTGGTGCTCCGCTCCTATTAGTCTTAGCGTGATGATATATAGCCTATAGCCTTCCTCGATAAATGGACTTTCTAAGAATTTTTCAATTCGGACCAGCGGTTCCTGAGATTAGCGCGTTTAAACAAAATGGAGTAACTTCTCCCGTTTTCCCAACATTTCCCTTCAGTGCTCTACTCCTATTGATTGTAGCGTGATGAAAAGTATACTATAACCAGCTCAGGAGTATGAAAAATAATTGTACAAAGTTTCGTTAAAATCCGTCGAGTAGTTTTTGTTTCTATAAAGATTATACAGACAGACAGAGAGACAGACAAAAATTTTACTGATTGCATTTTTGGCATCAGTATCGATCCCTAATCACCCCCTGATAGTTATTTTGGAAATATATTTCATGTACAGAATTGACTTCTCTACAGATTTAATATAAGTATAGATTAGACCAGTTATCTTATTTCTTTCCTGACTGCAAAAATAAGTGCAAGGCCTGAGCTGCAGCACTGTACGGGGCTGCGAGATTGATAGGAAGAGTCACCTTTTTTTTTGTGTATGGCATCTCGCAGGTCAACCAGTTCGACGAGCCAGCCCGCGAACTGAGCTAATTGCTTTAAAATTCCCGATTATAATAATCATATATATTCTGATCCAGCCTGTGCCTTGCTGTCCTCCCCCAGCGACGCCCTAAGCCAAGGCCCGTACCCTACTAGAGGGTGCCCTTAGCGTGTAGTCGCTTAGTTTTGTAAGTTAAGCCCTGGCTGGAGGCCCTAAATGCATTTAAGGCACTTCACAGGCAAGCCCGGTTAAGCAGTCGACAACCTTCTAAGTTGACCTGCGAGATGCCATACACAAAAAAAACCATATCACCTTCCACACAATCCATCCATCGTTTTTTTGGTCTTCCTCTACCTCTATAACCATCCACATTCATGCTCAGAACTTTCTTCACAACACGTTCTTCATTCCTCCGCAAATGATAGTCACTAATCTATGGATTAGGCTCACTAATCCATGGATTAACCGCAACTAGAGCTTACCTGGGTCACTTTGACATCTATATGACATAGATGACACTTCATGATCTTGTAGTCGTGCGTCAAGCTCATGGAAGCTGTGTGATCTTCGCCTCTTGTCCAGTTGGCTGCCCATACGTGACAGCCTAGGAATAATAGTATATCCTTACTAATATTATAAATGCGAAAGTAACTCTGTCTGTCTGTCTGTCTGTTACGCTTTCACGCCAAAACTACTTGACCGATATAAATGAAATTTGGTACAGAGATAGAATAGACCCTGAGGAACAACATAGGCTACTTTTTACCCGGGTGCGCTAAGTAGTTCCCTCGGGATGCGGGTGAAACCGCGGGAAACAGCTAGTAACATATATATAAACAAAACTACTAGCTTTCCGCCAGCGGCTTCGCCCGCGTGGGCTATTTGAATTCAAATTAAAGATGACCCGCTCGACCGATTTTGTGTAAACTTCACATAAACCATCTACTAAATAGTCCGAACAAAGCCTAGACATTTGGTTTGGATAGGTGAGCCCGTTCTTCTATACTATTATATAAAATGACAACCTCATACACTGAATGACTGACTCATCAACGCAGAGCCGAAACGGCTGGACCTAGACTAATGAAATTTGGACAGGAGGTGCCTTTTATTGCCTAGACAAGTAATAAGAAAGGATTTTTGAAAATTCCAACCCTAAGTATACTAAAATAGGGTTGAAAGTTTGTATGGATTAAGTTTTATTTTTGATTCAATTAAACTCAAATTTTGTAGAAACACTGTAAAATGAAAATTATTAAACACGTGTTTCACAGTTTATCAAGATTTTAGCCCTAGGGTGAAAAATTCAAATTTTAAGTTTGTAAGATTAAAAATATGTTTTAACTTTACGCGAAAACGTCTGAACAGTTTTACTTGAAATTCACCAAGAATGTTTGTTATGAATCGGGTAATTTTTTAGGCTACAAATCATCATGCTGATTATTATGGGGAATGAGCAGTGAGGCATTGAAATAAGTTTGTAATGGGATGACCTAACAAGTTTTTATAATTATGCATATTTGCTATCATTACAATCTTTGACATGAAAATCATCACGCCCGTTTCTAAAGCAGATAAGCAGTAATTAAAATTGAAAATACGTTGTATTAGAACGTCAGTTTTACCTGCAATGTCAAGAAGCACTGTAGCGGAGGGGCTGTATTAATGATCATGCGAATCGGTTACATAGAGTTCGAATCCCACTTATCTTTTGTTTTTTTTTTTAGTTTGGTGTATACACAATTTTCTTTTTCTTTTAATTAATATCACATAATATCTTTCACCTTTAGCGGCTTCAAGAATTAAGTTACGAATTTGTTAAAAGTAAGCGTTTTCAAGTCGTCATATTATGTAATGTTATTCCACTTTAGTAAGCATGGTGATTAATGCTCATGCATTCTATGTATAAAAATGACCTCTTTTCATAAATAACAGTGGAATAATTAAAAGCCAAAAAAAAATGCGCTTTGCATTGAATTAATTCTATTCTTAGTCCGGTCTATTTAAGCCTAAAATCAGGAGGAAGGTTACATAAATTCCCATAAAGCTGAATATTGGCATAGTTGTTCAAAACATCATTATAAAGAAAATCTCAAAAGTCCTCATCGTTCCGAGGTGTGCTAAAAATTTGGCACGGGGTCAAAGGTCAAAAAAATGAGTTTTTTGCGATTTTTAGCGAAACGGTGAGTTTTTTCGCAAAATTACCCCAGTACAAAATTGTAGATCACGAAATTCTCTACAAAAAATATATTAATAATTTTTTTCCTAAAAGCCACCATTTTGGAGATATAACGTTCCGAAAAGTTGGATCAGTCGTAATCCCTCTATTTTGCACACGTACGCCACATATGAAAGTCACTAAAGGTGTAATAGAACTAAAATAAGTTCGCTATTATTTATTGTAACTTGCTTATGTAAAATATAAGTTAAACTACGAGAATCTCAGGTATAATGAAACCCCGTTCCTAAATTTGTACGTCAGTATAACCTTGGGATAACATCTGTCTTTTATTCTATTGTCCGCGTGGCTAGGGTCGTATACCTGCTTTATGTTGGCATGCCCAATATATGAAATACATACCGTTAGTCTTGAGCGCCACTGCGTAGGGAAAACATGTGCTTATCTTAACCTATCTTTTAACCTATTTTGTGCGTTTTAGATTTTTATAAGAAAAATGTCAGAATATTGTTTTATTTGTACTCATCTTTTAACTGAAAGTGAAACTGTAACTGTTGATCGTGGTATGAAGACACTGATTGTGTGTCTTCATGCTGAAGTTTTTAAAAATAGTAATTCAACTCAACAACATGTTATCACCAACGGAGTTCAATTTCTTCTTGCTATGTACGGAGCCCCCAAAAAAACCACTTGCTTAGATAAGTTGCGATACACATCTTTCGTGAAAAATACGCGTAATAAAAAACAAGTCAACTTAGCTTCTCTTCCTCCAACCTCAGTAGCTGCTCATCAACATCTGTTTCGGGTATATTACCAAGTTCAAGTGTGGCTTGGTAATCAGCTGGACCCTAAAGACTGGGGTTGGAAGTTGATCGACAATA
The DNA here is from genome assembly GCA_963891755.1 of Pyrrhia umbra. Taxonomy (NCBI): domain Eukaryota; kingdom Metazoa; phylum Arthropoda; class Insecta; order Lepidoptera; family Noctuidae; genus Pyrrhia; species Pyrrhia umbra. The sequence continues at coordinate 4,826,711 of OY982946.1, forward strand.
CACTAGAGCCAGTTCAAACTTTACTTCCACCAGCACCTGAGAAACTTCTCAACACAATATTTTGCAACTGCAAGAAAGGGTGTAGTGCAAAATGTGGTTGCAGAAAAGTTGGACTGTTTTGTTCCCTGGCATGCACACACTGTCAAGGCCGATCATGCTCGAATGTTGAGTCACCAACTCTTGAAGATTCGTTTGATACCGATCAGGAATCGCTATTGGGGCAGTTTACGTGTGAAATAGAACAAGAAGAAGAAGAAGAACAAGAGGATGAACAGGAAGAAGAAGGAGAAGAAGATCAAGAAGAAGAAGAAACAGAAATCTTGGACAGTTATGAATCAGACGACTAACTTTTTATTTTAAGTATTTTATTTAATTACACCGCCGTTGTTTTTGCCCACTATAATATATAATATTATTTTGCAATAGTTTTAAAACATATAAAATCTCAGCAGACCCGTGGAATAGGCCTGGGGAAACCACGTTAAAAAAAACGCGCTTTGTACACTACCTCATAGGTGGCGTGGAAACGTGTGCAAAATAGAGGGATTACGACTGATCCAACTTTTCGGAACGTTATATCTCCAAAATGGTGGCTTTTAGGAAAAAAATTATTGATATATTTTTTGTAGAGAATTTTGTGATCTACAATTTTGTACTGGGGTAATTTTGCGAAAAAACTCACCGTTTCGCTAAAAATCGCAAAAAACTCATTTTTTTGACCTTTGACCCCGTGCCAAATTTTTAGCACACCTCGGAACGATGAGGACTTTTGAGATTTTCTTTATAATGATGTTTTGAACAACTATGCCAATATTCAGCTTTATGGGAATTTATGTAAACTTGAATGTGTAAATAGACCGGACTATCTACACTTCAGAACTTAAGAATCTAGAATTCCCTTTGCTAATTAACAGATCATAATGCCAAACATTTGAATGTATTCTGATAAACCTGAGTAAGGATCGTTTGTATTACACCTAACTGTTAGCGAATATGTTGGCACGCGATGTCTTATAGATATAACAATAAAACATACATTCGGACATAATTCGCCGTTCTCCAGCTTTTCCTAATCATCAAGATTACCCGCACCCCACAATTGTGGCGATAAATCTGTTCTTTGAAGAGTGGTTAGGAAGGCGCCATGGCATCTTCCCTACCGCAGATCCTATGCCTACGCCTGACGCAGGTTCTCACCGGACACGGATATTTTGGGAGGTTCCTATCCTGTTCCTAAACGTCGGGGTGTCGACAATGTGAGGATCATACAGTGGAGCATACAGTGGTGATTTGCCCCGCTTGGGTGGCGGTGATCTCTCACGTTCGGCCCTGGTTCAAACCATGGTCCAAAGCGAGTGGGAATAGGAAGCAGTCGCCTCCTTATGCGAAACAGTCATGCTAGAGAAGGAGATGCGTGATGCGTGAGGGAGAGACAAACCTCACGCCCCAGCCTAGCCATCAGAATTTGGAGCCAGGAATCGACTTCAGGCCACTGCAGGCCCGGGCCTGCAGACTTTAAGCAATAAGTGGCTAGCCGTCCGGTAAGAATTAGGCCCGCGTAGACGGCGCGTGTGAGTTCCACGAATGCCTCAATGAGATGTTAGCATAGTTGACGGGGCCCACCCCCAGGAAAAGTGCCTGGGGGCGCTGTTCGAAAGAGCTACCGCGACCTAAGAAAATAAAGAGCGAAGAAGAGAACACAATGGATCGATTTAAGTCAGTCTGACACTTACCCCCGCTCCGCCCACAGCGGGAAGAGTCGGGAGATGATTTTTCTATTCCAAAAAAAAAAAACTTTATGCAAAAATAGATCAAAATACACAACACAATACCTAATTGGAGACACCGACTTCTGGAACGATGTATTAGTTATTTTTCGATTTTATTTTCCATGCCAGTTCTATTTCTGCAAAAAAGTTTTTCAGCTCGCTTTTGATTGTAGTAGTTTGTAATTTAAATAAATAACAATATCCTAATGTTCATCACCTTAAATAAGGGTGAACTCTATACCTCTGCTTTCTCCTTTAAAGTTTAGAGGTGTGATGTTATGTTATAGAATGGTGAAAACAATCACTGGCATACGATTGTAGTAATCGCTGTTCCTTTACTATTAGTAAATGAAGAGTTCCATTGGCTATCTTCGAAGAACTTCATCAGATCCCAATATACTATATTATGTATTATACTAAAAACCTTCCAAAACTGATTTGACTATGCTTTTGAAGAACGAAAACTCCTATCCAATTCGGTTCAGTAGTTTTTGAGATAATCGCGGACATAAAAACATATACATACGGGTACATATGGGTCAAATACAAATTATACACGTTTTTTGAAGTCGGTTTAAAAACAAAGACTGCCTACCCGTGCGAAGCCGGGGCGGTCCACTAGTGAGTTATAAAATTACAACGAAAAGTGGCATCGATTTTTATATATATATTGACTAGCTTCGTGAGATACGCGAAAAAAAAAATCATCCCCACTTAACCTGTTTGGGAGCTACCCTAAATAAAAAATATTTTTCATAATTTTATTTCACCACTTTGTCGGCGTGATCAATATATATTATCTATATTAAGTTTCAGCTTTTTAGTACCAAGAATCTCTGAGCTATGCCGCGGACAGACAGACAGACATACGGACATGGCGAAACTATAAGGGTTCCTTGTCAAATACCGAACCCTAAAAATTACGGAGTTTCATACAAACTTTGCCTCTTTTTACCCCCTTAGAGGTAGAATTTCGGAAAATCCTTTCTTATAATGCCTACGTCATAGAAAGAACACTCCCTCCAAGTTTCAGGTCTCTACGATCAGCGGTTTAGGCTGTGCGTTGATCTGTCAGTCATTTAGGACAAAGCATTTTATATGTATAGATTAGTAGAAGGATATTTACCTATTAAATCGTACAATATTGGATATTTTTCTCCTAAACTCGACACTAAAGATGGCGAGTGGACTGCATTTAAATGGGCGACATCAGCGCCATTTTCTGGTATCTCCTGCAATCAATATTATGGTATATTAGTACATTAATTTATTAGTAAGGGGACGTCCATAAATTACGTGAGGTGTTTAAGGGGGGCAGGGAGACGAGTCAAATCTCATCTAATCTTACGTTGGAGAGAGGGGGGTCTCGGCAAATATCACGCAATTTTTTTTCTGATTGAAACAAAAAAAAATATATACTATTTTGGTCCATTTAATCCAGATTGTATATGCTTAAGATCTAATCTTAAGCTTCTAGTCTTAACTAGTCGTAAATAAAAGCACGAACCAATATTTTTTTCTTTTTACAATAACAATCCAACGCGTTTACGTAAGAAACCCACATTTTGAAAAATCTCACGTGAGTTTGGGGGATGGGGGAGGGGGTTGAATAAAATCTCACGACATCTCACCAGGGGGGGAGGGAGGCTCAGAAAATTTAAAAAAACACCTCACGTAATTTATGGACGCCCCTTATTACATTTATTTTATTAGTATCGTCTGTACTAATTGACTTTACGAAAAATGTAAACAAAGTCGTAAACTATTTTAATCTGATTCTGCCACAGAAATTCACAAAATGGCGTAAGGATGGCGCATTTATGTTAATTTCATGCTCTAAGCATCATCATTTAATGTCATTTTATTTATCTACTAGCTTTCCACCCGCGTCTTCGCCCGCGTGGACATTTTTTTACACCTTGGGTTACATTATTCAAGTTTTGGTAGGGATCCCTAATTATTTCTGGAAATAAATATAGCCTATGACACTTCGTAAAGATGTAGCTTTCTAAAAGTGAAAGAATTTTTAAAATCGGTCCAGTAGTTTTTGAGTTAAAACCCTACAAACAAACAAATCTTTCCTCTTTATAATATTAGTATAGAAGTATGGATGTGGGAAAATAAGAACAAAATAGGTTATGATTTGTTTACATTTTTCGTAAAATTAATTGGTACAGATTATAATAATAACGGTCGGGCCGTTGATGGGTGACCATCTATGTCATAGCGAGACTCCTCCGTGCCTCGGAAAGCACGTTAAGCTGTTGGTCCCGGCTGTATTTGTAGATCTTTGACAGTCGTTACGGGTAGTCAGAAGCCAGAAAGTGTGACAACCAGGCTTACCAAGGGGTATCGTGTTACCCGGTAACTGGGTTGTGGAGGTCAGATAGGCAGTCGCTCTATGTAAAACACTGGCACTCAGCTGCATGCGGTTAGACTGGAAGTCGACCCCAACATAGTTGGGAAAATGGCCGATGATGATACTTAGTGCTGCATTGCACCCTAAGTACGAATAATAGAGACATGTTCTTCAAACCTTACAGACAGACATGTGTTGCTGGGGAGTTTGTTGCGCTACTTCTTCTTCCCAGCAATAACACATAGGAAGTGGTGAAGGGCGGGCGTTTTGGGGGCTGTCTTTTGTTCCTACTTTTAACATTCTAAAAGTGCTGATTTTCAGTCTAATTTCAATAAAAATTTTTTAGGAAAGTACCAATGTGGCTTTTCTAAAGTCATAAAGTACTTTCTATAGACGTCACTGACTAACGGTGAAGGAAAACATCGTGAGGAAACCTGGACTTAAAAGCCTGAAATCGCCAATCCGCCTTGAATGCACGTGGTGATCAATGCTCATGCCTTCTCTGTGTGAGAAGAGGCCTGTGCCCAGCAGTGGGACAATATATAGGCTGAAGACTGATACTCACTTGTATGTGAGCGCTTACGATGAATTCATTGCGTCCTCTATAGCCCCAATGGGTCAGCTCAGGTACTTCGCTAATGGCCCATAGTGGTGGCCTGTTCTCAGCGTCGTACCAGATCCAAATGGCGCCATCTCTTTCCACAGTGGGCCATTGTTTGATTGAAACTCCTTTTGGTGCTGTGGAGAGAGATTTTTAGCTCTTTATTACATAGCTAGACTAGATTTTGCAGCTGGTTTTACCTGCGTTTCGAGGGAAATACTTCACGCACTCAGATAAAAAGTATCCTATGTGATAATTCAAGTTATAAACTATGTGTATACCAAATTTCATCCAAATCCGTTCAGTAGTTTTGGCGTGAAAGAGTAATAAGCACAGTGACGGTCCGAAGGGGGGGGGGGCACAGGGGATATAGCCCCCCCCCAAACGTCTAGTTGACAAATCCTTATCCTTACTAATATTATAAATGCGAAAGTAACTCTGTCTGTCTGTCTGTTACGCTTTCACGCCAAAACTACTGGACCGATATAAATGAAATTTGGTACAGAGATAGAATAGACCCTGAGGAACAACATAGGCTACTTTTTACCCGGGTGCGCTAAGTAGTTCCCTCGGGATGCGGGTGAAACCGCGGGAAACAGCTAGTCTCCTATAAATAAACAATTTATGAAAATTTTGATTGTAATTACGCATTCTTCTTCCTAGTCGTTTCCTCATTACTTAGGGTCGTGACCACCATGCATGTGGCTCTCCTGTACACTTCGTACCACCTTCCTCCAGGCATTCCTATTCTGTGCCATTCGTGGGCAAGCCTGGGCACTAGATCCTGTAGACGCCTTTACTGTGTCTATCCGACGTTACGTACGTATCAGACGTTAATCGTAATAGATCGTTCAATTTTGGAACTTGAAACCTTCGGCTTCGGCCAATACTTCGGCCAATATTGGTTGTTGATAACCTGTCCCCCAGGCTAATTTTGGTTACTGATACCCCCCGCCCCATGGCTAATTTTGGCTGTGGATAACTACCCTCCCTCATGGTCAATTTTTTGTTTTTAAAAAACGTTGCCCCACACTAGGAATTACTCCTGTATCGTGGGTGCGTTTACAAACATACATTCCACATGCACAAACACCCAGACCCGGAACAATTTTAGTTGTCCCGTGCGGGAATCGAACCCGCGACACGCAGCGCAGCAGCCAATTGCTCAGCCGCTACGCCAAACGTGTCGTCTATAATTTTGTTATCTATAATATAATTTTGATTGTCAATGTTGATTGATGATGACTGTCGCCCTAATTATTAGGCTGCGACCGCGCCTGTATATACACTATTAATAAGAGTAATATTAGAAAGATTTTAGTACTTACCTGTGTAATTAATAATTCTCGCGTTATTATTATTTCAAGTTTATTAAAAAATCTTACCATTTTCAACGCCCGGCAAGCTAACACAGGCGCCATTTTCTCCAAACCTCCATTTATGGAAGGGGCACTCAATACAATTGCCACAGACGTTACCCCCTACTGCCAAGTTTGCCCCTAAGTGGGGACAGTAAGCGTCTACGCAGCGGGCAATGCCATCTTCGCCGCGATACACGCAAAGGTTTTGGCCTGGAAAATAAATAGAATATGTTTTTGTATTTTTTGTTGGAGGAGCTCGTGGCTAAGTAACAGCCGCACGGTTCGACCGATCAAATATTAGGCTGCGCTTGGCGCGGTTCGTGGACGGGTGACCATCTATGTCATACCAAGACGACTCCGTGCCTCGGAAAGCACGTTAAGCTGTTGGTCCCGGTTGTCATTTGTAGATCTTTGACAGTCGTTACGGGTAGTCAGAAACCAGAAAGTCTGACAACCAGTTTTACCAAGAAGTATCGTGTTAGCCGGTAACTGGGTTGTGGAGGTCAGATAGGCAGTCGCTCGATGTAAAACACTGGTACTCAGCTGCATCCGGTTTAGACTGGAAGCCGACCCCAACATAGTTGGGAAAAGACATGATGATGTATTTTTTTTCCTAATGAGTGATCATAACTGTACCTACGTAAGTTAGGAATAATAAAATAAAAGCGAAGAGCTATATCCAAAAAAAAATTATACACTATTTAGTATCATCTACTCGATACTAGATGGCGTTACTGAGCCGTGAAATGCAGCAAACTATAATATTTAGCTATTTTTTGTATTCATTAACACCGAATATGAAATTTTGAATGGAATTAATAAAAAATAAGAAGTCAATTCGCCTCATAATATGTTTGCTCTAGAACTCACTGGCAAAAACACACCTAATAGTTACTTAGCCACCGACTTAAAATTGTTTCAGCAGTTTTATTATTCTCTTTGAATTTTTTTGGAAGTCTTATTTATATTATTTAACAATTTATGTACTCACAGAAATACAAAATACAAACAGATTGAATACTAAAGTGAAGTACAAAGGCACTGCTTATTTCTTAAGAAAGTCTTTTATATTTATTGTTAAACAAAAATTTTCACTTGCGAAAAAAACTTCCGCTACTCGACAACAGATGGCGCCACTCACCTATAGCATCCACAGCGCTGACTCCACCGATATTCAGCTCCCTACTCTCGCCCACGGCAAACCAACCATTAGGATATGGGGGAGGTATCTTGTTACCCATCCGTCTCGTGGCTTGGGCTCTAGATATCCGCCTGTCCCTATCCGGGCCAGCGGCGATATGTTCGAAGCCAATCTCTGTTAGTTCCTGTAAATAAAATCATACATATAAAATGCTTTGTCCTGAATGACTGACGGATCAACGCACAGCCTAAACCGCTGATCGTAGAGACCTGATACTTGGAGGGTGTGTTCTTTGTATGACGTAGGCATCCGATAAGAAAGGATTTTCCGAAATTCTACCCCTAAGGGAGTGTAAAAGGGGGGCAAAGTCTGTATGAAATTCTGTAGTTTTGAAACTAGCTGACCAGGCCATCCTCTGACTGTCTGTTACGTTCTTACGGTAAAACGGCTGAACGGATTTGAGAGATTTGAAATTTGGCCTAGAGGTAGATTGAGACCTGAGGAAAAACGTAGGATATTTTTTATCCAGTTGCGTGCAGTAGTTCCCTCAGGATACGGGTGAATCCGCGGGAAAATGCTAGTTTCTTGAAAGAGAGAAGTTTTTTATTTAATTTCTAAGAAATATCACAGTTTTTATGTCAAATAAAATCAAAATAATTATTTAAAACAAACATTCATTATCGGCCTATATATATATTGTCCGACAGTCCCACTGCTGGGCACAGGCCTCTTCTCATACAGAGAAGGCATGAGCATTGATCACCACGTGCGCTCAAGGCGGATTGGCGATATCAGAATTTTTAAGTCCAGGTTTAATCACGATGTTTTCCTTCACCGTTAGTCAGTGGTGTGTAAGATATACTTAGAAAGTACATATGACTTTAGAAAAGTCACATTGGTACTTGCCAGGTTTCGAACCCGCACATTCGTACACGAGTTGCATGTTTTTACCACCACGACTAAAAACAACATTATTATATACTTATTATAAATATACTTACTTTTTTATACAACAAAGGATTCACATAGCTTTTATATACAACTACCAATAAACAAAATACTACCATGAAAAAAATAATTAAAGCACTATTTTCAAAAATCAACTCAAATATTGTTCTCAAAACGTTTAAAACCAAATTTAAATGAAATAGAAGAAAGTCCTTTAGGAATTCTTTATTTTTCATCGCGATCTGACATTCGGAAAACGTTAGTTCCTTTTTCAAAACGCTGTCAACGTCATGTGAGCAGTACGCCGCCATTTTGTTTTCGAATTTCTGTGATGGAGAATTATATCTGAAAAGAAATAAGTACAACTTAATATTTATATGTAATATCCATTCTTTATCGATACATATAAAATGCTTTGTCCTGAATGACTGACGGATCAACGCACAGCCTAAACCGCTGATCGTAGAGACCTGAAACTTGACGTGTGTGTTCTTTAACTTTGTTTTATCTTTAATGGGGTGAAAAAGGGGGGCAAAGTTTGTATGAAAATCTGACATTTTTAAATTGAATTCGTACCTATAGCCGCTGGCGGAAAGCCAGTTAACTAACTGTAATAATAATCCATGCTATATTAATATTATAAATGCAAAAGAGTGTCTGTCTGTCTGTTACCTCTTCGCGTTTAAACCACTGAACCAATTTAGATGAAATTTTGCATGGAAATAACATGTGCCTGGGGAAGGACATAGGTTATCGTATATGCAGATTAGAAATATGAAAAAAAAAACTAATTAGGTCCATATATTACGTGAGGTGCTTTTTTTAATTTTCTATCCCCGCTCCCCACCCCTGGTGAGATGTCGTGAGATTTTATTCAACCCCCTCCCCCATCCCCCAATCTCACGTGAGATTTTTCAAAATGTGGGTTTCTTACGTAAACGCGTTGGATTGTTATTGTGAAAAGAAAAAAAAAATGCTTCGTGCTTTTATTTACGACTAGTTAAGACTAGTACGCTAGTAGATGAGATTTGACTCGACCCCCTCCCCCCTTTAACACCTCACGTAATTTATGGACGCCCCCTTAGGGGACGGGGGGTCTTTGGGTCTATAATAGAGCAGAACAACAATTTCTAGAATGTATATCGGTCTGTTTGAACATCACGCGAAAACTATCCAACAGATTTGGATGTTTGGTACACACACATAGCTTATAACCGGGATTAACTCATAGGATATTTTTTACCAGGGTGCGTGGAGTAGTACCTTCAGGATGCGGGTGAAACGGCGGGAAACAGCTAGTCTATACTTATAATAAATCTGTAGAGAGGTCAATTCTGTACATGAAATATATTTCCAAAATAACTATCAGGGGGTGATTAGGGATCGATCCTGATGCCAAAAATGCAATCAGTAAATTTTTTGTCTGTCTGTCTGTCTGTATAAACGTTATAGAAACAAAAACTACTGGACGGATTTTAACGAAACTTGGTACAATTATTTTTTTCATACTCCTGAGCCGGTTATAGTAAACTTTTCATCACGCTACAATCAATAGGAGCAGAGCAGTGAAGGGAAATGTTGGGAAAACGGGAGAAGTTACTCCATTTTTTAAGTTTCCTTCGTGTGTGCAACCTTAATGGTTAAAGCTATACAGAAATCAAGGCTATAGGCTGTATATCATCACGCTAAGACCAATAGGAGCGGAGCACCACTATTCCACGCGGACGAAGTCGCTGGCAGAAGCTAGTTTATAATAATTATAATCAATTTATTTCGGTTGATTAACTTTATTATTGCTAATTTTCTTTCTTTGATAGGTATATAATATTTAATTTGTAAATGCCTTTTAACCATAGATACGGTACTACGATCACAATAGAACAATTAAGCTATGGTTTTATGGTATAAATTAAAAATATGTTTATAAATATTGCTACAGCAAGAAAAAATCAACCCCCCCTCCCCATTCCACCATTTGCGGGCGCCATTTTGAAAATCTATATAGCCTATGTCACTACTACAATTTAGACAAATCCAACGACACCTCATATTTTAAAATCCGTCCAGCCGTTTGGGCTGAAGGGCGTGCCAAAGAAATGGACATACATACATACACTCGAAAAACATAACCCTCCTTCTATCGCAGTAGGGTAAAAAAGAACCGTTAAATACATAGATTAATGAAAGTCTCCGCGCTGCTCCGACTAGATACCGCCAGTGTACTTGTAAAATGCGGCGACAAATACTATGCCGAAGTCGGCATACCCGAGCCAGGCCGAAGCCAATCCCGTTGCAAGGAAGGCGTCCTGAATGATTTAAATAATTTCAGACATAATCCGAAGTAAAATGCCAGTTTTTATAGTGAAATTGTGTGGAAATAATACTAGAAAAATAAGAAAAATACTGAGTTCTATACACACACTACAATAATAAGTTGCCGCATTAACGGAGCTATTGTTTTTAGGAAGCGCGGTATCTAGTCGGAGCGGCGCGAAGACTTTTATTAATTATATCTTACGGGATCTTTCTAATACTAATAAACTGAGCTATGCCGCGGACAGACAGACAGACAGACGGACTTGGTGAAACTATAACGGTTCCTTGTCAATTACAGAATCCTAAAAACGTACTAAATACTGTGGTATTTGAACTATTTTCACATCAGCCTAACCTTGGGGATGCGGGACGTTCGAAATAGTTACCGCCCTCGGAATATAAAGGGCTGAGGAAGGAACATGGATGGGTTTTAGTCAGTAATCGTCTTACTTATAAAAAACCCGTAATCTGAAGTTTAACCATTTCTCACCTAAACCTTACTTAACGTCGTAATCCAGGATTAAGATGCTAACTTAATTCGGATAACGGTCAAGAGTATTTATGAGTAAGATTTTCGCTAATCCGTTGAATAACGGCAGTGTAAAAGTTATTCCAACTTTATAAGTAAGGCTGTAAGAGTCTGACACTCCCGCCCCACCCACGGCGGGAGGGGTCATTTGATGACTTCATTTCATCTGCCAACTATGTTGGGGTCGGCTTCCAGTCTTAACCGGATGCAGCTGAGTACCAGTGTTTGACATGGAGCGACTGCCTATCTGACCTCCACAACCCAGTTACCGGGTAACACGGTACCCCTTGGTAAGACTGGTTGTCAGACTTTCTGGCTTCTGACTACCCGTAACGACTGTCAAAGATGTACAAATGACAACCGGGACCAACAGCTTAACGTGCTTTCCGAGGCACGGAGGAGTCTCGCTATGACAAAGATGGTCACCCATCCACGGACCGACCGCGCCAAGCGCAGCTTAACCTTTGATCGGTCGACCCGTGCGGCTGTTGCTTAGCCACGAGCTCCTCTTTTTTGACGACTGACGACGACGACGAATGACTGACGACGATGACTTCCTATGCGAAAAAAATGCCCAAATATTCTGCTAAATTATTCCTAAACGTTATCAAACAACATATAGGTACCTACGTTTTATATAAAGGAAGTATCTTATTGCTCAGTCATCATTTTTTCATAACCCGTGTAAGTGTCGAATGTCCAAATCGCCATAGTTCGCTTTAACTATCGACCTTGCTGGCTAAGCATAATTGCACGTAACAACTATATACTAAATATAGGTCATGTAGTCGGCTGTTTCAGTGCAAGACGAAATTGTGTAGAATTTCACCGAATTGTGTTAATCCCGTGTCATTTTTAAGGTTCCGTAGTCGACAAGGGTTTTCCTTATAGTTTCGCTATGTTCGTCTGTCTGTCTGTCTGTCCGCCGCATAGCTCAGAGGTTCTAGGTACTAGAAAGCTGAAATTTAGTGTAGAGATGTATATTAATCACGCCGAAAAAAATGGTACAATAAAATTTAGAAAAAAATATTTTTTTAGGGTAGCTTCCAAACACGTAAAGTGGGAGTTTTTTCTCGCGTATCCCTTCGTGTGGGGTATCGTTAGATAGGTATTTCAAAGATATTATGGGTGTGTCAAGACTATTTTTCAGCTAAGTGAGCCATTTGTGAAATATCTAGCTTTTAAGTGCAAATTTTTATTCGATACGAGCGTCCCCCGCCTCTAACTTTTGAATGGCTGTACCTAGAAATGTGAAAAAAATCACAGACGTAGCACATGTAATGAACTTACAAGGAAAACTATCACGGCTAAGTAGGCTTAACCGGTTACAGAGTTATAGTCGACTAACTAAGACCTACTACGAAATCCTACACTTGGCCGGTTTTTTTTTTGTTTTTTTCGGATGGGAACTCATCAAATGACCTCTCCCGCCGTGTGTGGGAGGCGGGAGGGAGTTTCAGACTCTTACTGACTAAAACCTATCCATGTTCCTTCCTCAGCCCTTTGTATTCCGGGGGCGCGGTAACTCTTTCGCTTCTTACTAGGTACCCGTAACGACTGTCAAAGATCTACAAATGACAGCCGGGACCAACAGCTTAACGTGCTTTCCGAGGCACGGAGGAGTCTCGCTATGACATAGATGGTCACCCATCCAGGGACCAACCGCGCCAAGCGCAGCTTAACCTGTGATAGGTTGAACCGTGTGGCTGTTACTTAAAGCCAGAAAGACTGACAACCAGTCTTACCAAGGGGTATTGTGTTACCTGGTAACTGGGTTGTGGAGGTCAGATAAGTAGTCGCTCCATGTAAAACACTGGTACTCAGCTGCATCCGGTTTAGACTGGAAGCCGACCCCAACATAGTTGAGAAAAGGCTAGGCAGATGATTATCGTAGATGCGTTTACGAACATACATTACACATGCACAAACACCCAGACCCGGAACAATTTTAGTTGTCCCGTGCGGGAATCGAACCTGCTACACGCAGCGCAGCAGCCAATTGCTCAACCACTACGCCAAACGCGCCGTCGATTTGCGAACTACTCTTATCTAGGAAAATTTATTAGTATATACAGGAAAAGTTTTTAACCAGTACGCAAATTTTGACAAAATAAACTTTTAACAAACTAGTCTTAGTACAAAAAACCGGCCAAGTGCGTGTCGGGCCACGCGCAGTAGGGTTCCGTAGTAGGTCTCAGTTAGTCAACTATAACTCTGTAACCGGTTAAGCCTACTTAGTTGTGATAGCTTTTTTTTATATTTGAGTTGATTGAATGAAGGGTAGATTGCGGTTTACGATTTATGACGTATTAAAGAAAAACTACTTACTAGATCTCGTTCAAACCAATTTTCAATGAAACTTTGCATGGTAATCTACATCATATATTTTTTTAGTTTTATTATTCTCTTATTTTAGAAGTTACAGGGGACACACATTTTACCACTTTGGAAGTGTCTCTCGCGCAAACTATTCAGTTTAGAAAAAAAAATGATATTAGAAACCTCAATATCATTTTTGAAGACCTATCCATAGATACCCCACACGTATGGGTTTGATGAAAACATTTTTTTTTGAGATTCAGTTCTAAGTAATGGGGAACCCCCAAAATTTTAAATGAATAAAACATCGAATTGTGTTCTATTACTGATACTAAACCACCAACAAAAAATTGCGCACTGTTTTTTTTTGTTGTATGGCATTTCAGGTCAACCTAGAAGGTTGTCGACTGCTTAACCGTGCTTGCCTGCGAAGTGCCTTAAATGAATTTAGGGCCTCCAGCCAGGGCTTAACTTACAAAACTAAGCGACTACACGCTATGGGCACCCCCTAGCCCCACTAGGGGGTGCCCATAGTGGGCCCATACGGGCCTCGGCTTAGGTCGTCGCTGGGGGAGGACAGCATGGGACAGGCTGGATCAGAATAAAATTTACGCACTGGATAAAAAACTTTTCCTGCATACTGTTGTACGAAATAACCAAAAATTTTTCATGTTATCACATACACCTAAATTCTATTCTTTTTCAAGGATAATGTAAATGTTTGCCTTATTTTAAATTAGTGTTAAAATTTTGTTTTTAATTAGGTTTCGTTCCGACCAAAAATCGTAAATAGATTACGGTTTCCCTTCGTCTGTCTGTCTGTCCGTGTGATGTGACGTCACATTATTCAAGTTCCCTAATTATTTCTGGAAATAAATATAGCTTATGACACTTTGTAAAGATTTAGCTTTCTAATGTCGAAATATTTTTTCAATACGGTTCAGTAGTTTTGAAGTTAAATCCATACAAAATTAACAAACAAACAAATCTTTCCTCTTTATAATATTAGTACCGATAATTTTCCTTCTAAAGATCCGAACTCTCGTTGCGCGAGTCCGACTCGCACTTGGCCGGTTTTTTTTGTATGTTTGTAGCGTGAATAATTTGCCAATCACTACATAGTATAAAACAAAGTCGCTTTCTCTGTCCCTATATCCCTATGTATGCTTAAATCTTTAAAACTACGCAACGGATTTTGATGCGGTTTTTTTTAATAGATAGAGTGATTAATGAGGAAGGTTTTAGTATATAATTTGTCAAGTTGTATCCATTAGCTAAAATATCGCGGGCGAAGCCGCTGGCGGGAAGCTAGTTAAGAATATATTACAATATTAAAACCTCTAGCATTTCACCCGTACCTATCCTGAGAGAACTATTTAGGGCACCCGGATAAAAAGTAACCTTTAATCTCCAGGGTCCCATCTATCTCTGTGCCAAATTTCATCGAAATCGGTTCAGCCGTTTTCTCGTGAAAACGCAACAGACAGACATACAGACTTTTCGGATTATAACCGTCCCTAGAGTCCTTTCTGATGTAATTATGTGTATGATTTTTTTTTTAGCTGGGGAGTTTGTTGCGCCACTTCTTCTTCCCAGCAATAACATAGGAAGTGGTGAAGGGCGGGCGTTTTGGGGGCTGTCTTTTGTTTATTTGACGATTTGCTGATTTTCATCTTAATTTGAACAAAAGATATTACATATAGCTTTCCGCCAGCGGCTTCGCTCGCGTGGACATTTTTTTTACACCTTGGGTTACATTATTCAAGTTTTAGTAGGGATCCCTAATTATTTCTGGAAATAAACATAGCCTATGACACTTCGTAAAGATGTAGCTTTCTAACGGTGAAAGAATTTTTAAAATCGGTCCAGTAGTTTTTGAGTTAAAACCCTACAAACAAACTAATCTTTCCTCTTTATAATATTAGTATAGATCTCTCTATTTCATTACCAAATTTCATCTAAATCTGTTTAGCCGTTTTACCGTGAAAGCTTAAACAAACAAACCACTTTCGCAATTATAATATTAATAAGGTAAAAAAAAATAAAGTTTTACCTGTCAAAACGTCATGACGAAAAAGCGCGCGAAAGCACAGACAACGTAGACGAACCGAATATGGGGCACAGGCGTGCGTGCGCGTACAGCCAAGGCTCGCGCGTTACTGAATACATCCTTAAACTTACTGATATTATATTCGAATAGTTTTTTTTACAGTTACCGTGGGCCTAGCACGATTGATTTTGGAAAAATCTTATTTGTACCGTCAGCCATTTTGGAATTCTAACTGCGAATGTGAAATTTTGTGAGGATAAATTTATGTAAGTATCTTTGTTAGAATTTCACGCAAAATTACTGAACGGATTTGAATGAAATATGGCACATATAGTTTACAACCTGGATTAATATTTAGGATAGTTTTTTTCATGGTATCTGGGTCCAATTCTATGTCCACGTTGACGAACTCGCAGACAGTACGCAGAATTAATTATAACTATTTTAAAAGCAACAATTAGGTTTAAATTGCAATGAAAAACAAAACGTATCTTTTAAAAAAACGAATAAAGTCTTTGATTGAAATTCAACTAACATTATCAAAGTGTAAATGAGTTTGTTTGTTTGTTACGCTTTCACAGTAAAACGGCTCAACCGATTTTGTTGGAATTTGGTATGAAGATAGGTTAAAACCTAGGGAAGATGATAGGATACTTTTTATCCGGGTGCGCGAAGTAGTTTCCTCAGAATACGGGTGAAACCGCGGGAAATATATAGTAACTTGAAAATGGAATTTTAATTCTGTTTACTCACAGTGGCTTTCAGGATTGTGTCTCGTAACAGGAAAAAAATAAATCTTTACAGGATTACATAATACGATCCCTTTTTTAACCGACTTCAAAAAGGAGCAGGTTATCAATTCGGATGTTTATATTTTTTATGTTTGTTTGGGCATAAATTATTAATTTAAAATTAGTTTATTTTTTTTAAACATAGATATTAATTACATTTTTAAATATTTTTACAAACAATATATTAAAAAAAAAACATTTAAAAATATAAAAAATAGTACCCCACCGGTAACGAGACAGGGTCCAAGCTACCGGCGGTCAGGGCTCTAGAGAAAGGAACCTCCTGACGATACGCGCGGTGTCTAGGAGTACTGCTTTCTGCATCAAGCCCAATTTAAAACTATTATTATTAGATGGATTTTATAATTGGTCCGCCTTAAATTATTATTAGGTACATCACCGATTTGACGTCATCACGTCAGTATTCGGCTTTCGCTGAAAATCAGCGCTGGGACTTTGTCTCGCATATGGTCACAGCATTAAGCTGAGCGAGGGCCGTATTGCGTGTTTGTGACGCATACTACCCCCTTATGTATCAGTAGTTTTTTAATTATTTTTTTTTGTGTATACGTAATTAAACGTATTTTCTTTCTTTCTTTCTTTTCTTTCTATTATTTTGGTCTACAAGCGTTTCAGCTGAAAGTAAAATTATTTTTCTCTTTTCAGTATATTTATAGCGACCACCAATCCGAAGCCTGACCACGGTGAGAACAGATTAACCTCATAGATTTGATGACGCTTTGGTACAAATCATCATCTGCCTAGCCTTTTCCCAACTATGTTGGGGTCGGCTTCCAGTCTAAACCGGATGCAGCTGAGTAGGTACCAGTGTTATACATGGAGCGACTGCCTATCTGACCTCCACAACCCAGTTACCGGGTAACACGGTACCCCCTGGTAAGACTGGTTGTCAGACTTTCTGGCTTCTGACTACCCGTAACGACTGTCAAAGATCTACAAATGACAGCCGGGACCAACAGCTTAACGTGCTTTCCGAGGCACGGAGGAGTCTCGCTATGACAAAGATGGTCACTCACACATCCACGGACCGAGCGCGCCAAGCGCAGCTTAACCTTTGATCGGTCGAACCGTGCGGCTGTTACTTAGCCACGAGCTCCTCCAGCTTTGGTACACATGTACCCAGTAATCACGACAATCCGTTTCGGATTTGTCAAATTTTATCCTCAATCTATACATATAAAATGCTTTGTCCTGAATGACTGACGGATCAACGCACAACCTAAACCGCTGATCGTGGAGACCTGAAACTTGGAGGGTGTGTTCTTTGTATGACGTAGCCATTCGATAAGAAAGGATTTTCTAAAATTCTGGTGAAAAAGGGGGACGAAGTTTGTATGAAACTTTGTAATTTTTCTTTTGATTTCGTATAGGCCACGCGGGCGAAGCCGCTGGCGGAAAGCTAGTTTAATACGAAATTTATCCTAAGCGACATAAAATTTTCCTTAAAAATTAACACGCCTTATCAGCCGTATCAAATATAATTATTATAAATGTGCTTATCATAATAAAACGCTCAAATATTTTAATAATAATGTGGTGTGGTTTGTTTGTCCAAAATAATATAACCAAATCATCCGCCTAGCCTTTTCCCAACTATGTTGGGGTTCCCTTCCAGTCTAAACCGGATGCAGCTGAGTACCAGTGTTTTACATGGAGCGGCTGCATATTTGACCTCCACAACCCAGTTACTGGGTGACACGATACCCCATGGTAAGATCAATTGTCAGACTTTCTGGCTTCTGACTACCCGTAACGACTGTCAAAGATCTATAAATGACAGCCGGGACCAACAGCTCAACGTGCTTTCCGAGGCACGGAGGAGTCTCGCTATGACATAGACCGCGCTAAGCGCAGCTTAACCTTTGATCGGTCGACCCGTGCGGCTGTTACTTAGCCACGAGCTCATCCTCTTTAGGAAGTCGCTCCATGTAAAATAAATAACGAACTACACCCATTTAGACTGGAAGCCGACACCAAAGCTATACCCCAATCGATTTTGTTTATCTATCACTGGAATATCCTTGTGTGGTTATGACGTAACCATAGATTAAATTAGAAGGACATAGGTACTTTCGTTTTCCATGTTGTGACACAATTTATCTAGGATTAGCTTGCCGCCAGCAGCTTCGCCCGCGTGGACATTTTTTTTACACCTTGGGTTACATTATTCAAGTTTTAGTAGGGATCCCTAATTATTTCTGGAAATAAATATAGCCTATGACACTTCGTAAAGACATAGCTTTCTAACGGTGTAAAATCGGTCCTACTAAATAGTCCGAACAGAGCCTAAACATTTGGTTTGGATAGGTCAGCCCGTTCGTGAGTTATAAAATTACAACGAAAAGTGGTATTGATTTTTATATATCGTCGGCGTCAGTGCAGGACCTTCTAAATGCAAAAAAAAAATGTTTTTGAAAAAAGTTGTTTTAATTTGATCACATCGCTTTTAGAAAAGTTTTTATTGTCTACTGTAAAACATGTTTTTTTTTGCATTTAGAAGGTCCTGCACTGACGTCGACGATATATTGACTAGCTTCCCGCCAGCAGCTTCGACCGCGATATTTTAGCTAATGGATACACAAACTTGACAAATTATATATTAAAACCTTCCTCATTAATCACTCTATCTACTAAAAAAAACCGCATCAAAATCCGTTGCGTAGTTTTAAAGATTTAAGCATACATAGGGATATAGGGACAGAAAAAGCGACTTTGTTTATGTAGTTTGACTATGTAGTGATAATAAAATATTTGCTGCAACCGGCTGTCAATATTATAGATTACGTGTGGTCGTCATTCCAAATTCAAAACAAGACGAAAATTCAAATTTAAAAATTTAATTCTTACGTATTCACGAACGATCGACATCAAAAATACAAGATGGCGGCGTGACCCAACGGTAACACGAAAACAGTGGCAGCCAATTTAATTTTACAATATGGCGATAAATTATTTATTTATTCGGGACTCTTGGGCTGACTTACGAGTTACAGTTAGTGTAATTTACATGTTAAGTTTAGTTTTCTCAATAGGTAACATTATTGCAATGTTTTTCCGCCAGAGAGCAGCACTAGCTACAAGTGAACAGTATAAAATGTATTCGTTTAAAACTATTATTAAAATTGCAAAAGTTTAGAATAAATTGAATCCTCACTAATATTATAAATGCGAAAGTAACTCTGTCTGTCTGTTACGCTTTCACGCCAAAACTACTGGACCGATATAAATGAAATTTGGTACAGAGATAGAATAGACCCTGAGAAACAACATAGGCTACTTTTTACCCGGGTGCGCTAAGTAGTTCCCTCGGGATGCGGGTGAAACCGCGGGAAACAGCTAGTTTAATATAAATTGTAAAAAAATGTTCATAAAATCGAAAACTGCTGGGCCAAACTATGTTAAATTTTTATGGGATCAAATGGCAAATATTCCGCTTCAAACTAAAGAAGAATCACGTAAATCGAATCATTAATCTCAGCGTTATCGGTGTACAAACATAAAAAAATACCTATCGAATTGAGAACCTCCTCCTTTAAAGTCGGTTGAAAAGATAGTATCTACTACTTGGACTATTGTAAACATTTCCTTTTGAAAAGAGTGTCTATGGAGTTTCTTGCCGGTTCTTCTCCATACGACCCACTCCTTGGAACCGTGCAACTAGCTTGACGTTTCATAAGTGCCTGCAAATACCTATTTGAAATAAAAACATTTGAATTTTGTTTTTTTTTTTTATTTTATACCACCATAAATATTTTCGTAAAATGTTGTCAAGACGAGACCATATGACTCGCACTGTCAAAAAGTTATCAGAACTCGTGTAGAGCCAAGCTTCTAATTCACACGCCCTAACTCTACAAGGCTTAACTTCATAAACTCTACACCTTAATCAAAATATGTGGCTTGGCTAATGTGTTTATTTGTTTTTGTGTGATTTGTTTGTAGGGTTTTAACTCAGAAACTACAGGACCGATTTCAAAAAAAATCTTTCACCGTTAGAAAGCTACATCTTTACGAAGTGTCATAGGCTATATTTATTCCAGAAGTAATTAGGGATCCCTACTAAAACTTGAATAATGTAAACCGAGGTGTAAAAAATGTCCACGCGGGCGAAGCCGCGGGCGTAAAGCTAGTGAATACGAGTATGTCAAAACATGATACCAAAAATTAAAATAAGTACTTTTAATATTTTTTATGATATAAAAAAATACAATAAAATAATCTCAGGCCTTACAACTTTTGATGCGATTTTTAACCGACATCAAAAAAGGAGGTTCTGTATTCGACCTGTATGTATGTATGTTTGTCAAAAAGGTTAAGCTACGCTTGGCGCGGTCGGTCCCTGGATGAGTCATCTTTATTACAGCGAGACTCCTCCGTACCTCGGAAAGCACGTTAAGCTGTTGGTCCCGGTTGTCATTTGTAGACCTTTGATAGTCGTTACGGGTAGTCAGAAGCCAGAAAGTCTGATAACTAGTCTTACCAAGGAGTACCGTGTTACCCGGTAACTGGGTTGTAGAGGTCAGATAGGCAGTCGCTCTATGTAAAACACTGGTACTTCTACCAACTACTAGCCAACGCCAATATAGTTGGGAAAAGGCTAGGCAGATGATGATGATGAATTTACTTTGAAAGTACCTACGTAGACTTTGTATTAAATTACTACAGATAACGAAGCGCCCCGATACAATATTTATGGATAACATCCGTGCGTCAAACGTACCTCTATGAATTATTTAATCTGTATTTTTGAATTTAGAACGCGCACTGACGTTTGTACACAGCCAGTATGTTTTGACCGTGAATTTTGTGTTTTCTTTTTTTTATTCTTACACCGAACTTTTTATTTTTATGCTTTTACGAATCCTTACTAATATTATAAATGCGAAAGTAACTCTGTCTGTCTGTTACGCTTTCACGCCAAAACTACTGGACCGATATAAATGAAATTTGGTACAGAGATAGAATAGACCCTGAGGAACAACATAGGCTACTTTTTACATGGGTGCGCTAAGTAGTTCCCTCGGGATGCGGGTGAAACCGCGGGAAACAGCTAGTATTTATCATAAAACATTTTGACAATAATTAGCATACTTTACTATATTTTATCAATACATATTTATAGATTTAATAATTAAGTAATTGTATGTATATTTCATAAATATTAAGACGAAAGATATAAATTAATATCGAAATTATTAAATTTGATCCTCCAATTTGACAGATCTTGAATAATAGTTCTGATCCACATAAAAGTTAATTGATATTTTTTTGGTACAACTGGGTGTAAATCTGTTGTTATTAATTTGTTTGTATATTCTAAGCCGAGGCCCGTACCCCACTAGGGGGTGCCCTTAGTGTGTAGTTGCTTAGTTTTGTAAGTTAAGCCCTGACTGGAGGCCCTAAATTCACATTTAAGGCACTTCACAAGCAAGCCCGGTTAAGCAGTCGACAACCTTCTAGGTTGACCTGCGAGATGCCATACACAAAAAAAATCAGCTCAGCGAATGTATGCCTGTCTTGTGCCAAATGAAATAGCTCGTCAACGCTGACCATTCTTATCCAATCTCGGATGTTTCACAGCCATGATTTCTTGCGCCATCCAGCGCCTTTATTTCGCCCATCATAATAAGCTGCAATTATGTATTTATTGTCAATAAACTATATTATTTAAATTAGAAAAAATAAAGTATAAATATGGCGCCAAAAATTCTTCCTCATCACCGTCAACTGGGAGTGTAACCAAGAGGCTGGCGGCATTGCCACGTTGGACGGCAATGCTTAGCCTTTGGCCAAAGTAAAAGCCAGCCTTTGGGTCACGGGAAGTGTCAACAAGCCGCTGCGCTAACTCGGACCCCACGACCCGAGAGTTTCAACCCCAAATGGCTCAAAAATATAGTTACCAATGAGGTTACTATACTAATATATTTACGCCGCTTGAGGTTGGTTCTTGACTATATTATAATAACCCAATTCAATTATGCTGTTATACCAACCCGTTATTTTTATGTTAATACGTGAAAATAGATCAAGAGGAAAACTGTTCAACTAGAATTAGAAATTCAATGTGAGAATTGGCCGACATTTTGAAAACAAAAAAATGTACGTCAATAAATATTGTTAAGATAAAGGTCTCAGGCGATACGAGTGTTTTAAAACACGCGATTTACGGACGCGCGATATTTATAACAAAATTTGAAAATGTGCTATTGTTATTGTACTTCTATCTGTATTAAATCGTAAGCTTGGAAAAAAAAATATTACTCTTTTTTCATATTTGACAATGCTGTCGTTAGATATAGAGAATATGATATGTTGAGAACAACAATTTTGAAACAAATGTTATGTTTTGCGATGCACTGCAACCACAGATATGTAGGTATCTAAATAAAAAACGCAAGTTCTGTCATTTAGCCACAGCACGCCACAACCGCAGCGGTAACCCCCCTCTTTGAGACGCCACGGCGTCCTCACCTACCGTTTGACGCAGGTCACTGGCACGGAGGCTTCGGAAGGTTCCTGCACAAAAACGGGCGGGAGAAAACGCCCCGGTGTCACTATTGCGTCGATCGTCCGGAGGACACGGTGGAGCATACAGTGGGGGTTTGCCGCTTGGGCGGAGCACCACCGTGTCCTCGTAGAGGCGATCGGTGGCGCCGACCTCTCGCGTCCAGCCCTGGAGGCCATGGTCCGGAGCGAAACAGAATGGCGAGCCGTCAACTCCTTCTGCGAAACAGTAATGCTGGAGAAAGAGGCCGCGGAACGCTTGAGGGAGCGACAGGCTTTACGCCCCAGCCAACGAGGGAGACAACACGGGCGTCGGGAGCCGAGAGGCGACTCTCGGCTACCATAGGCGTGGCGCTGCAGACGTTGAGCTATGGGTGGCTCGTGTCGACGGCGCGTTCGTGTTCCACGCGCGCCTCAAAGAGCTGTCAGTAACAGTGACGGGGCCCTCCCACTGGGCCATAGCCTGCCGGGGCTGCGGGACGTTCGAAAGAGTTACCGCGCCCCCGGAATACAAAGGGCTGAGGAAGGAACATGGATGGGTTTTAGTCAGTAAGAGTCTGACACTCCCACCCGCCCCACCCACGACTGGTCATTCAAAATTCAATTTAGGCTGAAAATCAGCAAATTTACAAAAGACAGCCTCCAAAACGCCCGCCCTTCAGCACTTCCTATGTGTTTTTGAGGGAAGGAGGCACCCCGACCCCCGACGCTATCGCAAGCCATGCCGTCTAAGGGAGCATGACGTACTTGCTGCTAGTCAAACAAAAATAGTAACTAATTACTGCTGCAGTCACTAGTAAGCCACAAAACATATTGCAATACAATCATTATGAAACAATTAATGAAAGTACTATGTCATAATATAAACAACAACAACAAATAATTATTTGGTGAATTCCCATCTGAAATAAAAGCATGCATGCGGGCGCGAGATAGTGTGTAGGAACCTTTATGGATTTTGTTGCCTTTATTTTTTTTTCATATTTCTTTCTCGATTGACGTAGGTGATACGAATTATGCAGTCTAGTCCTTGACTTTGAATAAAATCTTCTTACATCTTATTTTCTCCATTAACTATATCTATATAGAAATATATCTTTCATCCCATACTAGCGGTTTACTCGTAACTGATGTATGTACCTAAATAAACGCGCAGTATGGTTCCGTAGTAGGTCTTAGTCAGTCGACTACAACTCTGTAACCGGTAAAGCCTACTTAGCCGTGATAGTTTTTCTTGTAAGTTCATTACATGTGCTACGTCTGTGAATTTTTTCACATTTCTAGGGACAGCCATTCAAAAGTTAGAGGGGGGATACTCGTATCGAACAAAAAATTGCACTTAAAAGCTAGATATTTCGCAAACGGCTCACTTTACCGAAAAATGGTCTGCACACACTTATAATATTTTTGAAAGACCTCTCTTACGATACCCCATAAGAAGGGATACGCGAGAAAAAAATAATTCGTGTTTGGGGGCTACCCTAAAAAATATAAATGCACTTTAAAATTATTTTTCTATTGAAACCACACATAACGGGAGACTACCTTACGTATTTTTTAACAATATTGATTCTACATGATCTTTGCATGTTTTCTAGGAGCTCGTGGCTAAGTAACAGCCGCACGGTTCAACCGATCACAGGTTAAGCTGCGCTTGGCGCGGTCGACCCGTGGACCATCTATGTCATAGCGAGACTCCTCCGTGCCTCGGAAAGCGCTGCTGATCCCGGCTGTCATTTGTAGATCTTTGTCAGTCGTTACGGGGAGTCAGAAGCCAGAAAGTCTGAAAACTAGTCTTAACAAGGGGTACCGTGTTACCCGGTAACTGGGTTGTGGAGATCAGGCAGTAAAACACTGGTATAGCCATGTAAAACACTGGTACTCAGCTGCATCCGGTTTAGACTGGAAGCTGACCCCAACATAGTAGGGAAAAGGCTAGGCAGATGATGATCTTCACATGTTATTATTTTATGTATATACCTACATGAAAATTGTTAAAACTTTTTTAAAAAGAGTAACCATGGAGTTTCTTTTAGATTTAACTAAATTCTTTCTTTTTCTACTTATTTAGTGAATTTAATTGGAAAACCTACATAGAAAAACTAGTCAGAACAGACGAATAATGTTACCTAAACAAAACCATGGTGTAAAATTGTTATGTGCATAAAATCTAACAAAAAACGTGACCAAATTGTCTATGCCCCACGTTTTTTTTATCAAAACACATTTCCATTTATTGCAAATATATTGTTTGGTCTTCCAAAATGGGGCTACTATGAATTTTGAGTCGCAAAAATCAAGTTTGGGTCTGATTTCGGCAGGAATTATAGCGAAGGAAAAATAGGACTAATTTGGGCGAAATATATTTTGAGCGTATACACTTATATTATTTACTAGCTTCTGCCAGCGACTTCGTCCGCGTGGAATAGTGGTGCTCCGCGCCTATTGACAGACAGACAGACAGACAGACAGACAGACAGACAGACAGACAAAATTTTTATTGATTGCATTTTCGGCATCAGTATCGATCCCTAATCACCCCCTGATAGTTATTTTGGAAATATATTTCATGTACAGAATTGACCTCTACAGATTTATTATAAGTATAGATATAGATAGATAGATATAGATATGCTTTGTCCTGAACGGCTGACGAATCAACGCACAGCCTAAACCGCTGATCGTAGAGACCTGAAACTTGGAAGGTGTATTCTTCGTATGATGTAGGTAAGAAAGGATTATCTGAAATTGTACTCCAAAGGGGATGAAAAAGGGGTGCAAAGTTTGTATGAAACTCTGTCATGAAAACTGTCATTTTTAATTTGAATTCGTGTAGCCACGTGAAGCCGCTGGCGCAAAACTAATACTCCGTAAAATACCCATAAAAATAGTCGCTAAGCAACGTAACTAAACTAAAACACCAAAAAAAAAAACGGTTCTAAAATTCAAAAAAGTTTTTAATAAAAACCCAAAATGAATAAAGCATGGACTCACACACACACACAATAAAAAAAACTCTCGACAAAACCCAGGCTTCCTTATAGATTGATTGCATAAACGAATATTTATTGGTTTTTTTTTTCGGTACTTTTTATCTTCCCGTCTGCCCGTGGAAGGTCGGTCCATGTTAGCATATGCATGTACTTCGGACATGATTTCCGCGAATTTTGGGGTTCCTTAAGATAGGACAAGGCCGCCACACTATTCCCAACCACTGTAACTCCTGAAAGCCAGATTTTTTTTTTTGTGTATGGCATCTCGCAGGTCAACCTAGAAGGTTGTCGACTGCTTAACCGGGCTTGCCTGTGAATGCCTTAAATAAATTTAGGCGACTACACGCTAAGGGCACCCCCTAGTGAGGTACGGGCCTCGGCTTAGGGCGTCGCTGGGGGAGGACAGCAAGGGATAGGCTGGATCAGAATATATTATGATTATTATAATCGGGAATTTTAAAGCTATTAGCTCAGTTCGCGGGCTGGCTCGTCGAGCTAGGGTCGGTAGGGCATGGACAAGGTCGTCGCGACGGACCTCGGCGGCGAGGTCGATACGAACGCGGTCTGTGTTTGTGTAGAGTGCTAGTGGACCTACTCCTGAAAGCTAGAATCAACAGTGGCGACCACAAGAAAACGTCGAGGCAATGAAGCTCGACGAGTCCCAGAGATATTTTTTTTACTGTCATGGAATCCGCAACGAATTTAATCAGAAAACAATAGTGGAGGAGTAGGAATAATCATAGTTTCCACTTCCCTCCATTTCAAGCAGGAGACAGATGTAAAGAGTTAGGCCATTAGCACAAAGGGACTTTTTACAACTGGGTGAAACCCAGTTGCCTAGCACCACGGAATATAATTTACATTTAATGGGTCCTAGTGAGCTGTTACACTTGATTCCAGTAATAGGTATGGCAAAAATGCTTGAACGTACGGAAATTTCCTTAAGATAGTTCCTTAAGATGATAGACGGATGGGAGGAAGATCCCTGGGGTAGGCAAGGGGCGCCAGAAACCCAAATGCGAAAACCGATTTCGATTCAATCTTTCCGAGACACGCTGTTTCTTGTTTCACCTTCATCCTGGAAAAACTACTTCGCGCAACGAGATAAAAAGTATCCTATATGTTAACCCAGATTATAAGCTATGTATGTACTAAATTTCATCCAAATCTCTTCCGTAGTTTTTGCGTTAAAGAGTATCAAACATACACCCATTCGTACATCATCCTCAAAAACTTTCGCTTTATTTTTAGGGTTCCGTACCTCAAAAGGAAAAAACGGAACCCTTATAGGATCACTTTGTTGTCCGTCTGTCCGTCCGTCCGTCTGTCAAGACCCTTTTTCTCAGGAACGCGTGGAGGTATGAAGCTGAAATTTATATCAATTACTCAAGTCTACTGTCCCTTGAAGCTGTGAAAAAATCAAACTTCTAAGCCAACGCAATCAAAAGATACAGCCGTTTATGCCGCAAATTTTCGACACTTGCAAGGGAATCAAAACCTACAGGGTGCTTCCCGTGAACTCAGAATCTTGAAATTTGGTACGAAGCAACGTCTTATAGCATAGATAAAGGAAAAATTACGAAAACCATAAATTTTTAGTTACATCACATAATATATATTTTTTTAATAATTTTAACCTTACTACCCATTTCCTCATAAACGCGTAGAGGTATTAAATTGAAATTCATACCAAATACTCAGGTCTATAATACCTTTAAGCTGTAACAAAATCAAACTTCTATGTCAACGCAATCAAAAGAAACAGCAATTTAAGCTGCATATTTTGAAACTCGCAAGTACTCGCAAGGGAATCAAAACCTAAAGGGTACTTCCAGTCGACCTAGAATCTTGAAATTTGGCATGAAGCAACGTTTTATAGCACACATAAAGGAAAAATTCCGAAAACCTTAAATTTTTAGTTACATTACAAAATATATATTTTTTAATAAATATAAACTTATTACTTTTTTCCTCATGAACGCGTAGAGCTATCAAGTTGAAATTCATATCAAATACTTAGATCTAATTGCCTTTAACCCGTGAAAAAAAAAAAATTCTAAGTCAACGCAAAAACGCAAAATGCAAAAGTACAACCATTGATACCGCATATTTTGAAACTCGCAACTACACGCAAGGGAATTAAAACCTAAAGACCACTTCCCGTTGACATAGAATCTCGAAATTTGGTAAGAAGCAATAGCTTACAGCACAGGTAACAGAAAAATTCCGAAAAGCTTAAAATTTTAAGTAGTTATACCACCAAAAAAATTGTGATTGTAAACATAATTGTAGTTACAGCAATGACCGCGAGTTATTATCTTTGTCTTAAATTTATGCTCCTCCATCTTTCCCCATTGTAATGTTATGAATTTCATTTTGCAATAAAAATACCATAGTTATGACTCGATTGTCGTAATGAACGAACTTTGTAAACCTTGCAGGTTTGTACGGAACCCTCGGTGCGCGAGTCCTACTCGCACTTGGCCGGTTTTATTACTAGCTTCTGCCCACGACTTCGTCCGCGTGGTATAGTGGTGCTCCGCTCCTATTGGTTTAAGCGTGATGATATATAGCCTATAGCCTTCCTCAATAAATGGGCTATCTAACACTGAAATATTTTTTTCAGACAGTACCAGAATTTCCTGAGATTAGCGCGTTCAAACAAACAAACAAACTCTTCAGCTTTATTATATTAGTATAGGTGGCAAAATAAGAACATAGTAGGTTATGATTTTGTTTTCATTTTTCGTAAAATCAATTGGGATTTGTGACAGACTATAATAATATCATACAGTGTACGACTGCTCGAGCTAAGCTGAGCTCGTGGCTAAGTAACAGCCGCACGGTTCGACCGATCAAAGGTTAAGCTGCGCTTGGCGCGGTCGGTCCGTGGATGGGTGACCATCTATGTCATAGCGAGACTCCTCCGTGCCTCGGAAAGCACGTTAAGCTGTTGGTCCCGGTTGTCATTTGTACATCTTTGACAGTCGTTACGGGTAGTCAGAAGCCAGAAAGTCTGACAACCAGTCTTACCAAGGGGTACCGTGTTACCCGGTAACTGGGTTGTGGAGGTCAGATAGGCAGTCGCTCCATATAAAACACTGGTACTCAGCTGCATCCGGTTTAGACTGGAAGCCGACCCCAACATAGTTGGGAAAAGGCTAGGCAGATGATGATGATGTACGACTGCGTGGGCTCGAAACCTGGCATGTACCAATGTGTCTTTCCTGAAGTCATATGTAGTTTCTAAGTATACATATCTTAGACGTCACTGATTAACGGTGAAGGAAAACATCGTAAGGAAACCTGGACCTAAAAAGTCTGAAATCGCCAATCCGCCATGAGCGCACGTGGTGATCAAGGCTCATGCCTTCTCTGTATGAGAAGAGACCTGTGCCTGGCAGTGGGACAATATATAGGCTGATGATGATGTTAGTATATCATTGCTCCGACCTACAGAACCATCAAACGAAAAAACAAAATGGCGCATACAAATATTCGATCACCTTTTTGTCGTATTCATTTGAATGAAGAATAAATTGGGTCATGAAGAATGGCCGATAATAAAAAAAAATAACGTCCGGTATTAAAAAATATTGCGTCTTTGTTTTATAAAGGTATTTATTACATAACAATCATCATTCTTAGCCTTTTTAACCCCTGACGCAAAAAGAGGGGTGTTATAAGTTTGACGTCGATGTCTGTCTGTGGCATCGTAGCTCTCAAACGAATGAACCGATTTCGATGCGATTCTTTTCATTTGAAAGCCAGTTTCCTTGCGGTGGTTCTTAGCCATGTTTGGTTAATATCGGTCCAGCAGTGTAAGAGTATCAGCTCTTTTCTAAAAATGATGTAAGGCATTTTTGCGTAGGGGGTCTTTTAAATTTTTAGTTTTTCCCAACTGTATTGGAGTTGGTTTCCAGTCTAACTGGATGCAGCTGGGTACCAGTGTTTTACATGGAGCGACCGCATATTTGACCTCCACAACCCAGTTACCGGGTAACTACGATACCCTTGGTAAGACTGGTTACAAACTGGCTTCTGACTTCCCGTAACGATTGTCAAAGATCTAAAAATTACAGCCGGGATATGCTTAACGTGCTTTCCGAACCACGGAGGAGTCTTGGTATGATATATGGTCACCAATCCATGGACCGACCGCGCCAAGCGCAGCTTAACCTGTGATCGGTTGAACCGTGCGGCTGTTACTTAGCCACGAGCTCCTAGAAAACATGCGAAGATCATGTAGAATCAAAATTGATAAAAAATACGTAAGGTAGTCTCCCGTTATGTGTGGTCTCAGTAGAAAGATTATTTTCCAATTAAAGAAACCGTTTGCGAAATATCAAGCTTTAAAGTGCATAATATATACTTTCTAGGGTAGTTCGCACACACGTAAAGTGGGGATGAATTATTTTTTTCTCGCGTATCCCTTCGTGTCGGGTATCGTAAGAGAGGTCTTTCAAAAATATTATAGGTGTGTGAAGGCATGCTTAACGTGCTTTCCGAAGCACGCAGGAGTCTCGGTATGACAGGCATATGGTCACCAATCCACAGATTAGACAGTTAAGCTTCGCTTAACCTTTGTTCGATCACCACGACGACCGCGCTAAGCGTAGCTTAACCTTCGATCGATCAACCCGGCGTTTACTTAGCCACGAGCTCTGTTTCCTGACGAGCCCGGTCTTGCTTAATCCCATAGTTAAAACCTCCATGGTCCCAAGTCGTTACAACACCGTTACAATATGGTGTCCCTTGAAAATGTTGCGTAAATTTAACTACCTTTTTGTAGATTTGGCCTATTTTTCTCGCTTATAGGTTAGTAGAGTAGGTTACAAACAAACAAAAGGTCAAAAAAGCGACGTGTTTTAAACTTTCTATTTTTTTGAAATAAATATGTTGGAGTAACTATTCTGACTCATTGAAAACGAAAATTCGATTGAAGTTTCGTATGTTTCCTTAAGGGTCAATTTATACTAGCGCAGAGTCGAAGCGCATCGAAGCGTCAAATTCTTTACAACTAAAGCGAAGCCGCACGAATGCGCGCGTATACGCCAAAATATCCGTCGTGATCAACACCGACGCAGGTCAATTTCCGACTGATGACGCGTAGGTTCGCTAGTTGGCGCATGGATACGCGCGAATGCGCGCGCACCAATCAGCGTTGTTCACGCGCAGACGCGCGAATTCCGAAGAATCCGCGTGGTTTTTTTAAAATCTCTGAAGTAATGTGTGCGTTACGCTGTGGAGTTAAGGTTGAATTTGTTATGTTCAGGTTTGGATAGACGCTTCGATACGCTTCGATTCTGCGCTAGTATAAATTGACCCCAAGGGTTTTAGGGCGCCAAGGTGCAAACAATTGTTTTATATGGATAGTACTATGTAATTTAGAAAACTACTATCTACTACTACATCATATATGCTAAAACTATAAATATAAAATACAAAAAAAATCACCTCAAGGTTAAGCGTACCTTAAGTTCGGATTAACGCTAAACAGCATTTATGAGTGAGATTTTTCTGCTGCTAAGCAGCAGATAAAAATATAATTAGACTTTATAAGTAAGACTAGCTTCTGCCCGCGATTTCGTCCGCGTGGAACAGTGGTGCTCCGCTCCTATTGGTTTTAGCGTGATGATATATAGCCTATAGCCTTCCTCAATAAATGGGCTATCTAACACTGAAAGAATTTTTCAAATCGTACCAGTAGTTCCTGAGATTAGCGCGTTCAAACAAACAAACTCTTCAGCTTTATTATATTAGTATAGACTAGTTTAGTAGACTCCAGACGTAATCAAAGGGCTGGCCTATATTTATAAGAAACAGCATTGCCATCCAATGTGGCAATGCTACCAGACTTTTGGGCACGATTCCCGTTGACAGCGACGCGGATGTATATTATGATGACTAATTTTATTACTATCAAACTCGTGGTAGCCTAGTGGTTAAGGCACCTGCTGTGTACGAGCGTGTGGGTTCGAAAGCAAGCATCAATGTGTCTTTTCTGAAGTCATATGTACTTTCTAATTGTATCTTAGTCACTGGCTAACGGTGAAGGAAAACATCGTGAGGAAACCTGGACCTAAAAAGTCTGAAATCGCCAATCCGCCTTGAGTGCACGTGGTGATCAATGTTCATACCTTCTCTGTATGAGAAGAGGCCTGTGCCCAGCAGTGGGACAATATATAGGCCGACGATGATGATGATTATTCTTATGTTTTTAGTATTGTAAAAATCACAGCACAAGGCAGTCCTTTGTTCAATAAAATAGGCCAAAACCAAAACAAGTGTTTTCAAAACCTAACGGGTTCTTAGAATCGTCTAGAAAAATATATTTCAGTGACATTATTGCATCACACCAGTCTCGATTCATTGATTTTCGATTTTTTGTCCCTTTTTGGTGCGCAAGAAGTCGTATATCCATCTCATTTGCGCGGGAGTTAGGAAATACGTAGAGCGCGCGTGTTTTTTTTTTAGAAAATATACTTTTACATTATGAATAATGTATTTGTTTTGTATATTTTAGGACGCACTTTATCTGGAATTGTCTGGAAAATCGGTCGTGTTTATGGAACGGGGAAAAGATTAATGTTTCCTTGTTGTAGTGACGTCATTTTGGCCGTGTTTTTTTTGGGTGCATTTTGACGATTTTTATCAGTAACAAGCTTTACGTTACGAATTCAAATTAAATATGATAGAGTTTCATACAGACTTTGCCCCCTTTTTCACCCCCTTAAGGATAGAATTTCGGTAAATCCTTTCTTATAGGATGCTTACGTCAAACAAAGAACACGCGCTCCAAGTTTCAGGTCTCTACGATCACCGGTTCTTACCAACTTTATTGGGGTCGCCTTCCAGTCTAAATGTATGCACCTGAGTACCAGTGTTTTACATGGAGCGACTGCCTATCTGACCTTCACAACCCAGTTATCGGGTAACACGATACTCCTTGGTAATGATTTTCAAAGATCATTAACAAACAACAGTCGCATTCAAATTTATAATATTAAAATATTTCCCGCGGTTTCGCCCGCATTCTGCGAAAACTACTTCGCGTACCGGAATAAAAGGTATCCTATATGTTAAAATGGTTTATAAGCTATGTGTGTACCAAATTTCATCCAAATCCGTTCAGTAGTTTTTGCGTAAAAGAGGAACTAAACATACATACATCCTCTCAAACATTCGTATTTATAATAATGGAAGAATTCTATTAGGATGCGATGCTGAAGTTTATGAGGGTATACTATGTTTATTATATCACTCTTTTACGCCAAAACTACTTCATGAACTTGTCCTCCAAGGAGAAGAACGGTGCTAGGATGTAACTCTCCATGTGCTAGATTTTGTAAGGTTTTGAATAGTTGTAGTGATGAGGTTGATTTTTATTTTATTTCCACTTTGATTCTCTGAACAAGCAAAAATGTAAAATACTGAACTGTCTATCAGATTTATTGTAAATCTTTTTTGGACTGTGAGCTTACAATTACTTAAATAATTTATTGTTGATTCTTTTTTTGTTCATGTGGTGTTTACCTTTAATTAATTGTTGCACTGTCTAGAGTATAAGCACATGTTTCATTTTTAACCGACTTCAAAAAAAGGAGGAGGTTATCAATTCGACTGTATTTTTTTTTTTTTTTTATGTTTGTTACCTCATAACTTCCGACTGGGTGAACCGATTTTCATGATTTTTTTTTTATTTGAAAGCTGGTGCTTCCCGTGTAGTCCCATATAAATTTTATCACTACCGGTTCAGCCGTTTTAGAAATATATCAAAAATAACGATTTATCTCTACTTGCTGATATGCCAAATACTTAGATGATTTGGTTATTTTTACGCTTATTACAACCTAAAAAAATGGTGTGTTTATTTTGTTAAGATAGCAAGACCGAGACACTGAAAAGTGAAAAAATAAAAAACCTTTTTACAAAAAAATTAAAACCGACTTCCAAAAAAAAAAGAAAACTGAAAAGTAAAAAATAATTTTTATTTAAACGCTTTACGACCAAAACATCGCTTTCGAAGTCGGTGGCGAAATACTAACAATAGTAACTAAAGACTAGTGTAAACAGTTGTTGGTAGACCTAATAATAAAACCGGCCAAGTGCGAGTCGGACTCGCGCACCGAGGGTTCCGACCATTGGAAAGAAAAAATACGCAATAAAGTCCCAATTATCTTGTTTTTTTCCGACCGCATAATTAAGTTTGTTTGTAGAGGAAAATTGCTGATTACTTAAAAACTACCCGCTAGATCTCGTTCAAACCAATTTTCAATGAAAGTTTGCATGGTAATCTACATCATATATTTTTTTTAGATTTATCATTCATTTATTTTAGAAGTTACAGGGGGGGGGGACACAGATTTTACCACTTTGGAAGTGCCTCTCGCGCAAACTATTCAGTTTAGAAAAAAATATATTAGAAACCTCAATATCATTTTTTAAGACCTATCCATAGATACCCCACACGTATGGGTTTGATGAAAAAAAAATTTTTGAGTTTCAGTTCTAAGTATGGGGACCCCCAAAATTTATTGCTTTTTTTCTATTTATGTGTCAAAATCTTAAAGCGGTTCACTGAATACATCTACTTATCAAATTTCAACAGTATAGTTCTTATAGTTTCGGAAAAAAATGGCTGTGACATACGGACGGACAGACAGACAGACAGACATGACGAATCTATAAGGGTTCCGTTTTTGCCATTTGGCTACGGAACCCTAAAAACATAAAAAAATAAAATATGAATATCAATAAAAGTTGATACACACAGAACCGTAATTAATACAAACGATGCTTTTCATCCTGGTACCAGGCCTGTCCCACTCCCCGTGTAGGTATCAAAAACGTACCTACGCACAGCGGCCTATCCGAGACGGCTAGTCACTGGGGCCTCACGCGCGAGCCGTGAGTGACGTACGCGCAAGATTTGTTCCTTTGATTATACATATACGTATCTACTTCATTTGTTCGTTTCAATTATTCGTAAGTTTTTAGGAACGGCCTCCCGGACTAATCTGTTTGCATCGTAAGTCATTCCGGTGACCGTGTGATACGATTTGAAACGTCTTTTGTTGACAAAGGTATTAATAGTAAGGCGGCGTAATTCAACATTATTTGAGTAATATAAGGCCTGTGTCTCTTTTCGTGAAGGTATCGAAAACGTAAGTAGGTATGTATGCACAAATGTATTAGAATTAAAGTACTGTTAACACCTACCTTACGTTTTTATTTTGAAAGTCATTTGTTTTCTAGAGTACTACAAAAATGGTAATTCAGTATTTAGATTAATTTATTTTTTAAAAGGAGACAACCCTGTTTTCGTTAGAAAAGGTAAGCGTTACGCGCTAGAAAGAGACGCAACTTCTAGGCAACTATAAGCGTAGGTAATTAGGCGCTGCGCGATCTGAATTGAACTTAATCGTATCGTCGCTAAAGTCTATATTTCTTTAGATGACTTTTCAAAGTGGCTCTTCTGTACTTGTACTATTATGTATTCTGTGCTGGTACGCAAAGTCGTTTCTTAATAATGGGCGAA
This sequence comes from Pyrrhia umbra, assembly GCA_963891755.1. Lineage (NCBI taxonomy): Eukaryota > Metazoa > Arthropoda > Insecta > Lepidoptera > Noctuidae > Pyrrhia > Pyrrhia umbra. The sequence continues at coordinate 4,861,954 of OY982946.1, forward strand.
AATCTATACACATAAAATGCTTTGTCCTGAATGACTGACGGATCAACGCACAGCCTAAACCGCTGATCGTAGAGACCTGAAACTTGGAGGGTGTGTTCTTTGTATAACGTAGGCATCCTATAAGAAAGGATTTTCCGAAATTCTACCTCTAAAGGGTTGAAAAAGGGGGGCAAAGTTTGTATGAAACTCTGTCATCTTTAATTTGAATTCGTATAGCCCACGCTTGTGAAGCTGCTGGTGGAAAGCTTTTTATGTATGAGTCACATAGAGTTTAGCGCACGTGTCTAAACATGACACGTGTGTTCAACCTAGGGTTGCCACCCGTACTATATTATATAGTATCGTACTATATTTTAGTCAATTGTACTATATATTATAGAAAAACAATATAGAACGAAAAATACTATATTTTTATCGCAATTCAATTGTCGCGCTTTTTTTTAATTAACTGTGAATAGAACGCACCCGCAGCGCTGTAAAGGGATTTTTTGAACGAAAATCATTCATGTACGGCGCTTAGTTGGTACCACTTATTAACTCCTTTGTCATTGTCAAATGTCAACGTCACTGTTAAAGCGAAAAGTAATTATAAATACTCGTGGAAAAATAAATTATGATTGAAAATAGATGTGTACTATTTTTTTTCCCTGAATTTCCCAAAAGTACTATATTTTTTTTAATTAACAAAAAAAATACTATTTTTTTCCAAAAAAAAGGTGGCAACCCTAGTTCAACCAACCACTTGTTTTTGAATTAACTGTCACGTTTTGCTCCATGCTTGTTCCTGAGCGATTTCATGTTTTGCCCTAAATCTTACTCAAAGATCGACAGCGGGAAAGGAGCGCCCGAACACGGCTCGGAATTTTGTAGGTCGATAGACGTAATATGAAATTTGGTTTCCAGCTAAAACACATAGGAAGTGGTGAAGGGTGGGCATTTTGGGGGCTGTCTTTTGTAAATTTGACGTTCAAGATTGCTGATTTTCAGCCTAATTTGAATTTTTGTACATTGTACTAAATTATTTTCAGGAATATGATCTTCTATATATATAAATGATTGCCTGATATGTATATAAAAGACCCGCGATTTGTTCGCGACGCGATTTTAACTTCAAAGCTACGTCTATATACCAAAACTATGGAAAATCTAATTAAAAACTAGAAAATAAATTTGAATTAAAAATAGTGTAAGAAAAAATGATTTTATTGTAAAAAAAAGGCTTGGGTGCATTGTTATAAATATTTTATAAACAGATATGAGTAGAAGGGTTATTTTGATAATATGCTGAAAAGCACCCCACGCTTTTAATACAATAAAATCATTTTTTCTTACACTATTTTTAATTCAAATTTAATAAAATTTATTTTCTATTTTTTAGTTGGTTTTCTCTAAAAGCGTTTTCTTTTTGTTTTTTTTAAACTATTATTTATTTTGAATTTTTTTAGTTGAATTTTCTTTTCAAATATTGAATTGTCATCGGTCCTTAATAAGTATGCTAAATTTCGAGGTAATCCTACGTTTTGAAGGGGGTCAAAATCATGTTCAAAGATTCCGTTACATACTAACATACATACGTCCGAAGCTCATAAAAGCGTATTAAAATGGTTACGATTTTTTGTCTTACGGGATTGCATCTCTATTGTCTGCGAACGTGATAAGATTCACGTTCGTCCACTTTATTCTAAACAATATATACATTCAGGTCAAAGCCTATATTACCTTAACGCGAACACAAAGACGAAAACTTACTAACTCCTACTTTCACATATTTACTGTCCCACTGATGGGCAAGGGAGGAGCTCGTGGCTAAGCAACAGCCGCACGGTTCGACCGATCAAAGGTTAAGTTGCGCTTAGCGCGGTCGGTCCGTGGATGGGTGACCATCTATCTCATAGCGAGACTCCTCCGTGCCTCGGAAAGCACGTTAAGCTGTTGGTCCCGGTTGTCATTTGTAGATCTTTGACAGTCGTTACGGGTAGTCAGAAGCCAGAAAGTCTGACAACCAGTCTTACCAAGGGGTACCGTGTTACCCAGTAACTGGGTTGTGGAGGTCAGATAGGCAGTCGCTCCATGTAAAACACTGGTACTCAGCTGCATCCGGTTTAGACTGGAAGCCGACCCCAACATAGTTGGAAAAGGCTCTTCTCATACAGAGAAGGGATGAGCATTCTTGGGACTCCGGGATTTTTCTGAAGAGTTACCGCGCCCCCGGAACACAAAGAGCTGAGGAAGGAACATGGATGGGTTTTAGTCAGTAAGAGTGACACTCCCTCCTGCTCCGCCCACAGCGGGAGGAGTTATTTAATGATTTTCAATCCCTAAGAAAGGCATGAGCATTGATCACCACGCTTGCTCACCTCGTGCCTGGCACGTTAAGCCGTCGTCCCCGGCTGCTTGATAGCAGTCGTTGTTACAATTCCATGTCAGAGGCCGTCAGGCGTTATCGTATCGTTAGATAGGTCTTTCAAAAATATTATGGGTGGGTGAAGACCATTTTTAAGTGAGCTATTTGGGAAATATCTAGCTTTTAAGTGCAAATTTTTATTCGATACGAGCATCCCCTCGTCTAACTTTTGAATGGCTGTCTCTAGAAATGTGGAAAAATTCACAAACGTAGCACATGTAATGAACTTACAAGGAAAACTATCACGGCTAAGTAGGCTTAACTGGTTACAGAGTTAGAGTTGATTAACTGAGACCTACTAAGAAATACTGCGCGTGGTCCGACTCGCACTTGAGCGGTTTCTTAGGGTTCTGTAGTTCGACAAGGAACCCTTATTGTTTCGCCATGTCCGTCTGTCTGTCTGTCTGTCTGTCTGTCTGTCCGCGGCATAGCTCCGAGGTTCTTGATACTAGAACGCTGAAATTTGGTATGGATATGTATATATTGATTACGCCGAGAAAGTGGTAAAATAAAATAGACGTAGCACATGTAATGAACTTACAAGGAAAACCATCACGGCTAAGTAGGTTTAAGGTTACAGAGTTATAGTTGATTAACTGAGACCTACTACGAAACACTAATGCGCGTGGCCCGACACGCACTTGGCCGGTTTTTTTTTATTTGAATACAGCTCGTAAAAAGTAATTGGTGTTGTCAAAAATTCTGTACCTAGTACCTATCTTGGTATACACTTAGAAAATCAAATATGGCTGCCTAGTTCGTAAAGAAAAACTAATACATTTTCATTACAAAATATTTATTACCTGGCAACACCTTCGAATACACGTCATTTTATTCAAACGTTTTTATTGTTGATTTAAATAAATACATAAATATTATGTTACTAAGCACATATTGATTTTTAGGAGTGAAATTTTTAAATCAAAAGAAAAAATCGGTCAAGTGCGAGTCGGACTCGCGCACGACGGGTTCCGTACCATCTATACTAATATAATAAAGCTGAAGAGTTAGTTTGTTTGTTTGAACGCGCTAATCTCAGGAACTACTGGTACGATTTGAAAAATTCTTTCAGTGTTAGATAGCCCATTTATTGAGGAAGGCTATAGGCTATATATCATTACGTTAAAACTAATAGGAGCGGAGCACCACTATTCCACGCGGACAAATTCGCGGGCAGAAGCTAGTTATTTATACAACATTAGACCCTATAATATTATAAACTTTTATGAAGTGAATATACAACTAAATATTCTGTGAAAATTTCAAGCGTCTACCTCATCATCTGCCTAGCCTTTTCCCAACTATGTTGGGGTCGGCTTCCAGTCTAAACCGGGTGCAGCTGAGTACCAGTGTTTTACATGGAGCGACTGCCTATCTGATCTCCACCACCCAGTTACCGAATAACACAATAACCTTTGGTAAGACTGGTTGTCAGACTTTCTGGCTTCTGACTACCCGTAACGACTGTCAAAGATCTACAAATGACAGCCGGGACCAACAGCTTAACGTGCTTTCCGAGGCACGGAGGAGTCTCGCTATGACATAGATGGTCACCCATACATGGACCGACCGCGCCAAGCGTAGCTTAACCTTTAATCGATCGAACGTGATCGAATATGACTTCAGAAAAGTCACATTGGTACTTGCCAGGTTTCGAAGCCGCACACTCGTACACGAGATGCAGGTGTCTTAACCACTAGGCCACCACGACACTTTACTTAATAATGTTTTCAAAAAATAATACGTAATCCATATTTTGTTTTACTTTTCCGATAGTGGCATTCAAAATAATATACGTACATGAGTTTGAATAATTGACGCGAGCGCTGTGAACGGGGTGCGATTCCCGGGTTGTTGAGGCCGATATAATTTTGTGGACTTATCATGAAATAGCCCGGAGTTAGGCAGTTGGCGGTGTTACACCCCCGTGCCTGGGAGGGCACGTTAAGCCGTCGTCCCCGGCTGCTTGATAGCAGTCGTTGTTACAATTCCATGTCAGAGGCCGTCAGGCGGGTTTGAGGAAACTCTGACACTAGGGCTTGTTAGGTTGGTAAACCTGCAGTCCACACCATAAGAAGCTGGGGTTTTATTTTATTACCTAACTATTTCTTAGAGTGCTGAAAATTCATAAAATCCCGCAAAACAGTTGAAAATACGCGAAAATAATTCGCAAGAGAACAACATCAAAGCAAAAGTTCAAAAATAAATTTTGAATCAATGGTAATAGAGTATAATTTCGCATATCAAAGTCTAGAAACAAAAAAATGTACAGCAAATACTTATTTGCGGCTCCCAAACTCAAATATCAATACAATTTCCATAGCATTTCTCCGAATACGCCCGCAAATGCAAATTGTAAAATTCAAAATGCGAATGCTAATTTCGCGCGCTCACTATAAATATGGCCGCCGCGACGTAAGCAAGCCAGTGCTGCCGGAATAGTCGTTCCCGCCACCGGTGTAGCCACTCTAAAAAATCTTTTTTTTTCATTAAATTAAGATGTTGAGTGCACTCTTTTTGCTAACCGCCTGTTTGGTTGCGGTCTACAAAATTTATTTCTCAAACACCGTTACTTATAAAAAAATTACTAAGTACGGTGAAAATAAAACTGTAGTTTTAAAAGAGGCGCCGGGCCCTACACCATTGCCGATTATAGGTCACCTACACCTACTGGGCAAGCACGAGTCGCCTTTCCAGTCATTCACAGATATGGCTAAGGATTACGGCGATATTTTCAGCTTAAAATTGGGAACAACTAAATGTCTTGTGGTTAACAATTTAGAGCTAATAAGGGAGGTGTTGAACCAGAATGGGAAATTCTTCGGCGGACGACCAGACTTCATTCGTTTTCACCAACTCTTTGCTGGTGACAGGAATAACTGTGAGTATTCTTTTATTTAACTAGCAACATGATCCCCCGACGCAAAAAGAAGGGTGGTAAAGTTTGACGTTGATGTATGTTTGTGGCATTGTAGCTCTCAAACGGATGGACCGATTTCGATGCGGTTTTTTTCATTTGAAAGACAGTTTCCTTGCGGTGTTTCTTAGCTATGTTTGGTTAATATCGGTCCAGCAGTGTAAGAGTATCAGCTCTTTTCCAAAATGATGTAAGGCACTTGTTGCGTAGGGGTTTTTTTTAATTAATATTGTATAAACGAAGGTTCTTCAAACCTTACAGACAGATATGTGTTGCTGGGGAGTTTGTTAAGCCACTTCTTCTTCCCAGCAATGACACATAGGAAGTGGTGAAGGGCGGGCGTTTTGGGGGCTGTCTTTTGTAAATTTGACGTTCAAAAAGTGCTGATTCTTTTAATAGAATTGAATTTTTGACACCCCGTGGCATTGCTCGCGTTTATATTACAACTGTTTTTATTTATTCACGGGGAACTGTGATTCTTTTTCTGAAATATAAGTACCCTAAGTTACTCTTTATAGCATCGGATATCTGTCAGTAAAAGTCCTATCAAAATAGGTCCTGTGGTTTTGCAAATAAGCCGGAACAAAAAGACAGACACACATTTCTTTAAGTTTGTATCGGACTAGAATTACTTGACCGATTCGATATTTTCTTTTACTGATAGGATATATCAGATTAATCTACACGAGCCAACATTGTACATCCATGATGCAATTACATTATGTCTGGACCTTACAAGAGATTTTGACCCTTGAGTTTGTTTCGGTGTTTCTTCTCAAGGTAGTCAGATAGGAAACACCGGCCTCATCTAGCTTTAAAAACAATATTTACGTGTAAAAGTGTTATTTTATAACCTACTAGCTTTCTGCTAGTGGCTTCGCTCGCGTGGATTATACGAAATCAAATTAAAAATGACAAAGCTTCATACAAACTTTGCCCCCCCTTTTCACCACCTTAGGGGTAGAATTTAGGAAATTCCTCTCTCTCTACGATCAGCGGTTTAGGCTGTGCGTTGATCCGTCAGTCATTCAGGACAAAGCATTTTATATGTATAGATTTGTAAAAGAAATATAATTTATACTATACGTTTCTAGCATCGGCTTCTATTACGTGGAATTAGATCTAGATATCGAGATAAAAGTATTCTAAGTATTAATCCAGGTTATTAACTATAGCTTTCCGCTCGCGGCTTCGCCCGCTTGGACATTTTTTTTACACCTTAGGTTACAATATTCAAGTTTTAGTAGGGATCCCTAATTATTTCTGGAAATAAATATAGCCTATGACACTTCGTAAATATGTAGCTTTCTAACGGTGGAAGAATTTTTAAAATCGGTCCAGTAGTTTTTGAGTTAAAACCCTACAAACAAACAAATCTTTCGTCTTTATAATATTAGTATACCTATATATTACGTGTCTGTATCGTGTATCGTGTGTCGTGTTTACGAAATTTCAGCTAATTCAATTCAGTAAACTATACGTTAAAGTTAACACCATCAGGTATGACACGGGGGTGGACAAACACGTTTTCGCCACCCTTTGTCTGTGGGTAACTATAGGTGTTTTCACCCCCGTGCTGGAGCAACTACTCAGATAAAAACTAGCCGACAACCTTTCTCAAGGTTCAAGCTATCTCCATACCAAATTTTATCACAATCGCTTCAGACGTTTTCCCGTGAACGTCTAACGTTTTTGCTTCCCTTTGTTTGTGGGATGCTAGGGTTTCCCGCGATTTTACCCCCGTTCTAGAGCAATTACTCAGATAAAAACTAGCCGACGACCTTCCTCAGGGTTCAAGCTATCTCCATACCAAATTTTATCACAATCGATTCAGACGTTTTCCCGTGAAAGTCTAACAAAGAATAGTCATATTAGGATTAATAATATTAAGCTGTTTCCCGCGTTTTCAGTTTTTTTCTGAAGTACATACTTCACGCACCCGGATAAAAACTATACTATGTCCTACCCCAAGGTTCAGTCTATATCCATGCCAAGTTTCATCTCAATCGGTTGAGCCGTTTTGCCGTAAGCTTAATTGATATACAGTCACAGCCGCATTAAACTTTTACGAATATCACAAAACATGATATCAGTAACTAGTATACCTACCTACTTTTCATATTTTTCATGATATCTATACATAGATATAATAATTAATACTCATTAAATTCATAATCCACAATTATTTTAACATATTTAAATATACCTAAAGACTTAAACATATAATAATTATAAACAATAGCAAAATTATTCAATTTTATCCACCATTTTGACAGATCTTGGATGACAGTTCTTCCGTTTCACGTTTATGTAACCTGATATTTTTTTAGTGAAACTGGATGAAAGAGTAGGGAAAAAAGCCTTTACTTCTCCCCCCTCCTTGCTAGGCTAAGCTGACAGATTAATTTTAATAAAAAAGTACTCAAAATTGGGCCTTGTTCCTAAGAGAAATAAGAGATATTTCGTCATAGAAACTACAAAAAAAATACACCATTTTTGATTCTAACTTATGAATGTAATATAAAATGTATTGCATTTTTTTTATGAATGAAACTTATAATTCTGCTAAGACAAACAATAATTAAAAAATGCTTATCAAGAGTAAGTTATTTAATTAGGTATGTTTATAAATTATTTTGTAATAGGATCTTTCGATCGCTCGCGTCTCAGCTGATAAAACTATCCACACTTATATAACAAGTTACCTCTTTGTCTGTCGGTACAACGGCTAAAATGATATTAATGAAATTTGGTCATCATCATCTGCCTAGCCTTTTCCCAACTATGTCAATCCGCCAATTGTTTTTGATGTTTTTTTCTGTGGCAAAATACTAACAGTAACTTAGTGACACCGACTTCTAGAGCGATACTGACATTAGTGACACCGACTTCTAGAGCGATACTGACATTAGTGACACCGACTTCTAGGGCGACACTGACATTAGTGACACCGACTTCTAGAGCGATACTGACATTAGTGACACCGACTTCTAGAGCGATATATTGGTTCCCAAGCGTTTCAGCTGAAAGTAAATTTATTTTTCTCTTTTCATTGTTTTCGGAAGTCGCTTGTATTTATTTAATAAATATTTTTTTAGTGTTCCGTAGGCGACAAGGAACTCTTATATTTTCGCCATGTCCGTCTGTCTGTCTGTCCGCGGCATAGCTCAGAGGTTCTTGGTACTAGAAAGCTGAAATTTTGTATAGAGATGTACCTAAATTGATCACGTCGACAAAGTGGAAAAATAAAATTATGTTATAGTTTTTTAGGGCACGTAAAGTGGGGATGAATATTTTTTTCTCGCATATCCCTTCGTGTGGGGTATCGTTAGATAGGTCTTTCAAAAATATTATACGTGTGTGAAGACCATTTTGAGGTTATGTGAGCCATTTGCGAAATATCAAACTTTAAAGTGCTCTCTGAATTGGAAAATTATTTTTACACACCTGATTTATTTTTGAAAGACCTTTGTAACGACATCCCACACAACAGTATGCACGAGAAAAAAATCATCCCCACTTTACGAGTATGGGAGGTATACAAAAAAAAAACAAAATTTTATTTTACCACTTTATCCGCGTGATTAATATCAGACAGACAGACGGACATGGCGAAACTATAAGGGTTCCTTGTCGGAGTACGGAACCCTAAAAAGGCCTTTTTAACTTCAACTTATTTAGTTTGGGTGGCCTACTTAATAAAAGGCTGAAATCTAGATTCTTTACTACGCATAATAATGACGAACGCATAGATCGTATTACTTTTAAACGTTAGCTTAAGAATCATGTGTCACACTGTATAGTCGTATGGTACAAGTCATGGTTTGATTTTAAGTAAAAAAAACCGAAATAAAAAAAATATATATTTAATTTTGGCTGAAAATTAAAACTATCCTATCCCTAAACTATTCCCCAGATTTTAATCTATCTCTACACCAAATGTGATCTCAATAAATTCAGCCGTTTTGAAGTGAAAGCTTACAGATACACAGAGCTACTTTCGGATTTGTCTCGTCCTGCTTTTAACGCTTTCAGGGTAAAACGGCTGAAGCGATTTAGATGAAATTTGGTAGGAATATAGAATGAAACCTTGGGAATGATACAGAATAGATTTTATCTTGGTGCGTGGAGAAGTTTCGTCAGGAGGCGAGTGCAACCACGGAAAACTATTAGTTATGGCATAAAACTCAGATTAAGACTAGTTTAAGCACGTGTCATCATCAGCCTATATATTGTCCCACTGCTGGGCACAGGCCTCTTCTCATACAGAGAAGGCAGGAGCATTGATCACCACGTGCGCTCAAGGCGGATTGGCGATTTTAGACTTTTTTAAGTCCAGGTTTCCTCACCATGTTTTCCTTCACCGTTAGTCAGTGACGTCTAAGATATACTTAGAAAGTACATATGACTTTAGAAAAGTCACATTGGTACTTGCCAGGTTTCGAACCCGCACACTCGTACACGAGAAGCAGGTCCCTTAACCACTAGGCCACCACGACTCGACACAGAAGTACGTGTGTATGTTTGTTACTCTTTCAAGCAAAATCTACTGAATGGATTTCGATGAAATTTGGCACACATATAGTTTACTAGCTTTCCGCCCGCGGCTTCGCCCGCGTGGACATTTTTTTTACACCTTGGGTGACATTATTCAAGTTTTAGTAGGGATCCCTAATTATTTCTGGAAATAAATATAGCCTATGACACTTCGTAAAGATGTAGCTTTCTAACGGTGAAAGATTTTTTAAATCGGTTTTGTAGTTTTTGAGTTAAAACCCTACAAACAAACATTTTTTTTACTCTTTATAATATTAGTATAGATAGCCTGTATTGACACAGGATACGTTTTACCCGGATTCGCGTAGCAGTCACAGGTAATATTAAGTTTATTCACAAAATCGCTACCGCTCATCACTTAGCGCTCGTCCTTGAAGTTTTGCGTTCATATTACAAAACGGCCTAAGTCCTCTTATTTCTGTAGTATTATAATACTATTTCTAATTAAGAATAATATCTTTTTCATTGACTTTGGTAGGTCAGCAGTATTAAAAGGTCAGACTAGTAATAAGGAGATTGCGTATTATTTGTAGTTTCTTTGACGTATTGGTGTCCCTTTCTAATATTGTCTTTCTCTTTCACATGTTGATTGAAGAACCTTATAAATAACTCGTCCCGAGAATTGAACCTAGAACTCTATACTCGGTTAAACGCTTATAACCACTAAAACAATCAGGCAATCGTTTAAACAACAATGTTATTAAAAAAACATATTTCGAATATTTTTTTAATCGATTTTAAATTTATACTTCGAAAAACACTGGTACTCAGCTGCAGCCGGTTTAGACTGGAAGGCGACCCCAACATAATTGGGAAAAGGCCAGGCAGATGATGATGATGATTTAGTTTTTTTTTAAATATCTATCGATTTTAAATTCATACTTTGAGTTCTATTCTTTTCGTTTATCGATTTCAAAATTCATAATTCGATTCATATTTTTATTAAGCCTATAAAAAGTTTTACCAATCATGCAAACGCATTCGATATTTAAAATTAGGCTGTTACTAAATGCCTGTGCTGAAAAAAAGTGTAATTCTATATCCGATTGTTTATGCCACACTTCCTACTTTAAAATGGCGTTTACGCGAAATATGAACCCGTTATTCAGAACAAACATTTACTTTCAACAATAAAGTGACATACTTATTGTAATTATGCTTAATTTTCAAGATTATCTGACGTAGTTTTAGCATGAAGTAATTATTTACATGTCTGTTATCGAAACCTAATTACATATGGCTGGTTGCACCGAACTTTTTATCATTTATAGTTAAAAAAAAAAACCGAGAAATAAAAAACTTTTTTTTTACAAAAATAGAACCGTCTTCAAAAAATACAAATTGAAAAATAACTAATGCATCGTTCTAGAAGTCGGTAGCAAAAATACACAAAACTACTGCTACTAGACTAGCTTCTGCCCGCGACTTCGTCCGCGTGGAACAGTGGTGCTCCGCTCCTATTGGTCTTAGCGTGATGATATATAGCCTATAGCCTTCCTCGATAAATATACTATCCAACATTATAATCATTTCCTGTGATTAGCGCGTTTAAACAAAATGGAGTAACTTCTCCCGTTTTCCCGACATTTCCCTTCACTGCTCTGCTCCTATTAATTGTAGCGTGATGAAAAGTATACTAAAACCAGCTCAGGTGTGTGAAAAATAATTGTACCAAGTTTCGTTAAAATCCGTCTAGTAGTTATTGTTTCTATAACGTTTATACAGACAGACAGACAATTTTTTTACTGATTGCATTTTTGGCACCAGTATCGATCCCTAATCACGCCCTGATAGTTATTTTGGAAATATATTTCATGTACAGAATTGACCTCTCTACAGATTTATTATAAGTCGTATAGATGTAGGTATTAGTTATTTTTCAATTTGTAGTTATTCTGGAAATCGGTTCTATTTTTACGAAAAAGATTTTTTTAATATAATTTATCATTCGTGGAGTAAGCACATAACATAGCTTACTCCTTACCAACAACAATGTACGCCTCATTAATTCGATTTATTGATTTGAACTTGACGATGTTAGCTTGTAAAAAGTCTTATAGCAATCAGAGCGTAGTGTATGAATAAGTTATCAACATGTTTACTTGCAATAAAGTAGTTAGTTATGTATCTATACATATAAAACGCTTTGTCCTGAATGACTGACGGATCAACGCGCAGCCAAATTTAGTATAATCACTACATAGTATAAAACAAAGTCGCTTTCTCTGTCCCTATATCCATATTTATGCTTAAATCTTTAAAACTACGCAACGGATTTTGATGCGGTTTTTTTTAATAGATAGAGTGATTAATGAGGAAGGTTTTAGTATATAATTTGTCAAGTTTTTGTATCAATTAGCTGAAATATCGCGGGCGAAGCCGCTGGCGGGAAGCTAGTATTATTATAATTGTGTGTGTCAATGTCGTGGTGCCCTAGTGGTTAAGGCACCTGCCTCTCGTGTACGAGTGTGCAGGTTCGAAACCTGGCAAGTACCAATGTGACTTTTCTAAAGTCATACTTACTTTCTAAGTATATCTTAGGCGTCACTGACTAACGGTGAAGGAAAACATCGTGAGGAAACCTGGACTTAAAAAGTTTGAAATCGCCAATCCGCCTTGAGCAAGCGTGGTGATCAATGCTCATGCCTTCTCTGTATGAGAACAGGCCTGTGCCCAGCAGTGGGACAATATATATATAGGCTGATGATGATGATTATATTTACTTGATATAATTTGTATTTAGCCTATTTTTTATCTAATTTCGAGAATATAGCCCCACACTGTATATTTTTTAATGCAAATGTTTTTTTTCTACCTTTAAAGTGTTAGTATTTAGTATAAACTGATTATAACCTATTCATATCATTGTTTCAGCTTTGGCTCTATGCGATTGGTCGAACCTACAACTTCGCAGAAGAAACCTCGCCCGCCGCCATTGCGGGCCAAAACAACACACCGACAACTACGCGCGAATCGGTGACGTAGCCACCTTCGAATCCATAGAACTGGTACAAACATTAAAGACCATCACCAGATCCTCAGACGCCAGCGTCAACCTGAAACCAATCTTAATGTCTACGGCTATGAACATGTTTTCAAACTACATGTGCAACGTAAGATTCGATGCTGAAACCGATGGAGATTTCAAAAGAATCGTAGATCATTTCGACGAAATTTTCTGGGAGATCAACCAGGGTTACGCTCTGGACTTCCTACCCTGGCTACAACCTTTGTACAAGAAACATCTGGACAAGCTATCTAACTGGTCTGCTGACATCCGTTCTTTCATCCTATCAAGAATAGTAGAGCAGAGAGAAATGAATTTGGACATTGAAGGGCCCGAAAAAGACTTCCTCGACGGTCTTCTTAAAGTTCTGCATGAAGACCCGACTGTTGATAGGAATACTATCATCTTTATGCTTGAAGACTTCTTGGGAGGCCATTCTTCTGTCGGTAATTTGGTTATGCTGTGTCTTACTGCTGTGGCTAGGGATCCTGAGGTTGGCAGGAAAATTAGAGCTGAATTGGACTCTCTGACGAAGGGTAAAAGACCAGTGACACTGAGAGACAGGCCGAGCTTACCCTACACTGAAGCGACAGTCCTGGAATGCTTACGATACGCCTCCTCTCCGATAGTACCTCACGTGGCAACAGAAAACGCATCAATCTCAGGGTATGGAGTCGAAAAAGGAACAATAGTCTTCATCAACAACTACGAGCTGAACACCTCAGAAGAGTATTGGAACGAGTCCGAAAAATTCGACCCATCCCGATTTTTGGAGAAGACTAAAGTTAGGGTGCGCAGGAATTCACTCTGTGATTCGGGAATGGAGTCCGATGGTGAGAGGCCTAGCAAGCCTGCGGAGTCTGAAAAGGAAGTCTGGTCGGTTAAAAGGAATATCCCACATTTTCTTCCCTTCAGTATAGGCAAAAGAACTTGTATTGGTCAGACTTTAGTTACTACGATGAGTTTTGTAATGTTCGCGAGCATCATGCAGGAGTTTGAGGTTGGTGCTGAGAATCTGGAAGACTTGCGGCAGAAGCCGGCGTGCGTGGCTCTGCCTAAAGATACTTATAATTTGTATTTAGTGCCGAGGAAACATTAATGTTTTAATACGTAAATTATTTGGGCTTGGTTTTTATTTGGTTTTTTGGTAGGGGCTGTTTTTTTGAGGTTATCAATTTTGTTTTTGCTTGCAGTAATTTTTTTAAGGATATTTTTTGGGATTGCTCTAGTATTTTTTTGCAAATAGTTTTTGTTTAGATTTTTAGATATTTTAGGAAAAAACGGACCCTTATTATAGTTATTTTTGGTAGCAAATTAATAAAAAACGATAAATGTTAGTTGCATTAGAACATGCGTAGTTTGTAGGTATATGTATATTTTTTAATTACATCTGATTGTTTTTGGTAAATTGAGAGCAAGACTGACGTAACGTACAGACAGAAAAAATAATTTAAATGACGCTTTTTAAACAAAACATTTATTATTAAAATTGTATAGGACATAATAAATTATGTAGATATGTCACTTTTTGACACTTGAATTGCATGAAAAATTACGATTTTTTGTTTATTCCATATTTGTAGTATAAAAATGGCCTCTCCCTAAAAAAACACGTAAAAACCAAGAAAAACTCGCTCAAAACTATTTATTTCTTGAAATAATTGATTTTTATAAGTATTTTTTTTAATATTTTCGGTAAACTATACTGACATAAATTCTTACAAATAAAATAATGGCGGGAAAAAATGTTTGTTAGTCTATGGAAAAGAAAATGGATGTGTACTGATAAAAATAAGGTTTTCTGTTCACAATTGTCGATGTTTAAAATATAGTTTTGCGTAAAATGACAGTTTAAAATGTATACCAAGTATTTTTTTTTGTAAGCAATATTTAGTATACTTAATTATTGTTGTTATTTACGTCAGCAATATTAAGCATAGATAATTTTGAGCTAGGAAGCTTAAAGACGACTGTATTTTGCCTGTTGGATTTCGTTTGCATTAGTAAAAATATATATATCGTGATTTTTTTTTCAGAATTTTCTCAAATATACGACATAGTGACTATTTTATTAGGATTTTAGTAGTTTTTTAGAGTCACGAATATATATATTTTTGTCTTAGAAATGTGTAGCATTTTTAGTTTTCGTAGTAAATCGAGCCTCTTTTCATAGTTCCTCTTATGTTAATTGTAT
Source organism: Pyrrhia umbra (assembly GCA_963891755.1). Taxonomy (NCBI): domain Eukaryota; kingdom Metazoa; phylum Arthropoda; class Insecta; order Lepidoptera; family Noctuidae; genus Pyrrhia; species Pyrrhia umbra. The sequence goes on from OY982946.1 coordinate 4,877,033, forward strand.
AACATTTCTCGTCAAAATTGGCTGTTTATGCTTAATATGACCGAAGAAACTTTTGTAATTGTATTCAGAATTAGAAAAATAAAATATTAGAAATTGTATTTAGCGCCATCTAGTAGTGAGTAGTGAGTAGTGTAAAACTTTTTAGTAAAAAATTTCTTCGGTTTAATTTTGTGTGACAAGTGTGTTTGATGTGCTTTTTACACGTAGAACTGGTTAAAATATTAGAACTAGCTGTAGATTTAGATTTAATAGGGGGAATACTGTAAAAAACTCTTATAATCATGTAGAACATATTTAAATACTTAAAATAACAAGATTTTTGCTAAAAGACGATTATAATGTAAGTAGATTTTTTTTATTATTTTATCGAAAGCTATGGCGGGTTTCCAAAGAAATGTATTTAGTTTATAGATTGAAAATTCAAATTAATCATGTACGCTTTTAATGCAAAAACGAAAGACGCCATCTTGATATTTAAAAAAAATGCTGTTGATTTTTAATCACAAAAATCATTTGTAATCCTTTTAAATTTAGTATCAGTTAAATTAAAATTAATGTATTTGATATGAAAACGAGTGAATGTTATGAATATTTTGGATTTTAGAACGATTTAGAACTATATAATGGCTGACTTGATATAATGTAGATTGTAGAAAAGAAATGTGATCAATAGATGAATAGTAATGAAATTATAGATAACCATTGCATATGAAAAACTATGTTCTTTTATTTCATATATACCTACCTATGCTAAGCACAGGCCTCTTCTCATACAGAGAAGACATGAGCAATAATCACCACGCTTGCTCAAGGCGGATTGGCGATTTCAGACTTTCTTTAAGTCCAAGTTTCCTCACGATGTTTTTCCTTCACCATTAGTTAGTCACGTCTAAGATATACTTAGAAAGTACATATGACTTTTAGAAAAGTCACATTGGTACTTGTCAGGTTTAGAACCTGCACACTCATACACGAGAGGCAGGTGGTTTAACCACCACGACTTTTATTTCATAAACGACATTAAATTCACAAGCATAGAACCCTTTTCTTGAATTGATAGTTAAATTAAACATATTTAGGTCCAAGTTCACCGACAAGATAACGGTCCGATTAACTTAAAACAGCTGTTTACCATAAATTCAAACTTCCAACTTTCGATGAGTAACGTATTATTTGAGACTAGCTTCTGCCCGCGACTTCGTCCGCGTGCAATAGTGGTGCTCCGCTCCTATTGGTTTTAGCGTGATGATATATAGCCTATAGCCTTCCTCAATAAATGGGCTATCTAACACTGAAAGAGTTTTTCAAATCGTACCTGTAGTTCCTGAGATTAGCGCGTTCAAACAAACAAACTCTTCAGCTTTATTATATTAGTAAAGATGTTTATTGCTAAAACGGTCGATTACCAAACCAGGGTTGAACTAGAAGTGGGTAACACGAAAATTCCACTGATGAAATTGATGGTTTCGTAATCGGTTCGTTAAATCAAAAGGTTTTTAACCAAGAAGCTGAGTTTTTCGTGTTACCCACTACTAGTTCAACCCTGGTTTAGTAATCGACCGTTTCAGGAATAAAAATTTCAAATAATACATTACCCATCGAAAGTTGGAAGTTTATATTTAATTCTTGACGGTAAACTTGGGCCTTAGATGTTTGTTACTCAATCACCCAAAAACAGAAGAACCAATATTGATGAAATTTAGTATGGAATAGAAGACACCCTGCAGACGGTTATAAGCTACTCTATAACAGGATGCGTTAAGTATATTATGTCTCGGGATGCGGGCGAACATTGAAAAATAACTAATACATCATTCTAGAAGTCTGACAACCAGTCTTACCAAGGGGTACCGTGTTACCCGGTAACTGGGTTGTAGAGGTCAGATAGGCAGTCGCTCCATGTAAAACACTGGTACTCAGCTGCATCCGGTTTAGACTGGAAGCCGACCCCAACACAGTTGGGAAAAGGCTAGGCAGATGATGACATCATTCTAGAAGGTTCCATTCGGTGGCGAAAATACATAAAACAATACCTACCTAATTGGAGACACCGACTTCTAGAACAATGTATTGGCTATTTTTTTTATTTGTAGTGTTTTTGATGTCGATTTCATTTTTCAAAAAAGTTTTCTTATTTCTATAGATACATGTCTGCGGACATTGTATTCCTAGCCATACGTCCTATTAATGTTCTGTTGAAGTTCTATTCGACCATTAAGGAGCTATAATGACACAGATAGACACACAGATCGACAAGTTAACTTACAAAACTTATCTGTTTTGGTTAAAAGTATAAGGCCTAAGTTCACCAACAAGATAACAGTCCGATCAACACAAACAGCTGTTTATCATGTGGGTTTTTAATCCTAAACCGGTTGGTTACCAATCCGGGCTTGGACAAGAAGTGGATAGTACGAAAATTCCAGCTTCCTGGTTAAAAAACGTTTTTGTTTAACGAGCCGATTACTTAAACATCTGTTAGTGACCTTGGCCCTTAAAAGTGTAGATATGGTGGACAAAGCATTTCTAAGTTAGGCCATCATAATCCTTCATCTGCCTAGCCACTTCCTATCTACGTTGAAGTCGGTTCCAGTTTGAATAGCATCCTATTAATCTTATTTAATACTAGCTGTTTCCCGCGGTTTCACCCGCATCCCGAGGGAACTACTTAGCGCACCCGGGTAAAAAGTAGCCTATGTTGTTCCTCAGGGTCTATTCTATCTCTGTACCAAATTTCATTTATATCGGTCCAGTAGTTTTGGCGTGAAAGCGTAACAGACAGACAGACAGAGTTACTTTCGCATTTATAATATTAGTAAGGATAAGGATTAGTAAGGATTATAAACGCAAAAGTTTGTAAGAATGTATGCATGTATGTTTGTTACTCTTTCACGCAAAAACTACTGAACGGATTTGGAAGAAATTTGGTACACACATAGTTTATAACCTGGATTAACATATGAGATACTTTTTATCCGGGTGCGGGAAGTATTTTTCTCGAGATGCGGGTGAAACAGCGGGAAACAGGTAGTTTTACATATAGCGGCTGTTTTACGTATACAGGCCCGAGTCGAGAGTACGTTATTTGCCATGCTCAAAGTGCTGTCAGCATAGTTGACCGGGGTTTGGGCCAATGCCTGCAGGGGCTGGGTTGTTCAAAAGACTACCGAGGCCCTGGAATACAAAGGGTAATTGAAGGAACACGGATGGCTTTTACTTGGTGTTTGACGCTCACGCTCCCTCCCGTTCCACCTACAGCGGGAGATTTCATTGATGACTCGACGATAGCTTTCCGCCAGCGGCTTAGGTCGCGTGGGCAACACGAATTCAAATTAAAAATGGCAGAGTTTCATACAAACTTTGCCCGCCTTTTTAACCCCCTTAGGGGTAGAATTTCGGAAAATCCTTTCTTATCGGATGCCTTCGTCGTACAAAGAACACACCCTTCAAGTTTCAGGTCTCTACGATCAGCGGTTTAGGCTGTGCGTTGATCCGTCAGTCATTCAGGACAAAGCATTTTATATGTATGTGATTTCCCATCCACAAAAATGGTCACGATGAGTGATCACGATCATTCTTGGAAAAACTAGTTCTCAGACTTTCTGATTTCTAAATGTGTAATTTCTATCAGAAATCTACAAATGACATCCAAGACTAAGGTGCTTTCTGAAATACGGAGGTTGCTTTATATAATATCCTTTTTTTGTGTATGGCATCTCGCAAGTCAACCTAGAAAGTTGTCGACTGCTTAACCGAGCTTGCCTGTGAAGTGCCTTAAATGAATTTAGGGCCTCCAGCCAGGGCTTAACTTACAAAACTAAGCGACTACACGCTAAGGGCACCCTCTAGTAGGGTACGGGCCTCGGCTTAGGGCGTCGCTGGGGGAGGACAGCGAGGGAGAGGCTGGATAAAAATATATATGATTATTATAATCGGGAATTTAAAAGCTATTAACTCAGCTCGCGGGCTGGCTCGTCGAGCTAGGGTCGGTATAATATTCATTCATCCGCAGAAAGTCCGTAGCAAGCAAAATCCTTTATCAATAGACCCGTGCGGTTATCATCAAGCCACGGGCCCTTCCAACTTGACTTTGAAAAATAAAAATCAATTTTCAAGCAAAAAAATTAGACAATCTATTTTTAGAATAAAACCTTTTTAGAAAGTCCTGCACAGTAACGCAGCTAAAATAAACCAAGATGGCGGTTGTTATTCTCTTCAAATATTTGAATTTCATATTGGCAGAGAATAGTTTGCGTCAACGATTACCATTTACTTGAGGTCCCGGAGATGTTTAATGTATTTTATTATTTTTCATCATGATGTATTCGTATTGTTGTAGAATTAGAAATGGTTTGGATAAATATTTTCGTTTCATGGAAATATTTAATTTTAATTTTGTGTGACGTATGAAATGTCATTTTGACAAGTCAGTTGTGGGTGTCACTTGCGTAACTTGCGTTATAGTAATTTTTCTTGGTCAATTAAATTATCATCTTCACTTGTTTATTATCAAAACTAACAGATTTCAAGTCTTTTGTTAAATAATTTTGCCATCTATTAGATGAGATGTGTAATATTTTCTGAGATATCAAATTATAAACTTGTAAATTATATAAAAAAAAACATTAGTTAACTTTTCACGCTGTTTCTGTTAAATTACTTAGCGATATTTTTTTTATCAAAAATGTATGTAGCCAATTAAATGTGCAAAACAAAAATATTGTCAACAAAAAATAATAGGCGAACACTATTTTTGCAGTTTGACTCCATAAAACAGATTACACAATCTTCAGAAACAACAACTAGCGACATCTGTCGCCGAGTAGCGTTACTTTTTGTGTACAAAATAAATGCTCTATAAAAAATATAGATGGCGCAATTAACAAACTATTGAAACTTGAAGAATTGCATTTCAATGCAAAAATAGGTAAAAAACTGCAAGGAGCACAAACAGGATATTATTAAGATGCGGATGATGTATTATTCAACAATATGGCCGGTCCTTTTAATGAATAATTGATATTTATGTACCTAAGTTTCGTCCTCTGAAGTGACATCTTATACTTGTTATGGTAGGTCAGTTCTGAATGAATAAATAATAAATACGTCCAGACGATGGCTGTTTCATAAAACATTTTGCAAAACGATCTTTGTTCCTAGATACGAACCTAGTTCTAAATATCCTAGGGATTTATTTCACACACCTGGAAAAAACTATTTAAGTCCTTTTTGGTTTAAAAAAAAACACTTTTGGGCTTTATCCTATTTTTTTTAACAAAAACCGTGACTTCTTTTTGTTCTAAAACTATAATAAGATACTATAAGATTTCCAGTTCCTAATACTACTCAAAAGATTAATTATCACCGAATGTGTAGCCCGCTTAATTCTTATTGCTTTTTTTTCTACACGCTGTAGATAGACTAAAAAAAAACTGAAAAGAAAAAACAAATGCTAGCTGAATTTGTTTCATTTTTCCTTACAGTGAATTAGATAGATAATATAGGACATAGTATATCTAGATAGTTGGATGCGCGCCAAAACTATAGCGGGACATTTTCGAGAATCACAATGAGTACATAAATTCCTACATTTTGAAATTACACGGCTGACTCACTTTCATTAATTTCACAATAATATGACATACATATATTCTGCAGAGCTCGTGGCGAAGTAACAGCCGCACGGGTCGATCGATCAAGGCTAAGGCTTGTCACGGTGACCATCTATGTCATAGCGAGACTCGTCCGTGCCTCGGAAAGCACGTTAAGCTGTTGGTCGGCTGTTATTTGTAGATCTTTGACAGTCGTTACGGATAGTCAGAAGCCAGAAAGTCCGACAACCAGTCTTACCAAAGGTATCGTGTTACCCGGTAACTGGGTTGTGGAGGTCAGATAAGCAGTCGCTCCATGTAAAACACTGGTACTCAACTGCATCTGGTTAGACCGGAAGCCGGCCAATGTTGTTGGGAAAAGGCTAGGCAGATGACAATTAAGACTGTATTCATACTTTTAGTAGAAAATGACTCAGGTACGTAGGTACGCATCATAATATACACACGTTATTGACTCATGAGAATAATTCTAACAACAGTTCCTACTGGCAATCATACGATGTTTAGTAAAACTATTTACGTATCCAGTGACCAGACTATTTTTCGGTTAAGCGAGCCATTTGCGAAATATGTAGCTTTTAAGTGCAAATTTTCGTTCGATACGAACACCCCCCCCTCTAACTTTTGAATGGCTGTACCTAGAAATGTGAAAAAAAATCACAGACGTAGGATATGTAATGAACTTACAAGGAAAACTATCACGGCTAAGTAGGCTTAACCGGTTACAGAGTTATAGTCTACTAACTAACTCCTACTACGGAACCCTGCGCGTGACCCGACACGCACTTGTTGAAAGACCTATCGAACGATACCACGGACAATTAAATATGTGACAATAAAAATATTCATTCACACCTTACGTGTTTGGGAGCTACCCTAAAAAAAAAAACATAATTTTATTTTACCACTTCGTCGTCTATACGAAATTTCAGCTTTCTAGTACTACGAACCTCTGAGCTAAGCCGCGGACAGATAGCGTATCTCTTCGTGTGGGATATCGTTAGATAGGTCTTTCAAAAATATTATAGGTGTGTGCAGACCATTTTTCGGTTCAGTGAGCCATTTGCGAAATATCTCTCGCTAGGCTGTAAGTGCAAAAATGTTTGATCGATACGAGCGTCCCTCTATCTTTTTAACCGACTTCAAAAAAAGGAGGAGGTTATCAATTCGACTGTATTTTTTTGTTTTTTTTTTTTATGTTTGTTACCTCATAACTTGCGACTGGGTAAACCGATTTTCATGATTTTTTTTTTATTTGAAAGCTGGTGCTTCCCGTGTGGTCCCATTTAAATTTTATCATTACCGGTTCAGCCGTTTTATAAATATATCAAAAATAACGATTTATCTCTACTTTCTGATATGCCAAATACTTAGATGATTTGGTTATTTACGCTTATTACAACCTAAAAAAGTGGTGTGTTTATTTTGTTAAGATAGCAAGACCGAGACACTGAAAAGCGAAAAAATAAAAAACTTTTACTAAAAAATAAAACCGACTTCCAAAAAAAACTGAAAAGTAAAAAATAATTTTTATTTAAACGCTTTACGACCAAAACATCGCTTTCGAAGTCGGTGGCGAAATACTAACAATAGTAATTTACAAGACACCGACTTCGAAAGCGATGTTTTGGTCGTAAAGCGTTTAAATAAAAAATATTTTTTACTTTTCAGTTTTTTTTGGAAGTCGGTTTTTTTGAAGTAGATTTACAATGAAGCGCACAATTATTTTTATTATACACCTTTAAAAAAGGTATCTAGAATAAATATTTACATACATATGTATGTTAGCTTTTTTTATAGATACGTCATTCATAATCATAAATGATAATGCCATTCTGTGACGCTATTTCCTGTCCTTCAAATTCGACATTGAAAGGGCAGACATGGGTTTGGTTTGGAGAGGAGCTCGTGGCTAAGTAACAGCCGCACGGGTCGACCGATCAAAGGTCAAGATTTATTCCTGATTCGTCCCGTGAATTTCGTACGTTCACACAAATAAATCTTGTTTCATCCCACATTTTGTTGTTGATTCGTCTCGAGTATTTTATGTATGTATTTTACATCATGTTTTGTACAGAAAGCATAAAAATCATTCCAAACATTTTAAATTATCTTATTTTTCACAATGTGTTATTTTCAACATGTTACTTAACACCATAAACTTTATTTGAGGCGAACTAAAACTACTTACGTACTACGTTTTAATAAAATAAAGTTAATTCTAGTGTTGAGAGCCTAAAAAAGCGTTTATGAACTCCTTTCATTCTATTCTTTTAGGCTCGGGTAACCCATCTTTATTTTTTTACCTTTTTTCTTACTCTACTAAAATAACATTTTATAAAGTAGTCCGAAACAGGAATAAAAATAAACGTGGGACGAAACAAGATTTTTTAGGAATGTGGGACGAAAACTTGGGTCAATACAGGAACAAATCAAGGTTAAACTACGCCTGGCGCTGTCAGTCTGTGGATGTGTGACCATCTATGTCATAGCGAGACTCCTCCGTGCCTCGGAAAGCACGTTAAGACGGTTACTTAGAAAGTACATATGACTTTAGAAAAGTCACATTGGTACTTGCCAGGTATCGAGCCCGCACACTCGTACACGAGAGGCAGGTGCCTTAACCACTAGGCCACCTCGACTTCTAAGTAGTCGAGGAAGTAGGATTAATTTTATCGCTATTTCAAAACCTGGTCTCTATGCTAATAAAATAAACCTGAAGTGTTTGTTTGTTTAAACGTGCTAATCTCAGGAACTACTAGTACGATTTGAAATAATATTTCAGTGTTAGATAGCCCATTTATTGAGGAAGGCTATAGGCTATATATCTTCACGCTAAAACCAATAGGAGCGGAGCACCACTATTCCACGCGGACGAAGTCGCGGGCAAAAGCTAGTGGAACAATAATATCTTTGTTGTAATCTTTTGAGCACACAACATAACATTCTTGTATTACAAGAGGTATTTGAAATGATATAAGATAAACTGATAACGCCACATTGATAAGAAATAGCTCATCTTTAAAGAGACTATTGAAAACATAACATAAACAACAGCTGAACCGATATTAATGAAATTTGTTATGGTGATAGATTGAAAGTTGAGAAAGGTACGTTTGTTACTCTTTAACGCAAAAACTACTGAACGGTTTTGGATGAAATTTGGTAAGTACATACATCTATACTTCTATACTTATATTATAAAGAGGAAAGATTTGTTTATTTGTTTGTTTGTAGGGTTGTAACTCAAAAACTACTGGACAGATATTAAAAATTCTTTCACCGTTACAAAGCTACATCTTTACGAAGTGTCATAGGCTATATTTTATTTCCAGAAATAATTAGGGATCCCTAGAGGAGCTCGTGGCTAAGTAACAGACGCACGGTTCGACCGATCAAAGGTTAAGCTGCGCTTAGCGCGGTCGGTCCGTGGATGGGTGACCATCTATGTTATACCGAGACTCCTCCGTGCCTCGGAAAGCACGTTAAGCTGTTGGTCCCGGCTGTCATTTGTACATCTTTGACAGTCGTTACGGGTAGTCAGAAGCCAGAAAGTCTGACCAAGGGGTACCGTGTTACCCAGTAACTGGGTTGTGGAGGTCAGATAGGCAGTCGCTCCATGTAAAACACTGGCACTCAGCTGCATCCGGTTTAGACTGGAAGCCGACCCCAACATAGTTGGGAAAAGGCTAGGCAGATGATGATGAATTAGGGATCCCTGCTAAAACTTGAATAATGTAACCCAAGGTGTAAAAAAAATGTCTACGCGGGCGAAGCCGCGGGCGGAAAGCTACTTTATAATCTGGATAACATATAGGATACTTTTAATCTAGGTATCTGGGCCCAAGTTTAGGTATAGACAGACGAAGTCGCAAGCAGAAGCTACCATCATTACAATGTTAATAAAATTTGTATTTTTCTTGCCAAGAATATGTATTCAAAGTTATTCTCATTTTAACGAGCCATTCAGATTGATGCTTACAATAAAAGAGGTCCGTCTTTAGATTTTATTAATGGCAACACTATTTTTCTAAAGCTTTTGCGCATTTTACGACGAAAAAGAAAAATAGCCGGTTGCACAAAACATTTTATCATTTACTGTAATATAATAAAGCTGAAGAGTTTGTTTGTTTGAACGCGCTAATCTCAGGAACTACTGGTACGATTTGAAAAATTCTTTCAGTGTCACATAGCCCATTTATTGAGGAAGGCTATAGGCTATATATCATCACGGTAAAACCAATAGGAGCGGAGCACCACTATTTCACGCGGACGAAGTCGCGGGCAGAAGCTAGTCATTTATACTTTTACGAATATCACAAAACATGATATCAATATTTAGTATACTTTTGATAATTATTTATAGATATAATAATGAAGTATACATTATATCGTAAATATTTAGACGAAAAACATAAAATAATAGCAAAATTATTCAATTTTATCCTCCACTAGCTTTCCGCCAGCGGATTCGCCCGCGTGGCCTGTACGAATTCAAATTAAAAATTACAGAGTATCATACAAACTTTGCCCCCCTTTTTCACCCGTTTAGAGGTAGAATTTTGGAAAATACTTTCTAATCGGATGCCTACGTCATACAAAGAACACATGCTCCAAGTTTCAGGTCTCTACGATCTGCGGTTTAGGCTGTGCGTTGATCCGTCAGTCATTCAGGACAAAGCATTTTATATGTATAGATAGATTTTGTCAGATTTTGAACGACAGTTTAAGTAATCGCATATTGTTTTGGTGCAATCGGCTGTGTGTCATAAAAATGTATCGTTCTCTATTTTTGATATTTGAATTTAGATATGAGCGCCATTGTCTTCATAGCTAAGAAAAAACCGGCCAAGTGCGTGTCAGGCCACGCGCGGTACGGTTCCGTAGTAAGTCTTAGTTAGTCGACTCTGTAACCGGTTAAGCCTACTTAGCCGTGATAGTTTTCCTTGTAAGTTCATTACATGTGCTACGTCTGTGAATTTTTTCACATTTTTATGGGCAGCCATTCAAAAGTTAGAGGGGGGATGGTCGTATCGAACAAAAATTTACACTTAAAAGCTAGATATTTCGCAAATTCACTTTCGCAATTTGTCGAGGAAATTCGTATTAATAATATTAGTTAGTAGGTTAATTCGACAATGTCGTAGAACAAAGTCAAATCTACAAAAAAACTACTTTACAGGAGCACTTTAAAGTTTTGATTTTCTTTGGAACGTATTGGAAATACAACTTTGTTCGTTTTAATATCTCGGTAAGGTCCAGATATATAATTTTTTTTCTTGCTTATATCGATAGATTATGTTTAGTGGGAGCTGATTTTGAAAAAAAAACACAATTTCGTTGTAGTATCACATCTGACTTTGTTCTACGACAGTGTCGAATTATAACTCCTCATATATATATATATATATATATATATATATATATATATATATATATATATATATATATATATATATACTAGTAATGCTAAATTTGTAACATGCGCTTAGATAAAATAAAACAATTTCCTCAAAGGAAGTAAACACTGTGGGTGTACCTACTGATAACCAAAACAAAGTAAATGGCATAAAAAATATAACAATCACGGATAAACCAATTTTTTTAATGTACCAAATTTCCTCCTTTTTGACTATTTATAAAAGTCCATAAATTATACAATATTATCCTTCCCTTTTTTTTTCGGTTGGGAAATCATCAAATGACCCCTCCCGCTGTGGATGGAGCGGGAGGGAGTGTCAGACTCTTACTGACTAAAACCCATCCATCTGCCTTCCTCAGCCCTTTGTATTCCGGGGGCGCGGTATCTCTTTCGAATGTCCTGCAGCCCCGGCAATCTTTCCCTCTCTACTTTTTTAATCCTCCCATTAAAAACATTGCTTCACATTTAATCGTATCGTGGGGCGTACAAATATACATTTCACATGCACAAATATCCAAGCCCGGAATAATTTTAGTTGTCCCGTGTGAGTAACCAAACCCGTCACTCTAAAGGAAGAAGCCAATTTCTAAGCCAATCATGCAATCGCTCTTTTAAATACAGTATAAAATAAATAGATGGTCCCAACTGTCAATTGTAAGTAGATCTCGGCTCGGCTCGTCGCTCCAGCTGCTATCTTGATAGCAGTCGTTGTTACAATTCCATGTCAGAGGCCGTCAGGCGGATTTGAGAGAACTCTGACACTAGGGCTTGTTAGGTTGGTAAACCTGCAGCCTACACGTAGTCAGTTCCAGTCAACGCACCTACTAACATTTCCCCAACACGTAGAAGGCGATGCCACGCGACTAGCATCATCAGCCTATATATTGTCCCACTGCTGGGCACAGGCCTCTTCTCATACAGAGAAGGCATAAGCATTGATCACCACGTGCGCTCAAGGTGGATTGGTGATTTCAGACTTTTTAAGTCCAGGTTTCCTCACGATGTTTTTCCTTCACGGTGAGTCAGTCTAATATATACTTAGAAAGTACACATGACTTTAGGATAAGACTGGATGGCGATATTAAGATAGTTGGGAAAAGGCTAGGCAGATGATGCGGTATGCAGATTGCAGCGCTGTGGCTCTGTTTAGTGCATGAGCACAGCATTATGCTAAGTGATGGCCATTTTGCGCTGATGTGACGCATATATTCCTCATATTACTATTTTTTGTTTAATTTTCTTTTTGTTACATTTTATATTTTATGCGGCACATTCTTGGCGCAAATAAACATATTTTCTTTCTTTTCTTCATTGATGAATAAGGTTTACAACTATACTAAACTACGAATATCAAGGAAAATTTTGAAGAAGTAGTCGCACAATGCACCAAGACTTTTTGTTTGAACAGGAAATATTCTCACGACCTTGGTTGTGCGCAGTGATTACTAACTGCTACAAACATAGGACCTTTGGACGAAGTATATAGGTAATTCTAGCTAATAAAACATAATATAACTATACTCCATTTATTATGAGATTAGACATTTAATCGCACCCTATTTACTATTGGTTCAAACGATTTAAAGCTCTATTACTAAGGTGACAAGACAAAAACAGATGTAGAATATATTTGTTATTGTAAACATTATTTTGCTTTCAACGCCATCCTTATCAGTAAGGAATAGAAGTCAGAATTAATTAAGCTGCAAAAAGAGTTTGGAAGTTATTCTAATTTTATTGTCAATGAATTATAGTTTTTTCCTGCAGTTTCTCCCGTATCCTAAGTGACCTGCTTCGCGCATCTAGATAAAAAATATCTTATATCTTTCTGCTGGATTTTATCTATCTCCATGGCAAATTTCATTTAAATCTGTGCATCCGTTTTGTCGTGAAAGGTTAATAAACATACAAACTCACATTTTCATTAATAATGTATTACTTGGGATAACATAGTTATGTTCTTTGAAAGTAACCGAAACGGTTTGAAAGATCCACCATCGGGTAATATAAGCATTTAAATATATATAAAACTCAAAGGTCTGACTGGCTGACTGACATAGTGATCTATCAACGCACAGCCCAATCCACTGGAGGGATCGGGCCGAAATTTGGCACGCAGGTAGATGTTATGACGTAGGCATCCGCTAAGAAAGGATTTTCATAAATTCTACCCCCAAGGGGTTAAAATAGGGGATGAAAGTTTGTATTCTTAACGCGAGCGAAGCCGCGGGCAAAAGCTAGTGTTGTATATTATTAAGACTAGCTTTCCGCCAGCGGCTTCGCCCGCGTGCGCTATATGAATTCAAATTAAAAATGACAGAGTTTCATATAAACTTTGCCCTACCTCCTTTATACTACCGGTATTCGGAAAATCCTTTCTTATCGGATGCCTACGTCATACAAAGAACACACCCTCCAAGTTTCAGGTCTCTACGATCAGCGGTTTAGGCTGTGCGTTGATCCGTCAGTCATTTAGGACAAAGCATTTTATATGCACAGATAATCAGTACTTCTTAGGAAGTGGTCATGTTCACATAGAATAAAAAAATACATTACAGTGGTAATGTTGTATTTGGTTCACAATTTCGCAAACAAAACATTAACCTAACGAGCATGAATCATTGTTTTCCTACAACAAAACCCAGTTCAATCAACCGCCAAAACAAACTAAAACGACCTTCAAACTAATTTGTCACATACGACGTTGTTATCTGTAGCAAACACAGCATCTGTCATTCGTTCCTTTTACGATCTAGTGACCGAATGAAATAGATTCGCGTGTTTGATTCAGTACGGAAAAGGAACTCGGTGGGGCCGCACGTCGTTTCAAAAAAAAAATCGTGAGTGATTATTTTTATTCCTTATTTGTAGGTTAGGCGGTAAAATGTCATTTTGTTTGAAATATTTGTGTTTTTATTGCGGACATCTTGATTTGGTGACGTTTAAACCCCTGTCGAGTTTGTGACAAAAAGTTTTTAGTAACAAAATTTGATTTCCGCGTAATATGTAGTTTTGTACGATGGTGAATATAACTTATGTGTAGTAATAATTATGCATTTTGATAGCTTATGTACATACATACATAAATTAATATCATTTTTACGACTCTAGTTTGAACGAAAACAGTTTTTTAAAGTATACTAGCGACCTACCTCGGCTTCGCGCCGTAAGAATTTAGATTTCAAATGAAAAAAAAATTATGTACTCAAATTTCAGTTTTTTTTTCGGCAAATATTCAAAAAAATCCTTGGTCTTCTATTGTGATGAGCTTTAAATTTATAATTAACTAGCTGTTTCCCGCGGTTTCACCCGCATCCCGAGGGAACTACTTAGCGCACCCGGGTAAAAAGTAGCCTATGTTGTTCCTCAGGGTCTATTCTATCTCTGTACCAAATTTCATTTATATCGGTCCAGTAGTTTTGGCGTGAAAGCGTAAAAGACAGACAGATAAATAGAGTTACTTTCGCATTTATAATATTAGTAAGGAAGTAAGGATAAGTAAGGATTAAATTACTTACATGTTTTTCTGTTAGTAGTATTTCTTGTTCATTAATATTTAAAATGGCAAAGAATGTAGGTATCTCTGTCAGTAAGTTACGCTTTCACGATAAAACGGCTGAACCGATTTAGGTGTGATTTGGTATAGACATAGATTGGAACCTGGCGAAGGACATGTGATAGTTTTTATTCAAGTGCCTGAAGTTTTTTGCTCATAATTCGCGGGAAACAGCGATTAATGAATAAATAAATAAATAATTTCACACAGCGCCAGCTAGCCCCAAAGTAAGCAACTAATATGCTTGTGTTATGGGTGCTAGCTTAACGGATATACTACTTATATACTTTTTAAATACATACATATTATACATAGTAACACCCAGACCCGTCACAGAAATTAAAATTCATCATTTCAATTTCTGCCCGGCCGGGAATCGGACCCGGGACCTCTTGCGTGGTATTCGACATGTTGACCACTAAACCACTCAGGTCGTCAAATAAAATTAAGTTAATTTCAAATGAAGTTATCTAGTTAGATTTTAATGACATATCTACTAGGTAATTATGTTGTTAATATTGTTTGTTTGTTATTGAAAACTATGCCAAACGCGTGTCGTGGTAGCCTACCGGCTTACGGATAAAATCCGATTATTTTTTTAATCTGCTGCTTAGTGACGGCTTACCAAAAATCTCACTCATAAATGCTGTTTAGCGTTAATCCGAAATTAAGTTAGTAGCTTAATCCTGGATTACGAGGAAAAGTAAGAATTAGGTGACCGATGGTTAAACTTCAGATTACAGGTTCTAGTTTCGCCATGTCCGTCTGTCTGTCTGTCTGTCCGCGGCATAGCTCAGTGGTTCTTGGTACTAGAAAGCTGAAATTTAGTATAGAGATGTACCTAAATTGATCACACCGACAAAGTGGTAAAATAAAATTATGAATATTTTTTTAGCGATGCTCCCAAATACGTAAAGTGGGGATGAATATTTTTTTCTCGGGTATCCCTTCGTGTGGGGTGTCGTTAGATAGGTCTTTCAAAAATATTGTAGGTGTGTAAACACCATTTTTCGGTTAAGAGAACCACTTGCGAAATATCTAGTGTTTGCGAATTTTTGTTGGATACGAGCATCTCCCCCTCTCTAACTTTTGAATGGCTGTCCCTAGAAATATGAAAAAATTCACAGATGTAGCACATGTAATGAACTTAAATGGAAAACTATCACGGCTAAGTAGGCTTAACCGGTTACAAAGTTATAGTCGACTAACTAAGACCTACTACGGAACCCTACTGCGCGTGGCCCGACACGCACTTGGCCGGTTTTTCAAAATGTCCCTTCATGTAAAGATTATGTGAGCAAAGAATATTATATTCCATTTAAAACCCGCTTTCGTTAAGAATTCTTTTTCGTAAATCTATTTAAGAAGTAAATTATTTAGTGCATGACTGATGACGTACCTATCTTGTTTGTCACGGTTGCTAGGCAACGGGCACAATGCTATGACAAGCGACTTAGGTATGCTGTTTACAGCAACATATAGTCCGACATGGCTTTTTATGAACGTGGCCGACAGGTGTACTCATAGATATATATGTTACTAAAGTAACTAGATGTGCAATCAACAAGCAAAATGCGTGCCATAAAGGTTGTGACCAGTCATGATTCATGACATCTGTCACTAGGTAGCCAGCTTGAATCTATCAGAGTGACAGCAGGACGATTTTAACAATAATATGGGCGAATTTGTAGTAAATCCATCCTTATCATACAGATGTCATGAACATTACGTTTCGGGTAGTGTGAGAGAGATAGATATAATTTTACATCAAAATGATTACTAGTTTCAAAGCTACGTCTGCATTCTAAAAAATGGTTACGTTTTTGTTACCGCGTAATGTTCGGGATTGCATCTCTATGGATATATCTCGATGGGTGAACTAACGCTAGCCACCATCTTGAAATGTCGTTTTTAGTGATAATGATACCAATTAATGGAAATTTCCAAATATAATGACATGATAAATAGCAATTTAGTAATTCATCATTTACGTTACAAAAATAATTTAAAATTGGAAACAATAAAATGCAATGTTTAAACATTTAACATTCATTTGGATGTTAGTAGGTGGCTCACAAGGCTGATAATTAAGTTAATTACCGATGCCGATGGATATCTACAACACCAGAGGCATCGCAGATCATCATTGCCCTTTCTAAACTATTTCAAGGACAAAATCTAGTCTTATTGAATAGCGCTATATTTTTACTTATAGTTGGGCAAGAATTTTCCCTTGGCCGGTATCACCAAAATGACATTTCAAGATGGTGGCTTGCGTTAGTTCACCTGTCAGCCACGTTCATAAATAGCCATGTCGGAGTATAAAAGTCTCCGCGCTGCTCCGACTAGATACCGTCAGTGTACTTGTAAAATGCGGCGACAAATACTATGCCGAAGTCGGCATACCCGAGCCAGTCCGAAGCCAATCCCGTTGCAAGAAAGGCGTCCTGAATGATTTCAATAATTTTCGACATAATCCAAAGTAAAATGCCAGTGTTTTTAGTGAATATAATACTTGAAAAAATAAGAAAAACACTGTGTTCGCTTACACACACTACAATAATAAGTTGCCGCATTCACGGAGCTATTGTTTTTAGGAAGCGCGGTATGTAGTCGGAGCGGCGTGGAGATTTTAATTAACCTGATGTTGTTTACAGTGACTTTAATTCAGTTATTTCATAATGGACATTGATTGATATAAAGTCAAACAAGAGTTATTAAAACGTGACGGCTAAATTGAATTCAAAAATTAGGTTTCTACGTTGAAATACTGATGGAACAGGACTGATTTTTTAGGGTTCCGTAGTCCGACAAGGAACCCTTATAGTTTCGCCATGTCCGTCTGTCTGTCTGTCCGCGGCATAGCTCCGAGGTTCTTGATACTAGAAAGCTGAAATTTGGTATGGATATGTATATGGATCACGCCGAAAAAGTGGTAAAATAAAATTTTGAAAAATATTTTTTTTAGGGTAGCTCCCAAACACGTAAAGTGGGGATGAATTTTTTTTTCTCGCGTACCCCTCTGTGTGGGGTATTGTTAGATAGGTCTTTCAAAAATATTATGGGTGTGTCAAGACCATTTTTTGGTTAAGCGAGCCATTTGCGAAATATTTAGCTTTTCGGTGCAAATTTTTGTTCGATACGAGTTACCCCCCCCTCTAACTTTTGAATGGCTGAACATAGAAATGTGAAAAAAATCACAGACATAGTACATGTAATGAACTTACAAGGAAAACTATCACGGCTAAGTAGGCTTAACCGGTTACAGAGTTATAGTCGACTAACTAACTCCTACTACGGAACCCTACTGCGCGTGGCCCGACACGCACTTGGCCGGTTTTTCTATCTATACATATAAAATGCTTTGTCCTGAATGACTGACGGATCAACGCACAGCCTAAACCGCTGATCGTAGAGATCTGAAACTTGGAGGGTGTGTTCTTTGTACAACGTAGGCATCCGATAAGAAAGGATTTTCCGAAATTCTACTCCTAAGGGGGTGAAAAGGGGGGGAAAAGTTTGTATGAAACTCTGTCATTTTTAATTTGAATTCGTATAGCTTACGCAGGCGAAGCCGCTGGCGGAAAACTAGTCTATATATCATCTGCCTAGCCTTTTCCCAACTATGTTAGGGTCGGCTTCCAGTCTAAACCGGGTGCAGCTGAGTACCAGTGTTTTACATGGAGCGACTGCCTATCTGACCTCCACAACCCAGTTACCGGGTAACATGGTACCCCTTGGTAAGACTGGTTGTCAGACTTTCTGGCTTCTGACTACCTGTAACGAGTGTCAAAGATGTATAAATAACAACCGGGGCCAACAGCTTAACGTGCTTTCCGAGGCACGGAGGAGTCTCGCTATGACATAGATGGTCACACATCCACGGGCCGACCGCGCCAAGCGCAGCTTAACCTTTGATCGGTCGAACCGTGCGGCTGTTACTTAGCCACGAGCTCCTCCTAAGAAAACTAGTCTATATTTATGTACATAAAAACAAACTGCTGTTCGTTATTCTCGCTAAAACTTGAGAATGGTTGAACCTTTTTAGCTGATTTTGGTTTTGAAATGTTTGTCGTAGTCCAGGGAAGGTTTAAACGGTGAGGAAAAGTTAAGATGAAGGTGATACGAAGTTCACCGGGTCGTCTTAGTCTTACTTAAAAATTATCAGTTTTTACCCTTATCCTGAAGGAACTACTGGACTCGCCAGGGTAAAAAGTATACCATACTCTTCTCAAGGATTCAAGCTATCTCCGTTTCAAATTTCATCTCAATCCGTTCGACCGTTTTCCCGTGAAAGTCTAACAAACAGTTACATTTGCATCGTAACTAGTACAGTAAGTTTGTCACGCTTTCACGGTTAAACGGCTGGGCCGATTTAGATGAAATTTGATACGGAGATAGCTTGACCCCTTTTTTTTCGGATGGGAAATCATCAAATGACCCCTCCCGCCGTGGGTGGGGCGGGTGGGAGTGTCAGACTCTTACTGACTAAAACCCATCCATGTTCCTTCCTCAGCTCTTTGTCTTTCGGGGGCGCGGTATCTCTTTTGAACGTCCCACAGCATAGCTTGACCCCTGTGGAATGTTCAAAAATATAGTTTTCTAATCGAGAGCGAAACCGCGGGAAATCGGTAGTCGACGATAAAATCTGTTTTTTTTTTCCTCTATTTTTAAACACCATCATTCAGCTTCCATTTTTAAAATACACACATAATACTCTCGCCAAGACGAAATTACATCGTCCACGTAAACAAAAATGTTCATAAAATGAAAACTACTGGGCCAAACAATGTTAAATTTTTATGGGACTAAATGGCAACTATTCCGCTTCAAACTAAAGAAGAATCACGTAAATAGGATCATTAATCTCAGCGTTATCGGTGTACATTTACATACATAAAAAAACCAATCGAATTGAGATCCTCCTTTTTGAAGTCGGTTAAAAACATAACCCTCCTTCTGGCGCTATCGGGTAAATACCAAAAAAGAAGTTCTAATTTTAAAGCGCGCTCGATGCATCTTGATACTAATATAAAAATAAAATAAGTGTTTCACGTCCAAGGAGTTTCGATAACACATTTTTATTTAGTTGTTTTTGTAACTGGTTGCATTTCGTTCAGCGATCCGCGATTGTGTTGAGCACATGTTTATAAACAAGTCAATTCTTATTAGGTTGCCAAAAGACTTGTCATTAAATTCAAAATAATGTATTGTTAAGCTGACTTCACACGGTACGTGATATTTTGCTGACGGACGGCTGTTTACCATAAACTTCTTTCTTTCGATGGGTGAAATAATACATTTTATTTGAGATTTTTATTCATGAAGCGGTCGATTACCAAACCAGGGTTGAACAAAAAGTGGGTAACACAAAAAATCCCGCTTCCTGGTTAAAAAACCTTGTCGTTTAACGGGCTGATTATGAAACCATCAGTCGGTAACTTATAAAGTCCGATTAATTTGTAATCTGCTGCTTAGAGACGGATTAGCAAAAATCTCACTCATAAATGCTCTTTAGCGTTAATCCAAACTTTAGTTAGTAGCTTAACCCTGAATTACAACGTTAGAATAGAATAGAATATCATTTATTTGACCAGAATGTAGGTACATTATAAGGTGTTAAAGATTACATTTTTCCTGAACCATATACAATCTGCCTAAAAAGGAATGCAAACATCATTCAATCACAATTAGTACAAAATTAAAATTATTATAGATTCAGAGCGTCAAACAATAAAGAAATTAAAACACTAATTCTAAAATAAGGTTAAGTAAGGATTAGGTGAGAAATAACTAAACTTCAGATTTCAGGTTTTTTATAAGTAAGGCGGTAAAAGTGTAAACTAATAAGAATAAATAATACAAAAGCAACCACCGTGAAAAGCCAGCTTTATAAATACTCTCACAGGCTCAAATAACCGCCCACCTATTTTTTGTTTACCAAGACTTATTTTAAGTAAAGGAATGTTAATCGCGATAAAGGAGCTCGTGGCTAAGTAACAGCCGCACGGGTCGATCGATCAAAGGTTAAGCTGCGCTTGGCGCGGTCGGTCCGTTGATGTGTGACCATCTATGTCATAGCGAGACTCCTCCGTGCTTCGGAAAGAACGTTAAACCGTTGGTCCCGGCTGTCATTTGTAGATCTTTGACAGCCGTTACGGCTAGTCAGAAGCCTGAAAGTTTGACAACCAGTCTTACCAAGAAGTATCGTGTTACCCGGTAATTGGGTTGTGGAGGTCAGATAGGCAGTCGCTACATGTAAAATACTGGTACTCAGCTGCGTCCCGTTTAGACTGGAAGCCGACCCCAACATAGTTGGGAAAAGGCTAGGCAGATGATGATGAGATAGATTTGTTCCCACGATATTGTTGAATCTGTTTTCAATTAGGCACACGGCTACTCGCTGGTGCACAGTCACTGATGCGCGTCTGTTTTTAGGGTTCCGTAGTCGACAAGGAACCTATTTAGTTTTGCCATGTCCGTCTGTCTGTCCGCGGCATGGCTTAGAGGTTATTAGTACTAGCAAGCTGAAATTTGGCACGGATATGTACGTAAATTGATCACGCTGAAAAAGTGGTAAAATAAAACGATGAAAATCTTTTTTTAGCTCCCATACACGTAAAGTGAAGATGAATATTTTTTTTGTGTCGCGTATCCCTTCGTTTGTTGTTCTTGTGTATCGTTAGATAGGTCTTTCAAAAATATTATAGGTGTGTGAAGACCATTTTTTGGTTAAGGAAGCTCTTTGCGAAATATCAAGCTTTAAAGTGCATATTTTTGTTAGGTACGAGCGCCCCCCCTCTAACTTTTGAATAGCTGTACCTAGAAATGTGAAAAAATTCACAGACGTAGCACAAATAATGAACTTACATCGAAAACTATCACGGCTAAGAAGGCTTAACCGGTTACAGAGTTATAGTCGACTAACTAACTCCTACTACGGAACCCTGCTGCGCGTGGCCCGACAAGCACTTGGCCGGTTTTTTGGTTAAAGAAACTATTTCCGAAATATCTAGCTTTAAAGTGCTTTTACTTTTGAATGGCCGTAGTTATGTGTAAAAATTCACAGATGTAGGACAAGTTACAACTTACAAGGAAAACTATCACGGCTAAGTAGGCTTAACCGGTTACAGAGTTATAGTCGACTAACTAAGACCTACTACGGAACCCTATTGCACGTGGCCCGACACGGGCTTGTTTTATATAGACACTGTGTTCGTTTCGTATGTAGTTGAAATACAGGACTTTGATTTTTTAACCGACTTCAAAAAAGAAGGAAGTTCTTAATTCGACTTTATCTTTGTTACGTGATTACTCCGCCAATTATGAATTAATTAAGTAAGTCATACTTCAGAGGTGGTCCGTAATAAATTTTATCAGTAGTTTTGTCATCATCAGCCTATATATTGTCCCACTGCTGGGCACAGGCCTCTTCTCACACAGAGAAGGCATGAGCATTGATCACCACGTGCGCTCAAGGTGGATTGACGATTCCAGACTTTCTAGTCCAGGTTTCCTCACGATGTTTTCCTTCACCGTTAATCAGTGGTGTCTAAGATATACTTAGAAAGTACATATGACTTTAGAAAAGTCACATTGGTACTTGCCAGGTTTCGAACCCGCACACTCGTACACGAGAGGCAGGTGCTTTCACCACTAGGCCACCACGACACTTGTAGTTTTGTAAACATATTAAAATGACTGTTTATGGTTATTGCAACAAAAGTGGTGTGTAGGTACGAATTAATGCTGATCACTACATAGTATAAAACAAAGTCGCTTTCCTCTGTCTGTCCCTATGTATGCTTAGATCTTTAAAACTACGCAATGGAATTTGATGCGGTTTTTTTTAATAGATAGAGTGATTCAAGAGGAAGGTATTAGTATTATAATTTGTCAAGTTTTTTTATACATTGGCTAAAAACGTGGGCGAAGCCGCAAAAATTAAAGCGAGACAATGAAAAGCGAAAAAAAAACTTTTTTTATGTAAAAAAAGTTTTTTTTTTAAATTACTTATTTTCGACTTTAAAGTCATAATCACTCATTCCATTCTCAAGCGAGCATGTTTTTCGTTTCCATGGCAACTAAATAATATTCCAGATACATTTTATTATAACTACATTCGTACAAACTGGATTCGTCTCAAATAAAAACAGATTAAAAAAAATACTTGACAAGAAAGAGATAGCAAGACGATCGCCAAACGAGTGAGTGAGACGGAAATAGCAATTATTAACTCGCTGTCCTTGACAGATGTATTTTGCGTAAGAAAGAGAAAAAATATGCATCTTTAATCTATACATATACCTAGGTACACTAGCTTTCCGCCAGCGCCTTCGCCCGCGTGGGCTATACAAATTCGAATTAAAAAAACCGGCCAAGTGTGAGCCGGACTCGCGCACCGAGGGTTCCGACCTTTGGAAATAATTTATTATCTATACCTACTAATATAATAAAGCTGAAGAGTTTGTTTGTTTGAACGCGCTAATCTCAGGAACTACTGGTACGATTTGAAAAATTCTTTCAGTGTTTGATAGCCCATTTATCGAGGCAGGCTATAGGCTATATATCATCACGCTAAAACCAACAGGAGCGGAGCACCACTATTCCACGCGGACGAAGTCACGGGCAGAAGCTAGTACGCAATAAAGTCGCAATTACCTTATTTTTTCCGACCGCATAATTAAGTTTGTTTGTAGAGGAAAATTGCTTGTTTCTTAGGAATTGCGATATTTAGAATTCTCGTTTTGGAGTTTCTTGCCCGTTCTTCTTCATAGGAATCTACGCTTTGGAACGGGCAAATAGCTTCAACTTTCTTTTCGACAAACTGACAGACTTATGACTCTTTGACAATTCAAAAGTGCCTGTAAATGGTCTAGTTGAAATAAATTATTTGAATTTTGATTTATTTGAATTTTATTAGTGTTCATAATTTTAAGTATTAGTAGTTCCTGAAATAATCAGCTGTGCCAGACGGACAGACAGCCAGACGAAGTGAAATTATAAGGGTTCTTTTTACCATTTTTTGTACGGAACCCTCAAAAACAAATTGCTTGTGTGTGACATAGGGGTTTCCACTCAGCATTATGCTGGTATGTTTTACCAAAATTGGTTCAGCCGTTTCACGGTTTTTTTAATACTGTAAATGTTCGCTTCTTTTTGTATTGGGGTTTTATATTTTTTTTATTTGATACTTCATTTGTGATGCAATTTTCGTTTTTCCATAGATCATGCCGGAAGTACACCCAGCCTTCGCCAATTCTGGAAAGAAAGCCGGAATTGAAATATGGAGGATAGAGGTGAGTGAATGATTACCACACATAAGAATCGAACCTGGGACAGTCCAGTGCGTACATATTATATAACGTAACATGTTATAAAACTTTGTTACATAACAATAACGTGGATATTTCTTTTTATTTTTTTCTATTGTTTGTAAAAATATTTAAAAACTAGCTTCTGCCAGCGACTTCGTCCGCGTGGAATAGTGGTGCTCCGCTCCTATTGGTCTTAGCGTGATGATATATAGCCTATAGCCTTCCTCGATAAATGGACTATCTAACACTGAAAGAATTATTTAAATCGGACCAGCGGTTCCTGAGATTAGCGCGTTTAAACAAAATGACAACATTTCCCTTCACTGCTCTGCTCCTATTGATTGTAGCGTGATGAAAAGTATACTATAACCATCTCAGGAGTGTGACAAATAAGTGTACCAAGTTTCGTTAAAATCCGTCGAGTAGTTTTTGTTTCTATAGAGTTTATACAGACGGACAGGCAAAAATTTTACTGATTGCATTTTTGGCATCAGTATCGATCCTTAATCACCCCCTGATAGTTATTTTGGAAATATATTTAATGTACAGAATTGACCTCTCTACAGATTTATTATAAGTATAGATAGATAGATAGATAGAAGATGTAATATGTGAAAAAATAAATAAACGGAATAATAACATGTGGATACTGAATAATATGTTGTATAACATTTGTAAATATTATTAACTAGCTTTCCGCCAGCGGCTTCGCCCGCGTGGACATTTTTCTTCACACCTTGGGTTACATTATCCAAGTTTTAGTTGGGATCTCTAATTATTTCTGGAAATAATTATAGCCTATGACACTTCGTAAAGATGTAGCTTTCTAACGGTGAAAGAATTTTCAAAATCGGCCCAGTAGTTTTTGAGTTAAAACCCTACAAACAAACAAACAAATCTTTCCTCTTTAAAATATTATAGTACGAGTATATATATTAAAGTTTTTTTCAAATGCGATAAATCTCTCCCTGACTCAGGATCGAAACCCACGCTTATAATTTACGCTGACGTTAATGCGATTAACTAAACCCTTGTAGTTAAATAAACATCAACACTACGTAATAAAATTAAATTTATGTAATGTACGTGGTGGCCTAGTGGTTAAGGCACCTGCCTCTCGTGTACGAGTGTGCGGGCTCGAAACCTGGCAAGTACCTACCAATGTGACTTTTTTAAAGTCATATCTACTTTTCTAAGTATATCCTAGACGTCACTGACTAACGGTGAACGAAATCGTGAGGAAACCAAGACTTTCTTTACAAAAAATAAAACCGACCTCAAAAACACTACAAATTGACAAATAACTTTTAACTGCCGAACACACATACATCATTCTAGAAGTCGGTGACTCCAATAAGATGTTTTTTTTTAAGAAGGTATTTTCGCCACCGACTTCTAGAACGAAGAATAAAAATTTTTAGTTTTTCTAAAAATGGATGAAATATGTTTTACACATTAGCTTTTTTTTGTATGGCATCTCGCAGGTCAACCTAGAAGGTGGTCGACTGCTTAACCGGGCTTGCCTGTGAAGTGCCTTAAGAGCGTTTACGCATAGCGCACGATGTCAAGTATAGGTATTTTAACGCAAGTTTTACTCACAGAGAAGCGAATGTGACTGTGTGCGTAGCGCTGGCGCGTTCTCTCGCGCTATAGGCAAACATACCCATTTTGATCCATCGAGTGAATTATTTTAGAAAAAAATTCTAACGGATGCGAGTAAGTACATAAAATAAGTAGTCAGTAATAATATTGCAAGTGTAAACAACATGGTGCAATAAATAAATAAACATGAATTTATAGATCGAAATTTAGACATAACTGAATTCTGCAATAATTTATTGAACCTTCTTAATAGTAATGATTTATAGATATATGTTTTTTTACCGATTGCGACAGGAGGGTTATGTTTTTAGAGCGTACGTATGTATGTGTGTATATATATGTATATTAAGTGCCATTAATTTGTCTTGATCGTGACAGTGACACTATAGGGTAGGTATTTAAAATTATAATCGCAGTCGAGTTTTTTTATTTTTTTTTATTAATTTACTTGTTTTAATTTTATTAAAATAAAACACTTTATACGGATCTACTTATTTTATTTTATTTTATTTTATTTTATTAAAGAGGAACAACAAACAGCTACACTATGTGATATTACAACATAATAACATATTAACTTAGATAATAATGTAGCCCACAGCGCTGTTCACAGATTACCATTATTGAATATATTTTAAAAATGCTAGGGAATAGCTATTCGTGTATGACAGTTATTATAACTAGTAAAACAGAAAAAAAAAGAATACAATAATAATATAAAATAACATATCTAAGAACGTGAAAGTGTCTTATACAAAAGGCTTCGAAACAATTTCATGGAGCACGTAAATATGTCCAAGTGTTCAAATTCTTTATTATAAGATGCTGCCATTCGCCGGATTGGTGAACGTTGGCCAGTATTAGATCGGCAGGTACCTATTGCGAATAGCGTACCCGCTCGCACCTGCCTTCTGTGAACAGTCCTAGGGACGGCATAACAGAGTACATTACTAAGATCGATACAGTCAAAGTTGCCATTAACAATATTATATAGGGTCATTGCTTCTAGTTGTTTGCGTCTGGAGCTGAGCGTTAAGAGTTTGTATCTGCTAAGCAGCTGGTCATATGGCAAATACGTTCTGTGACATCTAAAATGCATTGCACGAAGAAATCTGCGTTGTACGTTTTCTATTAAATCGATGTATTTCTTATAGTACGGGTTCCAGATGGGAACGGCGTATTCAAGCTGAGAGCGGACTAGTGATTTATATAGACAGAGGAACGACGAGGTCCGTTTAAAGTCATGAGTGGATCTCATTATAAATCCATACATCTTATATGCTTTATTTACTATTTTTTCAATATGTAAGTCCAAACAGAGTTTGGAATCAAGTAATATGCCCAAGTCACGTACTGAATTTACTTTATTCAGTGGGGTACCACATAAAGAGTACGCAAACCTAATAATATTTTTATTTTTGGTAAAATTTATAAAATTGCACTTGGGAATGCTTAGAAGAAGCTTACTTGAATTACAATAGTCCGTCAGTCTGTCCAAGTCTTCTTGCAGTAGAAAACAGTCCTGCGTGCTTCGAATAGGCCTGTATATTTTGAGGTCGTCTGCATATAATAAAAATTTCGAATTGCGAAAGCAGTTGCCAATATCATTTATAAAAAGAATGAACAAAAGAGGACCGAGAATAGAGCCTTGGGGGACACCCGAGGTAACCTGAATAGCGTCAGAATGATAACCGTTAATTACAACCCGTTGACAGCGATTAGTGATGTAAGAAATAAACCATCGTAACAAGTTACCACGAATACCATTGAAGGCGATCCGGTTTAACAGTAATTCATGATCCACCTTGTCGAAAGCTTTCTGAAAGTCCGTGTACACTGCATCAATCTGTATACGATTATCCATCTTTTCAAATAGGTCACTAGAGAAGACCAACAAATTCGTTACTGTTGACCGCTTCTTAACAAAACCATGTTGTTGCTGTATAATAGCATTATGGAAAACAGGATACACTTCGTTATGCACAAGTCTCTCAAAAAGTTTCGACAAGGTAGACAGGATAGAAATTGGTCGATAATGCTCAACACTACATTTAGATCCGGCCTTGTGTACAGGTGTGATATTAGCATGTTTCCATGGAGTCGGCATGACGCCTTCAGTGATACATTTATTGTATATTATAGCTAAGGGTTTGCATATAACAGTGGCGGTTTTTTTGAGAAAATATGCCGACAGACCATCTGGACCTGGGCCCTTAGCTGGATCCAGTAATTTCAATTCTGTCATTATTGCTTCCTCTTTGAAATTAAGGTCAGAAATAACTATATCATTAGACACTGTATCTGAATCTGAAGGCGGCTCCCAATGAGAGAGGGCAGGTGGAGCTGGCTCGTAGACAGAAGAAAAAAAATCGGAAAACATATGGCAAATCGACTGAGGATCGTTGGATGTAACGTCATTATATTGTACTTTAGCTGGTATGCCGGGTTTGTCTTTGCGGTTAGAGACATAGACCCAAAAATCTTTAATGTTGTTATGAATATTATCCTCAATCGACTGGATGTATTTAGAAAAACATTTATTACAATTAGCCTTAAATAACGCTCTGTGCTGTGAAAAAGTTTCGTAGTCTGCGATGTTGCCGTATTTCTTCCATTTGACCCATGACTTTTGTTTTTTTCTAAAAGTGCTTATTAATGATTTGGAAAACCACACTGGAAAGCCAGCCGTTCTGGAAGTGGATAGTGGTGTGTGCTGCTTAATTATATCATCAATGTTATTATAGAATGTGCTAAGAGCCTCTTCGGGCCCTAAAGGGATTAGAAGTTTTATCCAGTCAGTACTCTGAATTTTACGGTTGATGTGGTCAAAATCGGATTTATAAAAGTTGTATTTTTGAAGTGGGCGCTTTTTCATGGGAAGAATATCTACATTTAGGGTTATATCACAGACGAAAGGCGAGTGATAGGGGTCAATTGGAAGAAGAGGCATCAACGCGCTCGATACCTTACATGGGCAGTTAGCTATCAAAAGGTCAAGAATTTTACCAGAAGTATTTGCTACTACATTGTATTGCAAGGCATCAAGTAGCGACATAAAATTATTTAACAAGCTACAAGTCGTGGACGAGCCAATACCTAAACCCCCGCCAATTAGGGACGCATTCAGAGCCGGTATATTCCAGGTTATATCTGGGAGATTGTAATCGCCTACTATATAAAAACAGTCAACGCTAGGGTCACCCAGAACCTGCTGTAAGTTTTCAAAATGTTGTTCATAAACAAGGGTAGCCGTTTTTGGAGGTATATAAGCGGCGCTAATGATATGCCTCTTAGACGGTCGCACACTAGGCACTTCGATAAGGACGTGTTCGACAAGGTTACGAAATGGGGAGTTAGCTGAAGTTATGGAAATATCACATTCAGAGGACTTAAGTGTCCGCAGCAATGCAACCAACACTCCACCACCATCCATTTTATTGGTGCTAACACGATCACGATCACACCTGTACACATTATAGCGCTGATCGATAAACTCATTATTGTTTATCTCGGGAATCAACCAAGTCTCTGTAAGTACGATAATGTCATAGTTACCATTCAAAATATTCATGTATAGCGTGTGCAATTTTGTACGGATTCCTCTGCAGTTTTGGTAATATAAAGATAAATGTTTGTTACTCATCACGAGAGATTAATAATTCTAAATAATAATTACCAGCGATGTAAATACTATTAAGCCACAAATATTCACACGTGCAATGCTCAATACAAATTATAATCACACAGAGCCGCTGAACCCCATACATACAACGATACATATTATATTTGAAATAAACCTGTTTATGATGGTTACTTACGACAGTATTATTGCGCAAAGTTAGAGTAATCAACAATTGCAGTATAAATAGAATATAAGAAGAATACAAAAAATGTTTACTATAATGACACGCTAACAAGTATAAAATATTAATAGTGTAATAAATGATAAAAGTATCAATAATATATTCATCCAAGTATAAAAGGCAGGCTATCACTAAAGCAAGACCGAATAATTCAAGCAAACATATGCACTTTAATCCATAACGATTATACTCAAAAGAGATAACTTTTGTTTCATAAATATTACAAGCCAAAAAAGCAAAAAAAAACAAAAAAAATATAGAACTATACAGGTACAAAAACATATTGCAATTAAGGTGCGTTGGAGGAGGGGCCACTACCACTATTGTTGGCCGACTGACTGTTTTTAATTTTACGAATGTCTTCGTCTTTGTGTATGGCAAACGCAGTATCGCCGTCCCGTTCGCGCACGAGAATAGTGGCGTTTCGAATCCAGACATATTGAAAGTGATGCTGAGTGGCCACTTCCTTAACTTTGCGAAATAAATGTTTCTTTTTGAGAGTCAGGTGTTCGTTCATGTAAATTGTCGTCGGTGAACCTACAAAACCCAGTTGGTCGGATTTAAAGGTTTTGACTTTGCGGAAAGCAGCCAGTACATTGTCCCGTAGGATACGCGACGACAGCTTCACAATTATGTTTTTTGGCCTATTTGTTGTCTGGTGAGCATGAGGAACTCTGTGAATAGATATGATATCCCTTTGTGTGACGGGTAAATTTATAGCACTACCGATTGACTCCATTAGGTGAATCAGGTTTTCACTTCGAGTTTCGGGTACGTTAACGATCTCAACATTGCATTGTCTTGCTTGCTGCTCGAGGTAATCAAGTTTAGATTCGAGGAGACTAATAGATTGAATAGATTGCTCAGCACATTGTCGACTCATGTCAGCCATACGTTCCTTTAGTTGAACCTGTTCCTCTGAATGAAATTGCAATGAGGTTTTTACTTCAGTTAAATCCTGTGATATATCAGATACGTTTTGTTTTAAAGAATTATGTACAGTACGAATGCTGTTCATTTCATCCCTTATTTCATCTAGGGCGCATCTCAATTCGTTATTCAATTTACTTAAACTTGTATCTATTTCATCTCGCAAGCTGTTTAGTGTAGTCTTAATGTTATCCTTGAAAATAGAGAGCGTATTGTTTATTTCACTCTTCCAGCCCTGCAGAGTATTGTGTAACTCATTCGAAAATGCTTGGAAGGTGTTAGCTGTGTCCTGAGCGACAGACTCATCACCAACTGATGGATTGTACGATGAGGTGGGACAAGGTTCCATAACATCGCATGACATATTCAAGCTATCTTCAGGCTCAGGAATTTGTGCGGACCGGACAGGTGTTAGTAAGTTAGATCGACTACGTTGGGTGACATTATTGCACGACGGGCATTTCCAAACCGCCTTAAATCCTTCTGTAAGACCTTCATATTGACGAGGCTGTATATTTAGACATTCAAAGTGATAGCTTTCCTCGCAAACATTACACTTCAGGAGCCCAGCCCCAATCACAAACGGTGCATTACAGCCAGCACAGTTCATGTTTGAGTAAGATGCGTTGAGAGTTTGTTCACAAGGTAACGGGTAGCGCCACCTTCCGACGTAATAGGAAGTTGAAACGCAGATTTTTGTCACTCAGTTGCTAAGTCGCTTGCGCACTGATTAGCAATATGATGTTAATGACGAGTAAGCTAATGAGGTATTTAGGTAGTTTTAAAGTTTACTCATAGATGGCGTTACTTTGTATGAATGAGTAGGTATGACAACGCAAAATTGAAGTTTTGCCAATCACTAAATTGGTGTCTCACAACTTTTAGTAGATTATAAATCAATGTTTTATACGTAACACTCGCCGATTCAGATATGGTGAAGATGATAGGTTTATATTTCACGGCACTTGACTGGTTCTTTCATTCACAAAGTCCACTGTTTATGTTGCTGATGACAAACACAGACAACACTGAATTAACTTAGTTCATAACTACTTCACTTGCTTCAAGACGTTCTTAAGCTGATTATGACTAATAAGCACAAAATTTATGACTTTTTCTATTTTTATGAATTAAACTTAACAGGAGCAAAATAACTTAGGTCAACACACTCACAGCGCCATCTAGCGAATTGATTATGTTTATTATGTTCTTTTAAAAGTTTCAAATTTTTAGCCTTCTTTTTACAATTTTTGAATTAGTTTTTCTTACAATAAGTAACCATAGGTTTTGATTCCCAAGCTTGATAGAGTGATAGACAGACAGATGGACCAAGGAAGTGTTCCTATAACATATTTAAAACAGTGTGATCGCCTATATAAACGTGAAAAGTAAAACAAACTGTTTTAAAAAAGCGTTCAAAGTACCTCTTCTTCATTTTAGTGTTCACACTCAACTCTTGCCATAATTTATTCATCACTTGATTTTTTTTTACATTGCCTGAAGTTAAACCATATACCAGTAAGCGCACAAGCCTTGTTATCTGAAAGGAAGCAGTAATTAAATAAAAGAAAATATTGTAAATAAAACACGCTTAGGAAAAGAGAATTCATAAATAATAGTTTGATTACAAGCTTGCCATTTGATTGGGCTGAAAGATCTTCTCAAAAACAATATTTTGTCTGTCCTGTAAATATCGAGATATAAGCCGAAAGTTGATGAAGTAAATACTGTTTTTTCAGGACTGATTTTTGGGCTATATCTTGATATCTGGCAGGATTCATTATAATTATTTTATTTTTAGCCCAAACCCCATAGCCATTGTCCATTTTAAAGCAACATAAACTCGTTTTTTTTGCATTTAGTAGTGGGATTCTTTTATTAGTATGTTATTTACATTTATTACAACTCGATTTTAAATACAGTTATATATGTAAGTATTTATGTATATGTATGGTAGGTAAAAAATAAAAGTAGGTTTCTCTCACGAAGGCTCATTATGAGACATTTATGACATGGAAATAAAGTTTCAATTGTCCTGATTGACAGGCCTTACCGAAATAAAACCTTGCTCAGGTGATCTAATAGTGTATTCATGCATCACGAAACAAATCAAAGATATTTGCCTTACCAAGAAAACTGTTTGTCGAATACGTGATTAGGTTAAACTAATTATACTAACATCTATAATATAATATAGTATAATTAGTATTAATTCGAATAAATAATCATTTATTTCAAGTAAAAAACCCATATTACATTACCCCCAATATGCGAAAATATGTGTTATAACCGGGTGCCGAAGCCGATCGTTATATTAGTATAACATAGATATACCAACCTTTTAGCACTTGCTTTTTCCATATTTTCGTCATTTTTGCGTTGTCGTTTTTTCGCTAAAAATAATTTGGTTTTGTTTCCCATTACGTCTGAAATATAATTTGCTGTCACTAAAAAAGTGTATCATCGAAAATAATAATAAAATATTTTACTTACCAAAGTAGCAAGACTTTTCTATCACACTATAAACGTCCGCTATCCTTGTACGCACGGCAAAGGTCAACGCAGGTCAGGATGGAGCATCGAGCGACACGTCCTCACTCTGGAAAGCCTCGTGGCGGTCTGATTTGAATTGATTTGCGTGCAGTGTTTTATAATAGATTTCAAATATTCATAGAAAAATAATTACACTAAATTATTTAAAATTTCAAAGCAGATGTTTTAAAGAAGACTTTATTCTATAATAAAAAGCCATTATGATAATAAATTAAAGAAGATATATCGGTGAAAAAACCATCTGAATTTCTGGATATTTGTCATTATTTGACTTTTAATTTCTTGTTGTTTGATCGCTAAATCGGAAACTATTTTCAACTAACTATTTACTTGACGATTTAAGTAATTGATTATTATTTTTTTTAAACTACGTTTCCCTGTATTTTCATGAGTTTTAGGCATCGAAACATACGCTGTATGGGGAAATTAAGAAAACCTCTGATCAGTTATCTTGATAGAATTCATAAATACTCTATAAATCGAAATATTTTCTTAACTAACTATTTAAACAGTGAAATTTCCTAAAGTTATTAGTAACTTACATATTTGTAGTACAACTGGTTGATGGTATTAAACAGGTTTGAAATTACTGTTTTTGCGCATGGACAGCGTAAACGCTCTTAAATGAATTTAGGGCTTCCAGCCAGGGCTTAACTTACAAAATTAAGCGACTACACGCTAAGGGCACCCCCTAGTGGGGTACGGGCCTCGGCTTAGGGCGTCGCTGGGGGAGGACAGCAAGGGACAGGCTGGATCAGAATGTATATGATTATTATAATCGGGAATTTTAAAGCTATTAGCTCAGCTCGCGGGCTGGCTCGTCGAGCTAGGGTCGGGCAAGCCTATTGGAGGCGCTCCGATATCACGGAGTGCCTCCATACTTGAGGGGCCTCTTGGCCAACTACTTGGAGGACCGCGAGGTCCTCCTCGTAGATAAAACGTCGGCGCTGAGGCGATATGGTGCGGAGTCCGGCGTTCCACAGGGGTCGGTGCTGGGGCCCACCCTGTGGAACATGGGGTTTGACTGGCTCCTGCGGGGGGCCCTTCTCCCGGGCACGAGTGTGATTTGTTACGCGGACGACACTCTGCTCACTGCCCGGGGGAGGAACTTTGGGGAGGCGGCCTGTCTGGCGTCGGCTGGCGGGTCCTTGGTGGCAGGGAGGATCCGCCGCCTGGGGTTGAGGGTGGCGCTGAACAAGACCGAGGCCGTGTTCTTCCGCGGGCCTCGGCAGCGCTGCCCTCCCGACGCCCACATTACTGTGGAGGGCGTCAGGATAGGGGTCAGGCCCCAGATGAAATATCTGGGCCTGGTGCTGGACAGCGGGTGGCGCTTCGGCCCGCATTTCAGCGGGCTGTCGACGCGCCTGCTGAGGGCCGCTGACGCCCTCTCATGGCTCCTCCCCAACCTGGGGGGACCCAGCGCACGGTGCCGGCGTCTGTACGCCGGCATCTTGCGGAGCATGGCCCTCTATGGGGCCCCCATCTGGTCGGACTCCCTCCACAGGAGGGAGAATGCCACCGCGCTCCGCAGGCCGCAAAGGGCCATCGCACTGCGGGTGGCGAGGGCCTACAGGTCGGTGGGTTTCTCGGCGGCGTGCGCTCTGGCGGCCACCCCTCCTTGGGAGCTCGAGGCGTGGGTGCTCGCCAGGGTGTACGAGTGGACGGCGCACCGAAGGGCGCTCGGAGAGCGCCCCACCGCGCAGGAGCGAGAGGCCGCGAGGCGGGAGGCGAGGGACGCCATCGTCGTCCACTGGACGGACGACCTCGCCACCGCCACTTTTGGCCGCCGGACGCTGGACGCGCTCGGGCCAGTTCTGCGGCAATGGCTC